>JBAMBI010000934.1:2400000-3000000 GCA_037043535.1 Drosophila putrida
ATAAAGATCTCCAAAACTTTCAATTTAACTTACAATTTAAAAATTAAAACGGATTGGCGGCTTTAACACAAAAAGTCTCTCAAGTTAATGAAATCTCCTTAAACTTTTTTATACAACTTTTCAAATCAGCTGGATCGTTTTGATGTTAGAACCTTTAAAGTTTAAAGATTTAAAATTTTTTGAGAAATGTACAAAAAAATTCAAAAAGTCTATAAGTCTGAGAAATGTACAAAAAATTCAAAAGTCGCAAAAATATATCCAGTTTGATAAATTGGCCATAACGTTTGAAATTTCTCGAGCAAAACAAGCCATCATTCATAAAATCGGCTGACGAAGGACGAACTTATCCTTATATGTTATTTTGCCCGAACAAAAAGCTCCATACTAGGAAACTCATTTATTGTATTAACTTTCGGGCGATTTGTATTTAAACTGACAGGTTCACCCTATTTCCAACCCATAAAAAATCGAGCTCCTATAGTTTTGCACCAATCTTGTTATATGTCAAGAAAGGTGCAGTCAAAGATAGCTGCACGCTGTCCTTTTATATGCCTATCAAGATTAAATTTTCAGAACAAATACAAGTTATTGTAATTATTAAATTTAAATTATTTTAATAGATCATTTTAAGTTACCTTAACTTTATTTTTTACATTTAATTTTTAAATTAGCTTTATAACTTAAGCATAGTATTTACTTTTAGTTGGTAAGAAATATAAAAATAGAAAATAAAAAAGCATACTATCTATGTCATATGGGAGATGTGTCAGTCTTTCATTAATTGAGCGACATATATTGATGTCAGTAAAGGGAAGGACCCGTACCATGTTTCATTAAGATATATACAAGACTGGCAGACTAGTTAACGTAAAACATACGTACAGACAGATGGATTCCATTCAACAATACAATTTTAATTATTTTTGACAAAAATTAATTAAAAATTGCTGTAAAAGCTGGTTATGTTTCGCGTACTCTTTAAACAAGTTGGTTTAATCTTAAATAAAGATTTCCGAATTCCTAAATTAAGAAATATATATATTGCTTAAGTTAAGAATGCTTCGTTCTTTAAATATATACAAAATTCACTGCTTGGATTTCTAGGATTTATTTTGTCCGTCTGTGTAGAAAATATAGGTATATTAAGATTAATTAAATGGTTTACATCGTGTCGAAACTCTAAAACTTTTGAGTTCTTGAGTTTGGTTCCCACGTAAGTTTTGTTAATAATAAAAAATATTAAATGTTCAATAAATGAAACGATAGTGCAAGTAAATTTAGTAAGTAATAAGTAAAACAATACACAAAATATATAGCAAATAAAGCAATAATACTTTAAGTTCCCATGATTTCTTAATTCGCGTTCCAGAAAACTTGAAACAAGATCGGATCAAGAATGTATACACTTTGAGTAAACTGGCACACCTCGATCTGCCTCGTTTAAAGTACAAGTCTGCTCTGTAAGTAAGACTAATTTATTTATGTTTAACATATTATCATATCATATTATGTTTAACAAATATTACTTTTATGAAGTTACTAATTATAGCGGCACTTATTCATTATTGTCGGATTTGACAAAATTTAATAGGTAAATTAATAGTTAAATTAATAATAATTAATTAATAAATATATTCGAAATTGATTTACATTTTTAATGGAATTAATTAACTGATATATGAATTAACATGTAACAAGAATTAGTAACGTTTTCCGTTTTGTTAAATACATGCTAAATTGCATTTGTCCACGTTTTAAGTGATTGTATAATAATTTATAAACTGTATAAAAACGGAGTCTATTTTGTTTTTAAAGTTTTGAAAACAGTTTTAAATTAAATGTTATGTTTTTGGGCAAGGTATACATAAAAATTTTAGAGAACCTCATTTCTATGAAATAAACCTTTTGAATTTTCGTCCGTTCATAACAGTTGGGTCCTATTTTATAAGAAACATTTTAACTTTCGATAACATTGATTAAATTTTCAACTATTTCTATTCAAGCATTTCCAACTTAATCTTTTTATACCCTGAGGGGGTATATTAAGTTTGTTCAAAAAAAGTATGTAACAGGCAGAAGGAGGCGTGGCAGACCCCATAAAGTATATATATCCTTGATCAGGGCGAGAAGCTGAGTCGATATAGCCATGTCCGTCTGTCCGTCTGTCCGTCTGTCCGTCTGTCCTTCTGTCCGTCTGTCCGTGTAAGTAACAAGATCTCAGAGATGGTAAGACCTAGAACACCAATTTGGTATGAAGACTTCATACTTGCACGCAGATCAAGTTTATTTTTTTTGGATGCCACGCCCCCTTCGCCCACAAAGTGATAAAAACAGGATAGCACTGGCAATTAACAAGCTAGAGATTTGAGCTTCGGCAGGAACAATACTTGTACTGAAATGATGCATCGTGAAAATCGATCAAGATCGATAATAAACACGGAAGAGATCCGCCATTTAACTTTATTTAAGTGTTGTTGGTGAGCGCCCTAATTTAGTTTGAGTTATTCGTTGAAGCATTTACTATATAATACAAACATACTGAATAAAAAGAATATGTCTGTGGCGCGCGGTGTTAGAGTGAGTTTTCGCCCTCTCTCCCTCTCTCTCTTTCAAGTAGAGTGGTAAAGCTGCCACCTTGATAGACGGGACATCATGGTTCGAGTCCCAGTAAAATCATGCTTAAATTCTTAAATTTATTTTTTTTAATTTTTGTTATACATTTAAAAATTTAAAACAAATACGAAACACAAGTATAATTAATATAAAATTTGAGTGGCGTTCTCTACTACCTCAGGGTATTCTACTGTCGGGATCTCTCGACTGAATGATATATTTAAAACTAAGATTATGGATATCTTAAATCGTTCGTTAAAGCTTGTATTCTTTCAAATAATTGACAATTTAATTTTTTTCTTTTCTCGTAAGCTCTTTATATTATCAGTTTATTAGATAATTTGATCAAATGACTCATATAATTTCAAAACTTTAGTTGTTAGTAAGTCCGCAAAGGCTGATTGGGAAGTTTTTCTCAAAACGTAGCCATTTTGTACGTCTGACGCGATTGGCTGTTATAAAAACATAAGAGGCATTCAACTCCCCCGGCCAAGCAAAAACATTTTACTAGTCCTGCGCAATGCAAGCGTTTTCATGTACATAATGTAAACTGGGCTTTAACCAGCGGTAGCTTTATGTACTTGTTAAGCAGCTTCCATCCAACCAGACTCGCACCCAAACCTCAGAACCAATTCCAGAAAAAAATGTATAACTTCACCGCGACTTCTGTCGGCTTCTGTCCATTTATCTTCTGGCTGGGGCTTTTTTGCTCGATTGGATAGAAGGACCCCAAACCTCTTAATGTTCTGTCCACAATACCCACCAATGGCAGCAACATTTTATTGGCAAACTTTTGCTTCCCCTCCCTACCAGATTGCAATGTCGCCAAGCTGGCGCCATTTTTGTCGCATTGTTGAGGGGGACAACGATTTATACTATTGTTCTGCAATGTCCCTTACGTTTTGGAATCTATTTCAAGCCCATCCAGTTAAAAATATTCCTGCTCCGATCCATAAATAAAACTCAGTTGTTTAATTTTTATATTTGTTTTCTATAAATTGTTTTTAATTTTCATTTTAAACATTGAGACTGGAATGGAAAATATAAAAACACGCTTTTCCTTTGTATTATTATTTATAATTATTACATAATATTCAGTATAAAACGTCTATGCGAAGAAAACAAAACCTACTCAATAAGTATGAGAAATTCCTCACATAAATTAAATTTCATGCTAATAACAAAAGCTGAAAAACTTATTTAATGTGTCGCGTCTCTTGTACAGCACATGAAATAGGGAAAAATAAAGTCTGAACCTTGTAGCTAATTTAAATTTAGGACTCAGACGCTTTAAGTATAAGAAACAAAGAATTTATTTGCTAAATTTACGGAATTCATTATGTATTATTTTTTCATTGTTGTACATTTTTTTATAGTGAAATGCAGAGCCCATAGTTTTTAGTTGTACACTGATATGAACAGATTTAAGAGTAGACCAAAACTATAGACTTTGTTAAACAAATTGGTTTACAAACGCAATGAGAAGGATGATAAGAATGGTAATCAGATATAAAGAATATTCTATTTTGAAACTACAACTGCAAAATTTGTCTTGTGGCTTTTGTCATGAGGCTTTTATCATTGTTCAAATTAATTGTTCACTTTCATTACAGTTAAGTCACATTCAATTTTGGGCACCAGGCGCGTTGCGAAATAATTACGTTCACATTAAACAAATTTTACAATATTGTAGAGCAAACTTCGCTAAAGTCTTAAGTATTTCATTTCAACTAATTTTAGTTGTCGCCTAGTCAGGTGTGTGTGTTGTGTGTGTGTGTTGTGTGTGTGTGTGTGAATGTTTGTTGTTTACGTTGCCGATTGGTTGACTAAACAGACTGCTTAGTAGAACTTTTTCGCTTGCGCCTCGCTGCGGTTCCTGTACAAAATTAAATGAAAGAGATTAAATACGATCTAGAGCAGTCATATTAGACTATCACTTACTTGAATATATTGTAGATGAATACTAGTAGCAGTTGCACAACGGTTACACTTAGGAACAACGTGACACCCACACAGCTGCCAGTAGGGCATGGTGCTGTCTGCGCCGAGCCTTGAGGCATGCCCAATCTGAAAAGCACACGCAAAAAATGGTTTAGTAATGATTAGATTCTTTCTTAAAATTCAACAGATTTCTTATAAAACTCAACGAACCTTTGACCAACATGGGAAATGCCCTGCTTGACCTGATTCATGCCATCCCTCATTTCTGTGATCAACGATTGCACATCATAGCCCGTTGACTGAATTTGTGCTGTTGGCGCGTTCTTCTGATTTATTTGAATGTTATCAGTACGCACATTGATATCGCCCGCAAGCTGACGTATTTCACGTATGGTGCTAAGCAGAATATTTTGATTAGCAATTAGCAAATCCACATCCTGCCTTGTAACCCCTACTGCGCCTGGCAGCTGCTGGACCGGCACGCTGCCAGCCGCAGCAGGTGGAAGAGCTTGGCCTGCGTTCGCCGCGAAGCCGCGTGAGACAAGTGACAGCGTATTCTCTTGACGGCCAATGATCTCGTCCACCTTTCTTGACAATTCGCGCAAGTGGTCAGCGATTTGACTCTGACCCTGCCAGATTTGACGCAACTCCCTTTGATTCTCTGACTCGTAAAACTCTTCCCACTCTTCTTCGTCTTTGTGCTGCAATTAAATATCAGAAATAACAGCTTTTTAAAACAACGTATTATCTACAAAAGAGATAACGCCAATCACACACTCGCACAATTTAGTGTCAGTGTGGATTAGACTAAAAACTACGATAACGTGTGCTAACTACTAACTAAAAATGTGTAAAATTTACCGCTTCATCTGGATGTTCCTTTTTATATTCCTGCTTTTGCTTCTCCAGTTTCTCCTGATACTCCTTGTATTCCTGCGTCAGCTTCTCTTGGTTGTCTACCTTTGGTGGCTCCTGCAGTTGACCCGCAGCATGCAGCGACGTGGTCAAAAAGTGGAACACATCATGATCATCAGCCAAGCCACCAGTGGCAGCTGAAATACCAAAGTAACCATTTCTGGGCAGCTGCACACCATCGGCACGTAGACACATCTCGTAGTCATCGTTGTTGTTCGACATGCCGTTGTGGATGAGTACGGTAAGCACATTGTTGTAGTATTCAATGCGGGCACGCGTTGGGAAGGGTTTGTTGCGGAAATCCCTGAGGCAGCCACTGAGCAACTGTGTCGTACCATCGTTGGCATGGTCGTATTGCTTGGTGCCGTCGTTCAGCACAGCGCTAATGTAGGGATTGTTGTGTTTATTGTCGTTATCAAACGAATCAAAGATGATAGCTAGGCCGTTCCAGCGGTCCGAGGAGCCGAAGACGGGTCCATTGTAGTCTCCCTTTTCGGTGGTGTACCAAAAAGCCAAGCCATCGGCGCCAATTCGGCCACGTCCTGTTACGCGGAAGACAATCTCAACGTCCCACCAGTCAAAGTTGGTCTGCGTTTTCGTCCAGATGGCGCCCTTTTGTGAGCGCAACGAGGGCGCCACGCGCACGCTTTCTGCACTGGCAATGGCATCTGAAATTCATAGCAACAAGTGGGGATTAGGTTTCGCATTGATTTCAATTTAAATAAACTGCCAGCGTGTACACTTTGCTTGGCTTTGCGTTGTTCAAAGTTTCGTCAATGCTGATGCTGTCGGCTTGCCATCTCCCTCGCACTTATGGCAACCACCGCAAGACGGCCAAAACAACTGACGTGGAGCTGCCCCCTTCTACTTACTTCCCCCGTATTCCCAAAACGGTACTGTGCCATCTTTTTGAGCCAAATATGGAGGCTTAAACGAATACTTATACTCAAACCGTCTATGCACGCCAATGGCACTTGGGTTTACGTTGGCCGCCACATAGTTTTGTTTAATAATTATGCAGAAAAAGGCCAGGAATTTGCAAATCGTTGGCAGCAATAATTTCGACCCGGTCGCTTGCATCTTTCTAGTGTTGGGTTCTGCATGAGCGTTTATCCAACACTACCTCTTTTACAGTTTAACAGCGCCACTATTGCTCACGACATATCGATATTGATATCGATATGCGATAATATTGCTATCGATATTATACTGTTGCATGGAAAATCAAGGCTCAAACTTTTTAAACAAACAAGAAGAACAACACAACAAAGATTTTGTATGAAGTGTAAACATTTAATACGATGTTTTAAAGAGTGTTCATCTTTTAAGGCTGGAAAAACGAACTAAAAACATAGCAAAAAATATGCGTATTTGCGAATGTGCATACTAGAACCTGAGATAAATTTATAATGCTGTTTTGAATAAATTTCATCAGGCTCTAGCGCATAACTTTAATATTATTTCGTTTCAATTGCCTTTTGCTTGATATCACCAAAGTAGTTTTCCTTTCAAAAATGTTTCTTTATATCATAGTCATTGTATGTGTAGTAAGTATGTTGTGGTTTAAGTGTAAAGCTTAGATCTAATTATATAGGTTTTACTGCCTGTTAGCATATAGTGTGGACAATACAACATATTGTTAATCTGCTCAGTTTATGTAGGTGATACTCGTCATTAGCCTGTGAGTCTTTCCTAGGCTCAATCCATTTTACAAATTTTAGTTACTCAATTTCAATCACAATCACTTACGTTTAGTCGTGTGTATGTGGGTGTGCAAATGTGTGCGGCTCAAAGAAATAATAAAACACAAAGTCGCTTATAGCAAAACACGAGTCTAGTCTATGTGTACTATATATTTAAACCTTGTTTATTACAAAAAATTATAATTAAACGCAGGTGCAAAAAGGAGGTAATATGAGCATGCCTTAATTAATCGTACTACGACATAATAATAAATTAAGTTTCAATAATTGTTATGGTCTGCATAGTATTACATTCATGATGTTAAGTACGGGCAAAAAAAATATATAAGAATGTGTGTACAAAAGCGTGCAGTGGGATTTACATTTCTTGCTGTTTTGTTTAGATTAGTTTTATAGTTTTTAGAATGTTATCTCATTTAAAGTGACGTGAAATAAACGTGTGCCCTACAGACTACAAAATACAAAAAACTATCTGTATATATTTGTTGTTTATATACACGCTACGATCGTAAATGTAAGATTGTTTTTTTTTGTGTGTATACGAAAAGACTTATGCCATAAATGTTTGCATGCTTCTCTTATGTCTATATAATCAGTGCCAGTTTTCTTTCATTTTCATTGTTATTGTTTTCACTAATTGTTGAAATTGTTGTTGTTGCTGTTATTGTATTCATCGTCTTAAAGCAAATTCTTCTCGCTTTTTAATGGTTATAAAATTCATTCATAATCACTTTATAGCTTATGCACATTGAACATTTCCTACATTAAATATGTACGTTTCAAATTGTGTGTGTAAATCTATCAAACTGATTCCAAAACGAACGCAAATTGGGTATTGGATTAGGAACAAAATCAATTTGCTGACAACGATTCAGTGGCAGTAAACAAATGTGTAAGTGTGTGTTTCATAAACTGTTTAACAAATGCGACTCTTGTTAGGTGACTTGTGTTCTCTACTGGCGAAGGGGCTATATTTTGTGTGTGTGTGTGTGTGTGTGTGTGTGTGAGTCGGGCTGAGGTAAATTATATAACATAACTATTACAATTATACAAGATTAAAAAACCTATTATCGAAAAAGTACACAGAACACGCTACAAGATTCTCAGCTGGTATGTTTTACAGTGGATCCTCTTCTTAATGCACATGCTGATGATGCGCCGCACTTGGCGGCTTAGTTCCAAATGCATTCATCAAATCACCCTCAAATAAGGCTATGAGCAGCATTATGACGACTCCGTTGAGCATGCCGACTATCTGTAACATGAACTGTGCAAGCGACTTGTGAGCAGCAGAAATCTCCGGCATCTATAAGTGGATACACGCTTGTTATTTAATTTGCTAGTTGTTAAATGTTAAAAAAAAACTCACCATGTCGACCAGCGCAATGTAGATGAAGAGTCCCGCCGCCACAGCAAACATCCATTGGGCAACATCTTGCGATTGGCCAAATACAATGCCAAAGATCATGCCAATGAAACTAAGAACGCCCGTTAATAGATTATAATAGACAGCCGATTTAACCGACATTCCGGCCTTTATAAGGATGGCGAAATCGCCGAGCTCGTGCGGCAGCTCGTGACAAAAGACGGCCAGAGACGTGGAGAAGCCACCAGCAATGTTCTCCGCGAATGCAGCACCAATAGCCATGCCGTCAGTAAAGTTATGCAGTCCATCGCCCATAATAATCATCCAGGCAACGGCGCTTAGCGTCTCAGGAGGCGAATGCACATGGCCATGTCGATGACTGTGACCATGGTGGGAGGATTCATGTTCTCTTAAAATTACTGTCACATGATCATTCCTATCCTTTCCCCCATTTGCTGTTGTTGGGTTAGTATCAAGTTCTGTGGTCACCGTATTGCTGCTATCCTGGTGATGCTGTTGCTGATGATTGTTATGGCTGTGATTGTGATGATGATGATGATTATTCATCTCTGCGTAGTGATTTTGAGAGGTGGAGAGCAGAGATTGTGCCGCTGCTTCACTTGAACTGTCATGTTCCGTCTTGTCACAGTGCCGATTGCTGCACTCACCCGAAGATGCATCGCCACCAGCTCCAACAGCAGCAGCGGCAGCTGTAGTCACAGCCGAAGTCGTTCCCTCATCGGGCAAATGCATCCATACATCCTGTTTATTGTTCATTGTGATCTCATCATAGCAATATGGATACGAACTATATTTCTGTTTGCACATCTTGTCCCCCGCCACCGAGTTGTTCACCGACGAATCCGGATCGCGCATAACCTTGGCGCGTGAAGGTTTTTTGGTTTCCTTCTTCTCAACACTTTTCCGCCACTCAGATATCATAGTTAGTGAATGCTCCGTGACGTAGAAGAATATGATACCGGCCAGACAGCCCGAACCCTTCATGATCATCCCTTGCTCGTCCTGTCCGGCCAACGACTAAATGATACAGTGATTTTAAAGTTAGTATTAAGCAACGCCTTTAATTTTTATAATAAAGTAACATAGCGACTTCTTAGATGCAGACACTGTACTTAAAAAACTTGCAGTAAGCTACGGTGGAGCAAGCTCGACAGTAGGAGACCCTGTACTTCTTGAGTGCAAAGCGTTTACTGTAGATTGTTTTAATTTCAATAAATTTCAGTAGATGGCGCCACTACGAAGATGGTTCATATGATCGGCACAGAGAGTACTAGGGTCTCTTCTTCTTCCTTTTGCCCGTAACATTGTTAGTTTAATAGCTTCCGCGTTTACCATCCGATTTGAATAATCAGACCATAGTGTATATTATATGTACAAAGAATCAAGACGCTAACATTAAAGATGCTCTTGTAATTTGACTTTGAAATTTTGTATTTCGATTTTCGGGGGCGTGGCAAAAATCTAAAACAAACTTAAGATATAGATGAATCTACATGCCAATTTTGGTGTCTCTAGCTCTTATAGTCTCTGAGATCTAAGTGACACAAAAAGAGACAGACAGACAGACGGACAGACAGACGTACATGGCTATATCGACTCGGCTGTTAATGCTGATTAAGAATATATATACTTTATGGGGTCTGTTACGGCTTCTTTTGCCTTTTACGCACATTTGCACAAACGTAATAGGCCCTTTGTACTTTTTAAAGTACAGGGTCTAAAAGTAGAATAAAGATTGTCAAAAAACAAATTTGTTCGTGACGGCAAGGAGGCGTGTCAGACCTCCTGAAGTATTTATATTCTGGTAGCCTTTATGCATATTTTAAACAGAATGTTAATAGAGAAAGGACTTTTAAAGCTGAACCGGATTTCATTAAAAATCTCTTAATTATCTATAAATTTTACATTAATTTCAGTATTTGAAAAACACAACCTTTCCGAAAATTAGACTATTCAACAATTTTCAATTTTCAAATGTTTGTTTTTTAATACATTAATTTTTCTTGGGGGGTTTTTTTTTGTCATTTTTAAAATTTAGCTACAGAACCAATTTTACCGAGAGCTAATGAATATACCAATATGTATGTATTCCAATCAGAAATACATAAATTTTATTTAAACTCAATAGTTTAATATATACTTATGGATAAAATAAAAAAACTATGATTTTTTTAGTTAATTTTTACAAAGTTTTGACTGAAAAGTTAGAAAAATAAATCGGACCTCAGACTTTTCTATTTCAAATATATAAATTGGTTAAAGTATTGATCTAAATTAAATTCTTAATGATATATTAATAAGCTTTTGGAATTTGCAAAGCTTTTTAAAATCGGTTGCGCCGTTCTTGAGAAAATGTAATATCATCCTAAAAAACATTTTTATCAAGATCGCTGCAGAACTGAGAGACATGTATGCATGACGGACAGACATTGCACTCCAAAATTTTTAGACTCTATAGTTTAAAGAAGTACAAATGGTTCTATTGAATTTGTGCCAAAAAAAATGTGCGTAACCCCATATATTATATATATTCTTGATCAGGGCGACGAGCTGAGTCGAAATAGCAATGTCCGTCTGTCTGTCCGTCTGTCTGTTTCTATTCAAACTGGTCCCTCAGCTTTGAAGCTATCTTTTGCTGCACGCAGTACATATGTCGGAACCGGCCAGATCGGACAAGTATATCATGTAGCTGTCATATGAACGATCGTTTCAAAATCAACATCTAACAAGTTTTATAAAAAATCGGACGGCTTATGCAGAACTTTGGCGCGCCAAGGTTACCTTGCGCTATATTTTAGTCTGATTCCGATAACTATAACATATTTAAATCTATACTGTACTTACATGGGGCAGCAAATGCAACAATGCATCTCCAGTCATAGTTCCCACAGCCAGCGACACCAGATACTGAATAATGTGCTTGTAATAACGAGTTTCCATAAATGGTATAATAGCCACGCCCACCAGGCCCAAGATGCCGCAGGCAAACACAGAAATAAAGGCATACATCCACACTACAATAATTAAATGTCATTCTCGGATCGGATATATGCTATATCTATCATAAACTACCATAAAAGATGTCATCCTCCTGCTGCATTTCGTAGCTGTCAATCTCTGTAAGAATTGCGGGTTCTATGCAGCCCCTGCTGCTTGTCGTCAGCTCATGTAGCAGGACAGGACATAGATGTAGCAAATCCTTTTCGTTGAGTTCATAAGTTGCCTGTCTCTGGGCCGTCTCTGAAGAGCCGTCTGATGGCGCACAGACACTGCTTGTGGCATTGGTTCCATTGGCGAACAACGTGCAGTTGGCATATTCGTTGTGATGGCCAGGATGATGAGGTTGTACATGATGCACCAGGCGTTCAGCTGCCACGCACTGTAGAAACGAGTGTTAATATGGAATCCAAAATATATAATTTGTTCAACTTACACTGCTATTGCTACTGACAAGATTGTGTAGCCCAAGCTGTTGGAGGAAACTCTGAAAACTACTGGCATTGAGGACCCGCTGCTGCATTATCTGCTGCAGAAAGTACTGTGTTATTTGCGGGACATGCTTCTGTGGAGAGGCTCCATGCTCATGATCGTGACCAGCATGACGCTTGTGTCTCCTGTAGGGCGGACTTGTGCTGTAATTTTGGGTATCATCCTCATCGGCTAACTGCCTTTGATCGGTGGTTCTTTCGTTGGAGGGACTCAGACTTGCATAAACTAAGCGTGCATTGAGCTTCTCTTCTGTGCGTTGTGTGGCCAACATCTCTGCAATGTGATCCTGGCAATGCAACCGTTGGGCGCACAGCAGGCACACCACACACACGGCCATTATGTGACGCGCCATCTTGTTTACTTTACTGATCCTCTCCTCCTTCTCTAGCTGCTCCTTCTGCTTCTATCTTATGTTTTGAAACTTATTGTATGGTTTTGTGCCCTGCCACTCTGCTCATTATATATTCATCAATACGCACGCTTTGTTGTTGTTGGATCTGCAATGAAACGAATAGGCGAAACGGAATTAGCAAACTTTTGGACGGTTCAATGAAGCGTGTTGGACGACTTTACTAAAAACCCCCACACTCACTACGTATGTATGTGCCCCGATCGCAATTACAAATACTATTGCATGACTAAATACAATTCTCAAATGGCACTAGCAACAACAACAACATTAACAACAACGGGCGGAAGTTCAAGTTCATTTGGCGGCCACTTAATTCCTCCAAATATGAAGTTTGTTTTTGGTACACTCAGGAGCTCAGCCATTCAATTTTGAGTTACCCCATAAAAGGAGCGTTTTAGTTGCATTTCTTGGTTAGTTGGCTAGTTGATAGTAAACCAATGTTATTGGATCAAGAAACAATCAATCGATTTCAAGTAGGCGTTAAACGGATTGTAAACCAGTTTTATAATCGCTGCCGTATTGAGTTTCAAATAAGTGTTGAAGCTGTAGAAAAATGATACATCATTCATTTGGCATATATAGAACATTACTTTAATAAATCAATTATATTACAGTTCAAACCAGGGATTCAAACCGTAACCGAAACCGTAACTGTTAACCGACATTAACCGATTGAAACCGATTAGTAACCGTAGTCGAAATTCAACTTTTATATTATGCACAAACCAATTAACGTTTTAGAAACCGATTCATGAATACTAATTTGTTTCGATATTTTCTAGCGACCAAAACTCATTGAATTTTTTAATATTTTCACTGTCTCTTAAAAACACTTATTTTTTTATTTAATACATATTACACTTCTTACACTTGTCTACATATTTGCTTTAAACCATTCTTTTTTAAATATACAATATATTTGCGGGAAAGGTTCGATATCGGACTCCTTAATCTGTTTCGTCACTAGCGTGTACTATTTTGTACAGCTAAAATGTAACTGCACTAGGAATAAGCTTAAACCAGAATTAAAAAGCACTTTATACTTAATTAGTTAAACAACTTGCAGATGTGTTTTTGAAGCATTCATAAAAAAGATAATTACCGTTGTAAATATTACGTAAATGTTTCATTCCCAGATATAGTATAGTATAGCCTCTATAAGCCAAACCACGACGTCACCAGTTGCCGCTACGACCGCAAATGGCGCGTGGCAAATGTGAGAAAGACAACAACAACAACAATGTTCCCCTAAATCACAAACTGAAAATTGCTTTGTTATTGCACTTGTTGTTGCAATATTGCAATTGGTGCTTTTGCTATTGTTGTTGTTACTATTGCGATTTTAACAATTTTGCAATTGCGCACTGAGTAACCTACCGGTCAATTAGCTGGTATTCCTCCTCCTCCGCCCATTCCTGCACCACCGGGTGGGCAAAACCAATTATTGATAAAACTTTACCCAAAATATTTACGGCGCAAGCTGATTGGCAGGGGGAGTGAAGTGGGGGCATGGGAGGGGCAATAGTTTGCGTGGGTTTCGCGTGGGTGGGTGGCAGATACCTTGTATAAGGTGCAAAACAAGAGGGTGGTGCCTCGCCTACGCAATTGTCAACTTATAATCGACCTAATAAAAGCGAATCGAATCGAGTCGAAACGTCATCGTTTGCTTCTGTTTGTGCCTCCTTGTGGTGTTGCATAAAGTTGGGCGTGTGAAGGTCACACAGGAAGTGGGCGGTGGGCGGTGCCTGCCATTGGCATTGCACTTTGGCATTGGCAAGGACACAGAGAACACCGCAACATGCTTGGAGGTTGGAAAGGTTGACACGGTCGCAGCACTTGTTGCCAAGCTGACTTTGACTTTGACTTCAACTTCATTTCTACTTTGAGATCGAATTCAATCAAAGAACTTAATTATCTGGCAATAAAAATCAATCAAAATGCAAAATGTCACCCAAAAAAGTTGAAAAGTTTTCCTGACCAGACGATTTGATTTACTTTGATTTATTTTTGCCTTTGGCTTTTGTTTTATTCTCTCTCTCTCTCTCTCTCTCTCTCTCTCTCTCTCTCTCTCTCTCTTGCAATTCTTTATCGTCGTTTTGTCGTTTTCAATTAAGTCGACAATTGAGTCAATTGGTCAAAAGTGTTAACCGCCAATCGTTTTGTCGTTTTTTGTATTTGTAATCAAGCCTCATTTATATTCAGTTTGAATGATTTTTATGAAATCACAGATAATAAAACACTAAGCAAAAAATAGGGTTTCGATTTTTAATATTATTCAATTTGTAAAAACAACAACACACAATTTTCGTATCGCATTTTCTCTTAAGCTTTGCCAGCATTAAATATTTTATTTTCGACTTGACGATTGTATGGAACTTATAGAGATTAACTCCAACACACGAAACACTGAACCACCCACCAAAGTGCTGGACGAGCTCCGGACGCGCATTCCACCTCAACCTCAACCAAACTGAACTGAACAACGCGCGTTACTTTCAGCTTGTTTTATAGTCAACTTTTGTATTTTTTGTTATTTTGTTGTTGTTGCCGTGTTGTGTGTTGTGTGGGTCGTGTTTGTTGATCTGATCTGTCGACTTATTACAAAGGTGTCGTCGCACCCAGTTCCAGTTCCGTACGATAATTGGAACGGGGAGTGTTTCAATGGACCCATCTTGCACCTTGCTGGACAGTAATATCGCTAAATAATGATCGTATTATGATTGATCAAAAGAAACAGTTGAAATAAGACAGTGTTGAAGTCTGAAATAATTAATAACCAATAAGCTCTTTACGATGACACTATATACCTAAATGATACTCTTATGACGTATCCTTCTACATTATGATTTTCATTTCTTGGGAAAAGATAAAATCAAGCGATCATAATACACACCCCTAATACATTATTAGATAAAGATCATAGAATGCGATATTGCGATTCATCCATTATAAATCAAATACTCTTTAAAACACTTAGCTTTATTAGATTCTTCTTCAAGTTGAATATCTATACTAGTTCTTAATCAATGCATA
Source organism: Drosophila putrida (assembly GCA_037043535.1). Lineage (NCBI taxonomy): Eukaryota > Metazoa > Arthropoda > Insecta > Diptera > Drosophilidae > Drosophila > Drosophila putrida. Next base: position 2,415,494 of record JBAMBI010000934.1, read on the forward strand.
TGAATATATCAGTAATTGTAGATCGGTAAACAAAATGTTGTTTTAATATTGATCAGCTTTGTAGTTTCAAATCAATCTACATATGTATGGCAATCGAACTTATTTAGATGGAAGATTAAATAACGAGCAGGAAAATAAACTTTTTAAGGATCGCTTTTAATAAAGGTATCCTACAGCAGATTATATTGTTGTGCTGAATTTGTTCTTTTTATGTGTGTTAAATGAATCCCCATCACGTGGCATCGGATTTATTTAGATGTACGTAGTTATGTGTTTTGAGATCATGTATCAGTTCTCTAAATATCATAAAGATAATATTAAAATTTTGCACACAAAGCAACACGAATCCAATCCTCCTTAATGGCAATAAACTCCACTGCTGACTCATGTGCTATTTGAGCACTCTCCAAAACTGAAATTTCATACGTAAAGCCTCAACAGCGCGATAAGAATATGCATACATATATATAAATACATTAAAAATGTCTACGTTGTCAGCCACAATTTCATTGGCCATGTTGTGGGAATCGATTCAACTTATGTTATCATTGATCACAAGGGCCAAAGTAAAGCTACTGACACGACAAATTTATGTGAAAACGATAGCAAAAACATCAAATCTAGAGTTCAACATGAAATTTCCGTTGGATGACGGTTAAGATATTTCCAGACAATGTCAAAGCTGGATCATGTGACACTAAAAAGATAGCCCCATTAACGTTAACGTTATGGCTGAGATGCAAAGTTCTGGATATAACAAAGATTTACAAGTACATTTTACCGGTCAGTCACGTTCCTGTCTGTGTCTGTGGGCTTTGGCACTACCTCTATTGTGACCTTCCCATGTCCGTTGACGACGCTGTACTCATAACAAGCAGTTAAACTCGATGGCTAATAGTTAGTTTAATATGCTACTGTCGAACATACGTACCCAGATACACTTGTATATATACATGTACAGTGGTTTAGAGTGGATTTCTTACATCTCCAATCACCATCACCTGGAATTCATCATTGTCATGATGGCAAAGGAGGTAGGAGATATATATAGTAATTCATTTACCCCTATAAGGCATATCGTTGCGAATATATACAAAATGAGGTCACTCCGCGGTGTTTCCGCGAGGAGTGTAACCAATGCATATAGAACATTATCTGTGAACCACTGTGTACAGAATATAATTGTACCAATAAACAAAGTAAAAGGACAACGATAAAAAATCGCCTCATTTTAGGAGTTGGGGGCAGATTGAGGGCACACGAATGAACACAGATAAAAAGTTTTATTTTTTAATGTATGTCATGGAATAATTTATTTCTTTGCGTGGCCAATTGTTTACAGCATTTGCAACTGCGGAGTGTTCTGATTATAATATAGCGCCTTCTTCATGACCATTGCAAATTATTAAAAAAAAAAACCACGAACTCTTCAATTATAAAAACTCATACAGACGTAGAATCATAAATTTGTAACTTTGCTTTTTTTTAATAGTTGAAAAAAAACAATTAAAACACATGTCAATATTATGTGTGTCATTGGCGATAAGCACCGATTCTCTATTCTTATGTATGCGTGTAAATGTAGAGTATTAAAATTCTATTAAAACACCCACACAAGAAAAATATTACCAAATTAGTGAAATAATCTATGATAAGATATAAATAAATAAATAAATACAGCTATTTAGATACTTATGCTCGCATTTTTTTATCGTGTTACATTTTCGTTGGCCTTAAAAGTGTGAATAATATTTTAGAACAAATCAAATCGTATCGAATAAAACTTGTCTATATATATACATATATACACATATATGAAAATACACAAGTGTCAGAATGAGGAAAAAATCCATCGCACATGGACTGCGACGAGCGCTATAAATACATGCATAAGTGATGAATGGAAAAGGAATGGGGGCCGGTGTAGTGGCGGCTGCAGCACACACACAGTCACACACTGTAGCTATCATTGTTGTTGGTGCGAAAAGAGAATCACAACGTAATCTAACCAAAGAGCACATCAAAAGTTAGTGTCAGGCCGCATATCAACAAGCATTCACCGTCATGTTCACACACACACACTTTTAGAAAAATGCGGTCGGTTGCAGTATGTATGTTTATGAACTCACCTGTCTATAACTAATGTTATATCTTTACTAAGGCTGATTTCAGTAGAATTATGTATTATCAATTCCAAACTATTGTAACTCTCAAACGCGCACTGAGAAAAGCAGATTCCTTCCGTTTATAGATGTTCAAGTGAGACGGTGAGACGGTGCGGCGGATAGTAATGCATCAAGCACGCCGACGGCGAGATAACGGGCTAGTGTTGATTTCGCTGCAATAATCTTCTCTACGCATGGAATTTAACATTTATGGGCAGCGTGAAGGGTCGGCGGCAGTGCGGTTAATATGCTGAATGAGAATACGGCACGAAAATAGTAGCACCAACACGTTGTCGCGTACTTTTTCTCAATGCCTACTGGCTAATTGATGGCGCTTCGAGTACCCCAGCAATATATACTTAATTAAATGCCGATTTACAGCATTGCACGCACGCTCCAACAAAAAATCGCAATTATAAAAAAGATGACTTCTTCTTCTTCTACATAATGCCACTCACATGTCAAACAAAGCGAAAGAGAGATAGAGAGATATTCTGTTATGTAGGGATGTTTATATTTAGTTTAACATTAATGCTATTTGGTTTTGCAAAAAATATATATAATTTGTTCCTGATATTTTTGATTTTTACTGATATTAAATATTATTTGGATGAGCTTTAAATTAATTAAGTTTCCACTTTAAATTTATGTGTACGACCCAGTTGCTCCTCAGTTAACAGAGTGGAGTCGTTCCTCTTAACAGATGCTCGCCTTCAAAATTTAGGTGAACATTCGATGTCTCAGACTTTTTGGGATATTTTGGTGCTATAAATGTCCATTGAGGTGTTGTGCTATAATTTGAAGAGGGAATTTTGGTGCTTTAACGGAGGGCGCGAAAATGGAATTAAATTAAAACAATTATTTAAATACACAATAGGATTACATTGAGATGAACTAAGTTAGCTATAAATACACTTTAAAAAAATAAATAAAAAAATTTAAATATTCCTTAACACTAAGCAATTTGATGCTTTTAAATAGCAAAGAGCAAATTGCAAATAAAAACAATGCATCAAAATACTTTGTTATCATTTAAATTCGACAATACGAGCCTCTGCTGAATTTCTTGTATAATAACTTTTTATGTACATTTTGGAAGAGCCCCAAGCGACTTTTGTTTGATTTTAATTTATTAGCGGCCTTTTTTCTTTTCATCAAATGATTCATGCCATGCGGAAGAATGGTTTTTCCATTATTTCCGGAATAATCATAAAATCATAAATTTTTTCCTTTAGCGATTTGTTTTTTTTTTAACAGCTGATCGAAAATGCAAAATAACTAGTCTTAGTTTACAATTTCAATCCCCGCTTTGTCAAGAAAAAAATTGACCCGCTCTAATTTACATATATTTATGTGTATTTTCTCATCTGAAAATTCTGATTGAGTCTGGCAAATATTTTAAGTTAATAAGCGCCATGGTGACAAAAAGTCATCAAAGATCGATCGAAACTTTTCGATTAAATGTATTAATTGAAACAAATGTCTTATTTTTCTAGTTTTTGAGCGAATTTTGTCCGTTTTTTTTTTATATTGTCATCACTAATTCCAGTGCAGCTAACATTTTAGAAAAAAGAAAAGCTGTTTCTGGCTAAAAAGCATGCAAGATATAGCTGAATTTTCAAAAAGAAGAGCTAAAAAATAGCCAGATAAATTAGCTGAGAAAAAGATAAATAGCTGTTCAAATAGCCAGAAATAGCTATAAAATCGCTAAGCTGGCAACAATGACTAAATCCCAAACAAAGGCAATACGCAAATTCATATACATATGTATGTAAATTGGAATAAAAGAGAGGTATGAACCAAAAATGAGCTCCTGGCGAGACAGTCTCACTAGTTTACCAGGCGCAGTAGCGCAATTTGTCAATGAAAGTGCATCAACGGCGTCCAGCTATCTGCACTCGCAGTCATGTGCATCGGGATCTGAAGAGAGCGCTCCTCAGCACACAGACTACAAGGCGTTGCCAATTCCCGCGTCTCTGGTAAAGGAACAGTGGCGTTTGATCTTTACATCGGATGCAAATATTCAAGACCTGCAGGCTGCTATTGCACATTGCCGGGATTTGGTTTTGTTAAGCGATGAGTGCAGTGAAGAGCGTCGATGGCTGGTACGTCATTTGGTCGACTTGCGATTCTCGCTCCAGGAGCTGGAGGAAGCCCAGGCTGTGGCTACCGACGATGTGGTGGTAATGAATGCAATCAAGTCCGTAGTCGGACATCACTTCGTCCCACATTATCCGAGCACACGTAACCGTTTGCAAGCAGCTGCTAAGCGTTACTATTGTGATTACTGCACAGGAATCATCTGGCGGGTTGTTCAATCTGCCTACATCTGCAGCGACTGTAGTTACCTCGTCCACCAGAAATGCATAGACAGTGTACAGCGTGTATGTGCTCATGTGTTGGCCTCAGAGCGTCAGTATCCCATCTCCGAAATTTGTCCAGAGATTGGACTTTCCGAGCAGCGCTACAAATGCGCCGAGTGTTCAACTCTGCTGAATTTCAGTAAGTACTGTGGATTATTCAACTTACAAGAAACTCACAACACTACGTTGCAGAGAACTCGTGGATTGAGCCACGCCTCTGTGATTACCGAGGCCTTTACTACTGTCCATCTTGCCACTGGAACGATTGCTTTATAGTGCCGGCGAGAATTGTTCACAACTGGGATTTTACCCCGCGAAGAGTGTCGCGCACTGGTCTGCAAGAAATTCAGCTATTTTTGGACAAGCCGCTCATTCGACTAGAAGAGGAGAATCCTAAATTGTTTGTTTTCCTCGAGAAGCTGTGCGCTGTCAAGAAACTAAGGCAGAACTTGGTGTACATGCGGCACTATCTGGCCGCCTGTAAGGTGGCTGTTGAGCAAAAGCTTGTGGACCAACAACTGGGCGGTCGCCGCCATTTGGCGCAGTCCAATGAATTCTATTCACTAAGTGACCTAATCCAGGTGGAGTCGGGTACCTTGGCCGAGTTCCTACAAAGTGTCTTTAAATTTTTTGGAGCCCACATACGAGCCTGTGACATGTGCTTGGCCAAGGCCTATATCTGTGAAATATGCAGCAACAACGAGGTCATCTTTCCATTCGACGACGGTTGCATTAAGTGCGATCAATGTAACTCGATTTATCATCGGGTCTGCTTAACCCGCAAGAACATGATTTGCCCCAAGTGTGTGCGCATCCAGGAGCGACGGTTGCAACTGGAACGCTCAACGAGCAAGCAACCGGACAATAACAATTCTAACAGCGACTGCAGTGCCAACAATTCCAGCGATGCAGTGCAACCGGCGGTTACAACATAGTCCACCCGGTCACTATAAAACTTTGCTTTTAAGATCTTATTTGTGTAACATTCTTTTTAATGTATGTTTATATACATAAGACCGACTCGACTATTAAACATGTTTACAATAGCATATGCCCATCTTCCCGAAATCTTACTGCTCCTTTTTACCATACTTCTGACGATTGTGAAACTTGCGTGGATTAATGCCATAGGCCTTTAGACGATCGTCGGTGATGCCATTGGGATTGGAATTGTTTAGCTTGCCTTTCCCCTTAAAGTCTCGTTTAGGCCGTGATTTAAAATCACTGCCAGCTCGCCGTAGTACATCTTCCTTACTGCCTGCATTTTTAAAGGGATTCGCTTGATTCGATTTGATTCCGTTTGTGCCCTTGTTCGGCTTATTTTGTTTGCCAAATGGATTGCCTCCTGTTGCCTTCGGGGTTTCAACACTTTTCATGGTAAATTCTTTTTTAGCAAATGGATTTTTGGTGATCCCTTTTTCGGGTTCCCTTTTGGTTGTTTGTTGGTTTTTCTCCATCTTTTTCTTCTTGACTGGCGGAGCATCTTTAGAAGGTGAATCTTGCTGCGTTGCTGTTTTGACAGACTTTTCTATACTCTTCTCATCTATATTTTCGTTCGTTGCAGTTGTTGCTAGAGCGCTTGATTTAACTGGGGATGCTGGTGGAGCGGTTGATCCTGCCGCCGCAGCTGCTTTTCTTTTAAGGCGTTTTCTTTTGGACTTGGAAAGAGTCTCTGTGGAGTTAACTGCTGCAACCGGAGCAGCGGCTTGTTCATTCACAGCCGATTTGTTGTCATTTACTTCCTCGGTCTGATCTTCGTCATCAGAGCTGGAAATGAGATCAGGATCAGGATAAATAGATAGAACGATAGAAATGTTAATTATAATTTTACTTACGGATCGCCATACAAGCTTTTGAAGATCTTACGTTTGAGATCTTCATTCTTGGCTTTCATTTTGTATAAACGTTGCTCCTTTTTCTCCACATAATCTGGACGGTTCTGAACTGCCTTCTTAAGGCTGGCCCATTGATTTAACTCCTTGTTTTTAGCCAACAAAATCTAGAACAAAAATCCGCTGTCAATAAACCAACAATTAAAATAACAAAAAAGCTTCGTTACCTCCTCAATTGTAAGCCCAAAATCGTTGGGTGTCGTTTCTACATATTTAAAGCGACATGGTTGATCACCCACAATGTCCTCATAGTCCAGTTGATAATATTCATCAATATAATCTCCGTAGGTCTGCTCATCTTCAGGATTGAACGCTGGCTTCTCTGCTAGAATCATTTCCATGAACCGATTGCGTCGTCCTTTCCGCCCCTTCCGACTGCGCGTATTCTCAATCATTTCCTGCTGCAGCAGCTGCTTGGATGTTGCCGGATCGTAGTCACAGTCCATATTGAAATCATCGTCTTCACAATGCTCATCTGCATCATTGCCGTTTACTTGGGTCCGTGGGTTATAATTGTCCCAGTCCTCAAGGGCCAATTCTTCGATATCCGATGGGCATTCGGGCTTCTCTTCTCCTTCGTCCACATTATAGTAATCATCATTGAATAGTTCCTTCATACGTCGGTCATGCGCTTCAGGATCAAAATCCTCCTCGAGCTCATCGTCTCTGAAGCCCAATTCATCGTTGCCCGTGACGGCTTTCAGCTTGCGAATCTTATCCTCGATTTCCTTCTTCTTCATACCCTTAATTAGATCCAACTCCTTCATTTTTTGCTCCTTCTCTTGCTGCTTGCGTTCTTTTAACTCTTTACGCTTATCCTTGCGCTTATCATCTGAGCGACGAATGGACTGTTCTATGGTACGAGGATAACGCTTGATGAAATCCGCATCTGGCTCTTCAAAACGAAAGTTGTACTTCTGCTCGAACTCTGCCTGCTTCTCCAGCTCATGTTCATCATCTGTAAGCGGTGCATTGTCTCCCACGATCTCATCGTAGGTTGGTATTTCGGATGAGTCTGTATTAGCATACCCTTTGTTTAGTATATAGTCGCGTAGGAAACTCTCACCCTGAGTTAACTTGCTACTGTTCCAATACTGCTTAAGAGGAGCCAACTGCTTCTTTGTGCTAGGCTCAATATCTCCATCTGCCTGCTTCCCAGCCAGCCATTTGGCAAAGTCTGCCTCCTCGGCATCTTTTTGTGCCTTGGATTTGGTGCGTTTCTTGAAGATGCCACCAAACTCTTCGTCTTCGCCATCGTCATCCTGATCCATAACGTTTCTGAACTCTGCCTTTAGCCGCCGTTCCTCTTCCACAGCCGTCGGTGATTGCGCCCGTTCGAGTTGCTCATCCGCCATATTTTCATCGTCAGAACTTTCAAATTTTCCGTTGTGCTCCAGTATAACTTTTCTTTCATAGTCCTTCAATGTAACAGGCTTCGTCTTGCTTGGTTTCTTTACTGGTGACCCTTTCTCAATATCGTCACTTTCATCACCGTTAGTTATATCAAAGAATCGAGTATCATTGTCATAAATTCGAGGATCCTTACTTTTCAAAGATGCTAGCGTTTTAAAGAACTCTTGATCAAATTTAACATCTACTTCCTCCTCTTCTGAGGACTCGCTGTCACTGTCCAACTCCGACTCAGATACGTCCAGACCACGATCCTTATCTAAAAAATAAAATTTTTAGAGATCTCTGGATTGTGGGGACTCGTTAGTTCAAAGAGTGCTTACATTTCTGGATCAACTCTTTTTTACGCAAGCTGTTGTATGACTTGGCATAGTCCTGGTTTGTGGAAATCTGCAGATCATCTGCATCTTCGTCAGAACCATCAAATAACTTGGTACTCATTTAAATCGCTTCCTTTATTCTTTATTGATAATAAAAACTGCACGTGTGATTATCACCATTTATCGATAAATATTTTTTCGTGATACAGATTTGCACAATATATTTGTCTGACGATAGTAACGCTATCGATATTTTTAAACGATTTATCCTTAAAGAAGAAACAGAGGAACAAGAAGAAACTCTTAAATCGAGCGCATTTAGTAAATTTAGTAAATCAAATTTAAGCAAATAAGGGCGTGATCCAGGGAGACGCAGGTATATTTGGCTGCGATATATCGATATATCAATACTATTTCAACAATCCAGCCCAGCTGACAACTACAACAAAGGTTGCGCTAATACAGACCAAATTATTTACAAAATTAAGGTTAGCTGGATTTACAACATTCCAAGAATATGACGGACACAGAGGATACACAAGTTGCCGCTTCAACATCAGTTACTTCCACAACACCCACTGATAAGGATTCGGCCAAAAGTGAGACTTTTGCACATCATAATTCATTCAGTATAGATTATTGACTGTTTATATCAATTGTAGTTTGTGTTTTATTAAACGCTACTGGTAATGTGCCTATCATAAAGAAACGTACGTGGACGGTGGATCCCAACAAGACTGTCAGTTGGATTCAAAAGTTTATACACAAATATCTCAAACTGGACTCAAACGAACAAATTGTAAGACTCCTAATTGCTGTCCCATTCATATATATTTATTATTATTTCTCTTGCAGTTTCTGTATGTAAACCAAACATTTGCACCTGCTCCAGATCAGATAATCAAGAACCTGTACGATTGTCATGGCACAAATGGAAAATTAGTTCTGTATTACTGCAAGAATCAGGCGTGGGGCTAAATCTATATGCATTTATCTACCATTTATGAAATTTAAATATTTATTTGTCTACGTTAATGTTTATGTTATTTAATTGTATGATCTGACGCCGAGAACATAAATTTCACATTTTATTTCCTCAGTTTGAGGGCTTAATTAAGTCTATTCAAGAACCACATTTGAAAACAAGTAAATTGAAATCTAGAGTTCATTTGGGAAATCTGCTTAGTCGCCACGCAGAGCCTCCAGCTCATCGGCAGCCTCTTTGGATATCCTATGATACTTAGCAACTGTTGGGCGGTAGTAATAGGCTTGATAATCATTGCGTTCTGACATTTTGCGGCGAACCTCTTCCTCGAGTTTACTGTGAGCAATAAATAACATGAAGTTGACATACATTTTGTAAGTTAACTGAGTCTTAAAAACTTGCCGAATTTGCGCTTTCTCGTTTTCCTCAAACAGGTTGTGACAAGCCTTCTCGTATTCCTGTTGCTGAGAGTTTAAAATGTACCGCGCAATAAACCGAGAAATTGGGTTCTAAATGTTTAGAAACATATAAATTATTTTCAGTTAATTAAATCGTTCTTTAATTAATCCCACCCTCTCGTATTCCCAATGCTTGGGCTCGTAACCCTCGGGTATTTCGGCGAGCTGCGCGGGTCCAACAAAGACATTGGAGTAGAATACAAGTGCTACAATCGGTATTACACCGATCATTACGTAATAGTGCATCAGATCCTTGAACTTATCCCATTGGAAGCGCGACGGCTTTATGGTCATGTGATGATGTCCATGATCACCGCCCATTTGACGCAGTTGCTGCTGTAGAGCTGCAAAAGATCCCATTGGGGAATATTAATGGTTGCGTAATGTGAGCACTGTTTACAGTTTGTTTAAAAAGTATTTACTGTTCTTACCATTCCTGCTGGCAGGCGTTAGAAGCACTGCGCGATTTTTGGCAAATTGCGTTGCTGGCAACAGCAAACGGCTCCAACCAACCATTTTTTTGTGAAAAAATAAACTGTTATGATTAAAACCCAAATAACGTGAACAGTCGTCGGTCCAGGGCTGCTAAAAATTTTTATGTTTTGCTTTAGCCAATTTGTTGATCTTATATATCGAACTAGTTCCGATTTATATTGTTTTTACTTTATAAATGACAGACGTCAAATATTAAATTATATTAAGGTATGCTAGCAAAAAGCTAAAAACTCAGAAGCAGAGTCTATAGTTCTGCACAAATTAATGAAATTAGTATTCAGCAGTCCTCAGAATAAAGGTTCCTTTCCATAAGTGGATGCGTGAGTAGCACCAATTGGGAAGTGAGGTGAAAAACACATTAAACCACAAAGCAATTTGTCTGTGAGGGTAGAGCAAACATTTTGTCCATGATAAAATAATACTGATAAATAATATATATCGAGAAGATTTAGGGAATTATCGATAGTCTTATAAGCAAAAAACAGCTTTGGTTTAAAATGAATTAATTTTCACAAAAACTTTTACTTTGAACACAGCTGCTTTTAAAGTGGACTTCTCTTTTGACTTTTTATCTTTGGAGTATTGCAAGGAAATTGCCAAATTTTAATAGCACATATTATATTATATTAGCATAAAAAATAACTAATTCTTCATTCAGACTCATCCCAATCACCATTTGATTATTTTCATATTAAGGCTGCATCGTGAGTTATACTAGGTTCACATTGACACAGCGCGTATCTGGGCCTCAAAATGGTAATTAAAATTTCAGAAGATCAGATGCGTCCCTGTCGCTCTGTGCCAAGCTCTGTGGCGCAATGTGAACCTAATATAACTCATCAGCAATCAGCTGACTATTAGTGCGTTATACTAATGGAAGCACTTTCGAAATTTTGCGTAAGGCTTAACTCCGCCGAATAATTTCAACCAATGGAAATGTACTGTAAGAGAAATTGATAACAGCCCTGTCGTCAAAGTCACCCTCAGTGTTTTGCCAGCCCTGTTCTGGCGCAAAGGCAGAGTTACAAAGTTTTTCGTCTGGCAATAAAATTAGCGCAATTCTTTTTAGATTATAAAAAGCATAGAAAAAAATATAGGTAATTGTCAAAAGATATAGATAAATCAAAAAAATCAGCAGATAATAAAACATTCTAGTAATTAACACACATTGTGGACTTTTTTCATTGCCGCTGTTCTGCTGATAAAGAAAAGCTCATAGACTAAAATAATGTAAATAATACAATATGTGTGCTTGTGCTGTCAGTAAGTGCGCAGTTCCTTAATGTATACTTGTTTTTTTACTGCTGACATCGGTCTGTGTTAAACAAATTAAAGATTGCAAACTCATTTGTCTATATGTACTAAGTATGTATGTATGCAAGTACATATAGTACCTGTCATTTAATTGCACACATAGGACATGATTTTACAATTTCAATTTATCGATAAATAAAATAAGAAGTGATATATTAAAAGAACTACTACAAATATTAGTGAGTAGCTTTAAGAATCAGTTCTTGTGTCAATAACTTATCTGTCACTGAACATCCATATACAAATATGTGTATATGTATGTTTTGTGTATGTATGTACATACATATATGCAAATTCTGTAGTTTTTTTTGGTGGTGGGAGTAGGCGTCGCCGCCGTTCTCCCTTCTCCACTCTTCCCTCCTCTATTGTGAATTGCGTGCAACTGTTTGGCTTGGCCTCGGCTTGACTGAAACTTTACCAATTGCCGTATCGATATGGAAATAAGAAATAACCTATTGCCATTCAATGTAAATAAATCGTTGCTTTGCGCAGTTCTTTCTCTTTTGGTTGTTGTTGTTGTGTCACATTTGCGATAAAGTTTAATATGAATCAGCAGCGTTCATCAACATCATCGAAAGCAGCAGCGGCGATAAGAGGAAGAAAACAAGCTTTAGCGGTTCGTTGGGTGAAGATTGTCCATGTTGAGCTAAAGTGACGTCATCAAAGTTTCTTAGTTTTGTCTATCCAATTTTGAGCTAATGTATTCCAAATGTGCGTAATCTTTTGTTTGTTTTATTTCTTTTCATTTTCAGCTGTCCTCTCTTATCAGGCAATTTATACAACGACACAATCGTCTCTAGGGCAATGGATGCCAATTCACGCTTTCCGACGCGATTACCAGGTAAAACCCACCTTCTGACAATTTGGCCGTTATTTTAGTGTAACCCGCATACATAACTTAGTTTGAAACTAGTTTTGGTTTTTGTTTTGTTTTTTTGTTGCAACCAAAGCGTTGAATGTTTTTGCGCTCGCTTAAGAAATAAACGTAACTGTTACCAATCTGCATTGCTTAAGACTAACTTTTTACTGCCCCCTCATCAAGTGTGTTACTAACCCAAATTCTATTATCATGCCTACTTAGGTGATTCCTTACTGTATATATGTGTATTCCCACATAAAAGTATATATGGTAAATGAATGAATAAAATATTACAATCATAATCGTAAAAACTACTTCATGTTTTGTACATTTTTGCGGTAGCTGCTGTTGCAAGTGTTTGTTGTTTAAATTTGTGTATGTGTGTGGCTTAGAATAAAACTATTCTCTTTGTCTCGCTCGCTAGCTCTCCCTCTCTCTCTATCTTCTTTTTATAAATCTCTTTGTAAATAAGTAGTTAATTGAATTCAATAAGAAACAACGATACGTTTACGTTAAGCCCAATAACTCATCAAATTCTTTCTGATTCATGTTTATTCACTTACTCAATACACACAAATCCGAACTAACTTGTTGCCTAAGGCCGCCAAAATACTTAAGTGAAAAGCATTACTTGTAAGATTAAATTTTTGAAATTTGTATCATTCCTTAAGAAAACCTAAGAGATTAATCAATTATTTTTCTCACGCACATGCACAATGCTCCACAATCATTTGCATCAATCAAAAGGGCCCGCCATAAACTCAATTGTGGGTAATTCCGAGGAGCCGCTGCCAAGTCTATCTGATTTACATGACTGCGAGCCGAAGCTGGAATTTGATGATACAGAGCTATTGACCCCAGCACCACTCGAAAGTAAGAAATACAATTATTTGCATATACTTAGTACGAACTTAGTAACTGACTAAACTCATTATTTATTCATAGAAGATGTTATGGTCGGCGATTTTGTTCTAGCCGATGGTGAGTGGTGGGAAACTGGTGGTGGGAAACAGAATGATAGAGAGTTAAGTTAAAATTTTCCAATGCTTGTAGATCCCGAACTTGAGACCGAAGAAACCGTCAATCCCTTAGAAGACGATTACGAGGATCAGCTGCGTGAGCAATCAGAAAATTTTCAGGCCACCAAAAACAAGTGTGATTTTCTCGGTACAGACAAGCAAGGACGACATATTTTTGGCATTTACGCCTCTCGATTTCCCGAAAAGTCACAGCTGGAGGGCTTTGTGCGGTATGTTTAATTAGACATTTCTTAAGTGGCCCACTAAAAGGTTTTATTCACATCATTTTATAGCCAAGTAATCAAAGAGATTGAACCTTTTGTGGAGAACGATTACATACTCGTGTATTTCCATCAGGGACTCAAGGAGGATAATAAGCCATCGGCGCAGTTCCTCTGGAACTCATACAAAGAGCTGGATCGGAACTTTCGCAAAAATCTAAAGACTCTGTATGTGGTGCATCCGACGTGGTTCATACGTGTCATCTGGAACTTCTTTAGCCCATTCATCAGCGACAAGTTTCGTAAAAAGCTAGTGTACATCTCCAGTCTCGATGAGCTTCGTCAGGCGCTGGGCCTGAACAAGCTCAAGCTGCCCGACACCATTTGTGAATTTGACGATAAACATAACCCAAGCAGTCGCAGTCGTGTACCGCAGGCCCAACCAACCCCCAATGGGCGGCCAACGATGCAGTTTGGCGTTCCCTTGAAATTCATCGTCATGCACAGTCCATGCCTAAACTCCATACCGCCCATTGTGCGCAAGTGCGTGGACTCTCTCTCAATCACGGGAGTAATTGATACAGAGGGCATCTTTCGGCGATCTGGCAACCATGCTGAGATTATGGCTCTAAAGGAACGTGTCAATCGCGGTGAGGATGTGGATCTCAGTAGCGTCAATGTGCACGTGATTGCGGGCCTATTAAAGAGTTTCCTGCGCGATCTTGCCGAACCGTTACTTACCTTTGAGCTGTACGATGATGTAACCAAGTTTCTAGACTGGCCCAAGGAGGAACGTTCCCGGAATGTCACCCAGCTGATACGCGAAAAACTGCCCGAGGAGAACTATGAGCTGTTCAAGTATATAGTCGACTTTCTGGTGCGCGTCGTCGATTGTGCGGATCTTAACAAAATGACCTCCTCAAATCTGGCTATTGTGTTTGGACCGAACTTCTTGTGGTCCGGTCGCAATAGCACCTCACTGGAGGAAATTGCACCTATTAATGCATTTGTTGACTTTGTGCTACAAAATCACAAAGCCATTTATCTGATCGACGTTAACCAGCGCACTGTGAGTGTCGATTAGCGACAGCGCTGACATCACAATCGAGTCCGTAATTTGTAAATTGTTTCATTAGGTGTTAGTCTTAAGGCCGCTAAGTGAGCACAGTGAAAAGCGCAAGCGTTGTCGTGTATAAAGTGTACTAATCTTAAGTTAAAACTTGTATTTTTTATTTAAACTTGTAACTGTGTTTTTTTCTCTCTAACTAACTTGTCAACCCTTCTATAAACTCTCTCTACTAAACGATTTTTTAACTCATTTCAAGCAAGAATTGTTAATTTACCAAAGAAATTTTTTTACTTTGTTTTATAAAAGAGGAAACTGAGAAACGAATACGAGATACGATAAAATGTTATTTATACAAAACGCACATTCCAAACTAAAATTAAATTTAAGCTGCTGCTGAATTCGCAAATGCGACCACCTAGGAGATCATCGATTGGATTTCTAGAGAATTCACAAGCATAATAAGTGTAGATTATTGAATTTCCTTATAGTAATACAAATTTTATATATCATAAAAGGTATTGTTAACAAAATAAAGTAAATGTTAAATCTCAATACTCAAATGCTGTCCGCATTCTAGCATGAAATATGCCTACAGTAAATTTTAAATGAACAAAGAAAAAAGTAATGGAATATTTCATATGAATTATGTAATAACGTTTCGATTCGTCCCCTCGCTGTGTTTTGCAGCGAATTTTGTATTTTTTTTTATTGATATCAAAACAAAAGAGTCCAAATTGGAATATTGAATAATTGAAGAACGATTACAAAGTAGATGGATTCAGCGTTTAAATGTTAATGTTCTTCAGCTTGCGATTCAGATCGTTGAATTTCAATATTTTACGAACAAAGAAATCACCATAACGATGTGAGACCTTTGTGTCAGCAATGTGTATCATATCATCATCAATGTAGAAATCGAGCTGCAAATGAAAATGTGTAAATTAGAGTTGATTTTTTTTATAGTTTTAGGAAAAAAAATGAAAATCTCACCTCAGAGCCAGACTTAAAAGTGCCCTCGAGTCCACTTGGTCCCTTACTCCAAACCAAGTTGCGCATCTTGTGCTTAAAGCAGAGCAAGCGAATAAGAAGCTTTGACACGTCATCGTCGGTTGCATTGGGATCGATGAAGGAGGCCAGCTTGGTCAGTGGCAATGTGGTGTAAAGCTTCAAATAGGAACGGGTGGTAGGCAGATCCTTTTGCTGACGGACTTCATCCATGAAAACTAGCAATTGGTGCTCCATCGGATCCTTGACGTAATCCTCCATTGGCGCATCGGCGGCAGGTGGGCAGGGGCTAACAAATCGTGGGCATGCAAACACAAAGAATGACTTGAATACATCTAAATCACCGCACTGCATCTTAAACATAGCGTCGTGATAGTTCTTCTCGCGTAAAACTTGCTGAATGGATTCATCAATGCACTGGGGGTGTAGAACCAGGCAAATGGCCAGCAAATGATACATCTGTTCGGCCTGTTTGTTGATTTGATCGTTCTGATAGGAGCGTGTGCTGTACAGCTGCTTGGTGCGCTGAATGTACAATAAAATGTCCGAGAACGTTCTAATAGCATCGGCGTAGCGGCGCATCATCATGTAGGCAAATCCAACATAATACGACGTAGATATCTGGCAGGCGGGTATGTGCGAGTACGCAGATTTCTTGTGGATCTCAATAGGTTCCAGCACCTTGATGGCCTGATAGTAATCTCCCAACAGGGAGTGCACACGCAACAGACCGACTAGGGAGAAGTAGCCCAACATCTTGTAGAAGCCGAGCTTGCCAAAGTCGCCAGCCACTGTTTGCGGATCAACGCTCTGCGAGATTGCTTCCAGCTGCTTCTTGATGTTGGAGATGTCAACGAGCGAGTGTAGCACGTTCAGGATGCACAGAATGCTCCAAACGTTGCTGTGCTGTACGCACAACTGTTGAATTTCATCCTGGGACTTGTCCGTCAGACGAGCACTACGACGAAGTACAAATATTAGATTCATTTCAATTACATAACCATTTCCTGCTTACCGGTATTGGGCGAAATTTTGAAACTGATAGACAAATTCATCAACTAGCTCCCACAACCAGATGTCGGGCAATTCAAGCATCACGGGATTTTGGGCCGAAATGATTAAATTAAAGAAATCGCAATAGTTGAAGAACGAGTTGATACGCTGCTCCAGCTTGGGACCGCCAGGAATGCGTGCGTGGATGTGACGATAGTACAGCTCCTTGTAGAGTATCAGAAACACCTTATCGTTGTCCACAATGGCGCCAACCTCCTGCTCCTCTGGCCAGGCAGTCTTATCGAAATGATGATCGCTGATCTGTGGGAATGTATTTTCATACATGTTCTGTATGTCATAGAGATTCCCCTCCTTAATCGCCTGGCAGAAGTTCATGAGAAAGTACTTGACATTCTCTGGCATGCGGTTGGCGTAGTAGTTACGCTCATACTCCATATCCAACTGTGGATCACCGGTGTGCGCGTAATCATCGTAAAAGTCCTAAAATTTATAAAAATGGTCGTGGTTTAAAAAAAATTGTATATTGTTGACGGCATCGAATACAAACAAAAGTTGGGTTATGTTTTCTTGTGATCCCAACTTCCAATAATTTACAATTTTAGCAAGCGACAATAAATTAAGTTGCAAACACTCACCGAGTTTCCAAAGTCTTCACCGCCGTACATATTTTCAAATTAATTATCTTTTGCCGACACAAAAATCGAATTACTCTGCAACGTCTAACAAACACGCCAACAAAATTTTCTGGCGTAGCAGAAAGGGAGCGTAACGTAAACGGGATTTTGTATACGAAACGCAAAACTGAGAAACGTAAGCGCACAAATGACAAATATATAAAATATATATTCTGTATATTGATTTTGGCCTTACATTTATTCTGAAGTAGAATTTAAATAATTAAATGCAGCAAGCGATTTTAGTTTAGTTCTTTAAGTGAAGTAATAATGTACAAATTTGTAGAAATTAGGGGTATTCCGGAAGTAGATACAATCGATGATTTGAAAACTGCGCGATTATCGATTGTTTTCCAGAAGTGGAAGCCAATGCTGCCACGTTTCAACACAGTGCTACCGCCATCTCATGCCTACTAACGCCGCAGGTTTCATGTTGCTTAGCTTTGGAACTTGATTTTTGGATAATAAAAAATCAAATTAAAAAACACAAACAGTAGCTTAAATTTAGATAAACCAATGTAATTATAAACTAGATAAATTAAAGCCACTTCTATTTTCAAGCTCCTCAGAGGGCCAAGTTGTGTTAATAGCTATTGGAAAAATCTGGAAAATTCAAAAAAAATTAAAGAAAAATCTACATAAAACCTATGCAAAATCAAATCGCAATCGGTTTTGTGTTGCATTTTCGATTAAAAAAACATTTCGCGTAATCGTTTGCGAAAAGCACTCAAAAATACGGACAAATTCTTATCAGAAGCGGCCACTAGGCTGCCAGACTTCAAAGCGGTGGTGGCGCCATCTTTTGTTTATTACCGCTGCCTTTTTTAATGTTGTTTATTTTTAAGAGTATGTTCCTAGTAGTCTGGCAGTCTTGTGCGTGTGTCATCAAAACCAGCAGAGTTAATTATTTTTTTGATGATTGAACGTGTAGCGCTCTCCAGAAAACTGTGCATGCGTCGGGAATTAAGCCGTTTTAATAAATAAAAGCAGTAGAAATTAAATAAATAAGTAAGCGACAATTGAAGAGTTATTTGGCCAAGTCTTACATTGACGACGCCAAAATAACAACTGTGGTTGCTCTGTGGTTTAGTCTGCGACTTGACTGCACCACTTCAATAAGTGCATTTCGCCTGTGAATATATATATTTTGTGAAACGCCACATCGAATTAAATATAAATGTGTCTTTAATTCAATACGGCTGATTTGTTAGTACAAAAAGCCAAAATGAGGCAGGCAATTGGAGCGACGACTTTAACAATTTCCATTTGGTGCTGCTTCTTGCTGCTGTGCAGCAACAGCGTGGGAATCGCACAAGCAGGTAATATGAATTAAGAAAATAAATATCACATTTATACATTTTTTTTTTTAAGTTTATCCAGAAATAATAAGTTTTAGTTGCATAAAAATGTACATTCTAATAAGCCAAGTTTAGGGCGTGTACCCCAGCACTAAAGTCTCGTCATTTTCATTTTCTTTTTTGTTTGTGCTTCGTTTATAACTCATTCTCTCCCTCTCTGTCTGTGTCTCTCTTTCTTTGTAAATGTGACGATCGCGCTCGCTGCTCCCTAAATCTGCTCTCTTGCGCTCACGAGTTCCAAACGCTGCTTACGAAAAGCGCTGGCAAAACAAAACCAATAAACAACGCCTTTTTCCACACGTACTTTTGTACTCACTTCTATCTCGTTGTTTTTCGTTTTGTTTTGTTTTTTTGAACAAATTTGGAGTAAATTGAAATGTAAAGTCAAATATGTTGCCGGCATTTTCACTGCGTCCTATTGCGGCAACGCAGTGCGCATGCGAGGAAAAAAAGAAAAGTGTTAATGCAAGCAACTAACCATTAAAAAATGCATTCGTGTTATACACGTGTCTTCTCCATATGTCAACTAAATGTGTTTCATTTGCTTCTAATAACATTCTCTGGCAATAATAAACATTCAAAGTTCATATGCAAACATTTTTATGACTAAAAATAAACAATACCCCAAATTTTTCATCGCTTTTCATGCCATTGAAAGCTGGACAGCCGACGACAGACAGACAGATCGGACAATGCTTATAATTATTTCTTGGCCAAGGCGCAAATCATCCACACTTAACATTTTTGCTGTGGCCACCAGGCGGAAATTACTTTTCAAAATCGGTCACGTCATATTTATTTCATTGAGAACATTAGCAAGATTTTTCTTATCGTATATATGTACTACATGTTCTCTTATTACGATGAATGAATACATATTTTCAAGAATCTTTTGAATTGCGTGTAATGGGGCAATTATGTGAAAAGGTAAAATGCTTTTCTTTGAGCTAGTTAAGATATCAGAAACTAGTCCAAATTTCTTGCTCCCTCTCTCCCTCTATTGATTATTTTGGAAAAATGTCGTGCGTGTTTTAGTTGTTTACTTAACCCCTTCCCCCTTGCAAGTGCCTGTCACAGGTCGCCTATCTGGGTTTGGCGTACCTTTGCTTGTACATAAAAGTCCGTATGTGCGTATGTCAGATATATGTATATCAAGATTGACTTTTGCTAATCTGCTACACGTTTCTCCAAGGCAAACCGTTGCTTGAACTTCGAGTCCAACTCGAAGTGCACATGAACTCTGCTATCCTCCAGTATTTTAAGGGTTGTTTTTGTTGCTGTGCCCCTGTGTTTACATAGGAACTGCACCCACAAAAGAGCCGCCTGTTGGGTGAGGGGCGAGGTGGTTTGTCTGAGACAGACAATTGTCGACGCAAGGATTTCCGGGCCCTGTTATCACGCCTGCTCGATGTCTAAGTGGGCTTTTTTCCATTGCAGGCAGGCAGGCGTAAAATGTCATGACGACCAAATATTTACACAAATAAAAGATAGGACTAGCAACAAATTGCACTTCAATAAATAAATGCACTGTTTACCCTTTCGCTTATTCAGCTCTCGCAGAGTATTTATTTATTGCTCGTAAAAGTAAGCTATAAAAAACCACATGACTGCTGCCGCTAAGGCCAGACCCAAAATGAATGCCACTCAAAAGTAATAATTGAAATCATATGTATTGGCCTATGTCCAAAAGAATTCATTTTCTTTTTTTGTTTTGGAATTTTTCAAAATAATTCATTTACGTCTGTGACAGTTCGCATTTATGCATTTACCCTAGCAATGTGGGTCAAAAATACGATTTTTACTTGTTCCTTATCTGATTGAATTCTTTTTTTTTGCAGATTCATTCAGTGATTACTTTTCCGACTATGAATGCAATCAACCGTTGATGGACCGGGCTGTTTTAACGGCCACCTCATCATTAACAGAACGTGGTCCAGATAAAGCGCGTTTAAATGGTAAGTTATATTTTTAAATATTTATATTTATAGTTATATTTTTATTTTATTGTCTCAGTTGTTACAGTAGATGTTGAGTTGTTCCACATTTGTTCTTTAAATTCTAATTTTGAGTTGATTGATTTACGCTTTTCTACTGTTTTAAGTCAGCTGCCATATTTATTTTAAATTATAAAAGCCCACCTTAATGCGAGCTGACAACTCTACTCGTTACATAGCCTTGCTAACTCGTCGCAATTATGTCGCCGCCTTTGGCTGAATGACAGTTGAAAGAGAAGAAGAAGCTTGTTAGCAAATTAGTGAATTAAGCGAGAATAGACGACATGTTTAACAATTTAATCAAATAGATCGCACTCAGATCACCGATTTTCACCGACAATCCAATGAACAAGCACATCTGCACACGTTGGGCATTTGATTTGAGCACATGGACGCCCACGCTGCCACAACTGACGCATGCTGTGGCTGTCATACAGCCCGAGGAGCGGACACGTCTGATGAAGTTTCACTTTATCGATGATTTTCTGTCCTCGTTAATTGGCCGTCTATTGATGCGTAAATTTGTGAGCACGAACACCGGCGAGCCCTATTATCAAGTGCAGTTTGAGCGAGATATTCGCGGAAAGCCTTATTGGGTGCGGCAGGGGCATGGTCAGCAGCCGAAGGGTACAACGGCGTCATCAACAACAAACGAAATTAGCTTTAATGTTTCCCATCAGGAAAGTCTGGTGCTGCTGGCGGGTGTAAGGGGTAGCAAAGATGACGCAGAATTTGGCATTGGAACGGATGTTATGAAAATCGAGTACAACGGAGGGAAGTCCCTTGCCGAGTTTTTCCGCCTAATGCAGAGCAAATTCTCGCCACAGGAATGGAGCTACATAAGCAGGCCACAGCACAACGAGAGCGCTCAGCTTAAAGCATTTATGCGGCACTGGTGTCTAAAGGAGGCCTACGTCAAGGAGCTGGGTGTAGGTATAACGGTTGATCTACAGAAAATTAGCTTTGCCGTGGACACAACGCACTCGCTGGATGAAGCCGTCTCCCCACTCTGCGCCACAACGCTCCGTTGCAATGGAACGCCGATGAGTCAGTGGCATTTTGAAGAGCATTTAATATCACAAAAGTACTGTGCTGCCATCGCATTTCGCAACTGTCTGCCCCACGATAACGCAAAGTTTGAGTTTATGCGTTTCGAGAATCTAATTGAACAAAACCCAGCTGCTGCTGCTGAACAGCCAGATGTGGTGGCATACTGCAAGCAGGCGCTACTAAAGCCCCACAAACGACATTCTTAGAAAGAAGTATATGTCTTGATTCTGAAATAAATGTAAATATATATTTTTGATAACGCAGCTGTTGTCATATTTCTAGTTTCTATTGGCTTGTTAAAAATAACAAAACAAAGCAAAGTAAGCCGAAAATATGATTAAAAGGTAATAAACCCAAATGTTGGCGCTCGTTACCCGTTTATAATGGACTTCAGACATGGGCCAGACAACTTTGTTTGTTAAATGTATGCGCAAACAGGAGGGTAGCAACTTGGTAGTTAGGTTCAGCTCGCTTTCTTGTTTTTATTTCCCATTATGGGATTCTTTTTTTGTGGTATTTCCGAAATGCTTGCCAAAGTTTTGTCGATGGAAACTTTAATGTGGCATTGAACCCAACTTGAGTGCATTGCAGTTCTCAAAATCCCCGCCGATCAAGGATACAAACAATTCACACAGTCTTTGGTCACACCGGGCACATTAATAAAACAAAGGCAAAATCCCTTGTATGTGCATTTAGTGTTAACACCAGCTTTCGGGCTCACCCTTGTCCCTTGCTAGCGATTGTTCCCAATGCAATTGCGAATTTTTATTGAGGTTGAGGGGTTGATCTCACCCCTTGCTGATGTTAAGAACCTTTCTGGTTGTAGGGGTCGAACCCAGACCACTTGCAGCTGTCAAGCGAAATAGCCTTAAATTATGTCCTCTTAATTGTTGGCAAGCAAGGCAATAAAATGATGCCCGCCCAACATTTGTCTGTACCTAATCGACATCCCATTTAAGTTTCGAATTTTATTTTGGTTTTATTTTGATTTTTCATTTTTAAATCATTATTATTGTGGCACCACTTAAGCTGGCACCTCATGGTCGGCCAAGAACTCGGATTTTGATCAACGTCTGATTATTGATTTGGGTCAGACCAAGAATGTCACGCACATTGCGCTGCAAGGACGGCCGCACAGCAATGAATATGTGACCGAGTATACCATCAGCTATGGTATCTCGGACCTCGAGTTTGCCGAATATAAAGAACCTGGAGGCAACACAAAGGTAAGCGTGAAGTAACCCACACCCGTCTCACAACTCTAATCCAATTTATGTGTGTGTGTGTGGTGGCTCTGTTTTAATGGTGGTGGCATGTCACAATTGAGCCTGGCTATGAGCTTAGGCTTGAACAGCTGCATAAATGTACAGATTATCATTATTATTCACATTTAACTTTGTATGTTTTATTTGCATTTCTGCTTGAGTTTCATCTATTTTTCTTCTTTGGTTTCTTTATTTATTTTGTTTCTTTTATATGATATTTTTATTGTGATTGTGCTTGTACTTTGTAGTTTTCTAACGCACATTGTTCTAATGAGCTTTCTCACTTGATCACTTGATTTTTAACCCAATATTGCACCCGGTGCAGGTAACGCTGCTTGGACGCCTGTCGAGAATACGTATAACCATTTTCTAACACTCGATCTGGGCGAGGCGGCCATGGTGCGTAAGATCGCAACCATGGGACGCATGCATACCGATGAGTTCGTGACGGAGTACATTGTCCAGTATTCCGATGATGGCGAATATTGGCGCTCGTATGTTAACCCCACGAGTGAGCCGCAGGTACTGTGTGACTAACTTTAGACTAAGTCCAAAGTATAACTAATCTCAATTAAAATAAATCATAAGTAGCTTAAACTAAGTTAAATCTCAAGTCAAATCTCTGCCTGGTGGAAGACCATTCTGTTTGGTATCGATTTTTAATGTGAGTCTTAACTACACCCCCGCAGATGTTTAAGGGCAACTCCGATGGCAATTCCATACATTACAACGTGTTTGAGGTGCCCATCATTGCACAATGGGTGCGTATTAATCCCACGCGTTGGCATGATCGCATCTCCATGCGTGTCGAGCTCTACGGTTGTGAATATAGTAAGTAGACAAATTCAATATATGTTAACAACATCATATTCATATGTATGTTCACTTATTTAGTTGCGGAGAATCTCTACTTCAATGGCACTGGACTGGTGCGTTATGATTTGCGTCGTGAGCCGATTGCCTCTTCAATGGAGACTATACGTTTTCGCTTTAAGACTGCTTTTGCCAATGGCGTCATGATGTACTCCCGTGGCACACAAGGCGACTATTATGCGCTGCAGCTGAAGGATAACAAAATGGTGTTGAATCTGGATCTGGGATCAAACATTATGACATCACTCTCGGTGGGCAGTTTGTTGGATGACAATGTGTGGCATGATGTTGTCATTTCACGTAATAAACGTGATATCATTTTCTCTGTGGATCGTGTTATAGTGCGTGGTCGTATTCAGGGCGAATTTAGTCGTTTGAATCTCAATCGGGAGCTTTATATGGGTGGAGTACCCAACGTCCAAGAGGGTCTTATAGTGCAGCAGAACTTTTCGGGCTGTTTAGAGAACATTTATTTGAACTCAACCAACTTTATACGCAATATGAAGGACAGTGTTGAGCTAGGAGAAGCTTATTTGTATAGTAAAGTGAACGCCATATATGCGTGTCCCTCGCCTCCCATTTATCCGGTTACCTTCACAACGCGCCGATCATATGTGAAGCTGAAGGGTTACGAAAATTCACAGCGCTTGAACGTTTCCTTCTATTTCCGTACATACGAGGAGACTGGCGTGATGGTGCATCATGACTTCTACTCGGGGGGTCATATCAAAGTATTTTTGGAGTTTGGAAAGGTCAAAATCGATCTAGTAGCCAAGGACAAGCCACGCATTATTCTCGACAACTACGATGAGGCGTTTAATGATGGAAAATGGCATTCGTTTGTACTTTCTATTGAGCGCAACCGTCTCATTGTCAACATCGATCAGCGGCCAATGACAACGACGAAGAATCTTCAGATATCCACAGGACTCTTGTACTACATAGCTGGAGGCAAAGAGAAGAACGGTTTTGTGGGCTGTATGCGTCTGATTTCTGTTGACGGAAACTACAAGTTGCCGCAGGATTGGGTGCAGGGCGAGGAGGTCTGTTGTGGTGATGAGGTTGTTGTCGATGCCTGCCAGATGATCGATCGCTGTAATCCAAATCCCTGCCAGCATAAGGGTGTATGCCATCAGAACAGCATGGAGTTCTTCTGCGATTGTGCACACACAGGTTATGCGGGCGCTGTGTGCCACACCTGTGAGTTGCCTTAAAATCATTTCATCTACCATACATAGTTACTCATTATTTAACTACTCATTTTTCAGCTAACAATCCACTTTCCTGCTTGGCACTGAAGAATGTACAGCACGTGCAACAGCGTGTTAATCTAAATATCGATGTGGATGGTAGCGGTCCGTTGGAACCATTCCCAGTTACATGCGAGTTTTACTGTAAGTGTATTTGATTATCCCTCTCATTGTATTTAATCTACAGATTCCTTTCAGCTGATGGTCGTGTAATAACAACACTGAGTCATAGCCAGGAGCATACGACCACTGTTGATGGCTTCCAAGAACCTGGTTCCTTTGAGCAGTCCATCATGTATGATGCCAATCAGCTGCAGATCGAAGCTTTGCTCAATCGCTCACATAGCTGCTGGCAGCGCCTCAGCTACTCCTGCCGTTCCTCGCGCCTGTTCAACTCACCCTGTAAATATTGACAGCAAGTGAGGATGTATTTTGACTAGTAATTTATTTTAATTTTCCTATTAGCTGAAGCTGGTAACTTCCGTCCCTTTTCGTGGTGGGTCTCGCGCAACAATCAGCCTATGGACTATTGGGCAGGTGCTTTGCCTGGTTCGCGTAAATGCGAGTGTGGAATTCTGGGAAAATGTCACGATCCCACCAAGTGGTGTAATTGCGACTCCAACAGCCTAGAGTGGACTGAGGATGGTGGGGATATACGTGAAAAGGAGCATTTACCTGTGCGTGCGGTCAAGTTTGGTGACACTGGCACACCTCTGGACGAGAAGCAAGGTCGCTACACGCTTGGACCTATGCGCTGCGAGGGCGACGATCTCTTTAGCAATGTGGTTACGTTCCGCATAGCCGATGCATCAATTAATTTGCCTCCCTTTGACATGGGACATTCAGGTGATATCTATTTGGAGTTCCGCACCACACAGGAGAACGCCGTATTGTTTCATGCAACTGGTCCCACCGATTATATCAAGCTAAGCTTGAATAACGGAAATAAACTGCAGTTTCAGTATCAAGCAGGCAGTGGTCCACTGGGAGTCAATGTGGGCACCAGCTATCATCTGAATGATAATAACTGGCACACGGTGAGTGTGGAGCGTAATCGAAAGGAAGCGCGTCTTGTTGTCGATGGTTCCATAAAGGCGGAAGTGCGCGAACCTCCAGGTCCAGTTCGTGCTCTCCATCTTACCTCGGATTTGGTCATTGGCGCTACAACTGAGTACCGTGATGGTTACGTTGGATGCATCCGTGCCCTTTTGCTCAATGGCAAGATGGTAGATCTGAAACAGTATTCAATGCGTGGATTGTATGGTATCACCACGGGCTGTGTGGGCCGCTGCGAGTCAAGTCCTTGCCTGAACAACGGCACCTGCATTGAACGCTACGATGGGTATAGCTGCGATTGTCGTTGGAGCGCCTTCAAGGGACCCATTTGTGCAGATGGTACGCATAGTCTTTGTCTTTTATAATTATCTTGCTAATGAACTTTTATATTTCAGAGATTGGTGTCAATTTGCGTTCCAGCTCTATTATACGATACGAGTTTGAGGGCTCCTTCCGATCTACAATTGCAGAGAACATACGTGTCGGCTTTACAACGACCATTCCCAAGGGTTTCCTACTTGGATTCTCTTCAAATTTAACTGGCGAATATTTGACCATACAAATTTCCAATTCAGGTGTGTCTACGAATACTTTATGACAAGTAATATTAACTTTGTTCAGGGGATTAACAATTATTAATTATAATTTAATATAACCATTATTTTTCGCTTACTTCAGGTCATTTGCGTTGCGTCTTTGATTTTGGATTTGAGCGTCAGGAAATTATATTCCCCAAGAAGCATTTCGGTCTTGGTCAATATCACGATGTCCGCTTTATGCGCAAGAATAGTGGCTCAACGGTGGTATTGCATGTGGATAACTACGAGCCCGTGGAGTATAACTTTGATATAAAGGCCTCGGCGGATGCTCAGTTTAACAACATTCAGTACATGTACATAGGCAAAAACGTTTCTATGACTGATGGTTTTGTTGGCTGCGTATCACGTGTGCAATTCGACGATATTTATCCTCTCAAGCTTATGTTCCAACAGAATCCTCCCAATAATATCAAGTCACTTGGCAGTAAGTGTGATGATGCTCATGGTACATCTCAAAAGTGTTGATTAAATGTGTTTGTGTAATTTTTAGCTCAATTGACTGAAGACTTTTGCGGGGTTGAACCGGTAACGCATCCACCCATTGAAATTGAGACCAGGCCACCTCCGTTGGTGGATGAGGAAAAGTTGCGAAAGGCTTACAATGAAGTGAACTCTGTACTGCTGGCATGTAAGTTATTTTTATTTCAATTTCTGTTAATTCGGTTAACGGTTTCAGTGTCAGTTCCATTTTTAGACCCTGTATTTTAAAAAAGTACAAAAGGGTCTATTACGTTTGTGCAAATGTGCGTAACAGGCAGAAGGGGCGTGGCAGACTCCATAAAGTATATATATTCTTGATCAGCATCAACAGCCGAGACGATATAGCCATGTCCGTCTGTCTGTCTGTCCGTCTGTCTGTCTCTTTTTGTGTCACTTAGATCTCATAGACTATAAGAGCTAGAGACACCAAAATTGGCATGTAGATTCATCTATATCTCAAGTTGATCAAGTTTGTTTTAGATTTTTGCCACGCTCCCCTCCGCCCTCGGAAATCGAAATACAAAGTCAAATTACAAAAGCGCCTTTAATGATAGCGTCTTGATTCTTAGTACATATAATAAAAACTGTGGTCCGAATCTATACTGAAAATTTCATTCAAATCGGATGGTAAACGCGGAAGCTATACAATTAACAATGTTACGGGCAAAATAAAGAAGAAGAGACGCTAGCGCCCTCTGTGCTTATCATATGAACCATCTTCGTAGTGGCGCCATCTATTGAAATTGAAACAATCTACAGTGAACGCTTTGCACTCAAAAAGTACAGGCTCTCCTACTGTCGAGCTTGCTCCATCGTAGCTTACTGCATTTTTTTCTCGATTTTAATTTATCACATTTCTTTTGCAGTCTTGCTTGTCATACTTTTCCTGTTGTTGATACTGATGTTCTTCCTAATTGGTCGATATCTGCACCGACATAAAGGCGATTACTTGACACATGAGGATCACGGCGCCGACGGAGCCGACGACCCCGATGATGCTGTGCTGCACTCGACCACGGGTCACCAGGTCAGGAAGCGTACAGAGATTTTCATCTAAGTGCAAGCATCACAAGAAGACCCGCAGTTTTTTTTTATGAAAATCAATTGCCTTAAACAACCAAAAGCAACTCTCAAAGTAGTTAAAGGACAAACACAATCAAATGAATTTGGCTATAAATATGATATGGTGATAGATTATCAAGGCTTTTTCCATACACTGCCAACTATTTTGGTCAAGTTTTATGCGTCAAATTTGGTTAATACTTGGTTGCTAATTACATACTTACCTTATCGATTTGTAACGTTTTGATATTGTTGTTTAGAGGCATTCTATTTTATTTTACTTTTGTACTTTGAACTTTGAATTCTCAATAGTCATTCAAAACCGTCCATTTTTGTTTAATCGACTTTACACATTTCGCTTTCCATATTAAGTTACAATTGTACTTTTAAGTCCCGTCAATCAGCCAATTACATATATGTATTATACTAATATGCATAAATAAATAGACATTCCATTATTTTTAATACGTATGTTCTCTACATACATACATAATATATATATATAATTTCCAATGTCTTCTAATTTACGAACAGATATAAACGAAATATGTGAATCATTTTGTCGTAAAACAAAATAATAAGTTTTAAACAATTAGTAACAAAAAAGGAAAAATATTTGTATTTTTGGAAAATGCAATTACATATTTGAAATATACTTTAACAAATGTATATATGAATAGAACTACTATATACACTGTGTGTTTACACGGACAATGACATAAGGAAGATTTTTCAAATTTCACAAATTATTAAATATAAATACAAAGAAAATAAAACTCATTTATGAAATTTCCAGATCGTTGGTTTACTATTTAAAATACTTCGTGAACTTTTTTTTCAGTCTCTTAATGTTTATTTAATATAATATTGTATACTAAAAATATATGTATATTTATGTATATGAATTTGTGTGTGGGTGTATACATAGTATTTATAGGCTATTCCATATTTAATATTATCGCATGTATTTCGGTATAACAATATCGTTTAACGCTAGTTTTGATTACTACGGGGTACTTTTTTTTATAATTATTAATGTTTTCGTTTAGTGTAGTAAAATTTAATTATTACCTTTTCTACTAGGGTACTGGAATATTTCGAATCGTGTCTGTGTATATTAATACTATATTATCGAACAACAGTCTAAGTAGCATCTAACGCTAAGATAGAATAACACTGGGTGGGTTACAAAATACGCAATACTTGGCAATAAGTTGATGTCGAGGTCGTTTTCTCAAAATGTATTCAATATTTCATTATGCCTTGTCAAAGATTATGTTAAGTATATGTTGATTCGATGTACTTGTTTAAAGTATCTTTAAGATTCGATATTCGTTTTCTCTTATTGATTTTACTGATCGATTAGCTGCTGTCAGCCAGCAATTGTTCGGTTAGGTATAATATTTTCTAGATGTGCCTAGTGTCATTGTGTAAGTGGGTATGTATGTATGTCTAGGGATATGTTTCAACAGAGCATCGGTCAATGTTTCTAAATGGAAGCCAACAGTTTGCCGTATTGATTATGTACTTTGATTGGTATTAGTTGATACTACTCAGTATATGAATTGATATTCTATTCTTTGTGCTAGAAGATCCGTATTAGCTCCAAAGACATAGTATCACAAATCGTAAATTGCAAATCAATAAAAGATATTACTATAAGTATCAAAGGGCGTGGTTGCGCCCACTCTCTTACTAGCAATTAGTGCAGCATATTGTCTACAGTCCATCCTGGTAAAGCCATCCTTCTCTAGTTATGCACATTACTGTTAGCCAGCATGCGATAATGATTCAACAGCATCAGGGCAGCATCCTGAGCGGGTTTTACTTTGCCATGCACCTCCTCGTAGGCGCCCAGCAGAATCCGCTCTCACAAAATCGTGCAGAGCACGAACATGAGCGACACCAGGCACAACATAGCCACAATATCCCTGTGCAACTTGCGATCTCGATAAAACGGACGCGTAGAGAAGCTCTCATTTCGTGCCTTACGCAGCAGCCAAAGTGGTATAAAGAGGTGCAGCAAGTCCGGTAGCATAAAGCCAATGTCTCGCACCACCTGATGCGCTGCCCCCTCACCACGCACCACATTCATAAAGAACTGATCGAAACTACCGGCAAGAATGTGCAGCAAAGCAATTCCCACAATGCAAAAAACTTTCTTTGGCTTCACGACATTCGTGGTGTTGGCCAAGTGCATTACTAGCACCGTGGAGAACAGTTCTGTGATCTGGAAGTAAAAAAGAAACAGTTTGAGTAACTTTCTTCTGGTAAGTTCTGGTAAGCCATGTAAATTCAACTTGTCATGTTTTGCGATGAAAAAATTCAATCTATCATTGTATTCAACGTATTCACTCAGCTTTAAAGAGTGTAAGGAAGTTAATCAATAAAGACTTCTTTGCTTTACTATTTATAGTGCTTTCATGACCAATTGGAATTGAGATTGGCATGAAATTTACTTAATCTGATGACCAATTGACGGCACTCATTAACGTGGCGTAAGTTTGAAGTTGCCGTTTTTTTACCCGCTTCAAACTTATTCCAAGGTCATTGAACAAATTTTACACAACCAGCGGCAGCGCATGACTTATCCTTAAATCTATTTAGAGTACTTGGACTCGTAGCTTTTTCCTAATGGTAATCCAGCGGATGATTGGCGTTCCTGAGTTCTGCCACAAGTTTAGAAGTGGCGCACGTGTAGCACGGATGCAAGAATAGGAAAGTTAAGTTCAACACGAACACGGTGCATATTGTGGAAGTTTTAAGCATCGGCATTTCAAACTGAACTTTGCTAATAAATTATGAATATCCGGTGTCCATGCATACACATACACACACATGAATGACCAGGACATGGACTTGGGTAAAGAGTTAAAGTTGCTTACCGTGAAGAACAGTTGGTGATTCCATTGATTGTAGTAGTCATCGTTGTAATAGTTGATATACGCCCACCAGGCGTAATAGTGCGAGAAGATGGACAGCAGGAAGAGGAGCAACATGGAATATCGAATACGCTGTTGTAGTATTAGGGCAATAAGACGCTTGATGCACTCATACAGTGCAATGACGGCAAAAACAGTGAGTATCCACATTTTGAAGCTATTGGGCGTAGCATTGAAGTACATGTGCTTGTAGGCGGCCACTCCCGACTCGTAGGGGCCTTTAAAGACCGTGTCCCAACAGGAGCAAGTACAGAAATGTCGGTCCACATAACGTGCATAGTTCTCCCAAAAGTACCACAAGATAACTATGTGAGCCGGCGGTATTAATGCGGGCGCCAATGAGCCACATGCGGTGGGCAACCAGGTCACATCAAACATCCTTATGCCTTATCCGAATGCCAAAAGAAAGCCCTCCTTAACCGCCGTGTATACGCTTTGTGTGTGACTTTACTGGTTGTCTGGCGGTGTTCTTTAAATGCTGTTGTCCATTTTAGTCTATGCTCGCTTACTGTTTAAACTACAAGCAATACATATAAAATATGTTATTTTTTTTATTTGCTAAACAGAAATGGTGTTTTGTATGAGACTCTTTTAAAAAGACTTAATTTAGACAACAAATCAATTGCTAAAGAAAATAATATTTTACAACCTGAGTCCGATTCGGACCAATTATGACTGACATGAATTAAATTCAAGGTTCGGAAATTGATTGAAACTAGTAATAAATAATTGCATTGATTTCTTTTAAGGTTTGTTATTTATAATTTGTAACAGGGATTCAAGCCGAAACGATTGAAAGATTGAGTTACGGTTTTCGATAAACGGTTGCTTAAAATTTTAGTGCATCGGTTTTGTGACGGTTACCGCTTCTTTCTAAGTTTCGGTTTTAAAATACCGATCCTCATGTTAAGTTACATTCAAGTAAATACATTTCAAATGAACATTTTAAAACCGTTACAATATTAAACAAGTAATTCAAATTTATCCCTAAACAAACAATGGGTTTCTGAATGGTTATTCCGGCTTGAAGAATTTCATATTTTCGGTTACAGTTTGTTTTGGTTACGGTTTCGGTTATGGTCACTAATTCTAAGCGGTCAGTTCCGGTTAACGGATACGATTACGTTTTGAACCGCTTATTTGCAATTTAGCTTTTAAATTAAAAAATTAAGAAAAATGCATTATGCTAGAGTGGAGCAAGCTCGACTTGAACTGAATGGTATTATGCGTAACATTCCTGATTTGTATACCCTTCCAGAGGTATTATAATTTTGTCTCGAATGTCCGCCTGTCTGTTGGTCTGTCTCTTTCATAATGGTATTATGAAATAACCCAAAGAAAGCTTGCGTTGTATTTTACATTTGATTCAAGCTGAACGTTTTCTAAATTCGTTGAAATGGTTTCATAAATTGTTGCTGTTTACTTGGAAAACATTTGTTCTACTTATAAAAATAAACAGAAGAGCACCAAACAACATTTACAATCAGCACATTTCAATTGGGGAATTATAGTCTCGACTCGTATATGTGTTTATGAATAAAACTTTTTTGTTGGAGAGCCCATTTGGTACAGAAAGCTTTTTGAGTTCTTAATTCATTTTACAAGTACTCATGGGTAACTGAGAGGCCGACTGAGTTGTCACTGGGAACAGGGCCGCGTTGAAGAATGAAGCAATTATAAATTCATACGATGCCAAAAAGGTAAAGCAAAGATGCAGCCAGCATGCATTCCACAGTCGATTCTTCTCCTGGCGTAGCTGCCAAAAAAAAAAAAAAAAAACAAATCGTGTGGTCTTTAGTGCCTCACAATCCGTATAGTGGACGCTGCCAAATGCAAGCTGCAGCAGCAAACACATTGTAGAAAGGGTGAGGGCAAGAAAATCAGCGAAAAAATGTCGCTTTTGCCTCTGCAACACCAACACGGCTGTAGCGATTGGCGGGCATCAGTTTAATTAATGCCGATGCTGCTATATCTGAATCTGCAGCTGCCAGTGAAAAAGTATTTCGGTTTGTTTTGTTGTTGCGTCACACTACAATAAGAACGGAAAGCAAAGCAAAAACAAACGCAATGTGCACATTGACGTCATGATTCTTCAATGAAAAGTTTTTTGGTGTTTAAGTTTTGGTTTGCGAAAGGCCAAAAAAGAAAAAGTTAATACCAGAAAATTAACAATTTCCAAATTGGGAACGGAAACTTGGTTCGACATTAAAGTGAAATGTCAGTCGTGAACCACTTATAATGTAACGAACCGCAACGCATACGGGTATATCACTTCCATCTTACTGTTTGGGAGGTGCTAAGGGATATCCCATGGATTTCATATAGAATGCTTAGAAAGCTTATGAATCGCATTATTTAAAATTTAAGCAGAAATTTACTGGAATAACTTCATATATTACACTGAATCTAAACTGAATAAGGAAGCCTTAAGTTCGACATTTCTATCGTAAAAGAAAGAATTCATTTAGCAATCAGAAAATGTATCTAAACCACATTTATGTCTTCCTTATCCCTTCTACCACTTTAATATATCGGGAATAACTTAATATATTAGACTGAATCTAAACTGAATAAGGAAGCCTTAAGTTCGACATTTTTATCGTAAAAGAGAGAATTCATTTAACAATCAGAAAATGTATCTAAACCACATTTATTTCTTCCTTATCCCTTCTACCACTTTAATATATCGAAAACAAATAAATTCAGTGCGACAAAGCTAAAAATGTTTTGGACTGAATTTTTTCACTCTTGCAATGTTGTTTATTTGCTTTAAACTTGCATAAACATTAGGGATAAATAGTCATTGTCATTTGTCATTGAACTTATATTTTTAGCTTTTATGCTCGCTGAAATGCAATCTTTTATTTTGTACATTATTATCGTGGCAGAGTATAAAGAATATACTATATATTCTTAATCAGGACGACGATCTGAGTCGGTATCCGTCTGACAGTCCTTCCGTCTGTCTGTCTGCCTGATTCTATTGAAACTAGTCGATCATATTTAAAGTTATCTTGATGAAACTTGAAACTCGTCTGAATTTTTATAACATCGGTTTACTATATCATAAACCTATCACGCAATTTGAAAGCAGGTTGTGCAAGGTCTCTGCTTGCGTTACCTTTTTACCGTTGCAACCTTATATCGATATGTATATCTAAGGATGCTATCCCCGTTAGCGTTAAACCAAGTCATCAAATTTAACTTTTGGGTAATAAAAAATGAATATAAAATCAAATGTCTGGCTGTGTCGCTATGTCGTTCAGCTTTAGCATGACGGCAGACCTTCAATCTCACTCATATTGTTACAATTTCTCTAAAGGCTTCATGTAAACAAACACCTCCTGCAGCAGCAGCAGCAGCAACAACAACAACAACAACAACAACAACAATAATAATTATACTCGTGTCAGGAAAACCGTCAACAGTCAACGCGCCCATCACTTGACTTGCATTGTAGCAGCGTGCAGGCAACTTACCATTACGACATCAACAACGATGGCAACGTGTCGTATGTGTAGTGCGAGGGTGACTAAAAGCTGCAACCCGCTGAGCTTGTCTGGGTGTGTCTAGGCAGTTGTTTTTCTGTTCTCTGCATGCTCATTTGTGTCTCCTTCAATTGTCGTTTTCAGCTGCCGTTGTTGTTGTTATTGTTGTTGTCGTTGTCGTTGGAGTGCAGCAGACGCTTTGTCTCGGCGCCAGCGGCTTATTGTTCTTGTTGTTGCTGGCACTGTTTACAGTAGCTTTTGGAGAAGCCGTAAACGTGTTTTTGATTTACATACACAACATTTAAGAGCCGGAATTAAAGTTACGCATACGCAGCGTGTTTTCTTCTGACAAATGATATCTTAAGAATGCATTAAATGATGAGCTCGAGCACAATACTACAACCTCACTATTGAGTACAAAATAATGTATATGATTTTATTATCCAAGCCACCTTTCACTCGCATAACAAACAGTCATGCATGAGTATGTGTGCGTGTGAGGTTTACATTAAGATAAATCGCAGGCAGTAAGTCTTTTCCACTGCCAATGCATGACGTTTGTTTGGTCAATATTTATATTGGCTCCAATCACAATATGGTAAATCGACAAATACACATACACACATACACTCTCACACATATGCACATACATATTTACAAACACACTCAGACAATATTCAGCTATTACAATCAAATACAATACAATTGTATCGTTGTCATGTCTGTGCTGTGTTGATTGCAAATTGCTTTTAGCTGCTCTGGCCGAAATAACCACTGCAAGTACAATGAACCAATCCGGGGCAGAGAAGCTGGTTGGATGTGACAACGAAGCTGGTTAAACGGCTATATACAAAGTACAGCAAAGTCGAAAACAAAATGCGGGTACAGATTCTTAAAGGCATTGAAAAATCGAAAAAACATTGACTCGCCGAGGAAAAATTAAGTTGGACCTAAACCAACTACACATACAAACATTAACCGACACCCACGCACACACACACCCAGTAACACACGTGGGAGTTGGTTAGCAGCTCAATCTTCAAATGGGATGCTGCCACAACATATACACACAGAGAGACTCACATACACTTAGATTTTATTCCCTTTTATACCGCCGGCTCACACTTTCTTTCTTTATTTTCGCACTATTGCTTGAACATAATTTTGTATACTTAGCAAATTTTTTTAAGAGAAAAAAAATGTATTATTTTCAACTTATTAAATGACAGGCAACGATGCACTTTGATGTGCTGTCAAAAAATCTTGGCTGGAACAACAACCGCGGGCGCGTCGTGAAAAAGCCGACTGAAATTTTTGTTATGCTGTGTGTGAATTCTACTTTTGACTTGTGCACGATGTTTCGGTTACAGCAGCGATAGCGACAGCAGCAGCAACGAACCCATCGGCATTTCTAGCGCCGACGCCGGCGCCGCTTTTAACAACAAAATACTGGGACGCAGCTCTCAGCTGTTGACACCCTCACTTCCGTCTATATGTGCACATATCTATCTATATTTGGTTTATGCTCTCTTAGTGCGCTCTCTGAAAAATACTGGGAAAAGAGAAAGGCAGGCGAATTCTTTATTAGCAGTATTAAGTATACGCACTGTTGCTGCCGGTCAGGCAACGACCAGGTCTGCCTTTCCCAATACTTCTACATGCAATGTCATACTATTTAGTCTTAATTTTTAAGTATTTTTACAACTATTTTCTTGCTTATCTTTTCACCTGTTGAGACTGTCCCAAAGGCGTTGAGGTGTTTGTGGATCGTTGTCGTATGTTTCGCTGGGATTTTATAAAATGTTTTCAAAGTAAACAGTTTATTTCTAATATTTTTATAATTATCTGTTGCTTAGACAACTTACCTTCAAGTAAATATTGTTTAATTATGTTGTTTAATGTTACAAAGTCACACATTTATTCACTAGATACATTTGTATACAGGCTAAAAGTGTTTAAAGTAACTCAATTACATTAATTAATTTTAAATTGCATAAGTATACATTAGCTTAAACAAAGTTACATATAAACTTAAATGATAGTCGCAATGTCACAAACTTGCTACAATGCATTTTAAATATGTTAATTTTGCTGTTCTTTCTGTTCTGTTTTTGTTTCAGTTTCAGTTTGATATACTTTTGCTGGGTTATACATTGCTTTGTGGATACTGTAGCCTATTTTCCTTAAATGTGCGATGTACCTTTTCATTCATTGTTCTCTATGGCAGCTTTCGACATTCTCCACAAAAGTGAATACATACACTATCTGTGTTTCTAGGGAGTCTATTTGACCTGCACATATAATACGATTTCTGAATTATTTAAGCAACAAAATAAGCTATATATAGATTTATAATAAAACTAAATATATATATATGTAACATCTTAAGAGTATTTAGACATCGACTTATCTCTATTATTTTTTTACATTTGCAATTAGAATTTTTCCAGGTCTCTTATAGCATGTTTTACTATTGTTCTATTGTTGGGATTATTCAAATTTTTGCCTAACAAACATGCATAAATATGTACATTATATTTGTATATACTTATGTTTGTGTTTATATACATATTAAGATTATTGACAACTTGACATCTATAAACAGATAGTTAAAGGCAAAAAACACTTAAACATTATAAATTCGTATGATATTTTTTTAAAAACATTAATTATTTTTTGGTATAGCAATTACGTATATAATATATTTTGTTTGTAGTGTTGTAAGGTACAAGTACTCATTGGGACTGTTGAAGTCCGTTTCAAACAACAATGCTGAAGTAAAGACATTAATATAAAATATATCATTCAGCCGGGAGGGCCCGACAGTAAAATACCCTGTGGAAGTATAGTGCGCTGGCCGAATTCGCTTGCAATTATATTATTATTTTACACACACGCACAATCAGATTAAATTTATAAAATCGAATTGAAAATTACGTTTTAGATTAATTTATATATAATATTTATATTGTAGCAAATCGTTACAATTAAAATATCACGCCAGCGCATAAAGATGTGTGGGAAAATTGACAGTCTGCACCGGCGTAGTCAATAATGATCAAGAGGATGCATTCTTCTATGAACATTAAAATTTCCTAATTGAAATTGCAGGCTTCGCCTTTGTATTGGCACGTGGCAGAATAAGAACGCGAGACCGTAGAAAGAGAGAACAAGTGCAAAATGAGAGCAATCAAGAAATTAATCAATCATGTGTGTTTTGCAAGCATTCAAATATGAAATAGTGAAAAGAATGAATTGGAAAACCAAGAAAAACAAGCGCATTTTGTTGTAAAAATATTGGCGTAGTAAATATCTTTAAATCTTCCGTGTTTATTATCCGATCTTGATCAAATTTTCACGATACATCCATATTCATTCAAGTATTGTTCGTGTCGAAGCTCAAGTTTCTAGCTTGATAATTACCAGAGTTAGGCATTGTGGGCGAAAGGGGCGTGGCACCCAAAATTTAAAATAAACTTGATCTGCGTACAAGTATAAGAAGTTTCCATACCAAATTTGGCGTTCCTAGGTCTTACCATCTCTGAAATATTGTTAATTTCACGGACAGACAGACGGACAGACGGACACGGCTATATCGACTCAGCTTGTCACCCTGTTGAAGAATATATATACTTTACGAGGTCTGCCCCACCTCCTTCTGCCTGTTGCATACTTTTTTTTTTAACAAATATAATATACCCACAGGGTATAAAAATACAAGACAACAATATAGCAATATTTTCGATAAAGGTTATATTACTTAAGACATTTTCAAATATGGAAATATTGACTTATTGTTAGAACTAGTTGAATTCAATATGACACAATTATTCATCAAATACGATTATGTTCATTTTCTCATACTACAATAGTTAATTTTTTCCTCACTTATATGTATTATTGTGAGAGTAATTTTATTTTCCCTGAAATTACGTATCTTCAAGATACATATCTGTTTGTACCAATGTTGTAGTTTGCTCGGCCATGCTACATAATAACTAAACAGCTCAAGCTACACTTAGAAGCTTCTTCTTTTGAGTATGAGAATTATAAGTGTTCTTTAGACATTCACAAATACTTTGTAAGCTCATTTGACTTGTTGTGTATCACGAGGTGACCACGTTCTGACATTCATGTTTACATAAGGAGCATATATATAAATATATGTACACGTATGTAATGTATGTATTTATATTCATCTATACATCCATTGTATTCAGCTTTTATTATTCTTAATGTAGTAAGAAGCGCAGTAGAGAACAACATCAACAAAAATCGCGGCAGACATCTATTGTAAACAATACAATGGTTAAGTATCTTATTTTATTCTATTTTCTAATCGGAACGTTCAACGGGAAGTGAAATTTGTTTGAATGCCAAAGCATTTGTAGATGCCTCCACAAGTTTAATTTGACATTAGAACTTGCATTTACTTATCTCAGATATGTTTAAAGATTTCTCGACTTAAAGATTAAAAGAAAGCAAGCATCGACATCCTCGAAAGTAAACATATTTTATACAGATGTTTCCTTAAATGGGAATCGAAATATCTAGGCCAAATTTTGAATATACATTTGATATACATATATACTATATACATTTGATATACATA
Source organism: Drosophila putrida (assembly GCA_037043535.1). NCBI lineage: Eukaryota > Metazoa > Arthropoda > Insecta > Diptera > Drosophilidae > Drosophila > Drosophila putrida. Next base: position 2,454,786 of record JBAMBI010000934.1, read on the forward strand.
TATGCTATAAAAAAAACTTACGTTTAGATTCTAAGCTCTGCTTTTGAGTACATACTCTTTTAAATATTATCACGATCTTAAGTTGTGTCCCTAGCTTTCTCTATGTTTTAGTAAAAAACAATCGAACGTGAAAAGTACACTTTAAAACTTACTCTGTTCCATGTCTGTGCATGCGGATTTATTGATCTCGGCCACGACAATAATCTCCTCATTCTCTTCGGTTTCCTCGGGCACCATCATTAGGTTGTTGTTTAGCATGTAGGGATCATTACGGGTTTCACACTCCCCGGACGAGGGTCGCAGGCGATGCGTGAACGAGGAGCGGGAACGTGTCATGTAAGAGGATCGTGTTGTGGACATACGCCTGAGTACTCCACGTCCATAGATGAGCATGCGAACCTCGACTCGAAATCTTGGATGCGTGGCGGCGTATAAATAAGGATCCACACAAGCTGCCGTCTTGCAAAAGAGAGCGGGAATCATGGATCCTAATGGTGTAATGTGTTGCTCCAGACCAAAGACACCCATCATTGCCACAATTGCATAAGGAGACCAGGCGATGAACCACAAACCAATAATGGCAGCCACAATACATGTCAGTTTCTGCTCGGTCTTGGCCTTGTCTTTGCTAGACTGAATGCGATTGGCCATAAAGACTACCTTGAGTATATAGAAGTAGGAGTAGACAATCGAAATCAGAGGAATGCAATAGGCGGCCACAAAGAACAAAGCCATAAAGATGCGTGCCGGTGTCTCCTTGTTGAGATAATCAAAACTGCAGGTCGTTAGATATCCCTCGGGCACATAAACAGACAGCCCGACATCCAAAGCAGGCATTACGGCAAACAGAAAACTGTAGCACCAGATGAGAAAGATGATAAGGTAGGATCGCAATCGCGAATAGCGCCTCAGTGGTTGCAGTGGATGTACCACCACATTATACCGATCCAAAGCAATAGCTGTGAGTGTTCCAATGGCGCAGGTGCCACTTAGACCACCCACAAATCCATAAATTCGGCAGGCTACACATGGAATACAACATATACTTAAAGAATGTGATTTCCTTATTTGACTTACCAATATCACCCAGTGCTGGACCCTCTTTGATGTTATTGTATATTGCAATCGGGCACTTGATCAGCATTAAAAAATCGCAAATAGCCAGATTCATGACTAATATATTGGCAGGCGTGCGTAAGGATTTTCGACTACCAAACATATAGATCACAAATGCATTCCCAAAACAGCCTACAATGGAGATTAGACAGTACAGTCCAGCCATTATGTAGAAGGTGCTTGTGTGCGGTGGTTCAAACTGCAGCCAGAACGGATTTACCTTGGCTATATAGCTTAGGTCATATTTGTCGCGATAGTGTATGTACCCGGGATACGAGCTGTAAAAAATGGAAAACATTGGCAAAAGGAAACGAAAACACAGCTACGATTCGTATGTGTGACCAATATCAACCTATTGAATCTGATGAATTTTTATTTTAATTTCCTAGCAAATAGAAATAATAATAAATTATAGAAACGTAAGATATGTATATTCCGACCTTCAATATTAATACAAGAATATGTTAAGTGGGGCAACCTTGACAGTAGGAGACCCTTTTCTTATAGGAAAGAGCAAAAAGTGGTGAAAAGCGAAAAGTAGTAAGTAGAAAGCCACAATGGTGAAAATCGAACACATCCCTCTTCTTCTTTCATTTATTGTCCGATCGAAATGAAGTTTTTAGAACAGATTTGAGCCATAGAGTATATCATACTTACAAAATTAAGTAGGCACTAGCACTAAGCGTGACATTTGTTAATGTTTGCCTGACATTGGACAGAGTGCTTAGTTATTAGAAGACTACGGACCACGTCTGGACTCTAAAGCTCTTTTTATTCGACCATAATGCATTTTTAGGACACATTCGGGTTATGGTTCTACCTCTAATATTGCTGTTGTATTTCAATTTTTGAAAATTTAATTTTTTTTTTACAAATTAAAATTAAAGGACCACACTCACCTCAAGTCTGTGTCATTGTCATTTACTGCATGCGGATGCTTGTCATGGTCTTTCGCAACACTCGCCGAGACTGCTGCAGCTGTTGAGGCTGTTGCAGCCACTGCCGCCGCAGCTGCAACTGTTGTTGTCGCAGCAGCAGCAGCAGCGAGAGTTGCATTTTCCGCTGCACCATGGCTACTGCTGGCTAACACCTCGGAAAGAGCGCTGGTAATCCACAGACTGCCCTCGTTTGTTGTCAATGTGGGCAATGTTGACATGATGGTCTCCATATTGGGCTGGCCCCAGACTCCTTCTCAGCGTCGACCCTTTGCCAAATTTACGGTCGTTGAAATGGATTAAAGGTTGTTTCTTCAGCTGGATGTTGTTGTGCCACGTGAAGTGTCCCGAAGTAGTTTCTACTTTACTTATATACTTGTCATTAGATCAATTACTGCCATTGGTAATGCTGTCCAGCGATTTGGACACTGGCATGTTGACTCTAGTATAGTATTTCATTAATTCCTTCCAGTTGTCCTGAAAGAATACAAATTAAAGTGCAGTTCCGCTTAATCGACCTTTGTTTTTATTGCAAGATTGCTTTAGTGAAATAAGTGGACAACGTATCTAAGGACACATAGATTAAAGAGTTGTACAAAAACTATAGCTACAGGTAGCTGTAATTTGTATATTTACCGCTAAAAGATCTCATTAAAGTGAAGAACATGGCCATAGGGAGGAACCTGAAACTCGGGGGCGTACTTAACACTTAACCAAACTTTGTGCTTTGGCTTACATAAACAAAATCATAACTTTTATGGTATAGCCACCAGGTGAGAAATGAATAGAAAAAGTTTATTAGGAGCAACATGAAAATAATAGCATTGTCGGAAACTTGGCCGGGAGTAGATGTGTAATCTTAGAGGAACATTTCTGACTTTAATCAAAGACATTAAACCTGCATTTAGGACATACAATATTATGAGCAATAAAATCATGGTGTTTTAATTGAAATAGTTAAAAAAAATTATATAATTTAAATATCTGTAGCACAAATGCTATGCAATTTTTATAAAAATAAAAAAGGATTGCATTGAAAAATCAACAAACCTGTCTCATCGTTGTCATAAATGCTTCCTTAGGATATATTCTGCAGTCTTTATTAATGTTGCCGTTTTAGTGGGTTTTAGACCCTGCACTTTAAAAAAGTACAAAAGAGTCTATAACGATTGTGCAAATGTGCGTAATATTGCGAAAACTTATTTGCAGTGCCTAAATTGCTTCATTCAAAGTAGCAAATTCAATGAAACTGTTCCTAATTGATTGTCAGGAGCTGTGTCCTTTAATTCTGCTTTAACTAACTTAGGGCCTATTTCTCATCTTCTCGTTAAGGCCTACTCTATATAAATATTACTTTTCCCTAAATATAGGATTTAGCATTTTTTATTTTCTCATCTTGCCATTATCAATATATTTAAAGTTTAAAGTACATAAGTTGGCATCCCCGTGCCCTGAAACGGGCAAAGGTTCCTAGGATTAGTAATAAAAGTTTTTCCGCAAAATTTGAAATTGTTAATTTTGTGTGAAAAATGTATTATTTCTTGTGAACCAGGGAAATAAATCAATGCCGTTAGTTGGATTTCCGTCTTAACGGTAGTATCGTTTGTCAGATACTGAATAGAAAACGTTCAATTATACATAATGTATTTATGGGACCCGTTAAATTATATTTTTCAAATACTATTATTCATATTACGGGAATTTAAACTGAGTAGGCTAGCGTTAGTAACATAAAACGCTGGAACTAAATTTATGACAATGAAACCGACTTTTTATTAAATGACAAATTTATCAAGTTGTTAAGGATAAAGTCGAGATCGGACCTTAATTTAATAACAAATATAATGCTTTCTCTAAAGGCACGCATTTTCTAGAGAGCGACTTTTTCACAGAAATCGATAAATTTTCAACAAATCTTCAAGAACTCGGTATCGTTGAATTAAAACTTCTTTTGACCAATCCTGGGCATAAATGTTTCTGAGTTTACAATTTCCAATTTTTGAAATTGGTATAACACATACACATATTAAAAAAAAAAAGATTAGAAAATTTGCAACAAGTAAAAATGTATGCAATAATATGAGCAAATTATAGCATTGGGCCAAGGTTCGAGCCCGAAACTTGGGCTCGGGGGCTCTATAAATCGGTTCGCGAGTCGAATTTAAACCTTGCTCTAGGGTTCGAGCCACCGAACCTTCCCAAAAATTTGGAAGGATTGCAGCCTTGATTGAGAACTGTGTATTGACATTTAGCGGCTCTAACCGTTTTTTAGCTAATCTACCTTTTTTTAGAAGGTTAAAGTTGAACAAACATTTCGGGGATTATGATGACAAAAAAAGTCTACAAAGTTTCAGTAAGCTGTTTTAATCTTAATTTTGAATGTTTACCAAAAATTTAAGAAAATTCAAGCTTTTGAGCTAGTTGTCGGAATTCAGCCAAAAAGACCCAACGGCTGCTGCTTAAAAAGTCATTAACTTTTAATGTAACTACTGCGTAATTCCTCTGATATGATTTATTTATTAGTTTACCACCTTATGCAGATTTCAGCTGCAACTGATGCTTCTCTATGATATAGATATTGCTTTGTTAAATTGTCCAAGCTGGTTTTGATTGAGTCACTTAAGTGCAGCTGGAAATCTAAATCAATAGTAAATTAGTTCATTTTACTTCGAATGCCATTTAACATCTGCTGTGTCGACCATGTAACAAGAAACAGAATTTGATCCTGTGATTATGTAAACTGTCAGCTTAGCGAATATTTTAATTAAATCTACATAATTGCTTATTAAATAACTTGAAGCCGCACAGCTTCAGAGTCGTCATAAGGCCGTAAGTGCTTTTAAAAACCAACATAAATACAAGCGCGGAACTTATAACTTAAACAGCAACTCAAACAAAGGCGGCACTAGGAAGTTCTTTGCAGTGAAAGATAACTTCTTGCCAGAAGCAACAGCAGCCTACAAAACTTTTTTGAGGAAAGCAACAGCTGTACTTGTAGTAGGAGCAACAACTGCTTGTAAAACTACAATTGATAGCAGCAAGTGGCCCAGGGGCTATTTCTCCGAAACATCATCCTATTATATATATTACAAACATAAGTAGTGCCCTTCCTTGTTACTAAATTGTATTGAGGTAAAAAGGTATACGAGAGTAGTTTTAATGCTTCTCGTTTATTTATTGCTCAACTGTTTCACGATTTATAATTGGCACTAATTGGCCAATGTCAATTTGAGTTTGAGTTTGTCAATGGCCGACAAAATACGTCAAAAGAGCTCTGGTTCCTTTTTCGTTTTGTTTTGCAAATATTACAAACCTACAAGATGCACTTAATTGGAATTTACATGTTGCTAGAATCTTTTGTGCAAAATGTTTCTTCCTTTTTCCATTGGCTCTCTGACAACTTATGGTCTAATTTGCAATGTCAAGTAAATTCCAATTGTGCCATTCCAACTAAATTAGAGTTCAAATTGACGTGTATTATTTTGAAAAGCCTTTAAGCCCCTTAAAGCTCAACAATTAAATTTTTTTTACCATGTACTTATAAAAAGAACAAAAAGGGTCTATTAGGTTTTTCCCAAAAAGTTTGTGCGTAAAAGGCTGAAGAAGCACAGTGGTCGATTTGTCGAAATTAGATGCTCTTAATAAATAACTTTCATATTATTCACTTTATGTCAAGTCCGAATACAAATATAATATTGTAGTAATTTGGGAAAGGTTAATTACACTAATTATAAAATCGAAAATTTTTTTTGCAAAGTGAATCAAAGCCTGAACACGAAAATGGCACTAATATTTTTTTTATGGAAGCGTTTTCGAAATATTATTATTTTTTTTTTTTAATTTCCGAAGTTTAAGTTTTTTAAATATATGTATGTCCATTTCTAATCAACCGATTTGGCTAAACAAACACTCAAACTAAAGGTTAGTAAAACCTCTACAACTATTCATATAGAACTAAGATTGGTTCAGTAGATTAGAAGCTATTAACTTTTATATGTTTGAAAATACGTGTTTTTCGTGATAAATAATTCTGGAAAACATACAAATCGCAATACTAAAATTTAATTTATAGGTCTTACGTAAAATTTGTAATGGTTTGAAGAAAATTAGCTATTATTGATGCAAATCCAACAATAAATGGCGAAGTAATGCATGTTTTAGTAAAAGACTAATGTTTTATTTGCATCTGATTGTTCCTATGGCAGCTATATGATATAGTAGTCCGATCTTGACCAAATTTTAACAGAATGTAATAATGAGTAAGAAATACATAATCTGTGAGTTACGTTAATATAGCTCAAAAACCAACAACGCTTCTTTCTGTTTTTGTTGCTGGGAGTTTTCGTCCTCTCTCATTTGCTCATTCGTTGAAACATTTACACATATATATATACATATACATGTAAGTGCGCGCTGGTTAGAGTGAGTTTTCGCCCTCTCTCCCTCTCTCTTTCAAGTTATCAAGTGGTAGAGATGCCACGTAGGCAGACGGGAGATCGTGGCTCGAATCCCGAATTTCGAATTTGTTTTTTTTTTAGTTTTTGCTATACATTTAAAAATTTGATTTTATGTTTTCATTTAGTTATTTTGAAAATAACAGGGTCTAAAAAATGTTGTCCGCAATTTCCATTATGAAATTTGAAACAAAAGCAGCTAAATCGATTGATTCGACATAGCCACGACATACATCTGTCCATCTGTACTTATTCGAACACCTAGATTTAAAAGATTATAAAAGCTGTAAAAACGAAACTGGCATGTAGGTTCGTTCCTCTATGTCTTGCCCTAAACAGGTTTGTTTTAGAATTTTTACACGACCCCTACCACCCTTGCGAATGAAAGAAATTTTCAAATTGTTTAAACACATTTCAACGTCAAATCACAAGAGCAAGTTTAATGAGCGCCTACACATGATAAATATTGTAGTTCGAAACTGTATTCTAAATTTGATCGTGATCGAAAGTTATTCGACAAGATTTTTTCGGAGAATCGGACAAAACGAAAAAGAAGAGTACAAAGCTTGCTGTGCATTAGCTTTTAATGCCCGTTGTTAATTAGGTTAAGTTAAGGGTTACAACATTAAAGAGTTTGAAGTTGCAGTGTCCTTACAACACCTTCGTGACAATTTGTTGAACCTGAACCAATTTAAAAGCATAGCTTTTAATTAGTTGTCCGTTTGTTTATCGAATTGTTAAATGAATTAGCAGCCATTGTTAATTTCTTTTTTGGGTACTTTTTCTAAATTATTTTCTTTTCATAGCAATTGTTCGCAATGACAATGGCTGCCGTTCAGTGTGAATTATCCTTTCTTATCGTGCCCATCCATTGGCACTCTCAATTCCCCTTTCAAATGTCAGTCACACTGGATTGACCTCTTAAGCTCATTTGAATTTCTGCCGAATTGTACAGAATTCTTTTATTTTCCATTGCGAACTGAAGCACATTTACGTTGTTACACTTACTGATTTGTATAGATTTCTTTCTTTGCTCGTGACGAATACAGTGTAAACGTATCAGTTACGATTGCATTTCTAATATATTACATTATTCGCATCATCTGCCATCTAAATGCATTTGTATATAATTCAAAAAAGCAATTTGCTTTGGCTACTATTTTTTGTCACGTACATGTGCTTTACTTGTTAACAATAATGGCCGGAGAGATGCATTCTCTTTCAGCAGCTGTACTTACAATCAAATTACACAACAAAATCTGCAGTATCTAACCGCCGCCATAGGTGAGGGGTGAGGAGATAGGGTATGGACGTTTCAGGATACTGGAACAATTAAGTTGAACTGGCACTTTACCCGGCGAAAGTAAAACGGAACTGAATAAAGTGTGAGACAAAGCGCGCCTAAAAGCATGCTACGATTATTTGTTTTAATAATTTTTGGTTTTATACCCTTGCAGAGGGTATTCTAGTTTTGTCACGAAGTTTGTAGCGCATTGATGATGAATTGCAATAAAATAAAATTTAGCTATTAATATTGTGCTTCTCAATAAACACACTTTTGTACACAGTGTATGAGCTTTTTTATGAGATATATTTATGAAGTGTAGGACCTGTAGAGCAAATGTAGTACCTTAACGACACAGGGAGGGAATTTCAATTTGAATTAAACCTCATACGCAGTATGAGGATACAAAAGTTGGTAGGGCATCCTTATTGTCGATCAATTGTTTTGGCAAAACCTTGCCTTGTCTCCTTAAAGGACTGGCAGGGAGAAGACCTCTGGCAAGGAACCTGCGGTGTCTTAGCAACCTATGTATCGCTATATCTGCTGGTGTGTCTTCCTATCTGCTTTTCACACAGTGTATGAGTGAAACTATAAACATTCGAGACAGCAAAAAAGCAATATAATTTTAAATTAAGAAAAATTTTTTTAATATATCATTTGGCTTTTTATTTAAAGCATAAATCCAATTGTGGGAGTAATAAAAATTAAAAGTCAGCATGTAATAAGCGTGAAAAGGTCTAAAAATTGGACCAACATTCGTTGCAAGGGTTAAGGAAATCCCTGAAAGACCCAATTATGCCAAAAATAAATTGAAAGAGTAATGCTATCTTTGGCTCGCCAAAGATTACGTATCCTTTCAGCGACCTGCATTTAACCTTGGACATACAACAGCTTTATAATATTGTTTTCCGATTTTTTTAAATTTGGTCAGACTTTAAACAACGACACCAGATTTACACTTTTACAAGTTTGATTGTGAGATATCTTTACAAACAAAGATCCATAAAGCTACAGTGGTAGATGCCAATCAAGAATAAATATACTTTATGGGGTCTGTCACGCCTCCTTCTGACTGACGTTACTCTTTTAGACCCTGTACTTTAAAAAAGTACAAATGGGTCTATTACGTTTGTGCAAAAAAAATGTGCGTAACAGGCAGAAGGAGGCGTGGCAGACCCCATAAAGTATATATATTCTTGATCAGCATCAACAGCCGAGTCGATTTAGCCATGTCCGTCAGTCTGTCTGTCCGTCTGTCCCTTTTTTGAGTAACTAGATCTCAGAGACTATAAGAGCTAGAGACACCAAATTTGGCATGTAGGTACATCTATATCTTGCATTGAACGAGTTTGTTTTAGATTTTTGCCACGCCCCCCTCCGCCCCCGCATATTAAAATACAAAATTTCCAAGTCGAATTACAAGATCACCTTTAATGATAGCGCCCTGATTTTTAGTATATATAGTACACACTATGGTCCAAACTTATCCTGCAAATTTCATTTAAATCGGATGATAAACGCGGAAGTTATTCAACTAACAATGTTACGGGCATTATGGAATTTTTTTTTGTAACTGAAACTATCAGTAATGATCGTTTTGCACTCAAAAAGTACAGGGTCTCCTACTGTCGAGCTTGCTCCACTGTAGCCTAATGCATTTTTTTAGATATACAGATATACAATACAGGAAATCAATCACGAAAGGACTATGCGGCGTTGCTAGCAGCAACGAGTACAATACTGAAACTTTAACAGTTGACAAATGTAAAATCGGTGTCAAATATTTACATGGTAGAAGATCTCTTGTCGTCAAATTCATTAATCCTGTACGGCTTGTCAGCAAGATGACAGAAAGGGCCTTAGAGAAAATATTTTTTTAAAAGAACACTATGTGTTCTGTTACTTAAACCGTAAGAAATCCACAGAAGAATACTAAGCGTAGTAATACTGAATTAAAAGCTTTCAGTATGAATAGCGTCAGCTTTTTTTCCATGAACACTTTACTCACAAAAGAAGTGAACTCGAGGAGGTTAGTGGTAGTAAATCTACATTACACAAACCATGCTGAGTAGGTGAGATAATAGAACCTATAGGTGTTGAATATGAAACAAACAACTTTGGTATAGCAATCAAGTTGACTGAAGAAGTACCTCTAAGTTTTTGAGCGTCGTACTAATTTCTCATTCGGCACTTAATATATTGAACTTGACTGTGTTGCTGATATTGGTCAAGAATATACATATGTACTCCATAAAGTCGATTGAATTAAATTCTGTTCGAGACTGCTATGTATACTTTAATGCGCCATATAATCCTCATTTCGACTCTTTCGTAGATGTTAAAGAGGTAAAAAACTTTTTCTGAAAGCATTTACCCTGTGAAGAGCGTTGTTGTTTTCCCGCAATGTATGTATGTATGTATGTAGATCTACTTCTAGATTCATAGCTGCAAAATACTACAAACAAATAAATGAATTTTCCAATGCCAGTATAAAATGGAAAATTGTTAATTATTTTCCAGAAGTGTACAACATAGCAAATTAATGTTTTGTTTGAACTTGCACTAAATTTTTTAATAACTTCTGCAATGTTTACAGGTATATTACTTATATTAATTGCCTTTGCCTTCTGCAGAAACCAACTAACTAACAAATTACAGGAATTCTGCTTAGAAAAACACATTGATTAACGAGAGAAACCAAAGGAATGACAATTGGACAAAATGACAAATGGACAGAAAGGGAGTTCTGCTAGGCTTTTGTTTTCATCAAAAATTCTGAGAAGGCTTGTTTTTTTAGCCATTTGCTAGTTGTCATCCATTTACTGCTGACTTTAATTATACAAGTGAAAATGAGTAAATGTTAAATAGAAATAGAATAGAAAAAGTCGAGATACGCCCTTTTATTGTACGATTGCACAAAAGTATTCATAAGTAATTTGAAGCAAACATTATGCTTTTTAAATCGAATTTTCCCTTAACAGAAAACCCAGACATCCATACACATTCACGTTTTTAAGTTGATGTGTGTGAGCGGGTGTGTGTGTGTGTGTGTGTGTATGCCTATCCATGTGTGCGTTTAGTTGTGCTGAGCTAAGGCCAATGTTGGTTGATTGTATGTCATATGCCATTTCTACGCTCGGCAACAGGCCGTCCCGTCCCCATGATCCCTTCGCAATTCTTTTAACTCTTGGATTTTGTACATATATTGATTTATGCTCGCGCTAGTTTTCATTTCAGTATTTTTCACTTATGTGCGGCAATTTATGCCGCAATGCAAACTCGCCAAGAATGACGCCGTCGTCGGCATAAATGCTATATTTTTGTGGTTCATTGAAACGTGTGACAACTGTAGCTCAAGGCTGCGGCCATCAAGCAGCCACTTACCGAGTAAAGGCCTAAATAGAAAGTATTGAATGATATCTGCAGAAGAGCAAAGAACAGAATGAGGAGGAGGATGAGGATGAGGATCGGGTATGTCAACCCATTCAATTTGTCTGGCTATAACGCTAGTTTACCGGCTCTTTAGTATACCAGCTATGAATGCATTACTATTGCACATCCAACAAAGTTGTCACAGCTCAAGTATCATTCGTCGCCGCATATGGATGATGTTGGACAAGTTTACCCCTTACTGGGGACTGTACTCTACACTGGCCCAGAGAGGTTGTAGTTGCCAGCGAGCTACTTGAAGGCCAACAGCTTGAGGACTTCGTGTCATGTTTGTTCCCTTACTGTTTCCTTAGCTGGCCGGTCACTTGAAGCAGTACGTCTGAATGATGAAAAGATTTGCTTAAAAGAACTTGTAAATTCTATAAAACTTAGTGACCACTCAGGTGTGACACACAAACACAGACAGCAAAAAGGAGAAGCTGTTGTCCTCGTCAACCGGCTGCTTTTTGTATATTAGTCTAACCATTCCCTTCACAATGACTTTTTTGCACAATTATAGCTGCTTAGTTGAACGGTCAAGTCTTTATACTATCATTCCAAACAGTTAAATAAAAAACAAACTTAAAGTTATGAAAAAGTCGCCAAAATCTCTGATTGGCAAAACGAGTGTAATCTCAAGTGCTTGTCAACAAAAGTGAATCAAAGAAAAGTTATTCAATCAACAAATTGAGCTGCAAAATGCAAGTATTTATTATATTTCAATGGTCGATAGTTAAGGTTCTTTTCCTCCCATTGGACATTTACTATTCATATATGTGTGTACAATGTGCATAGTTATATTTATATGTATTTATTCGCTTCTGTTTTATGACATTCGGTAAATATGCCCATAAATTGTTTGCAATTTGCTCGACTGAAAAAGTAATAAGGTTATGATAATGAAGATCTTTTCGGCAAATAAAATATTTCTGAAATTTTTCCAAGTTCCAAATTTAATACATATTATTAACTTCAGTTACAAGTTTATAAATTTTGATTTCATACAAATATAAATACAAGTGGACCCTGCGAACTTCGCCACGCCCCAATTTAAGGCCATCAAACTGTTGTCATTAACAATGCTATTAACTTTAATAGTAAGTAGTACATTTGTTGATGCTAGCGACTTTTCCGAAAAGTTTTCCCAAAATTTTACTTTTTAGAAACATTTTTCTGGCAAATGACAACAAATTTAGCAAATTTAAAATTGACAATTTTAATCAATTAGTACATAGTCATTTTTTTGGATCCTTTTCTATATATAAAGATTTTAACATATAATAAGTGCATACTACACACATTGAGCACCTTTTAAGGCCTAAAGATAACGTTTAATTATCTCTTTTTAGATAAGCTCAAGTATAGCTTGTAAATTAAAATTTTCAAAACATAAATTTAATTAACCAATTTACAATCAATGAAAAATATTTATATTATAATCACAAAGTAGATTAAAATTTTCGTTGTACATGTGTACATATATTCGACCATATATCAAATAATTTATTTTTCGGCTCTGTTCTCGGCATTGTTTTCAAGAATAAGTCTAAGCTATGTCTGTCTTAAATTTATTTACCTGTGAGTTCTGGTTGGCAGCAACAACTCCGGTTAAAGTTTTCTCTACTGTGATTTGACCTCAGAAAATGCACAAGTTGGTCAACTAAAATGTAAGTTAAGTGGCGCCAATGGGAACTGATGCCGTAAATTATTACTACCACATTTAACGCGACTTTAGCAATTTTTCTTTTGTTCTAATAGTGGACAGTACGTAACTTGGCGGCGTATACGTAATTACATTTCGCGAATTTCACTGATTTAACTCGTTGGGGCGCCAAAAATGTTAAGGTTTCAGCACCTGTCACAGACAGTAACTGAAGCTGTCTGAAGGTTCAGATACGACTGAGACACATAACGCAACTGTCAACATTTTTATCAATGAAAATTGTTGCTTAGCTCATTGGGAAGCTGTAGAGGCATGTAGCCCGCTGTTGGCTGCAAAGGGCTGTAAGAGAGCGTCGGTTTCCTTATGCTGCAAAGAGAAAAGATTCGGCAGTTGCTCTTAAATGTTACAGGATAAACGTTGACATGTTTACTACATATGTCTTGTTACTATTGGTTTTCTGGTTATTCTATCGAAATCCATTAAAAGTGACTTTTAGTCTACATACTTTATCGAGTCCACTTGAACTTGAGATGAAGTTGAATGTATAATCTAAGACACGTAGTTATTATTATTTATTAGACTCATACGCTGGTTAAGCAAGCCATGTGTAAATAGTTAGTCCTGTTTCATTTGGGCTCAATGTCACTGAGAACGTGTTAGCGTCAGCCGCAATTATTTGAATTGTATCCTGCACTTTACAGTCCCGAGTTTACCGCATATTACGCGAACATGTTACATAAATTATAAATGTTTGTGGAATGTACAACTTTCACGTCTATTCGCACATAAGTTCAATGTGGTTCTGGTTTTGTGTTTTCCCATTGAAACATTACATTCAATAGGCGCAAATTGAGCAAAGCAAGCCGCACTCATTGACTGCAGCACTTTAATTAAAAACAAATCAATGCATCATTGATATAATTGCAAGACAAAAATACCCTGTAGTCTATTTTACTATTCACATTTAATTGTTAGTTATTCACTTAACTAATTTCCTTTGTGTTACCTACAATTCCACTTAGTAACTATGCATTAATGCGCTAAAGTGCGGATGTTAACTCCCGTTAAAAGTCGAGTCAATACAGAACGATGTCTCTCCCAACCTCTCCGTTTATTTCAGAGACTATTAAAGCTAGAGCTAACAAATCTAGCACAGACCTCACACAGCAGAAGGTATAATAATGGGCAAATGTATTTAGGGATAAAGTTCTACATTTTGCGGTAAACGAGCCATTTTAATATTATCAATCATCCTACTTAATCGCATTAAAATCGAGTATATATAAGCATAAGTTTTTAATAAACTCGAGCGTCTAACAAAAGTATACCCTTGCAATAGGTATTATAATTTTGTCACGAAGCTTGTAAGGCATTGAAGGAAGCCTTGTATATTCTTGATCAGGGCGACGAGCTGATTCGATATAGCCATGTCCCTCTCTCCGTCTGTTTCTATGCAAACTAGTCTCTCAGTTTTGAATTAATCTTTATGAAACTTGGTACAGGTCCGTCTTCTTGCTGCACGCAGTACATATGTCGAAACCGGCTGGATCGAATCAATATATCATATAGATGCCATAGAAACGATCGGTTCGAAATCAAAGTTTAGTATGAAAAACTTTTTTGCTTCTTTAGATATCTTAGCCAAACTCACAGATTGTGTATTTGGTATAGTTTCAAACAGCCTGCCGAAATTTGGTGCAAATCGGATTACTATATCATATAGCTGTCATATGAACGATCGTTTCGAAATCAACATCTAACAAATTTTGTAAAAAATTGGACGGCTTATGTAGAGCTCTGCAAGGGTATCCAAACTTTCCACGCCAAATTTAGCTTGCGCTATACCCTCCTCCAATATCTTAACTTAATATCTAGTGTTTTTTGCCTTAAAATTAAATTATCGATAACCAAACATCATAATCGGAAAATACCAACATAAATTTTTTGTGATGGATTTTCATCTATCACAATCATAAAATTTTTGCATCATGATTGAACATCAATGCCGTTCTCTAGAGAAATCTTAAAAGCTCTATCGATTTTTTTTCATCGATTTGCTCTGGTGAGAAAATGTACAACACAAACTTTAATGGGTATCTTATAGACGGGGACTTGACTATATGCACCGCCTTCCATCTTACTGTGTTTGGATTTTTGAACATTGCTCACAATTTCCGCCCTTGTCAGAAAATAGATAAAAGTATGATTTATTAAATTGTCTAATGTCAACCAAGAAAATAAAATTAATCTTAAATAATAGAAAAGAAATTAATTAAAAGGAAAAGCAAACAGTTTATTAAAATTTTAAATATAATATTTAAAATTACTGCCATCTAAATGTTTTAATTTCCATTTTGCATTTTTACTTTTCTCTTATGTGTTCTTCTCTGTTTGCGGATGCTTTATTGACGGTAGACCAAAATTAAAAGTCGTGCGACAATTTCTTATATGAATGTGTACATATATACATATATATATGAATATGTGTATATAAACACACGAATTATGAGTCTTGGTGTAATTTTTCTGGTTCTAGCGTTAAGTTCAAAGCACAAGCAGAAAGCACTTATTCTTCACCTTGCCATTAACCGCAAAGTAATTAGTGACTTGAACAACATGAAGAGTGCTACCAAGTTGTGTTACCTGCATCACAATACGTGTACAGATAAATGTAAGTGCTTTTCTGCTAGCATTTTAGAAGATGTGTTAGGAGTCTCAGACCCCAAAACGCAGACAATTATACAACTGTTTGAACTGTTTGGAAGTTGCCTCATTGTCGATTATATTTTTCGAATATATCTACTTAAAAAGCTATGTAAATAAAATAGCTTAAAGCCAAACGAGATACAAAAAAAAGTGTAAAGTGGGAGAACACCACATAACCCAAAATGTGTATCTGACTCCAATGACGTCAATTGTTAGCACAATGCGTCAATTTCAAAACTAATCAAAAGCTAGTACATTTAAGCATTTTCTAATCAAGAAACTTGTCTTGGTGTTTTTGCCCTAGCAACTGCAGCTCCATCTTGTTAAGCTAAATGCAATCAGTTTGCATATTTATTTACTCTTTAATTGACCTTAAAGCCACTTGGCTGATTAAAGTTTAAAACCCACAATAAGTCATTAGGTTATCAAAGATAAGTACACTGCAATCAGTCTAAGTATTCCCAGATACAGATGGTCTGCAAAGATAAGAACGTGTTTTATCATTTGATCTTTCAGATACTTATAGAGTCTGATTGGCCCTATAGATAAACATATACATGTACTCTTAGCGAGAACTTTTAAAATTCCAATTGGTGTTTTCAGCAGTGGCTCTTTACGAGGGCTTCTGAAAATTAACCCTCATTTTCAACACGCACACAAATTACTCATTCAAAATTTGTCAATGTGAAAAAGTAACTGTTTAAAAATAGAGATGCGCTTAAAATATAAAAACCGCGATTGTTTAGGAAACGATTTTAACAGAAATTATATAGATTTACTCTTATTATTATTCAAAAATAGTTATATCACTTGTTATATCAATAATGGCCTTTTCATATTTGATTTAAAAGTTTTCATTTTTATTGGAAGCTATGAGAGCTAACCTTTTGGGCTTCAAAGTTGCTTTGCGTGACTCTAGCGTTAAAGTTTTGTCCACCTCTAAAAACACTTCTACATAAAGCTGACCAACGACAACATTGTTTAAATAGAGATTTCCATGTTCATATTGGGGAAGAGAGGCCAATGTCGTAGTCGATGACGCTTCAATAAGTAGTAGGAACGTGGGCCCGATTTAGGTTTCAATTCAATTGAATTTTAGTCAACAGCAAACCACAAAAGTAGCAACTGTCGACCAACTTTGACAAAATTTATATAAGACTCGACACCGTACGGGCTTCAACCGCAGTTGTGCGACCGCATTTGGCGGGTGAACAACGGCAGAAAGACAATCCAACTGATTTATAAAGTGGTCGAGAGTTTCTCAACTAAACTTCCATTGCTACACACTAAGTTTTATTTCAAATTGTGATCTGTGAAGTGATCTGTGCGCGCAATATGTGGAATCTTCGAATGCTGACTAAGATTTTAACTTGTGGTGAGCAACATTTAAGTATTAAGTGGCTGAGAAATATTTCTAAAGTGTTAAGTGCGATATGAAAAAAAACATTGTTCATTATAAGTGCATCAAATCAATTTTGATTGTTTTAAATATGTGTATTTCGAATATTGTATGAACTGTGTATGCCTTTTTCTTATAAAAGAATCAGAATAATCTAGTTGAAAATTTCTGTTCAAGTTGTGATTTCCAAATTCTTCAGCGAAATTTTTTAAGTTATATCACCAACTTATTTTGACGCCAAAAAAACTACTTAATTATTATACATGCTCTTGGAAAAAACATTATTATTGAAATTCCCTTATAAGGATTGTATGAAAAATCAACCTTTACCATGTTTTAATCAGTAATCTTTGACCCACACATGTCTAATAAAAACAGTTTAATTATATTTTTATAAAACCAGAAACACGTCCATAGCATGCCCACTAAACATTGTCAAGCCCAAACCTTTCCACAAACTAAACACCAGCCGAATGTCCACCTTGAAGTGTACAATTTAAATAAAATATACAAATAGGTCAGCGATTGTTAGTTTGACTTCTTTTGATTACTCATCATTACGTCAAAGTCCCTCTCTGTCACGTATAGTGGCATAAGTAGTTATAGTATATACATACATATACGTAACATTTGGGTAACCATGTGTTTGTAAAAAATTGTTAAGAACGCGTCGGCTAATATTTTATTTAAAAAAAAATCCAAAACGATTTGCTTATTATCCAATTACAAAAGTTGGCTCATTTACTAATTAATAATACAATGCCCTCAAATTACTTGAAATCCCACAAAAAGAATATTTTGCGTGTTTAGTCAATGTAGCATTAGCTAAACTGTTTATCTGTATACCCTGTAATCATCTCAGTCGGTATGGTCTCACTCATCAATTCGTTTGTCTGATTGCCAGAATAGTCGAGACTTGTCGGTTTTTTGTTATTTTTTGCCATATATATATATTAATCAAATTGTTAAATAAATCAAGGCACAATTTAGGTAATAGATTTCATTCTACTTGTCAAGAACAAGTTGTGAAGTACGAATTACACTCGTACACACTTTGCAATAATCATAAATTAGATGCGCTTATTAAAAAATTATTTTTAATTTACGGCATTAGCACGTGAGCAAATAATCTTTTTAGGGATAGATAATTTCGAATTTCTGTATACGATAATTCACAGTTCCGTTCTAATCATACACATAGTGTAAGTATTACACAAGAGGGCTTTCCCCCTATCAGCTTCACTCAAAAACTACCTACTTTCTGAAGTCAAGGGCGAAAATGTCAGTTTTGTGGAAAAAAGGAAAAATTTGGCAGGAAATTGTTCATATTTGATACGGCCACCAAACCAAAAAGAAAAGCAAGAATTGGCGGGAAATTGCCAGTTTGATTAAGATACCTTAAATAAATGGCTTTCATTTTTATCAAATTATTTCAGCAAATTTGAGGCCGTCCCAAATAGACAGTCTGTCTATATTTGAACGCTTTTTAATTTTAATTATCTTTAAACTGCGTGGAGACTTATTGTACGATGAATGTGCATTAGCTGATTTGCCAAAATTTTGGCCTCCTATCTCTTACTGTTTCGGCTGTGCGATGACCAGTCAGTCACTAGTGGGAGAGTGAGGACAAAAAGGACATACTATATCCATCGGACTTTTTGTAGCTTCTATAACTAGCTAAAGAACTGCTTGTCTTTACATTGTAGTTAATCGCCTTATATGACGCACTCATCTAATAAAATTCCTCCCAATTAACATTTAAAGATTACAATTTTAATAATATTTTTTATTAAGTATGAGAGTTTGTCACATATTATACTGCAACAAATTACACATGTTGTAAAGTTAGAATTGTCTAGAAATTATTTATATGTTTTTGTTATACAATAATTACAAGTATGTCATTAATAAGTGCGCTAATTTTGAGTTGCTTAAATTAATATAAATTACTCCAGACCAGGTTAATATATGACAAGCCCAACTGACAATGTTATATAGACAAATAGAGAAGTCTCTTATTAAGAGCAGTTCATGGAAATTCATAGCGTAATTAATTCTGTAAACATTTATGAACTTTACCCGACAATTGTTACATAATCAATTTTTAATTAATGATAATTGTATTTACATTAAGGCCAACGTCTTATACAAACGAAACCGCATGAGAGGGTTGACAAAGGGAAGAGGCTGGGGATAAATATCAATTAAAGGCAACAAAAGCTGCTGATGAGAAGTGACAAATTGATAGCTAAAATTACGAAAATAATACAATAAATATTTAGACAAGTCATCGAGGGAAACAGACACTTATTTTTAGCCGTCCCTGCGATACCAAAAATAGTATGCAAATTAATCGGGGAGAGTTGACAAATATTTTGTCAAATGGTTTGGTGTCACCATCAAAATTGATATCACCGTCACTGATTGTGCCACCAATTAGCAAGTTTAATGCTTGCTGGTCATCAGACGTTGATCATTTCTAATGGTTTCACTTTTTCAACAGTTATCGCAGTTTCTGGACAAGATTTTGGCTATGGGGGCAAACATGGACCGGAACATTGGGCCGATGATTACCAACGGTGCAGTGGCAAGTATCAGAGTCCCATTAACATTGATGAGCTGAATGTGGAGAAGAAGGATTATCCCGATCTTGAGTACTACAACTTTGATTCCATACCCGAGAGCGTACATTTAACCAACAATGGACACACTGTGCTGGTCACTATGAGTTTTACTAAAGGCAAGGAGCCCCGTATCAGGGGTGGACCATTGGAGAGAAAGACTTACTATCAGTTTGAACAGTTCCACTTCCATTGGGGAGAGAATGATTCAATTGGAAGCGAGGACACGATCAACAATCAAGCTTATCCGGCAGAGATGCATGTCGTAGTTCGTAGCTTGGACTATCCGGACTTTCAAAGCGCACTGGGCCAGGATCATGGTATTGCCGTGTTGGCATATTTCTTTAAGGTATTTGGATTACATGAAATTTTATGAAACCAGCAATGATTGTTCCGTAAATAGATTAGGAACTTCGGCAGTGCCTCCTATTCGGAATTTACAAGGTTGTTACCATCTATCAGCCGCAAAGGCAAATCCATTGACTTGACGAATCCGCTACCCTTGATGAGTTATGTGTCCAAAGATCCATTTAACTATTACAGCTACGTTGGTTCGTTGACAACGCCGCCATGTGCCGAGGAAGTGGTGTGGATAGACTTCCACGAACCCATTGCCATATCGGAGCAACAGGTGAGTCCATTCCCCATTTATACAACTAGGCTAAAAATTTTATTTTATTTGCTCATTATTTCCAAGTATGAAATGTCATGATAATACCACAAAAAAAATCATAATTCTTTGTTATTTAAAATTAGGTAATTGTAAAAGTATTATAATACAAACAAACAAAGTATTATAATACAAACAATACAATAAACAAAGTATGAACAACTTTTTAATTCTTTAGACATCTTAACCCTGTTTGGTGTAATTTCAACCTATCTGACTATACTTGGTTAAAAATTTAAAGCTGTCGTATTTCTAAAGTTGAATGCAGGTAGTTACAAGGTGTGTAGTTTTTGGCACGCTCAAGTAATAATGGAAAAATCCATTTAAAATAAAATAAAAAAGAAAAATAATACATTTTGTTGCATTGTGTAGTAATACATTACTTAATTACTAATTTATTTCATTCACAGTTGGATCAATTTAGGCTACTGACCGAAAACGATGACCACTTGAAGAACAATTTTCGACCAACTCAACCGCTCAACAATCGCACAGTTTACCAAAGGGTTCCCATTCCCTTTGATCATGCCAAGGGTCGATGGGGAAAGATGCCCCTGGAAGGCAATATGGGTACCACAATTAAAGGGGGCTTAAGTTACCTGCTAGGGAGCCTTCTGGTGTTGCTTACGAGCAATATTTTAATGGCCTTTAATTAGAAGCGTTTTGGATGAAGCTGTGACCCAGACCGCATCGCGATGCTTATATGTAAATGCACAGCTAGACTGCTCAAAATTTTAATTAAGCCTTGTAATTTACCTAGTTGGCGCTGCACTCGGGCATTGTTTGCTCGTTCGTCACTATGTACTGACGTGAGCCGGGACTTAACCCAATACGGAGTGGAGCGCGGGTAATAACAACTTCAAGCACCACATACATATATATGAGGCACTTTATGTATAACTCGGGGGCTTCGCTTTCTGATTACTTCACTCACCGAACCTCCGCTCGCTGAAATGAGTAACACTTCATATATTTTTCTTGCTAACAACTTTATTGGGGGCTGGCGAGCTGGGTTTTCGCCCTCCCCACCAGATTTAAAAAATATAACAATTTTTGTAAATAAGCGGAATTGTTCTTTCCCGTTGACTACTGTTTTATATTTTTCCCTATAGTTGCACTTTATACGAGGGCTGTCTCAGAAGAAGCCGACCCATTCGCTAAAATACAGAAGTTTTATTATTCAAAATAGATGTTGTGGTCGGACTCAACATCTTCATTGTTGCCAAATCTTTTTCCACAGAACTATCAGTTCAACTTTGGAATTAAGAAATAAATTAGACGGGGCAAAGCTTGTTGAATATTGGGAGTTAAGTCGGCTATTGCTGGAACAGCTTTGGAAATCATAGTTCTTTTCTTGATTTGACAAGAAAATGTCCAGATTTGGTGAAAGAAATAAGAAAAAAGGGCGAAAAAAGTCAGCTTTATTTAGATTTAGCGAAAAAACGGAAGATTTGTCACATATATGAATAGTCCTAATATACAATAGGGTTCATATACCTTAATCAAGGCTGTTAACCTTCAAAGCTTTTGGAGAGGTTCGGCTTGGTGGTTCGAACCCCAAAGTAAGATTAAAGTTTGGTTTGCGGACCGGTTTGAAGGGACCCTGAACCCAAGGTTCAAATTCGAGCCTTGGCTAAATACCATAAATTTTGTTTGCTTTTATTATACCTTACCTTTCTACTTGTTGCATATTTTATAATTTCTTTTTATATCAAAGTCTAAAATTTTGAAGTGTAAAGTAAAAACGCATTAAGCTACGATGGAGCAAGCTCGACAGTAGAAGACCCTGTACTTGTTGAGTGCAAAGCGATCACTACAGATAGTTCAATTTAAAAAAATGTCCATAGATTGCGACACTACGAAGACATCCGTTGATTTTGCCCGTAACATTGTTAGTTGAATAACTTCCGCGTTTATCATCCGATTTGGATGAAATTTGCAGGATAGGTTTGGACTAAGTCTGTATTATACAAGGCGCTAGCATCAAAGATGCTCTTGTAATTTGACTTTGAAATTTTGTATTTAAATCTACGGGGGCGGAGGGTGGTGCAGCAAAAATCTAAAACAAACTCGCTCAATGCAAGATATAGATGTACATACATGCCAAATTTCGTGTCTCTAGCTCTTATAGTCTCTGAGATCTAGGAACTCAAAATAGGGACAGATGGACAGACGGCTGATGATGCTGATCAAGTATATATATACTTTATGGGGTCTGCCACGCCTCCTTTTGACTGTTACGCACATTTCTTTTTGCACAAACGCAATAGACGTAATTTTTAAAAGTACATGGTCGAAAACCATTCATGCACAGAATTGGCCTTGCAAATTTATCGAGTTACATGAAAACAACTTTCTTTTTTAAATGTATGCCTTTAGAAAAAGCCCGCTAAATCTAATCCGCTTTTGACCAACTGAGTCAGGATGTAACAGAGGGTAGAAAATATATAATCCTCTGGCTTGGTTGAGATATAAAAGTTATACATAATAAGAAACTTGCTCATGATGTACATATTAAGTTATAAATAAATATTAAATATTATATAACACAACCATTTGTTTAAAATTAATTACATTTTAAGTCTGCATGCAACTAAAAGACTGTGGATTCACATATTATTATCATGAGCACGAAGTACAAACTTAAATCAACTCCCAACTCGCATTGATCGCCGAGGTGTAGAAATGTGGTAAGGAAATGAGAAAAACTATTTTTTAAATTTTTCAGCACGACCCGCTGTTTTAATTAGACCCTGTACTTAAAAAAAAGTAAATATGGTCTGTTAAGTTTGTCAAAAAAGTACGTAATAGACAATGGTTGGCATTGCACACCCCATAAAGTATTTTTATTCTTTATTAGCATTTGCAGTCGAGTTCATATAGCCACGACCGTCTATCAGCATGTCCCTCTAAGACCAAGTTTGGTTAGTGAGTTTTATCCTTATCACACACACCGATCAAGTTGATTTTAGAATTTGTAAACGCCCCTTTGGCGGAAACAACTTATAAAAAGTAGTGTCTCTCCCATGAGTACATTGACTTCCGCTTCCATGCTCCACTGCTGCCTTATGGATATTTTTCCCCGCAACTGGACTTCCTGGACTTAATTCAATGGAAAAGAGCGTGATTTGGCTGAAAAATGTCGAAAGTTTGGATACCCTTGCAGAGCTCTGCAAAAGCCGTCCGATCTTTTACAAAATTTGTTAGATGTTGATTTTAAACCGATCGTTCCTATGGCAGTTATATGATATAGTGATCCGATCAGGTTCCGACATACATATGTACTGCGTGCACTAAAAAGAACCAAGTTTCATCAAGATAGCTGCAGAACTCAGAGACTAGTTTGCATAGAAACCGACAGATAGATAGACTGACGGACAGTCAGACGGACATGGCTATATTGACTCGCTAGTCGCCTTGATCAAGAATATATGTATATATTTTATGGCAGGGGTGCGCAGCGCCTACACTAGTAAGGTTATTTTGCACATTGACAAATTACAGAAGCAATTTTGCACATTTGCTTTGTCCCAAATATTCTGTGCTTGAAAAACAAAAACAATTTTGACCTGCACGCCTTGCGCTCTTATTCGTGGCTTGCCGTCGCTAACCCTAATGTATTTTGTTATTGTATTTTCATTTGGTGTACAGTGAAATTTTTTTCCCACAGATCGTTTAATTGCGTGATCAACTGGCAAGTGTTTTCTTCGCCGAAAACTTTAAATATGAATTGCAATGTTTCCTTTTTTCAGTGTACACATTGAAATAGAAAAAACAGATCGTTACGTGTGTGCGTGCGATTCCTTTATTTGTATTGCTGCGTGCACATCCATAAGGCAGCTTTAGGCATCCCTGCTTTATGGGGTCTGTGAGACCTCCATCAATGCGATGCACTTTTCATGACAAATAATACCCTCTGCAAGGGTATAACAAAGAATTTTAGCGCGTCACAACTGGGGCTCGAAACTCGACCAGTTTTGTCTGGTTAGTCGGCACCTCTAATATTTTGTCAAATTTAGTATATAGTATGTACTATAGATACATATGCTCCACTCATATCTAATTGTATTTATCGTTTCCGAACTTCATAGCTGATGCAGACATGTGTGGTAAGAGAGAGAGAGAGGCGAAGAGATGGAATTGGCCGCTACTAACAGTGTTGCCTGAAGTTCATGGGCTACAATAGCTAAATTAATAAAAAAGTTGCCAGAAATAGCTGAATAAAAATATAAAACTGCTATAAAAATAGGTCATTTTTTTAACATTGTTAAATTGAGAATAAAATAAGAACGATATTTCGTCAGTATCAACGACATCGTCGTCGGTTCCTTATATTTTTGGATTTCAAAATTTTCCCTAAATAACTAGCTGGCAATGTTTAATTGAAACAACACATCCCACTTCTATACGGTCAATATCTGTCAAACCAACCTAGTGGATAAAATAGCACTTACAGTTTTTAAATGAATTTTTTAAAGGAATTTTTTACGATTTGCACTTGGCTTAGCACCTCTTCGTTTGAGTTAAAACCTCTGCGCTTGACCAAGGCAAATCAATTTTTAAAATAGCTAAAAATCTGGCTAATAGCATTTCATTAAATGTTGTAGATTTTGCAGTGGATCTAGCTAAAATGGCAACACTGGCTACTAATGCACTAAATCTCATTAAAATGAGAGCGTACTGCGTTTTTTTTAATAAGCATAATTAAGAACGAAAACAAAAGTAAGGCGACAATTAAGAGTGATGAGCAAACATAGTCAAACATGTGAAATGAATACTTACGTTACAACTTGCGAGCGCCCACTGTATTTGTCTAGTTGCGCATTCCTTTTTGACTGCACATTACCATTTTTGAAAACTTTTTACTATTTTTTGCAATTGTTTAACTCTGCGATCTTAATTAAAAGCAATTGATATACGTAAATAGGCAATTTGTTTAATATTTATTATGAAATTGTGTTTTCAGTGAAACCAGCTAAAATGGTGCGTAGGCGATAATTGAGTGGATGAATTGAAAAGGAAATAGAAGAACTTTTACTAAGATTTGAAGGAAATCCACGTAACATAATTTGAAGGACCGGTCAAGTCGATGGACAAAAGCTCCATAGTTTTCGAAATTTACAACAACGAAAACCAACACCAACAACACAGCAACTGGCCTGCGCTAGCCGTTTTAGGCTTCATAATAATAAAACTTTTATATTTATTAAAAAAAAAATAGAAGGGACCGCCACGAAATTTGTTCACAATAATTCATGGTAAATCGTAGAGTGGTTGTCCATTGACTTAACATTTACCGAAATCTCTTTATAGACGGTCTTTCTCTAATTGAAAGTTCACCTGTACAATTGTGGCCAATTTCGATAGGGCTAAACAATATAGAAAACTGTCCTGTTTTTCCAGTAGGTATTTATTTAGGAAAAGCTAAGTCCAACTCATGCAGGGAGTGTTTAAGTAAATTCACTTGTGAATTAGTACAGTAAGCAATAAATGTATGAAGAATTAAAGACAGGGATGCGTAAAATTGCTTAGGATCTGCTTTTTAAATTCCCATAAAAAAGTCAAAATGACGACAACGCTTTTAATACGCAATTCAAGGTATTAATAGATGCTAAGGCTGAACAATCGACAACTATGAAACAAATTCACGAGCATATATATATATTGTCGATGAAATTATAGTTCGGGGCCTCATTCCGCTGCAATTAATCGAGTACTGTGATGGCCTGCAATGTGGAAATAGTTAAACTAGAAAGTGTAATGAACGGGAGCAACGCTGGTTCTTTCTGTACTTCTAAAATTGTAATTTGTTAATATGCAAATGCAGAAAACTAGAGAAAGTTTACAGCCATTTTTCCGCCGAGTCAAAAGTATTTTTCCCCTTTAGTCTTTGACCTCCTAAACATGAAAAAGTAACTTAAAAAATTTTATATGGAGTAGTTTTCAAGATATTTCTTTTCTAAGCTTTTTCATAGGTGACTCAGCTTTTTCGACTATCAATGGTAAACGCGGTTTTTGTTTTTAACAAAATTAGTATTTAATTAAAGGTAATGAAATTTCCTACAACTTTTTCATTCAAAAGTTTTGGAATCAGCTTGATCGTTATAAAGTTAGAGCCTGTTAATGTTGAAAAATACAATTTTTTTGCTTAAAAAACACAAAAATGGGGACAAATAAATATTCAAAAATGCATTAAGCTACGGTGGAGCAAGCTCGATAGTAGAAGACCCTGTACTTTTTGAGTGCAAAGCGATCACTACAGATTGTTTCAGTTTCAACAAATTTCCATAGGTGGCGCCACTACGAAAATATCAGTTGATTTTGCCCGTAACATTGTTAGTTGAATAACTTCAGTGTTTATCATCCGATTTGGCTAAAATTTGCAGGATAGGTTCGGACCAAAGTCTGTATTATACGTACTAAATTATACGGAGGGGGTGTGGCAAAAATCTAAAACAAACTCGTTCAATGCAAGATATAGATGTACATACATGCCAAATTTCGTGTTTCTAGCTTTTATAGTCTCTGAGGTCTAGGAACCAAAAAAACGGGACAGACAGACAGACGGACAAACGGACATGGCTATATTGACTCGGCTGTTGATGCTGATCAAGAATGTATATACTTTATGGGGTCTGCAGCAACACTTGAACAAATATAGATGCATCGTGAAAATTTTTATCAAGATCGGATAATAAAGACAGAAGATTTATTTTTAGAAGAAAATTTGTGTGGCGTTCTCTACTACCACAGGGTATGCTACTGTTGGGATCTCCCGACTAAATGATATATTATATTTTGTAATAAATTCTGTTGTTTCAGAAAGCACTCCCATCAGAGTGTTTGCAAGGCTGGCATCTTAAGAAATTATACTAATAACAATTGTCATAATAATAATAACGAAACCACTTTATAAAAAAATTAACTAATTTAAACATGTATTTATTTCTTAATTTAATATTTTGTGTAAATGTAATCACTCATTGATTTCAGGTCAGAATTTAGATCTGATCACGAAACTGGAGGAATATACCCTTGCACATTTAAAGACATACATAAGGAAAAACAAGCGTAAACAATTGCTTATATAATTATCTTTCGAGTTTTTTATTCGATCTTGATGAAATTCTCCCGGTAGCTACACGTTTCTCGTAGTAACTTGATAATTGACGGCGCAACGTATTTTTTGCGATTTGTGGGAGAACGTGGTGCTCATAAAAATTTTTAAAAAACAATCGGTCTTGATCTTCCTTATCATCATAGTTGCCAAATCTCAAATCTGTACATTTAAAACTGCTCCAGCTATACCGTTTTTTTCGACTTGTGAGCGAAAGCTAAAGCTATAACAACTAAAGCTCAGAGTAAGTGATCAATATCTGCCCTCAATAAACACTACCTTTCATAATGACGTCGGAATTTAAATTGCGTTACAATTTAAGCCAAGTGCGAGTTGTCGTGCAGCTTTGGCAAGTTAATATAAGTCTTGAAAGCGCAGTTTTGTGAACGCAGTTGTCGAGTGAACACCAACAGATTGACATTGGGACTTACCGGTAACCAGTAATATTGCTAAAGTTTAAAACTGAAAGTTTAAATGACTATCGGAAAGTGGTCAGATAGTGACGTCCGATTTGGTGACATTATGAAAAATATAAACAGTGCTCCTGTGGCATTTATCTTGATTTGTGGTGAGTAGCTAATTAATAAAACATTATTAATACAAGAATTCATTTACTTGAGTTCATTGGCTTAGTACTTACTTTGCTGTAGCTCTAGAATCAAATACTGAAAATAAAATAATAAAATAGTTTTAATAAACGAAATGCATCTAGGTAATTTTATAACAATTTGTTCATACGTTCATTAGAACCGCTTTACCTTAAAGCCTATCATGAAACAGGCGTTCTTCTAAAAAGTACAAAAAGATATAGATATTAAATATCCTACGCTGTTGATTTATGGAAAATCAGCAATGGAATAATATACATTTCTAAAGCAAATCTATTTATTTTATTTTACCATCCAAAGCTATGTGTTTAGTGAAGTCTTATACAATCGGATCAAAATATGATAAAATCGGACTACAATATCATAAAGCTATCGAGTGTTGAATGCGTGTTTATTTTCATATTTTAGATTGTTTTTCCCTAAATAATTTGTCAAATTTTCGAATTAATTATTTGATCAGATAATAATTTGACCAGTTTATAGGTAGATGAGATCACAAAAGACATTAAATAGATTATGTTTTAAATGTTGCACATCAGCACACATGTGTACAAGTCTCTATAAGAATTTGTTAATTAATGGTAGGAGACATTAATATAAAAAAGATAAGAGAAATAAAGTAATGTAAGCGTAAATTACATATTCAACAGATGATTGTGAACTCTACACGATAATTAATAGTTAATAAGTGTTAATTGAACGAATAATTACTCATGAGATCTGTTTCCAAATATAACCAAGAGAAATATAACAAACATTAGCAAGTTACCTGTCTACACAAATTAGGTACTTGAAATTAAAAAATCTACATTACTATTTGTTTTAGTTCTCGTTGTGTCTGCTCAGGAATTTGGGTATGGAGGTCAGCTCGGACCGCAACATTGGGCAGAAGAATTTCAACGTTGTAGTGGCAAGTTCCAAAGTCCTATTAACATTGATGGGTTAAGTGTAGAATCCAAGGATTTTCCTGATGTTGACTATTTCAACATGGACAAAAAGCCAAAAAGCGTACGCATGACAAACAATGGCCACACTGTGCTGGTAACAATGGACTTCGAGAAAGGGAAGGTGCCACGTATGAAGGGCGGTCCGCTGGAACGCAAGTCCCAATATCAATTTGAGCAGTTTCACTTCCATTGGGGCCAGAATGACACAGTTGGGAGTGAGGATTTGGTCAACAATCATGCCTACCCTGCGGAACTGCATGTGGTAATGAGGAGTCTGGACTTCAAGGATTTTAAAAGCAGCGCTTTGGGTCAGGATCATGGCATTGCTGTGTTGGCATTCTTTTTTCTCGTAATTCAGCGAGTCGTCATTTAATAGTAAAAAGTGTAACAAATTTCCAAAATTCTTTAGGTTGATAGGAAGGATAACATCAATTATGAGGAATTTGTGAAGAGCCTGTCGGACATTAGTCAAAAGGGCATGTCAACTGACTTGGCGAAACCGCTTTCTCTAATGAAGTATCTATCAACAAATTTGATTAACTATTATAGCTACATAGGATCTCTGACAACACCTCCTTGCGCAGAGAAAGTCGTATGGATAGATTATCAGGAAGCCATCTCCATATCAGAGAAACAGGTGAGCTCAAGAACTCTAATCATCAATTTATTAGACATTTATCCATTCTTTTGGCAGTTAAATCAGTTTCGGGAACTGACGCTCCACGATGCCCAATTGAGGAACAACTTCCGTCCAACTCAACCGATCAACGATCGTATTATTTATGAGAACGCTCCTAGATTTCAATTCAATATTTCCTACAGTGCGATTCCCTTTGTGGATGCCGATAATGCAGCTGACAAGTATTGTAAGGGCGGGGGCGTCGCTCCTCTACTTGTCTCGTTTACATTACTTCAAATGCTCAACATATTTGTTAAGTACTGTTATTAACCTACTTAGGGTACTCACCTGCTTTGATGAAGATTTCAATTTTACTAAAATAATTTTAACAATAAAGGCCTATATGAATGAATTCAAACTGTCTATTTGGTTTTTGCGCTTTCATTTCCTTTTACTTTATGCCAAATGTTGGAGAAGGTTTGGTTCGATGGCTCTTACCAGAGAGAGCCTCTGATCAATGTTATCGTTTAGACCTTATAACCTTTAAAGCAAAGTATCTTAGCTGATGGCGTTCGTGGGAAGTCTATCGGATCTGTGGCTGTAATGTTACCCTATTATTTACTTGAGGATCAGACATTGGTTAATTCAATACGTCAAACTGCAAACAACAGACAGTAAAACTATTGTGACTCCGATATTTATTTCGATTTAAACATGCATTTAGGCTTTTCTTCTTATTTTGGTTAGTATAGCCTGTTAAAGAGCTAGAAAAACACAATGTGCTAAACTCAATCTTAAACAAAACTTAGATTAATTTGCTCTATTTTGAAAATACCTTATATATTTTGTTATATCAAGCACCTTTCTCATCGATTAAATCAGCTGCATTTATATTTCGCATTGCAAAGTGAACTCTAAAAGCTCCCTAATTACTTTGCAGTTATCTGTTGTAATATCTAAATGAAGTGGAGTATAATAAGCATACGTGTCTATCAGAAACTGGTGGCTGGCAGATCTAAGTATTCTCCAGAGTCTTCAGGACAGCAGAGATAGAATCATGTTTTCGCTAACTTAACTTTTCTTTTTATTAATGTATCAGATTAGTTAAAAGTCTGATAAATGGAATAGTTAAAGAAGTTAAATTTTACAGCTGGTTCATCGAATTAGAACTCCATATCTAGTATTTTATGCGGCGTTTTCGATAATTTCGGCGATAGGCTGATAGGCTATATTGCTATATGCGTTCTCCAAGTTACTTAAATTAAAGCATCATCACTTTAAATAATCACCTATAACTCTTTATGTAGATTATCCCTCCATAGGGAGTATAAGCACATGAATTGAGATTGTGGATAACTTTGAGTGCAACTTTCCCACTTCGTGGGCAAATTTGTTGTTAGTTGCGCTCTTGCTCTTGTCGAATTACCACGAATAACTAGATCGAGTGGAAGAAAATTGAATAATTGGTGACATGCGGAACATCCGATTTTATAACCTGCAAAGTGCAGCCCGTGATGTTTTGGTATTCATTTTGATTTGCGGTAAGCAACAATTCAATACATCTACACTTAACCAAGGATAAGTAGCTTAATTTCATAGTCAAAGGAACTAGGATAGCTGTACATACATACATTAATTTGCATTCGTTGTTTCAGTTGTTGTTGCCACTGCAAAAGATTTTGGCTATGGAGGCCAGCACGGACCACAGAATTGGGCGAAGGACAACAAGCTCTGCAGTGGCAAGCATCAGAGCCCTATTAATATTGATACACTGCATGTTATTACGATGCAATACTCTGATATTAAGTACTTCAATTTCGATACAAAACCCAAAGCCGTACACGTGACTAATAATGGACACACTGTACTGGTAACAATGGACTTCGAGAAAGGGAAGGAACCCCGTATGAATGGCGGTCCATTGGGTACTAACAATACTGACTATCAATTCGAGCAGTTTCACTTTTATTGGGGAGAGAATGATACTGTGAGGAGTGAGGATATGATAAACAATCAGCGGTATCCCGTTGAAATGCATGTGGTAATGCGAAATCTGAACTTTAATGACTTGTCAAGCGCATTAGGTCAGGAACATGGTATTGCCGTACTAGCTTTCTTTTTTAAGGCAGGATATACAAACTTACACTTATAACACTAGCATTAACTAAACACCTCTATCATTAGGCTATTGGAAGAGAATATAATCCTTTTTATGGAGAATTCGGGGAAATGCTACCAGAAATCGACCGGCAGGGCAAGTCGTATGACCTGGTGGAGTCCCTTCCCCTAATGAAGTTTCTTTCAACGAGCTCCATGAACTATTACAGCTATATAGGTTCGTTGACAGCGCCACCTTGCGCGGAGAAAGTTATTTGGATAGATTACCAGGAGCCCATTATCTTAGCAGATTACCAGGTGATTATATTTTTCCATCTCATATTCATTAAATTATGGGAATGATTTTCGTCTTACAGTTAGCCCGTTTTCGGCAGCTAATGGCCAATGATGAGCACTTAAAGAACAATTTCCGTCCAATTCAACCGCTCAACGATCGCATTATTTACGAGAACATTCCCAATCCTCAAATGATTGACAAAAACTGGATTTTGCTGCAAAATACAGCCAACTTCACAGTCAGTAAAAGGGTCCCTGTGCTACTA
Organism: Drosophila putrida; assembly: GCA_037043535.1. Classification (NCBI taxonomy): domain Eukaryota; kingdom Metazoa; phylum Arthropoda; class Insecta; order Diptera; family Drosophilidae; genus Drosophila; species Drosophila putrida. Next base: position 2,487,015 of record JBAMBI010000934.1, read on the forward strand.
TGCGGTCTGGTCATACTGCTAAAGGGCACCATTTTAGCTGCTTTTAATTAGAATAGTTGGGCTGGGTTGTCAGGGTCCAAACATGGCAATATGTTTGCGTTAAAAACATTGTTCGCATGCCCCAAGTTTTAATTAGGCTTTGTAATATACCTATCCGCCACACACTGAAATTGTTTGTTGACTTTTCGCAGAGTGCGAACGCATTACACAATTTAAAGGATGGTCTTAAAAAAGGTAATACACATGAATGGATTCGTTTTATATATATATGTCACCCCATTAAATCTATACTCATTTAATAATTTATGTATTTATAATGCCACTAATAACAGCTACTTTTAAGGATGTGCTCCATTATGTTAAATGTTCCTCCAGAAATATATTCATGATACATTGTTAAACAATTTACATGTGAAGTAATTTATTTTGATTAACATACCGACTGCATATATTCACAAATCAAATGTTGTAACATTTGCTGGGGGTATTAAAATGTTATCTTGAAATTAAGTGTATAAAGGAGTGTTCAAGCAACCAAAGACTTTAAGTCTCATTCAAAAGATAACACACGCTATCCTTGGCGTGACATAGATGTCCTTGCAGAGACCTGCGTTGAAATTTCAATATATGACAGATTAGTGCGATTTTATCCAAATTTGGCCAAATTTGATACCAGACACAATCGAGGAGTTTGGTTTAGATATTTTAAGAAACAAAAAAGTTTTCTGGGGTATGACACGCCTCTCTCCTCTTTTTTTAAAAATCTAAATCATACCGGTACTTGAAAACCCTTAACGTAGGAAAACGGGTTAGACATGACGGAGCAGAAATAACGAAACCAGTCCAAAACTTATGAAACCATAAGATTCATTTTATGGAGTAGAAGAAAATGATTGGCTGAATAAAAAGCCTTGGAAAAGTCAATAAATTTTACTCATTTACGTTGAAATTCGGAGTTAATAAAAGTAGAAAACTGGAGTAGATTAGTCAGCATCATGCGCCGTCTGCTAAGACTACTGAAACTGAGTGATCAAAGAATGATTATAATTGGAAGTTCATAATTTGTTCAAAGAGTTTAGGATAGCATGTGGCAAGTTTTAAATTAAATTAACGAATTTAAGCATGCTTTTACTGGGATTCGAACCCAGATCTCCTGTTTGACTACGTGGCGGCACCTCTGTCACTTGATATCTAGAAAGAGAGAGGGCGAAAACTCACAGCAACAACAACACATTAAACTAAAGAATTAAATAATTGCGGATATCTTCCGTGTTTATTATCCGATCTTGATCAAATTTTCACGATGCATCCATTTAAGTACAAGTATTGTTCCTGCCGATGCTCAAATCTCTAGCTTGTTAATTGCCAGTGCTATCCATTTTTTCACTTTGTGGGCGAAGGGGGCGTGGCATCCAAAATTTAAAAAAAACTTGATCTGCGTGCAAGTATACGAAGTCTTCATACCAAATTTGGCGTTTCTAGGTCTTACCACCTGTGAGATCTTGTTACTAACACGGACAGGGCTATATCGACTCAGCTTCTCGCCCTGATCAAGAATATATACACTTTACGGGGTCTGCCACGCCTCCTTCTGTCTGTTACTTTTTTTCAACAAACTTAATATACCCTCAGGGTATACAAAGAGGCTATCGCAGTGTGTCATTATCAATAGACCACGTCGAAGCCAACTTGAATATGATACCTTTAAGAATTGCAAAAACAGACTTTATTTAAATAAACGGTACTTGGATTTGTAACTAATGTAACTAATTTTATTTTGCTTTACTTAATTTTTACTGGTTTTTAATAATTTATTTTGCTTTATCATTATCATCGATTTGTGTATATACTTTTGTTTTTGTTGTGAAATATATATTCTATTTTATATATATATAGCAGATGCATATATAGCTGCATATAGCTTTTTTTTTCATTTTGTATATGTATATATAAATATGTACGCCTGGATTTTCACTTTACAATCTTACATCTTAAACGATAACTTTGCCAAATGATGTGGCTCATTTTGTTTGTTTGTGTGCTTGGTTTACAGCTTTTTTTGTTTTGTTTTGTTTGTTTTTTAACACGCTCGCAAAATTCTACAATAAACGCTGTATAATAATCTACATATATTTATATATATGAAATGTTTACATGTTCAATATACTGTAATTTAATGTGTATATTCAAAATGTGAAATAAAAAATTGTATTTAAAAATATGTAATTTTTTTTATAGTATAATGCACGACGTTATGTTATATTCTCGTAGTGTATGTGTGTTTGATTTTATTGGCCATAAATTTTATATAAACTTTTTTTATTGAAATATAGATTTATTTATGTGTTATAATGCATGCATCTCATATTATCTAATGTATTGTGTATAAATTACTAATCATATAAATTAAGCACTCGAAAAACTGTAGCTGATTTCAATGTACGGGCTGCTCTCTCTTTATATATAGTACATGGATTACATTTTTTTTGACTTGAAAACCGCATTCATAATTCACTTACATACATTTTTAAATTATGTTCTAATATATATATATATTTTTCTTGTTGTATTAAGCACTTTATACAAAGAAGTTCTTGTTGCTTTTTTTATTTCTTAGAGAATACTATATATATTTAATACTCTAGTTATAGCGAAAATAATAAATTAATGAGTAATAATTAAGCAAAGCGAGAAAGCCAACACAAGAAAATTGACTAAAAAATAAACAAGATAAGTAGCAAGCGTATTATCATTAAAATAAAATATATGTATATATATATAGTTTAATCGTGGCTGGAAGTATTATAACTTTGAATTACATATACAATATCTCAACGGATTTTGAGATGTCAAATCAGATGCTGTTGCAGTTTCAGTTGTATTTAGCGACAATTAAAATCTCGACTAAGCCCGTTTTAAATTCCATATATTGGCTTCGTTTGGTCAGCAAAAGGCGCATTGTTTTATATCCCGGATCGTGGAAGTGATAGCATAAAACTCCACGGCATATACATACTAAAGTTTCTTGCAATGTTAAGCAAGGTGTTTTCTTCTTGTTTATGTTTCTGTTTCTGTGTGGGTGTGTGTTTTGGTTTTGCTCCGTCATTTTTGCTAATTGCAAGTGTGTCTAGTTAATTTGATTTAAATAGAGCTATGTAGTCATAGGTGTTAAGTGAAAGTGCTATAATCAGAATTTTTTTATCTGCACATAATGCATTTGAAAACCTTAAAAATTTTTGTGCTACTTTTTTGTTCCATTTGCCTTAATCAATTCTCGTAAGCTTAAACGATAATTAACACGTTTTCATTTTGTTTACATTTTTAACACTATACACTATAAAGATCATACTTAAAATATTGCGACCATCATGTATTGTTTAGTTTGATAGTTTTTTTTCTTTTATCCTTTGCATTCAACTTTTTTTTTTTGATTCCTTGTCAGTTAGTGGGTTTTTTAGCTGCGGTGTTTTGATTTCCAGATTTTTTCCAGTTCCAGCTCACTTAACGCAGCTGATTTCTGTATCATAATAGAAAAGCAACAGAAAGAATGAGAATATGTTCTTGGGGATTGTAATGTGGGATGAGTGAGCAGTGCAGGATGTGGACGCATACATAAATAATAACGAAAAAACAATACTAACTTTTCACAAAAACTGGACAAAGCGTTGCACAACTTAAAGTTGCTAATTATTAAGCCTGGGGATACACGTTCTATTGTTGATGTCTCGGTTATAATATGTACTTATTTAGTTGATTTAATTATACTTTTTTTTGCTGTTGCTGTTCTTGTTGCTGTTGTTTTTTGAATTCAAAGAGCAAAATATAAACGTTTGAACACAAAAATCACACAAAGCATTGTCCTCACGACGACGATTTGACGCCATAGGTATATTCTTTGTTCAGTAGCTTGGGATTCTACAATTGTTGCCTGCCTGCCTGCCTCGCTTAAGCATTCTCTAGTCCACTTATCTGGGCCGTTGTCTGGGAAGAGAAAGTGGGTGTGATACATATACTTAAAAATACGTAAACAAAAAAAAAACGAAAAAACACAACAATAAACACAAGAAAACAAAAGTCACAAAGTCAAAATACAGATGCGACCAAATGAGCTGATGTGACCGATGACTGTTGTTTAATTGACCAGGGAAAATTGGATTTACAAAATATACATACCTGAAGTATTGATCGTGCAGCGATTGGCGTTGGAATTCGGCGGCCTGTAAATACTGTATATATGTAATTAATCAGTTAGGAAATTTTCTTGGGATTTGGGAAACCTGTAGCTGATCCGCATATGACATTCGCAGCAAAACATCTGAGTGTGGCTCCCTAGGTATAAGCATATTTGGGCGTGGATATTGACCAACATTCGCTGCATTGAAAGTCGAAAAATAAAAGAGGAGAAGTACGAAAAAGATATATATCAGTATTGTTTTGTTGGTAACCCTACACAATGGCTATACAAACTCACGTGGCAGTTGGAAACCGGCCTCCGGTGGTTGCGGCTGTGGATGCAAAGGCAAATGTAAATGAGTATGAGAGTGTGCATGATATTCTCTCGTCAATCGTATCTGAAAATTATTGAATATCGTAGATAGTTTCAACAGAGCCAGTGGTGCCTTGAAAATTATAGAGCCAGCTTGCCCCAAGCGACATTTTTAAAGTGGGAAATGTGAAATAGTGAATAGATGCGTGTTAGAATGACAAAAAGAACGAGCACCGTCTAATGGCTTTCAATGTGGTTAGATTCGTCTCGAATTAACATAAATAGGAGGTTGAGTAGAAATAGGAGTGTGTTAGCACACGTGATTGATTGGACATGTACCCATGATAGAATCAATTATTATTAATATTTTTTTTTTTTTTTTTGACTTTTGGTTAATTGAGCTGACAAGTGGACAAGTGATTTTGTTGTGCAGATGTTTGATTTGAACATTTGTATTTCCAAATACGATTGATTTTTGTGAATATGAGTGGACAACATTCGAGTTGGTATATATAATGAATAGATGCCATGCGATATACGAACCATATGCTCGCCCGGATCCATGCCCACATGGTGTGGCGGCGGAATGCCCAATCTCTCGCGTTCCATTTGTGAAATGGCCGGGTTTGCGTACAAGGGGAACTGCGAGGGATGTATACCGCTGTAATAAAAGAGATTAGAAACAATTAATACGATGTGTTCAAGACATTACTTGGTGGCAAATACTTGCCGTCTGTAATATTCCATCCAATGCGGATCCAGTCGGGATTGACTCGCTGCGGCAGCTTGTGCGTTTTTCATCTCCTCCAATTCCCTGTAATTATTTAAATGGGAAACATGAACAAAACTGTTTAGAATGTGTGTGTGAATAGATGTGGATTTCTTTTGTCGAGGAGTTGGTTACGGGCAGGCAAATAACAAGCGGGTTAGTTATTAAAAAATTAAACTTGTCAAAAAAATATATGAAATGCTGTTGGTTAGTTGACAAAGGAGATCGGATATCGGATATCAGTATGAGTTTGGGGTGGTGTGTGCTGAGATGAGGATTTGTCAGGCATTGTACTAGGTACTGTACCTCTCTCTGCTATACATGGGGCCCATTGGATGATGATAAGGCACCATTTGCTCAACAGGACTGAAATCGAAATGGAAATTACATTACAATACAAACGCGATAATCAGCGACAAATTACAAATCAAAAATACATATACATATTATAGCTACAACAAAGATTACGAATACAAATTTAAAGACAAATAATCGTAGACTCGAACAACAAATCAGATGATAAATGTTTGAAGAATTGAACACTCACCTGAAGGCGACATGTGGACGAGCATATTCTGACAGCTGGCGTAATGCAGGAGTATCCGCATATGGAGGTTTTAGCTCAGCCTTTAGTTTCGCCTGTTGTGCAGCTTGTTGTGCGGCAGCTGCTTGTTGTTGTTGCTGTTGTTGCTGCTGCTGTTGTTGCTGCTAGTAGGCAGAGACGAGAACGAATGGTTATTGTTGTTATTCCATATGAAATATAGTAGCTCAGCTCTGTTTACCTGTCGTCGCTCACGCTCTTTTTCGGCCAATTTTCGATCACGTTCCTCACGCTTTCGTGCCAGTTTAGAGTCCGTAACCGGCTTAAAAATCAAATCCGTCCGTGTGCATGAATTGTAATCACCGCGATCGATGTGACGCACAAAGCTGCAAAGGGAACAAAGTTTTTTTGAAAAATATTCTTTACGATAATCTCGAGATTTTGCTTTAGCTTTAGCGGTGTAGCTTACATGGCCGACTGCGAGCGATGACATTCGGTATCGTCGGGCTTTGCCTCGGGGCTGGGACCGCGTGGTATGTTGTGTGTTGGGCTGGGTATCTCTGGTTCTGGATCAGGCTCAATGTCAATGGGCACTGAAATAATTTGCAATAATATATGATGAATCAATCAAATAAACCAGGGCTGCCCAGACGAGTGAGTTCAAAAAATGTATCCCGTTGCTACATAAAACTGTTAATTTCGGTCAATGGTCCCGTTAAGTGTTCTGGATTTATCCCCTGACTAAAATTAATTAAATTATTCGAGATGTAAGTATAATGCATATAATTAACCCTAATGTTTTCATGAAAATCTAACTAATCTAATAAAAATCTTCAATTTTGTTATTTTTTAAACAAACTGGAAAATATTTTTATTCGTTTTCCGGCATTTTATTTACCAACTAACTTTACTGACTTCATTTACTATGGCAAAGCTATATCAAAATGTTGCCAGATCTTATGCCACTTATAAACCAGGTCCTTTTCCAACATTCTACAACCAAATCTTAGTCAACTTTTTACCACGGATTCTAAGATGTGTGGCATTCAAAATTTTAGATAATTTTAGATGCCAAATCTTACAATCTCTATTCTTTTCAGCTTTACAAAGATAGCCTTATCTTGTCTTTTATAATGACTAATTATAATAGTTTTTGTGGAATTTCAATTGGGTTGTTCTATCTGATTTCCTGGATTAAATGGTAGCTCAAACTGTCTCTTTCTATTTCTTCTTGACACTTACATGGCTCTGTTGGATGGTGTGCGCTACCCATGCCAGCGGAGTTGGCTGAGTGCGCATGTGCCCGCAATGCATCCATATGGGAGGTCGGCTTTAGGCCATGAGGTTGCCCATCTTGCGGAGCAAACGGTGAAGAGTGCGGCGGCGGTGGATATCCAGGCATATGAGCACCAGAATATGCACCAGGGGGTAGTCCAGTGGGCGTACCCGGCCCACCCATGCCAACTCCCACGCCTCCAGGTCCTTGTGGCGTCTTTGGCGTTGGTGGCTTATTCTGTGGCGGGCCTCCTTGTTGTTGTTGCTGTTGTTGTTGCTGCTGTTGTTGTTGTTGCTGCGGCGTTTTATGCTGTTGCTGTTGTTGCTGCTGCTGCTGTTGAGCAGCAGCTTGTGCCGCTGCAGCTACTGCCGCATGTTGCTTCTCAGCCGCCACCGCTGCTGCAGCGGCAGCATTCTGTTCATCCTGACGTGCTTGCGTCGGCGGACCAGACAGACCAGCATGATGAGCGGCCATCACAGCAGCCGGATCGAGGGGACCGGCTGGAGGGGGTGGCTTCATATAAGGGAAGCTGGGTCCATAGGGCGCATAGCCATAAGGTGAGTTGAAAGGATTGTGATGATGCGGCGAATAGAATACCGAAGGATGCAGCAGTGGATGTGGATATGGTGACTGGCCTGGATGAACTCCAATCTGTGGAATGCCTCCGCCAGGCGCAATCAAGGGTAATGGCAGGGGCATCTGTGGATGACGTATAACTGGCGGTGACGCACCAGGTCGCAGATGAGGAGGCGGCGAGGTGCCCAATCCACGTTGTCCTGGCTGTGGAGCATACATCTTGCTCAGAGGACTGGCCATCAATCCGGAGGCACTCGACACTGGCGGCGGCGTCATATGCGGTGACTGTTGACGCAGAAGCGCATGTCGATCTCGTTCGGCAACCGCCGCCGCAGCAGCGGACAATGCTGAGGATGAAGGATGATGGCTCAGCGGGGATTGCGGCACAGGATGCAAAGGACTTTGACGGCTTAGGCTGCCAACGCTGGAGGCAGGTGACGCGGCACGATGTGCAGCGGCTGCAGCAGCAGCAGCTGCGGAGCTGTTCGGCGTGCTGCTGTTGCTGTTATTGCCACCAGGGCCAGCTGGAGCGGTACCGCTCGAGAGTTGCACGCTGGGACTGGCGCGACTAAAGGCGGACGATGGCACCGTACTGGGTGTAGTTGTCAGCGCCATGCTCGTCGAGATGGCCGCCGAATGAGGCGTCGATGGCGCTGAGGACGCATGTGGATGTGATAGATGACTGGGCGGTGTGCGTCGACTTAACGCCGACTCCGGCAAGCCACCCAATCCACCAGGACCAGCTAACAACGCAATGGGACCACCGCCATGGCTCAGCCCTGCAATCGAATGCGAGAGCAGATGATGACCAGGATGTGCCAGTGCAGCGTGTGCCGGATGACCTGGTGGCAAATGCGCTAGATGTGGATGTATGGGCATCGGATGTCCAATGAGTCCAGACGGATGCGCCAGTCCGGGTAGCGGCGATGTGCGATGCGCGTGCGGCGACTGATGTGGCATTGGTCCTGGTCCCTGTCCTGGTCCGGAGTTCATTCCGCTGTTACCTCCCGACGGAGCCGTCGATGTGTGCGATGAAGGCGGTTCTCGAGATGTCGGTACCGGCTCGTGCAAGCTACGCGGTGGCTGCTGCTGTTGTGCCGGCGACGGTGTGCGCACTGTGCCTGCTGGACCAGGTCCAGGTTGCTGCTGCTGCGCGTGGGATGGCGTCAACGGATGGCCATGGCTGTGAGGCGGTGGCGGACCCGGCGCCTGCAATGACATCGGCATACCTGCATGGGGATGCATTGATGGCGGCAGATCCGGATGTGGTCGGTGCAAAGATTGCAGTGATTGAAGATGCTGATGCTGATGCGGGTGCATATGTGGATGCATGACATGCGAGGGTGCTATAGTTGACAATGTAGGCGCTCCCAACGAAACGGCAACCGGCAGAGAGGAGGCAATTGATATATGTGGACCACCTGGACCAGGTGGAAGTCCATGTTGTAAGCTCGGCAGGCCTTGACCTGACATTGAGCTGCCCATCGGCTGATGCAGAGACGTGGGTGGCTGTGGACCTGGACCAGAGCCGGTATTGGAGCTTGGCGGCGGTCCGTGTCCATGGGGAGAGATGAGATTTTGTGGATGCATGCCAGGGGAAGTCCACCGCCCGCTGGCGAAGGCATGTGCGGAGAGGGATGTGGCGATTGGAATTGCTGCGGCTGTGAAGATGGCGGCTGGGAATTGCTGTTGCTATTGCTGCCTTGGCTATCCTGGCCGGGCGTCGAACGCGCCGAGGCATCAATAGGACTTTCCGGCGGCGGACCGTATGGCGAGGCTTTTATCAAATTCTCGCCGCCAGCAGCGGAAACGGGCGGCATTGGATACTTAAGATCCTGTGGTTGCGGCGGCCCGTACTTGGTAGCTAAGGGATCACCATACTTGAGCATGAGACCGGCAGGCTCAAAAGGTCGCCCCAGCGGCGGCGTCTGTACATCGTGCTGATAATGTGGTTTGGGCATGGCAATCGGTGGCGGCGGCGTGGCACCCGGCGGTTGTTGATCTATCGGCGGACCAGATTGACCTGGCGGCGCATACTTATGTGGTCCATCCAGCGGCGAGCCAATGCTGTGCGGCAGATGGGCAAATCCGGGCTTGACATCGGGTATCTTGAGTGCTTCCTGGTAGCCAGGCTTAGGCGGCGCCAATTCCACAGGATACTTGCCCTGCTGGTCAATCATGTACTTCATGTCGTACTTGCCCACGGACGCCGCTGCTGCAGCCGCTGCCTGCATCTCCTGGCTGTACTTTAGTGCGTCCAGCGGCGGAGGCACTGGGTACTTGAGATCCTGTGGCGCAAACTTACCGCTGGCCTCGAACTTGACGGCGGCCTCGTTATACTTTATTTCCATATCGCCAGGATACTTCTGAGGCGGCGCACTCGGACCTGCGCTGCCCGGATCGCTGTGCAGCTGTGGGGGCGGTTGCGGAGGCGCTTGACCAGGTGGACCATATTTTAATGGACCCTCAATCAAATAGCTTGCGGGTGCCTGCGGAGTCGGACCGTGTTGCAGATGCTGAAGATGCAGTGGCTCAGTGCCCATGCTATCAGCTGAGCTGTGATGCAGTCCAACCATTTGGGAGTTGGGAGGAGGTGCAGAGCTTGTTTGCGATAATCCGATGGCATTGAGCTTATGATCCTCGTTTTTGATTTCAATTTTAACCTTTAGATCCTGGGGCTCGTTGCTGTTTTGATTGCATGTGGCATCCATAGAGTCCTCCATAGGCTCCTTTTTGATGTAGATCGGCTCTTGCAGTGTTCCAGAGGCACCAGACACAGGGGACACAATCGGCAATTGTTGCTGTTGTTGCTGCTGCTGAAGTTGTTGCTGTTGTTGTTGTTGTTGCAACTGCTGTTGTTGTTGTTGTTGTTGAGGTGACGTTTCCTGCTTGATGCTGGCCAGCTTCTTAAGTAGCTCGGGATCACGTGATGCCCCCTCGTTCTCGCAGATGTCCATTTTCTCAATGCTCTCCTTGCGATCACGATCACGATCCACAGATGCATTAAGCGCCTCTACAGTTGCAATTGTGGGCACTTTCATTGAAATTGGAGCAATTATTGGAGCTGAGGGTGGCGCCTCCAACGAACTGGTCTCCTTGATCAGCCCATCCACATGTGTGGATTTCAGGCTCAGCGGTTGAATATTGCTCGGTGCCTGAATGTTGGTCTCCTCGTCCATATTTTTGATGGTGTCTTTGCTGTCTTCGGCGCAGGATGTTTCTGTTTTGATTGACATTTCGTTAAGCTCTGATTTGGTATCCAATTCTCCCGACAACGTCACAGCATTCTCCTCTTTACAGTTGGTCTCTTTGCTGTCTTTGCTAGATTGCTGTTCTGCCGTGCGTCCATCAGTATCTGTCGTATTTGATTCACCATCATCCAGAACGGAATCGGGACGACTGTCGGAGTTCATGCTCTCTACAGGACTGTCGGGACGCTTACGCTGTTTCTCCTTAATGTTGTCCTCATTGCTATTGTTGGTCGGTTCACTGCTGTTGGTGTCCGCCTCTGTGCGCTTCTTTTTGTTCGGGGTATCCTGTTTTCCGCCCTTTCGCTTATTACCTGATCCCCCCTCGGCTACGCTCTTGGACGGAGTTTTCGGACTGTCGCCACTTGCTGCAGCACCAGCAGCAGCAGCAGCATCCGGTGTTTCCGAGCCCCGCTTGGCTCGCTTACCGTTGGCCACCGCCGAGTTGTTGGCATTGCTCGCTGACGACGAGGATTGATCCTTGGAGGAGCTATTGGCAGAGGCGTTTACAGAAGCGGCAGCAGCTGAGGAGCCTCCGCCGCCACCGGTTGTATTGGCGCTGCTGCTGTTGTTGTTGTTATTCTGTTGTTTGTTTCTCGTCCTCATCCTAGAGGGTGATTCATCCCTTTTGTTGGTCAGACTTGAATCACTGTCACACTCACTGGCGTCGTCCTCGGTTAGAGAACTGTTCTCTTCCTTGGAGACAGCGGGCGATGATCGACTCGCCGTCTCTGCAGCCGACGCCGCCGCCGTCGCCGTCGTCGCAGCTTGTGGTTCTGGGGTGTCCTCCTTTTTGGGAGGTGTATTGTTAGCGCGTGTAACACGATTGCGGCGCAAGGCGCTCTGTCTGCGTCGGCGATGCGGGCGATTATTGTTAGCGCCGGGCGTCTTTTTCCACAGATAGTAGAACTCGACCAGCTCCGGTGTATCCTTATGCGGCAACAGGTCCTTATGGATCCTGAAGAAATTTTTGCCAAATTGTCGAAGACCCTTTATGAACTTTTTTGTTTCGTCCTCGGTCCACTTCTTGTCAATGCCCTTCGAAACGGGGCACTTTACGAGCGCTTGTAGAGCTTTGCCTGGATCGTAGCCAGAATCGTGAAGCTGCAAAAAACAGAAGGAGTTAAATCATTCGAAATGAAACATAAAAGGACATAATTCGTAAGGTTCGGTGCGTGAACCAGTTTCTAGAAGTTTTGTTCAGAGCCTTGATATAAATATTTAAATTAAAATATTATTCATCAATTGTTTTGAATGTTCTTTTTAAGATTTGTTTAGCTTATAAATTAAGATTATGATTTCCATCAAAATAAGAAAGAATATTTGCTGTCATCGGCGGCTCGAATGGAGAAATAAAGAAACTTGAAACTTGAAAGAACTTGTCCATTTCGGAGTAAGCTAACAAACGGTTTGAAACCTTGACTACTACACATTTGTTCCTTACAATTTAACGTTTTTTATAGTTCGTAGTTAAAAAAATGCATTAAGCTACGGTGGAGCAAGCTCGACAGTAGGAGACCCAGTACTTTTTGAGTGTAATGCGATTACTACAGATTATTTCAGTTTCAAAAAAATTCCATAGATGGCGCCACTTTAGAGATTGATTTTGCCCGTAACATTGTTAGTTGAATAACTTCCGCGTTTATCATCCGATTTGGACGGACGATTTGCTGGATAGGTTGGAACTATAGTCTGTATAATACATACCAAAAATCAAGGCGCTAGCATTAAAGGTGTTCTTGTAATTCGACTTGAAAATTTTGTATTTTGATTTGCGGGGGCGGAGGGGGGCGTGGCAAAAATCTAAAACAAACTCGTTCAACTTGAGATATAGATGAACCTACATGCCAAATTTGGTATCTCTAGCTCTTATAGTCTCTGAGATCTAGGTGACACAAAAAGGGACAGACAGACGGTCAGACGGACAGACAGACAGACGGACATGGCTATATCGACTCGGCTGTTGATGCTGATCAAGAATATATTTACTTTATGGGGTCTGCCACGCCTCCTTCTGCCTGTTACGCACATTTTTTTTGCACAAACGTAATAGACCCATTTGTACTTTTTTAAAGTACAGGGTCTAAAAATATACAGTTTATATATATACAGTTGTGTTCATGAAAACAGTACTGCGACTGAGCTCTAAATGTAACTCTTTGGTCTAGCTAATTCACTAATCAATGTGCAGCCGAAACGGGAAGAGCTAAGGGGCTGCGAAATTATCGTGTAATAAAAAAGCCTTTCTAAAATTTTGGTTGGTCCGATTTGGCTCAATTTTTGTTTTAGTTGTTCGTAATTTCCAAGAGAAAACTTTTCGGAAAAGTCTCTTGCGGGTCTCTTGTTATGTATATGAATATATTCTTGATCAGTATCAACGGCCAATTCGACATGTCTGCCACTCTTTTGAAGACCAGATGTGCAAGACTATAAAACTAGAGACACCAAAGATGTAGGTTCTTCTGGATCGGATTATAAATTCGAAAGTTATTCAACAAACAATTTGTTGTCTTCTATTGTCGTACTTGCTCCACTGTAGCTTAATTGACCCAAAAGGATAATCCAACCCTTTAAACAAAAACACATGTCTCAAACGGAAACGGAACCAGAACCGTTATGAAGTCCCTATAGATATAATCATTACTCACCACGTCGAGTGCGTTTATTGTTGTGTCGTCGCGACTGGCAGCCAAACAACCGTCTTCTAGTCCGCCATCACACATTCCTTGAAATGCAGCCATGGAGCGTGCCGCACGCAGAAACATTAACAAGTCGCCATCGGCCACAACGCCTGGACTCCATCTTGTTTCTTCTAGTTCACGTTCATCAGTTTCCTTGTCAACGGGGAAGCTTGAGATTGGATTATAATCGGGCAGTTTTGCCTTCAGTCACAGGACAAGACAAGACAGAAGAAGTTGCGGTATTAGTTGATAAAAAAACACGCACGCCAAAAAAAAAACTTCACAACATCGCATCAACTCTTTTTTTTTTCTTGATTAGTTACATCACACACACAGACTCAAGACATACTCTCTGCAACACACACACACACACACACAAACATATCAAGCCATACAACATTATGTACGTGCAGTTTGTCTGGTGTCATACGATATTAACGATACGACGAAACACACAACTTAAAATTAATGCATGAAATGTATGAACAATGTATTAATGTATGTATGTGTGTGTTTTCTATTTTGGAACGGGACAGGAACTGGACTTTGGAGAGCTTTGGTCATATTGGCATTTGGCATTTGACCGCAAGCCCTTCAAATTCGCCAAGGTTTTGTTTGAGGTTAGGATAAAGGATCAGGTCAACTTTGATCTGAATAATCTACTCATTAGTTACAATAATTTCAAGAATGCTATTTTTGTATACGACAAGTATTATTAACAAAATAGTTATTTACAGTTAGATATTTGATCAACAAAGTACAAATCAAAGATAAAAAAGTTGCCCATGAGAACAAATTTGAGAATGTTGCAATATTAATCCATTCAAGTGAAGTACTAAAGATTCTATTAGCATTAAATCCATTCTTTTAAATTTTTCAAGTAACTTAAATGAAATATTTAGAATGTAAATGCGTATTCGATCATTCTTGATTTGAAATGACAACAACTAAAAAATTGTCAATATTAGAACCCAGTTGATATTTAGTTGAATAACAGACAACTACAATAAGTTTGTCTCGTCTCATTGGCAACTTATAAAACTTTCAGAGCTTTCAGGCTTTACTCGATTGAGGAAAAGAAAAAGTGGCTCTGGAGAAGGATGTGAAGAGGAGGGGAAGGGGCTGGGATTACAATTAGAATTTGCAACATTACGATTACAATACAAAAGAAAAAAACATTTTTGCATTATTTTTTTATTTTGTTACCGTGAGCTGAATTTCTGAATTGTGAGAGTTATGTACGTACATAGACATCGTTTACCTGGTGGCCGGGACCCACTCGTATTTCTCCTTGAGTGGAGGCCGCCATCACCCTTTAAAAACACGCTTCCGGTCCAGTGTTAAGCCTTTTTATGCCCGCTATGATATGAAATTTCAACTGCAAAAACAAAAACACAACACGAGACAATGATTATTAGTTAAAAGGTCGATTAGCATTCGATACAAATAAGAAGACAAGAGAAATACATAATAAAAAAATACATTTCAATAAAAGCTATGAAGTTCATGGCAACATGCAACAATAAATAATCCATAATAAATGTCATGTAATGAGCCGAGGTAAGCTCAAATCCAAGTTAAAGGGAAAATAAAGATCACGCACTGGAGTTGCTACCGCGCCACTTGAGCCTTACATACATAAACACAAAATGTATGTATGTATGTTTGCCAGGCAGAGAATCAGACAGATAGAGGAGATAGATGGGGAGGGAACTCTCAAGTGTGCGTGCAGCTGTAAACAGATTTTCCGCTCAAGTAACTCGGCGAATAAACGAATAAATGTAACGAGGAGACTACGCGGGGCGGCAGAGGGACAGGGGACAGACCGACATTCAGCTGGGGGGAATTATCATAAAATTTGCTAATGAATCAATATTAGTGCCAATACAATGACAACAACACATACACGCACACATTTACACGCACTCTCGCACTCACAGTCAATCGAATGCCGGCGGTTGCGGTTGTGTGTGTGGTAACGGCACACAAATTATGGCAATTAAAATCAATTAATTAACTGCAGCAGCAGCGATGCCCGGGCAAGTAAAAAGCATTGCGACTCGGCTTCGACTCGGCTCAACTCGGCTTTGCCAACGAAAAAAAAAGTATAATAAAAAATATTGTCGACAGATTTACACTCAATAAGGCGCGACACGCCGCCTAAATGACTGACGACGACGACGAGCCGTCGGGGTTCCCGACGGTCGACTGGACAAACAGACGTCGACCACGAATGTGCGGACTGCCTACACTGCACAGTGGTTAGCAAGCTATCTAAATGAACTTACAGATTTAAATTCAACCTTACTATCCACTTTTTTTTATTCATTTCCAGAGCTTATTTATTATTTCTTAATAATCTTTTACAAATTATTTTACGGAATTTGTACATACATACATGGGAAAAGATTTCCCGGAAAGCTAAACTTTTTATTTTATTTTAATTCTTTTATGTTTGCACAATTTTTTTTGTGTAAACTGAAACAAAATATTCAAAGGAAGATATGGATATGGATAAAGAAATAATATTTGCACATTTCTAGTTCTGATTTGCCCTCAGTTGCGAAATAAGTATTGATCAAAAGCATTTGTAATTTTGTGCATTTCTTTGGAGTTACTGAGGCATTATATTTAAAATCGAAAAGATTTACTACACTGGATGCCTACAGCTGTAAGGTGCCTTAAGAACATTACAAGCGATCATAACACAGACTTCTTATGAATCTTACCAATATAAGTTTTACAACTTAAAAGTTTTGCTCACATAAAAGAGTTTTATTTATAAAAGAAATAATTAAGAAATTGACTTTTGTCCACTGTGCAACGGTTGGTTGCGTTGGGGCCAACACTTATCAGCGACATCAGCAGCAACACCAAGTTAGTTGGCCAACTGGTGGACTAGCTGGCTGCCTTGTTGGTTGGTTAGTTGGTTGGCTGGCTGGTTTACTGGCAGACTGAACTGCTGCTTGGTTTGCTTTGCTGGGTTAGCAACTTTTTTTCTATGGAAGAAGTCGTGAGTGGAAAAATTTCATATAAACAGAAGGTGAGCTCCGACCTCTCTTTCTGTTGGCCCAAGTGGCTGCTGCTGGCGCTTTGGGGAAAATTGTGTAATAACTGCAAGCAATGTGCTAAGCTGTGTGTGCAACACCCCTCTCCTCTCTTCCGCCTCTCTTCCTGTTTAAATCGACCCCTCGCGGTCTGGCCGAGTGCTGCTTCTGTTGTTGCTTCTGCGGTGGCTGTTATAAAACAAATGTACTACAAAAAGCACCGTTGTAACGCACAAAAGCCATAAAATCTAAAAAGGCCAAAGGAAAGGATCGAAAATTTTTGCCACCACCGAAAAAGTGACGGTCCTGCCTGCCGCTGCCTTCTGTATGTGTGTGTGTGTATTAATGGCCGTATCATAATGCCCTGTGCTGAGGTTGCGGCGCACATAACAACAACAACAACAACAACAATGGCCAAGCACAGCGGTTGCAACAAGAGTTCACAGTAAAAGACCACAAATTATGGCAGCTACAGCAGCTACAACGATGATGGGGCGTTGGTTGCTGCCGTTGCTGTTACAGTTGTTGTTGTTGCTTTTGCTGTATATATAGTATTCTTGCTGTTATTGGTCTGTTCATCGTTGTGAGTACGTGACTAACTGTTGGCCAGTTTGGAGTGCTGTTGTTCCGCTTGTGAGTCAGCTGTATCCAACTGTAGCTGGATAAAACGAAGTCTTTGGTCAGTGGTTGGTCTGAGTCTGGGCTCTTACCAGGGTTAAACAAATTTAAGGCCAATAACGCTGTCAATTTCAAACGGCGCATTCCCTCGATTAATGTCAACACGCGCTTTATCAACTTACAAAATACACGCAAGTGCCACTCAGAGAGAGAGAGAGAGATAACAGGAGGATAAGAGAGACAGATTAACAACTCAGTTGAGTTGCCTATTTCGTATTAGGTTGGTTGTAGAGTTTGTAGATGAGTGAGGGGGGGTGGTAGGGTGGTCTGGTGGTGCCGCAAATTGTTTTCTAAACAGCCCATAAACATAAAAAGAAACAAAACGAGAAATGTAAATGAAAATAAAACTTAGCAAGCAAGAGGAAATCCAATAAACAATTTGTATCATGAGTGGCGGAAAATTGTGTGTACGCACGCGGCTAAACGACGACGACGACAACGACGAACACACGTTCCCTCGAGTGTGTTTGAATATTTGTATGTGTGTGTGTGTGTGTGTGTGTGTGAGTGTAAGTATAAGCGTAATTTTGAAATGGAAAAGCTGTCGGTTGTCGGGTCTGTTGTCTGTGTGTGGTTGGTTAGATGGCTCCGGCATTCAATGTGGCCTGTGTTTGTGCTTGTATTTAGCTTGTTTTTCTCTCTGCAATCATCGCTTGCCAATAAGCTGACTAATTGACTGACAAATAGCCTACAACAGCAACAACAACAAGAACAAAAGCGAACGTCAGCAGCAACAACAAGAAATACGGCGTTAATAAGAGCAGCAGACAACTTAAAATGCCTCCGTCGCGACGTCTGCTGATGAATGCGCCACACAACTGTACATAAGGGTGGTTATTAACTGGATGTTAATAATCTGCTGGGCACAGAGCACAGAGTCAATTCGGGTTAGCTATTGGCTGTAAGGGTCAGGTAGAGCTTACTAGGAATAATGAATGCACTAACTGGAAATATACACTTACTCTTATTTATTCTGTTCAAAAAGGCCATGGCTCACTTATTAATGGAGTAGCTAAGTAGTTAAGTTATTGCAATCATCAATTAAAAATTATATTCACTTTATCAAAGTCACCCCATATTTAATTGTTTGCATAAAATAATCATTTCATGTTTTATCTACATAATCTCTTTGCAATATATTACAATCCAAAATTTTTGTTTGCTTTAAATTTTGTGCTGCATAATTACGAAGTCTTTATACCAAATCAGATCCTTTCGTTTTTAGGGAGAGACAGATTATCACGTTGACTGTAACACACTTTTACTTTTCCAATAAACTTAATATACCCCACAGGGTACAAAAAGATGAAGAGCTTAATAGCCTGGAATGTCGGTACTGTCCGTGTGAGTTTGCAAGTGTATATGTCAAGTGTGGAAACCTCATTTGTAGGCACCTGAAAGTGCCTAGAGGCTGGTCAACGGCACACACACACACAAACACATAAGTACATATGGCATACATATGTATATACATTCTTCTGCTTGTGGTGAAAGCCAAATTTTCCCAAAAAATTAAAACAGACGTCCAAAAAGTCAAAAAAAAAAAATGTATGAAACCAAACAAAGCAAAAGCAAACTGTGGACGTCTATCAGGAAGAAGAGGAAATGGAAGTGGAGACAGTTAGAGCGTTGAAAAACTTAACATGCTGTGGCGTCCGTTTAACCCCATGCTAACAGAAATAAATAACCAACAAAATTCTCTTTTCTTTGTGGGCCACATGGAAATCAGTGTTTGTGTGCTCATGTGTGCGTGTGTGTGTGTGGGGGCAACTGAAGATTTTTCGAGTGCAGGCAGCTTACAGTTGTTATGCCCATTACTCAACATCAACAAGAACATTATGCCACATTCCCTCCATTCATAGTGATCCCCCTTCAACAGCAACAGCAAAAAAAAAACTTCCATACGCTTCTCTTCATTCAACCGAACGATTGAGCATCTATTCAGAGACTGCTGCGGCGCTCCAAAAAGCCAAAACCGAAAGCCAAACAAAACCAAATAAACGACCCACGACGACTCTACGACTTCGTCTCTGTCTTCCCCGCACTGTGTTTAACCTGGTTTGCATCACATTTGGGGGACTGTTCGTCGTGTTCGTCACTCGATGCCGAACCTCGCTTCGTCGATGCCATCGTCGTCGTTGAGTTTGAGGTCGTCTCCATCGTCATCGTCATCGCCATCGTTGTTGTCGTTTATACGATTTGTTGGATTTGCTGCTCATGAAGTTGTTAAACAGATTGTCGGTGTAGATACCTTCATCATTCTCTGCATGTCTGTCTGTCTGTCTGCCTGTCTCACTGTCCGTTTGTCTCTCTGTCTGTCGGCCTGCCTCTCACAGTTTCATCCACATTCATCGCAAAGCCAGTCATGCAGTCATACGGCCAATTCTCTGCTCTCTTTCCTCTTCTATTTTGTCTCTTTCAATATTCTTCACTGCGTCTCTGACTCTGCGTGCATGTGTGTGTGTGTGTTTGTGTGCTTGACTGTGTGTGTGGCTGCTTGTGTGATTAGTTTTATGTAATTTTATCGAGTATTTTAAGGATTTTGCGGCTTATCCGCGCTTCATTTGGAAATTGTTTCGTGTTACTTATGTCACTCCGTTTGCTCAAAACAGAAGGGCGCGCATTTCATGGGCGAAGGGAAGGGACGGAAAAGTTATAGGAGTATAAGGGCATGTAAAAAGAGACTACTTGCCCTTTCTTAGCTCATTTTGTTGTTGGGTCTCTTTTCAAGTGCCCTCATTGTTTGTTCGTATGGCAACCGAGTGCCAGAGAAATTGTGTCTGGCACATTGTCTATCTGCGTGCTTCTTTCGAACATTGTAAATGAGCGTTTTGCATGTGAGTTTCACATGTTGTTGTTGCTTTGTCTCTATAAAATAATTTTCGTAATCAAATAACACACTATATAAAAGATTTATACGCTCATATTGTGGTTCAAACACGATTTTTTACATATTATAAACATATTCCTTCCTCATTGATTTTACACCGATTAAATTGCGCTTAATTATTTGGGTTTATTTGTATATGTATAAATTTAATAAACGCTTTGTGTGTTAATTATCTTATCGCTAATGGAGTAGCACGCAGCTGGAACTGTTTGATAATGACTACGAACGTTGTTGGAGGTGTGCACACACACCTCGAGTCATTTTTTGTAATTGATAAAAGCTATTTATGAACTTTGCTTCTCTATATGGATATGAATGGGGGCAGATTTAGTTAGAAACTAAGAAGATAAAGAATTTACTGTTTTATTTAATTTGGTAATAATTTAATACCGGCAACAGATGTGTTTGAAGAAAATCATTTTTGGTGTATAAAATCTACTGTTTATTATTAATACTATATCTTTTAAGGATAACTCTTGAGATGGGAGTAAATCAGTTTTCTGATTTACTTTTTAATTCTATGACATACATAATTATCATGTATGTACATCATTACCTGGCATATGTATGTACGTATTGTACACACGTTTGTATCTTTAAGTGTGAGTATGGCTACATTTCAAATCGCTTCCAATAAATCGACACTCGAGTTCAAGTGTCCCGTTTTTTTCAATCAGATAAGCAGCAATTATAAATTAAAACCCCACCAAACAGATTAATAAAACGTAAACTTTAACAGCGCATTATAAATAAGCCAAATGACTAATAATAAAATTTAGAAAAGCGCACGAAACCGACATCAAAGGCCGTCCCACCCATTCAGCCCACACCAACCCTACACCAGCACTCACTGTTAAACACATCCTCATCCCCACCCCCACCATTTCTTTATTATCAACATCATCATTGGCGGCACTCAAAATGCCACCTAACGGACAGATAGAAGACCACATCAGTGACCGTGAGCCGTAGCCGTGGGCGTAAGCGAATTCCTCACTAGTACTTTCTTTCCTCCTCCTCGCTCTCTCGGAAAAATGTTCGTGTTTCAAGTTTAAGCTGTCAGGTATTTGTTTTTATTAAATGCATTATTAGCACGTTATTTAATAATTAAACACTTCAGCTTTTATTCCCCCATAATTTGGTACTCTTTGACAGTACCACACTTCACTCCCCCGTTACCTGCTATTCTGCCACATTGACATTCTCTCTCTCTCACTCTCACTCTACCTCACCGAACTGTGTTGTGGGTGGTGTTGAGAGATAAGCGCATGTTGGAAATGAGGCTATTGGTTTTATGCTCTCCGCGATAAGGATAAGCTGGGGCGCATTAGGAAATTTCCTTGGAACTAACTCACAATTTCAAATACTATGAACTACAAATGTAGACTATGAACGGATAGACTACATTTGAACATATTTCGTAGAAAGCAGGAGACAGATTAAAGTGTCTCTTAGTTCCTAGAAAATGTACAATACTATAGCTATATACTATATATACACTACTATAGGCAAATAATCATTTTAAGGCAAGCTACACAAATTGCCACTTTAACTTCAGATAAGATAATCCTAGAAATGCTTTTATTTCATTTAGTTTCGTGCTAAAGAATACTAATAAATCATTGCATATAAAACCCAAAAATAGTTTATAAGTCGAAATACCGATTTAGTAGTGAGAATGTTTTTTAGACCCTGTACTTTATAAAAGTACAAATGGGTCTATTACATTTGTGCAAATGTGTGTAACAGGCAGAAGGAGGCGTGGCAGACCCCATAAAGTATATATATTCTTGATCAGCATCAACAGCCGAGTCGATATAACCATGTCCGTCTGTCTGTCCATCTGTCCCTATTTTGAGTTCCCAGATCTCAGAGACTATAAGAGCTAGAGACACCAAATTTGGCATGTAGGTACATCTATATTTTGCATTGAACGAGTTTGTTTTAAATTTTTGCCACGCCCCCTCCGCCCCCGCAAATTAAAATACAACATTTCCAAGTCGAATTACAAGAGCACCTTTTAGTGCTAGCGACATTTTTAGTATATATAGTACACTCTATGGTATGAACCTATCCTACAAATTTCCTCCAAATCGGATGATAAACGCAGAAGTTATTTAATTAACAATGTTACGGGCAATATCAACTGATATCGCCGTAGTGGCGCCATCTATGGACATTTTTTGAAACTGAAACAATCTGTAGTGATCGCTTTGCACTCAAAAAGTACAGGGTCTCCTACTGTCGAGCTTGCTCCACCGTAGCTTAATGCATTTTTTGAAATAATAATAGTAATTAATATTTGACTCAGTCTAACACACGTCGTAAAATTGATATTCAGTCTCAAAGCTGTTGAGTTTATTGAATAAACACCAAAGAATATATGTAAATAGATTAATATAATTTTGTTTTTTCTGTTAACATGAAGTTATCGAGCAAACTAATTGACAGCTTGTAGATACGTTACGGTCCGACAGCTCTACGACTTGAGCACTTGCAACAACATCATGCAACAGCTTTGAACAACATCAATGTACAACAACAACAGGGTGCAGGTAAGAGTCTATTTATTAGTACATACATATATGTATATGGTTGTGTGTGCGCATTCAATTCACCGTTGTAAACTGGAATCACAGCTGAGTGAGTGAACTTGAACTACTGACTTAGTAACTGATTTTCGTCTTTCTATCTTTCAGTTATCAAAGTTGTTCTTGTGTTGATAATGAAATTGAATATTTTAATTTAACAATAAGCTGATGTCTTTGTGTTCGTGTGTGTGTGCACTTAAAGCATTTAACCTAATTATTTTATCCCCCAACACACACTTACATATAAACACATACTCGTATATATGAATGTATTTATGGATATGTATGTTGAACCGATTAGAGGCTGGATCGTTTCCTTCCCTTCCCAGCACATTATAAGAAGATGATACAACAACAAATAATTAAATATATGCCTAGTTCAACAGCTGCTTCATAGGGGCAACTCACCATGAATCCAATATAATAATGTTTATGTGTGCGAGTCCTTCTTGAGGCCTTCTCTGCGAGCAACTCGAAACCAAGCGACTGTAGCTCCTACTAGGCCCGAGTATCAATGACGTTGACGTGCTCAATCCCGTTGGGTGGGTGGTGAGGTGATATCAACCGATGCTGTTAGGCATTAACTGCAACGCAATTCCTTTGTTATTATTGTTGTCGCTGATCCTGCTGCTCCTGCTGCTTGCGACGCGTTTTCGGGGAGAAAGGAAGGGGACTAAGCAGTCGAAAAATTGTATATTTTGGTTAATTTGCACAAGCACAGACGGAAACAAGAAGAGATTACGTAGGTGAGATCCGAGTAAGAAGCTGCAGCTCAAGCTGAACTAGCAGATTATTGGAACAAAAAGACGTCGGGGAACAAAATGAAACAGCAAAGAAACAAATGCAAAATATAGAAAAAGGCGCGAGTTATACAACAACAACAATAAAAACATTTCAGTTTCAGCAAACGTCAGCGAAAAAGCAACAAAGCACAAGCAGCAACAACAGCATCAGCCGCATTAGCTGCCGGATGGACGGGCGGTCTGTCTGTCAGTCGGTCGGTTTGACATACAGGGGGTGGTTGCAGCAGCAGTTGCGTTGGTGGTGGGTGACGCTTGCTTGCCGTTCTTCTTGTTGTTGTTGCTGCTGATGCTGCAGCGCTTTGCGATTCCTTTTCAACAAAATTTGTTGAGCCTTTGAATCGTTCCCGTCGTTGTTGTTGTTGTTGTCGTTGTATTGTTCTACCCCAAAATGTTCATAATAGAAAATGTTCCCTCCCACATCCCCCTAAGCTAACTCACGACGTCGTCGTCGTCGTCTGCGTCTTTGCTTCTCTTCGCTTCTCTGCCTGCTTTGCTTGGCTTTTTCACATTGCCTTTGTGTGCAAACAGTTGCAGCGCCGACGCCAACTAAAACGACGACAGCGACGCTTTCATACGTTTTTTACTAATAAATTTTAATGATTTCTACGCTGCGCATTACGACGACGACGTCGGCGACTTCACGTTGACTGCGACTGCGACTCGGACGCTTCAAATGAAATTAGTGACACACTTAAATAATAATTAATTTTTGCACACTTGTTGTTGTAGTTGTTGCTTACATTTTAGAGAATTGAAAATTTTCTGTCGTCGTTGTTGTTGTTGGTGTTGCTGTCGTTGTGTGTACGCTCACAAAACTTGCTACCAACCCAACAATACGTTTTTTTAATGCTCTTCTGTTTTGTCTTCTTCTTCGTTTTTGCATACACTTTGCGCACACATACACACGTACACACTCGCAATACACATGCACAAGCACTTACACGCGCATACAAACATACACATACACACACTCACGCACTTTGCTTGCTTGCTTTGCGTTTTTTATTGCTGACGAGAATTAAGAAATATTTTCGCTGTCTCCTAACACACAGTTTGTGTACACATCCACACGCGTATTTCAGCAACACAGGCTCCTTAAAGTTTTTCACTATAATTTTACTAAATTTTATTAGCACAAATGCGTGTTTTTCAGTTCTTAATGGTACAACAAAATTTCTCCGCGTATAGCAGAAGCCACCATTTTGCGACTCTCGATGAACAACAATACATGCAACTCTGCGCGCAGTTGATAGTCTGGCAGCTCTAAGCATTCGATAGCTTCGACTAAAATTATAGCCCAAACGACGTAAGGGCGACGTAAGAAGAATTCCGCGTTATTCAAATATATTGAATATTAACCAAATTGCTTTATTAAACAAAAAGTAATATTTGAAGTAAGCCACATTTTATTTGAAACTACTTTAATAAAAGGGATCATTTTAAAAATGGTTTGGATTTTGTAGCCCCACTGGGGGCCTACTTCGTTTAATTGAGGTCTACAAAATCTGGGAAATTCAGGAAAATTAGAGAACGTTCCACAAAAATTGACGCAAAGTCTTAACTCTTTGGGTTTTGCGTCGTATTTTTGAGATGAAAACTTTTCGCGCTCTTGTTGCCGACAAACACTCAAAAATACGGGAAAATCTTTCACAGTCTACTCTGTTTACTAGCGCCCCCAATAAGCCATACATTGTCTATTCTTAGAACTAAATGTCAGTATCGAGTATCATGTCTCAAGTATCGATATTTTGATATGTTTCTGGCATTAATTTTATTAGTTTAGTTTGCGTTAATTGTTGGCGTCGCACGATTCTGTTTTGGATGTCAATTAAATAATCATTGTAGCGGAAAAGAAAAATACGTCTTTATAAAAAGACGTGTGAGAAACTAAACTTTCACTTGACAATCATCGCTATAGCATTTACGTTTAATACAACTGTTAAAATGACTGATTACTCCAGCGGCGACACCGCAGACCAACCGCCAGGTAATTTAATTTGGTTTACTTTTGATTTTCCCTTCCATTTGAATTTGTAAATTGCATTCGCCGTTAAATTCCAAAACTAAATTCTACTTTAGTGGTACTTTAGTGCGAATTTGTTATATTTCCCTTCGCGAGTTACCTTGACGGTTCTTGTTAACAAATTCATATGATGTGCTCTGATTTTGTCGGGACGGCCAAAGGGCGGAATCAAAATATCGACAGCCCATAACTTATTCACATTTTGTTTTGCTTTTCCCTCGTCCATAACATTTAAAAAAATAGTATTTCTTCAGGGTCAAGCTTAAGCCAATTTTCAATATGAATATATTTGTATCTCACTCATGTGGCTGGCACCCGGGAAAGGGAAATGGTTTGGGGCTGTCCAATTAAATCACAAGGCCGCCGTAACAGTTTCTGTTTGCTTATGAGACCATGTTTTACTTCCCCTTCGGGAGCTTATCAAATTGGCCAAAAGCACTGCATAGCGCGCACTGCAAACACCTAATCAAAATATTGTTAACAAGATAGAAAGAACTTTCTAGTTTAATAACGAATACTGAATACCCTTGTAAGAGAGTGTAAACTTTAATTTACAAATTTCAACAAAAAATCTTTGTTTATTTTTCTTCTAAACTATACTTTATATACTAGTAAAAAATTTATTATTTTATGTAGCTTAAATGGACTTTAAAAAGTCGCCACAGATAAGTTTCCATTTCTATTTGTAATTCTAATAATACTTTTATTATTTATGGCAGTGATAAATGGCAGGTAATAAACAAAAACAATTAAAGTAACTACCACCAGCCACAAAAAGGTGTGTGTGCAATTATCAATTTAACGATCTGTCATCGTCGTGATAAATAAAAGTCGTCATAGATTACCTAAGAACTTGGTATACAGACACATTTATATGTATGTGAGAAGGTTTACAATCTGATCTTGCCAAGTATCGCTTCCATTTGCCACCTGAGACCTAGACGCCTTCTCAGTGTCTTGGGGCAAGCGCTGTTGGAATTTTTAATTAAATTGCACAATGCGAAACTGTCAACAAATGTTTTATTGTTGCTCAACCAAAGATAGGAGAACATACTGTTATGTATGTATGTGTGAATATTTACATACATATGTATATAGTATTTTGCATACTTGTTGTTGTCTATTAATAGTTGCACGTTTTTATAGTTGCTGCTTCTCTGCTGCATTTGTGCTCCCGTGTCTGTCCCTTGCCCCTTGCCGTGCTCGACAATATCATTTATAACTGGCATCTGTTTCCGAGGGTGTTTGATTGACAGATTTCCCGCAACACCTCTACAATAATGCTTTTGAATGATTTTGAACCTATTCTCTTTTACAATGCATTTTGTGGAGATTTGTGGGGCCAACATTTATTGTGGCCACCACTATTCGGGCCGGGCACTGAATATTTCTATTGCCCAATTGAAATGACATCACAGCAAACCGAAAATAAGATGAGAATATGTGGAACACACTTTAAAAAATTCACATAAAAGCGAAAGCAAGTACAGGAGAGACTCGATAGATATTGTGTTTGATTTTCAGTTTAGATTTATTTACTTTTATTTGGCTTCTATATACTAGATGACGTCGCTGACACTTAAAATAGCGCAAAATACATACAGCATATATTGTATGAAACGATTGTACATCTTTGATGTGCCTTTCTACATAGATTCACAAAAAATTGTATTACGTACTCAAACTGTTGTACGAGTAGATCTTTTTATCGATTTTTAAACGGTTATTTTGGTTAGAAGAGTTTTGATTAACACCGATTAAAAGTTACGGCTTCGGCATTAATTTTAATATATGCTACAAGACAAATATTTTGTTGGAATTATTGAAAAGATAATTACAGTTTTTAAACAGATTATCTATAGTAACCGAAGTCTTCGGATATTCAAGTTTATCTGTTGTAATTAATTAAGATACATATTTCTGAATTCTTATTTTTCGAAAGGGTGACAAACCTATGATTAGAGTGTATGCCTATATAGCCCACGGTTTAAATTTAATTATAGCAATTACTTTATTCAATTCGTGCTAAATTGTTGCAGTGTTTATTTATTGTCGGCGAATATTGAAATAAACTTGGGCAATCAAATTAAATACGTGCCCAAATGCCCCCCGTTTAGACTTGTTAGTGAACAATCTCGGTCTCTCAACACATTGATGTAAAGTTCCCTATGAACATCATGTGATTGCCCAGAGACATTGACCGTCATTATGGATAGGGGGATGACAGCAGAGCGTATCGAGCTGTCTTCACTGTAGTTGCTTAGATTGCACCAGCAACGATAGATGTTAATTAATATACATATATAATAGATAGAATCATAACAAAACAATTGAGATTTGAATAAACGGGCAATGTCAATCAATTGATCAACCACATAAAAAGGAACAAACTTAAAGACAGAGGGTAAGAGAGACATCGACAAAACACAGTCAAAAAGTTTTAAGGCTCCTCCCATATCAATTGTTTGTCAATCATAATACTCATAAGTGTCTGTGCTGAGTGCTAATCACTCAGAGCGTGCTTTCCATACAACTTTCAAATATATTTAAAAAAAAATAATAATAATAAATTCTCCCCGGGGCGACACTTGAGCTTTGCTTGTGCAAACGAAATGCGCAATACACTGCCAAAAGAAGGTGGAATAGAGGGAGAAGCGGTTTTATATACTTACATACTTACATACGTATGTAAGTATGCCTTTTACATCGAGTCAAGTCCCGTTTGAGTTGATTTTGCTGGATTACAATAAATTGTTTGCATACACAACAAATTTCAGGGTCTTAAAATCGCTTCAATTTTACATTAGGAAGCAAAAAATAATGTTGCTGATTTGTTTCCGCTCGACCAAGTAAACTGTAGATACAACAATTAAAGTCACATTAAAAGCAAACCTTAAAAATAAACGACAGTGTTTATGACGTCTTTGCTGAGCGGGAAAATAGACATTCTTCATTCTAAAAAAAAGAGACAACCCAGCAAAATGTCAATACCTATATACAAATGTATTAATAAACATTACTTTCTATTGGTTAATAAAACAAAAGAAAACATCATTGAAATATACACATCATGATTAAAAAAGAATAGCTACAATTGAGAAATTAGGATATATGTCTACTTATCTCTCTATCTACACTAAAATCCAAAGTAGCACTATAAAATCATGATAAACTAAATATAATTCATTTTTTCAATGTGCAGTTAATTTACTTCATATATTTGATAGAAATCTTTTAATTTGTCCATAACATCTATACACTTTAACAAAAGAAAACATCATTGAAATTTACACATCATGATTATAAAAGAATAGCTACAATTGAGAAATTAGCATAAATGTCTACTTATCTCTCTATCTGCCCTAAATTGCAAAGCAACACTATAAAATCATGATAATCTAAATATAATTCATTTTTTCAATAGACAGTTAATTTATTTCATATATTCGATAGATATCTTTAAATTTGTCCATAACTTCTATACAGTTTAACAAAAGAAAACATTGAAATATACACATCATGGTCAAAAAAGAATAGATACATTTCAGAAATTAGGATCTCTCTATCTGCCCTAAACTGCAAAGGAGCACTATAAAATCATGATAAAATATGGCCCATTTTTCCTATGTCCAGTTAATTTTTATTTGATAGATTCGATAGATATCTTCAAATTTGTCTCTATGTCAAAATTTAATTCGGATAGTTATAGGAGAGACTTTGCATAGATATTGAAAAATGTGCATTGGACATCTGTATGAATATATAATATTTCAGATACTGTTGTTGCCAGCCACGTCAAACTTGGAGGCTTCTCTGTATCTCGCCCCGCAAATTGATAGATAAAAATTGATATTCGAAATTGTGCCTTGAGTTACATGCGATATAAAATACATCAAAGTCCGAATCTGTCCTTAAATTTGCATCTCGCTCGGATAATAAACTCTGAAGATATTTAGCAAACAATTTTTCACAGTGTCGGGCATAAGGGAGAAGAAAAGACGCCTGATATACAACGTATATAGTATTTTTTAACACTATCGCTTTTCACCACTATTTGCTCTTTCTAATATGTACAGGGTCTCTTATTGTCGAGCTTGCTCCACTGTAGCAGTGTGACTCTTTTTTTTTTTGAGTAGTGGTTTTTACATCTTTCGAGTGATCAAAAAATGATGAACTTATGAATGAGGCGCTAAATTCTTTTGCTCAATTTGATAACAAATAAAACTTGCTAATTGGATTAAAGAACATGACATTTTATTGCAGTGTATTAGTCCCATGCCAACGATTAGCGTGCTGTGAACGTGATTTACAATTTCAGTGGATGTATTTATAGCATTCGTAGGCTGTAGTAGTTGTGTATCATCTAGAATTTCATTGAAAAAATTTCGTCTGTTTGCTTTCAAATTGTCAACAAATTATTCCTAAATGTACAGTGATGGGAAAAATAATAGAAAAGACCGGAAATCTTTTATTATAAAACAAATTATTACAAATAAAAGAAAATATGCAAGAAAGGATATCATAACTTTATTCTCATTTAGCTTTTGTATTTTTATACCCTGGGTGGTATATTAATTTTTTTAAAAAAGTATGTAACAGGCAGAAGGAGGCGTGCCAAACCCCATAAAGTATATATATTCTTGATCATGGCGACAAGCTGAGTCGATACAGCCAAGTCCCTTTGTATGTCTGGCTGTCTGTCCGTCCGCATGAACAACGAGATCTCAGAGATGGTAAGACCTAGAACCACCAAATTTGGTGTGAAGACTTCTTATATTTGCACGGAGATAAAGTTTATTTCAAATTTTGGATGCCACGCCCCCTTCGCCTATTTTGGTAATTATCAAGCTAGAGACATGAGCTTCGGCAGGAACAATACTTGAGTTCATAAGGATGCATTGTGAAAATTTGATCAAGATCGGATAATAAACACGGAAGATATCCGAAATTATTTAATTCTTTAATTTAATGTGTTGTTGCTGTTGTTGTTGTGAGTTTTCGCGCTCTCTCTTTCTCTCTTTCAAGTTAACAAGTGATAGAGATGCCACGTAGTCACACCGGGGACCTGGGTTCGAATCCCAGTAAAAGCATGCTTAAATTCTTTAATTTTTTTTTTAATTTTTTTGTTATACATTTAGAATTGTTTTTTTTATGTTTTTATTTAGTTATTTTGAAAATAACGTTCTCATTGTTGCTTAGACTTTTAAATACAAATACGAAACACAAATATAATTAATATAAAATTTGAGTGGCGTTCCCTGCTACCTCAGGGTATTCTACTGTCGGGATCTCCCGACTGAATGATATATTTTTTTGTGGTGAATTAGTAGCTGTATTCGCTGTATTCGTAGAGAAACCTCGTTATTGACTTTGAAGACCAATTAGAGACACCAATCAATTTTGTCCGTTTCAATGCAGTCTCTCAGTTTTTAAACTATCTTGGTCAAACTTGGTGCAGGCCCGTCTTTTTGCTATGTTAGAGCCTGGGATCGGATCACTTTATCATATAGCTGCCATAGGGACGATCGGTTAGAAAGCAATGTTAAGTATGAAAGACTTTCGCGTGTCTTGAAATATCTTATCCTTGTATATCTACAGAGAGCCGTACCAAATTTGGTTGGAATCGGATAACTATATCATAAAGCTGCCATAGAAACGATTTTTTCTTTGTTATAAATTAAATTTGCTCCTTTATGTTTAACGACAAATTTCAGACCTAGTACCGAGCGGTGAGTCTAATCCTCACTGACCCAATTTTAATGCAATTTAAGCCCAAAACAAGCTGAGTAACCTGGCATACGTTTAATTACGCGCTTACACGCAATTTCCTAAAGGTAATCGTTATCAACATATTCATAATTATAGTTGTCGTCGTCTTTATTATTGTGGAAGTTTACTTTACTTTTGCTTACTGTTTGCCTCGCAATTTGTTAGCTTATTTATCTATTGGGCCGCCATAAGTTTTACATGTGAGGGCGGAAGGTACAACGAATACTCTTATTACAATCTTTCTGTTTTGTGACCGGCTTACTTGCCATTGATTTAAGCACAAATAATAGTCAATTATGTTTGCCATTGGCAAATATGCAAATTACAAAGTCTCCAACTTGTAGAAGATGCAACCAGTAGCCAGTTACCAGTTACTGGCAACACGCAATTGTTATAGACTTATGAGCAGCACTATTGTACAAAGTCAAATAAATAATGAATTTTATAGACCTCTAAAGCTTAACTTAAATCATTAGTGGCTTCCCTCTCTTGGCGGTAGTCAAATTGTTATATTGTTTTATTTACCACCTACTTAATTGGATAATACCACTCTATAATTTTCTACTGGGTAAATGGAATATGTCACGAATGTGATTAAGTCTTAACTCAATGAACTTGGCTAATAATTGAACACGTGAACACAAATAAAGTTAATTCGAATTTACATTGTTCTTTCACAGATCTTCACGTGCACTTCGATGCGGCGACAATGAAGACTGATGATTTCGGCTCGGACAGCTGTGTGACATATCAGCGGTCGGGGGACACAATTGCGATCAGTTTGGGATTTCTGCAGATCAATCATCGGTATCTTATTGATCTCAATCTGCCAGTTTCGCTGTTTGGCAATACTGGAACGGCGGACAGTAAATTTGAGCCTGTTGTTAGTGCCACACCAAGTCTGCATTGTCGGATTACGGAGTTCACCGGGACCAAGCACGATGAGCACGATTTTTATGAGATGAAGATCGAGTTCTTTGCGTACAAGGAGAAATTGTTGCGGGAAACTTTACACATTGCTAATTCGAACAATGCCAAGGAGCTGCTGAATCTGGTGATTGCGGCACGTGTCCTAGGCAAGGGCAAGGGCACGCCCATGTTGCGCACTGGCATTCATTGCATCGGCGTTGAGCGGGATGATGATGAATCAGAGTCCTCGGATTTTGCTGGATTTGATAAGCCCTAAGACAGAGTGGACTTATTTTTGGTTTCTTAGTTATGTAAAGTTATTTGCATAGTGATTAAGTTAAAATATTATTCATAATATTTAATAACTGTATACCCATGTTTTCCTACTTCTTTCAATCTATGTACTTGTCATTTAGACAGCATTAGAGTGTTCTTCTTTAAACAAAGAGGGATACGAAAATTTATTCATTTATCTGTTTGTTAAATTGTCACTCAATTTAGTTGTCAGATGCAAAATGCAAATTAAACCAGAGCCTTGAACAATTCTTACATTGATTGGATTTTCAAATAAATTGTCAATAGTTCATAATGATTTCAGTTTTGTTTGCATGCTGACAGTTTTATTAATATGTACTAGTATTAATACAGTTGTTTTCCTCATAATCCTCTTGAATAGTTCCCCATTGAATGTACTTATCAGAGAAACTCATGTCAATGAGTCTTGAGGAATATTGTTTGGTAATATAAGATGATCTATCCGGATACATTCAATGTGTTTTGCATTTCTGTTAACTAAAAATGCAAGTACTACTAACTAAAATCTGAACTTTATGCTCAATCTAACAATGACCAAATTGCAAGCCTTCCTATTATGATAGTGTATAAAGATGTATAGAACTTATTCTCAGATAAATAAATCAATGTTTAATCGATTTAAGGTGCTCAACGTTAAATATTGAAATGTTAATAATAATTAATATTTTACATATTAACATTAAAGCGTTTCAACCAAATATTTACAATGGCCATTTGTTTAACAAATTATGAAAATAAATTTTTAATAAAATATATACTTACATATTTAAAATGTATTATAAAACACATATATTGTATATTTAACTATTGTCAGATTCAATATTTTTAATATTCTCAAGTAGGCGAGAACAACATATTAAATAAATTTTCGTTAAGAGATTAAAATCAATATTGTAGTCTTTAATACACAAAATAACATTCCACAACAATATTTGTACTTTGGCTATATTTGTATACCAGTAAATATGTCTGGATATAAGCGTAAAGTCATTCAAGAGGGAAATATGAAGGATTTGGAACAGGATGCGAAGCGCTTTCGATTGGATCAAAAGAAGGCGGTGCGTCTTTTAGATCTGCCCCATGGACCACTGCATCTAATCTTCTCCAAAGTGCCTTTAGAGACTCAAAAATTATTGCGCAACGTCTCTGAGAAAATTAGAGAAGAACATAATGAGTTTGTGATGCACAATTTCAAATCATTAAGCCATCAAATTCGCAATCACGAAGAAAGCGACATGAAGAATGTGAAGCTTAATATTTTGAAGGTGAGCAAATATAATCTTATCAAATCTTCTCAATGTTCACTAATCAAAACGATCCAATGCTGCCCGCAGGTTGTGGAGAAAGCCACCAACTATCTTGTCAATTCTGGCTATGTTTCCTGCTTCATCAACAGCCTGTCGCATTTCTTTCGTGGCAAGGATGACGTTCATGTTGTAAACATGCAGCGGCTTCTTCACATGTGCTACCATTTACTCGAGTGGTCTCCAAGTGAGAGTCCCAATGGTGGCGCAAGTCGTGTGCTTTTGCACCGCCGTCGATTAGTCATTATGATTACGTTATTGAATCTCTTAAGAGTGAGTATTCTCTCACATTACCCGTTACTGTTGCAATTAAGTATATCTGACAATCTGTTTTTCAGCATTTTAGCGGCTATCGTAAAGTCAGTTCGCACATGAACCTTATGCACTGGCAGTTGCACATTGAGCTGAAGGGTATATATATAATCGAGTCTGGCTTAGACAGTTTCGAGCAGGATAAGCTCCTTGACTTAATGACCCTAATCTCTGAGCTCCTGGTTTATGACATGTCCGAGTCTACATCAGGGTAATTTCTGTAATACTGTATAATTGATCAATTCATTTACTTATTCTCACAAAGTTTACGGTTCAGTTCCAACTTCGTTATAGATATCGGCACTAAAGTTTATAATTATGGCGTAAAGAAGAAATTGGGAAAGCGTGCTACTCGACTAGATTTGAAGTTCAGCATTCTAGCTCCTTTGGCGTTGCGCAATCTAATGGAAGATGCTCTGGCTGGGAATGTCGACGAATCGGCTGCCGTGAATTGCCTTCTTGTGAATTCATTTAGTATTCATTTGGATTTGAATAATACTGGAGTCAATTTATCTAACAAAACAAACTGGGAAATCTGTATTCTGCCTTTGATCTAGAATCTTTTGGACAGATTTGAGATTTAATTATTTAGTTCAACTAATGGTTTAATTAAATTTTTAAACAAGAACTACAGCTGTATGCATAATTGTTATTAATTTACCCTTGCACAGGGTATTTGATTATGTCACAAAATGTGTAACCAGTTGAAGGAACCGTGGCAGTATCCTTATTGTATATTCATTCTTAATCAGGACGACGACAATGTCCGTCTGTTTCTATGCACAAATACTAGAGATTAGGGTTTTAAGCTATCTTGATGAAATTTGGAACAAGGACACATGGTATATAACATACATGATATATGACAGAACGATCGGCTTAGTATTAACCTTTAGCGTGAACAACTTTTCTGTTTCTAAAGACTTACATTTTTATTTATGAACATATTGGTTTCACTTCAAAATTTATAAAAACGAAAAGTTAGATTAATTTTAAGTAAACCAAAAGAGAATACAAAATTAAAGCAAATGTGATTTTTCAATCGATAAGCTAATGGGGAGGTGGTCAATTGGAAATTTTTCCATTTTATTTGCTCAGTCAAGATCGAGAGAGAGAGAGAGAGATCGCCTGCATTCGACTTTGCCTCACTTGCTTTGTTGGCAATGCGATTTATTGACGGCGAATTTGCCTTTGTGGCCAGCTTCGACACTGAGTCGGCTTCATTCAGTTCCCAGCCTCGATCATAACAACATGAACAATCTGAGGGAAAACAAATTTCTCGTCATCATTGTCAATGCTGTCGTCTTGACATTTTGCATTGTGGCTATGCTTTTTACGCTTACGTAAAACTTATGGTTTGTAAGTAGTATAATAAGAAAATCATAGTTAATATCTTAGTTTATATGCAAACGTATTTTTATACCCTGAGGGGGTATATTAAGTTTGTTCAAAAAAAAAAAGTATGTAACAGGCAGAAGGAGGCGTGGCAGACCCCATAAAGTATATATATTCTTGATCAGGGCGACAAGCTGAGTCGATATAGCCATGTCCGTCTGTCCGTCTGTCTGTCCGTCTGTCCGTCTGTCCGTCTGTCCGTCTGTCCGTCTGTCCGTGTGAACAACGAGATCTCAGAGATGGTAAGACCTAGAAGCACCAAATTTGGTATGAAGACTCCTGATACTTGCACGCAGATCAAGTTTATTTCAAATTTTGGATGCCACGCCCCCTTCGCCCACAAAACCTAACTCTGGTAATTATCAAGCTAGAGACTTGAGCTTTGGCACGAACAATACTTGATAGAGAAAGGATGCATTGTGAAAATTTGAAATCAAGATCGGATAATAAACACGGAAGATATCCGCAATTATTTAATTCTTTAATTTAATGTGTTGTTGTTGCTGTGAATTTACGCTCTCTCTTATGTCCTCATTCGTTGAAGCATTTACATATACATATGTATATACATATGCATGAAAGCGCGCGCTGTGTTAGAGTGAGTTTTCGTCCTCTCTCCCTCTCTCTTTCAAGTAGAGTGATAGAGCAGCCACCTTGATAGACGGAACATCATGGCTCGAGTCCCAGTAAAAACATGCTTAAATTCTTAGATTTTTTTTTTAATTTTTGTTATACATTTAAAAATTTAAAACAAATACGAAACACAAATATAATTAATATAAAATTTGAGTGGCGTTCTCTACTGCCTCAGGGTATTCTACTGTCGGGATCTCTCGACTGAATGATATATTTTTAAATTAATTAATTCGCTTCCGTTCATTTTAATTATATTTCAGACTTCAGGAAGAACTGCAAAATTACCACAATCTCAATGCGGATTTCAATTAATTGCACTCAGTACATTACAAACATTACAAATTTGCTATTGTTACCTTTGTAAATGATCGAGTTTCATGGAAATGGAAACAAACCACATCAATAAAATGTTCAATTGGATTTAACTTGAGTACGTTGATACGGTTTATTGTTTTTACCCATAGTATACACATTTGTTCAGTCGTATCGAATCCAGTCAGAGCTCAACCACCAGTTGCTCAGAACTTAGCTTTTACTATTTCATTGCTTATAAATATATGTATGTACATAGTTTTTAGAATGTGTGTACTATGCTCTGAAAGACTCTGTGATCTATGAGTTCTAATAAACAGATGTACTGTCTGTCGTCAGTCAACAGTTGTTCCCACATTTTCAGATGTTTCTATATATAATAAGTACTTGCACAAAGTTGATATAGTTTTTCCTACCCATTTTATATTTGTTCAGTGATATTGAGATACATTCTCCCATTGCTAACATACATCTTGTTAATAGAAACTAAAAAGTGAAACCAAGAAATCTAAATGAACAGTAAAACAGAAAACAGTAAAATGATAGTAAGCTTACTGTCTTTGTTTGAGATAATTTGGATACTGAAGGATGCATATACATATGTACAGCTGTGTTCACTTTTAAGGTTCATAAATCCCTTTATAAAGACCTTTATAGGACATATTATTTGCAAAAGACTTTATAGTGTTTTTTTAAATCAGTATTTTTATGCTCCGAATACAAATATAATACGAATTTGGGAAAGGTTAATTATCCGGCCAAGTTTTCCAAAAATGTTGAAATTTTTTTCCCGAATAGACCCAGACTTATGATGACTTCAGGTGAAAAAATTTTGCGGCGGTCGATTCTATTTTTTATATATTAGTTTCTTAAAAAAAAAAGTATGTATAAGGCAGAAGGAGCCGTGGCAGACCCCATAAAGAATATATATTCTTGATCAGGGCGAGAAGCTGAGTCGATATAGCCATGTCCGTGTGAACAACGAGATATCAGGGATGGTA
Source organism: Drosophila putrida (assembly GCA_037043535.1). Classification (NCBI taxonomy): domain Eukaryota; kingdom Metazoa; phylum Arthropoda; class Insecta; order Diptera; family Drosophilidae; genus Drosophila; species Drosophila putrida. The sequence continues at coordinate 2,524,577 of JBAMBI010000934.1, forward strand.
AGACCTAGAAGCACCAAATTTGGTATGAAAACTTCTTATACTTCATTTCATTTCTTATACTTTATTTTAAATTTTGGATGCCACGCCCCCTTCGCTCATTTTGGTAACTATTATGAGCTTCGGCACGAACAATACTTGAATGCATAAGGATGCATTGTGAAAATTTGATCAAGATCGGATAATAAACAAAGAAGATATCCGCAATTATTTAATTCTTTAATTTAACGTGTTGTTGTTGCTGTAAGTTTTCGCCTGCTCTCATTTGCTCATTCGTTAAAGCATTTACACATATGTACATATACACATCTACATGTACGTGCGCGCTGTGTTAGAGTGAGTTTTCGGCCTCTCTCCCCCTCTCTTTCAAGTAGAGTGGTACAGGTGCCACGTTGGCAGACGGCAGATCGTGGCTCGAATCCCAGTGAAAGCAGGCCTAAATTCTTTAATTTTTGTTATACATTTAAAAATTGTTTTTTATGTTTTTATTTAGTTATTTGGAAAATAACATGCTCATTGTTGCTAAGACTTTTAAATACAAAACAGACAGCACAAATACGAAACACAAATATAGTTAATAGAAATACCCCAGGGTATTCTACTGTCGGGCTCTTCCGACCGTCTTTTTATCATCCGATTTGAATGAAATTTTCCATATTTTATATGTATATATTCGATTTCAAAATGTTGTTTTTCGATTTCCGGGGCGGAGGGGGTCGTAGCAAAAATCTAAAGCAAACTTGATCAATGGAATATATTGATGAGCCAACATGCCAAATTTGCTGTCTCTTGCTCTTATAGTCAGGGACAGACGGACATCGCTATATCGCCTCGGCTGTTGCTGCTGATCAAGAATATATATACTTTCTGGTATCTGCCACGCCTTCTTCTGCCACATTTGCACAAACGTAATAGACCCTTGTGTACTTTTTTAAAGTACAGGGTCTAAAAACTATGTAATACGTATGCTCTTAGCGGATTAATTATTATTTAAGAAAACTGTCGCATGTTGAACAGTTGAAACTGAAATTTCGATTGGTGAAAAGGATTCTCATCGAAGTTGTATAAATGTGTTCATGACCCCGCCGATTGCAATGTTCACTGCCACGTTCTGCAGCTTCCCTTCCCAACGTAAGCGTTGGCGTTATAAATGATAATTAAAATACATCAATTTATTGTCAGCTTCTGTTGCTGCTTGTGCAACAACGAGGGCAATAACAACCATTTATTAAATATGTTCAATCAATGTACTGACCTGACCTGCAGCGACAACAATAACAACAACGACAACAATGCCAACAACTTGGCGCGTAAAATTATTTGCTTAATTAAAGTAATTATGGTTTCATATATCATGTGCGAAATGTCCTGGACTGGACCTTCGTAATTACCTTTTTCCATAAATAAAGCATTTATTTTAAAATGTTATTAAGCGACGCTCTCATTCACTCACTCTCTTTCCCATTCTCTATTTCTCCCTCTCTCACTCACTCTCTCTCTCTGTCACTCTCTTTCTCTCTCTTTCGCCGGCAAAGTTAAAGTATACTTTTAGGGAATGTGTCTGCAGCCGGATATTTGTTTAGCTGTAAACTGGGTTGGCACAATATAAAATGAAAACTATATAGAAAAAGACAAAAGCAACAGACGATTACGAATGTGACAAGAGAATCCAACACCAAAATGAATAATGTAAATACGCCAAGTGTACAAAGTTTTAATTGTTATCATGTTTTTGTCTGTGCAAGTGTGCGTTTGGCATGCACTTACAGCCAAGATGTATCCATTTAAGACACATTTCCATTCATCTCGGAGCGTGTCTCTCCGACTACCGAATGTATTGTGGTATACGATGCACCTATGTGTGTATGTGCATGAAGGGGGTATCATAAAGTTTTAAATTTTCCATACTATATGCACTTTCGCTTTGCCACTACCAAATTTCGTATATAGATACTATATGTATACATAAAATGTTCTTCAAGTGATGAATGTACATTCTCTTGTTGCATGCTTTAAATATAAATTGTTAAAGTCAGTTTAAGCATTCTCCCTCACATCTAGTTACACTTTAAAGTCAGTTCATTTGCAAACTATTGAAACATGTTTATTTTCATTTTCATTTTCGTTGATTTTTATTTATTTGAGTATGCATCTATTTTTGGAATTTCTATAAGGATATCTAACTGACTTTTGCACAGCTTTCAAGCATGCAAATCCAGAATATGTGGCTTTTTCTGTATTTATTTGGCACAAATTTTAAGTGATTTATGCTCACCACAATTGCCTCTCAGACCCGCATTCCCCCATTCCCTCACTCTCCCCTCTCCCATATCCGTGTCAAGCATAAAATCATATGCATAAACCACTGAAAAATACATACACGCATAGACGTCCACATTGTGGGCGGTTATCTAATGGAAGGAGTGGGGATGGATAGATAAAACTCGCACACACTCTGATACGCACTTTGCATATTTATTTGGCAGGAATTTACTTATGCTATATTTGGAACAAGAAGCTCAAGCAATTTTGTTTGCCAAACGCAAAACGCAAGGCCCAGAACCCTTAACTCCAGCTCAGAATCAAATGCAACGGCAGTCGTTACAATCGGAGTGTCTGCCGTGTCCAGTTTTGTGCCACTAAGTTGCAGCACAAGCTATAGATTTCAGTGTGCAAATTGTAGTACCTAAAACACACAAGAAAAAGATATACATACATATATACACTCAATCACATGTACATGCATTTGTATACGAAGTACATACATATATGTATGCATCTGTATCTGTATCTGTTTGCTTGCTTATGTGCACTTATTTATTTGATAATAATTTAAGGATTTCTCTCGATAAACAAACTAATTTTGCCTGGGACTTGGGCCTGCAACTCTTTTGTCAGAATAAATAATCAAAATGTCATAACAAGTTGCTTTAAGGACTTCGTTCAGTGTGTGGCATGTATCTTGTATCTCCAAGATATTTCTACGTTCTACGTACACTTGCACATTTCTCCCTCCCTCCCTCCCTCTCTCTCTCTCTCTCTCTCTCTCTCTCTATCTATGTATCTGTCTTATGTATGTTTGCCTCTTTCTATGGATAGCTACATGTTTATGCAAATGACATTTGCCATGTCCCGATGCAATGATTACACACACTCTCAGCCTTGGCCAGCGATGCATCAGTGCAATATAAATATTTTACATAGATTTTACATAGCTGATTGAAGTCGTGCGCATATGCTAAACTTATGGCCATAGACTGAGCTGAGCCATAGACTTTGTCTTAGCCTGGCCAGAAATTATCCAGCCTGGCAATCGCATGAAATCAAATCAAATCAATTCTAAAGTGCACTCGCAACTCCTGCAGCTTCCTTGTAGCTATGCTAATGTTACATTTGCGCGAAGACATTTGCATATATGCAACATAAGCCTAATTGAAGAACTAGCTGGCCAAGACGCCTCTCTCGCTACCCCTCCTTCGTTTGTTCCTTCGACCAAATTGATGTGTCCTGTTTCTCTAGAGTCATTAATACATAATTTACAACATGGCCTATTAAAAATGTGCCTCGTACCATTATTTATGATTATTTGTTTATTGCTTACGTCTTCTTTTACCTGATAGCATTAGCACCCCTACACATACATACACACACACACACAACCATACATATACATATGCAAAGACAATACACCCGCATAAAATGACCGAAAACCGCTGGCAGCAGCTTTTGGCTGCAATTTTGTGGCATTTTCTGGGCGGTAAAGTAATAGCTTCTATTTGGGTTTATGGCGCGAATTGGTCGCACACATACAAACACACACACACACACACACTTATGCACACGCAGAAGAGATATGAGTGTTATTTTGCTTCATGGTTCAAATTGAGTTGCGTTATTTTATAAACTAGTTCAGAAACCAAACTTCAGCTTTTGTGTTCAAATTTGACTTAGTTTAGTAAGGCTTTATTATGGATTTAACTGTCAACATATTAAACTATGCATATGGATCCTTGACTCCTGATAAAATTAAATCATATGTTTTAAATGCATTTGGTAACATAATTACAGAGAGAAATAAAGAGAGGTCAATTGTAATCATCTGAAATACAAATATGCATTTCAATGTACGAATTTAACTGATTTTGTCAGGATTAGCTTTCAATAGATTGAACAATCAATGGGAATCCACTGTTGATTATAAAATTCGTTTAAAAGCTGAAAATTGTTTTAAAACTTGGCTATACTTCATATATATATAGCTATATGAAGTGAAATGATATTTCTGCTGAACTGGTTCAAAAATTAAACTCGAGCTTAGTTTCTATATATTTTAACACTTATTTTATATGTTGATCATGTTAAGTGCATTAAGTGTCCTGTTATACAAGGCCAAAGATTATTTTGTTAACAAATATGCAACATTTATTTTTAGATGCTTTTGTGTAGCATTGAATCGATCCTGTCAAGAGAGAACTCGCAGGACCAACACAATTGTCGGAGGGCAGCAACAGCTATTGGTAGTCTGCTGAAGAAGAAGTTGCAGAAGGTGAAAGTGCAGTGGGAGGAGCAGTTAAAAGGGCAGAGGGAATAGGTGTCGGCGTTATTTAGTCTGCGGTTAGATGCACGTACGTTTTCAGGATCCCCTCTCATAGTATATGTGTACGAATGTGTGTATGCGAATATTTTTTTTCATTTTATTTTTTCCGGTTTTTCGCGCTCATTTTTTGTGTTTGTGCCGTGTTTCGCTAACGTTCGCTTGTTGCGGTTTCTGCACGTCCGTACGTGTTTATGGCGCGCATATCCGCAAATATGCAATCAGACTATAATCTACTTAATGTCTTTTTCCAGCAACCACAACAACAAGCCAAACAAGTATGCATGAATTTTCTAGGCAAGAGGGAACGACCACCTGATATCCTATTACCAGAAGTGGGGTATATTAGCAGATTATTACGGTTGAGCGCGATGCATCTTACATTGTAATAAAGTATGCATGTGATATTATTTCTATGTATCAACAAACTTGGATATAAGATCTATTGGTTATAATACCCTTTCTTGACATTTCAAATAGAATTAATTCACTGTGTTTTTTATTTGACTATGGTTTATAAAAAAGCCTCTTCACAATAATTGGACAGTTAATTAACTACAAAAAAACATTTGCAAAACATATGTAAAACTATTGGTTCAAAAAAATAGGATAATTACTTATATGCATTCCTTGAATTCACAACTAAAAACTGAGTGTTGTTTTTAATGTAAACCAAATCTGCACTTGCAATTTTTCTATCAGCCCAACTTTTCACGATATACCATTTTGTCCAAAATTAAGGCACTTCAACTAAATATATTGGAATAACTTGAAAACAGTTCACCGTATTCAGTTTAAAAAATTTAAAATCGAAACAAAAATTACGTTTTATATTAATATCTAAGGTGTAGCAAATCGTTCCAATTAAACTAACACGCCAGCGCATTCGAAACTCTCGCAAAATTGACAAATCTGCAGCGGCTTAGTCAATAATGATCCATTGGATGCATTCCTCTATGAACATTAAAGTCTCCTAATTAAAATTGCTGGCTACGCCTTTGTATTGGCACGTCGCAGAATGAGATAGCGAACATTAGAAGAGAGCGAGAGCGAAGAATGAGAGAACAATTGAATCACTGCATATATGAAATAGATACCAATACATGACCGATTGTGCGTATGTACATATATGTGATATGTGATATGTGCGTGAAAAGAATGAATTGGAAAACCAACAAAAACAAGCGCATTTTGTTGTTTTAAAAATATTGGCTTAATTAATATCTTTATATCTTGATCAAATTTTCACGATGCATCCATATTCATTCAATTGTATTGTTCGTGCCGAAGCTCAAGTCTTTAACTTGATAATTACCAGAGTTAAGCATTGTGGGCGAAGGGGGCGTGGCATCCGAAATTTGAAATAAACTTGATCTGTTTGCAAGTATAAAAAGTCTTCATAACAAATTTGGTGTCCCTAGGTCTTACCATCTCTGAGATCTTGTTACTTACGCGGACGGATAGACAGACAAACGGACAGACGCCCTGATCAAGAATATATATACTTTATGGGGTCTGCCACGGCTCCAAAAATCCAAAGCTCGTCAACAATATTATCTTTAAACCTTGCTAGCATTGTTTTTTAATTTGCTTAGTAGTTTCAGAGATATCGGAGATTTAGCCAAAAAAATAAAATTTTTGAGTTTCAAAAATTCGTAAAAAAATAAATAACAGATAAATTTTACAGTTTTGGCCTAAATACATTAAATATGCTCAACACGTGTCAGCTCGCGTTTTTAAGATACAGGTACATATTGTATTTTTAACTTTTTATCATCAATCAATTGAAAATCGCTTAATTAGAAGTAAAGTAATGATTTTTCTACCTTTATTTTATGATAGAGAGTCAAAGTTACCATTAGTACATGTATTTTAAAATCGCGAGCTGATGGAGAAAAATTGAGATAAGAATTGAAATCAGTGACCTCCAAATAATAAAAAACAGCTACAAATTTCAAATCAACACAAAAAAGTTCAATTTTCCCTTGTGTAATCGTTATATCGTGTATCGTAATATTAATTAAACCTTTATTTTTGTACTTTTGTAATAACTAACAATCATAAATGTAAGTGTGATTATACTTAAAACAGGTCAAGTCACTGGTGCTAAAGAATCTGATAGTATATTACATTTGCTTTTAGCTTCCACAAGGTACATTTAATATTACATAAAATGATTCGTTAATAGTTTATTCTTCCTATTTAGGATGCTGTTTATTGAGATTGTGCTTGGATAATTTCAAATCTGCTTTGAGCTATGTAAAGCAGTGCGATTGATATATTCTGCCCGCAGTCTGAACTGCACCGCTTTAAAAGCACTGCTTGCAACATATGTGCATTCACAACATGTTTGAGGTTATACCTGTATTCAACTGTTACCTATCTTAACTTTCATAGGTCGTTGATGCCATCTTCCGCCTGCTGAGTAGACTCTAGTACAGGGTATAAAAAACAGCACGGAAAATGAATTAATGCAGTTCAACATTATTTAGTCGAGGTCTGTGGAGGTTTTTGTGTTTATGTCTGTACTCTGGCAACTCCTTGAAACGACATGGACGTGTTCACGGGCACGGTACATTAACGAAAATTAGGCAGTCATTTTTTTCGCACTCCGTACAAATTTGTCGAAAAGTGCGTGTTTTTTGTTGCCTACTTTTCTGGGCGGCAGCGAAGCGCGCAATGCTTTGAAGTTGTTGTAGTAGCACATTTTGGCTTTTAGCTAATTTTAAAGGCAACGAATAAAGGCAGCAAAGCAGCTGCTTTAGCCAAAGCAACAGCAACACAACAGCAACAGCAACAGCAACAACAACAACAACAGAAATAACAACAAAGAGCTTGCAACAAAGCGTAGCAAGAGTGGAAAAAGACGCTGCAAAAATATTTTGCCTGTAGACAACATTAGATATTGTTTTTGAGCTGCAGACATGACGTTTTAGTTTTTAACAGTTGTTCTGTTGTCCTGCTGACAACAACAACGACGACGACGACAACGGCAACGGCAACGACAATTGTTGTTGTTGGCGTGGCACACAATGCGACCATAAAAAGCCCGTGCCTCCAAGTCGAAGTGCGGCTGCAACAAAAGGCGCCCGCACAACAGAACAATTGAAACAATAAAACGACTTTAAGAGATACTGAGAATTGAGAATCCAGTGAAACTGGAGGAACTGAGTACAGTAAAGAGAAAGAGTTGGAGCTCCAGCTGGAATTGGAGCGGGTGTTGCTGATAAAAAAACTATTTTTTTTTTGATTTGAACTTTAATCCCCATTGTCAGTCAGTTAGATCCAGCGGAGAAGAATATTTTAACTTTTTTGGCTTTAAAGAAATTTGGGCAACTGTTGTAGTAAAAAGTGTTATCGTTTTCGAAAAATGTGCAAAATGAAATGTAAACAAACATATTCCTTTGTCTGATTTTATTTAAGTTGTAATTGTTAGAAGAAAGTATTCTGTTGTTCTCATAGCTACTATATATACATATATGTAATCGATATCGATCGACAGCTATCGATATTAGAACTCTCTTCATTGAGCGTTGAACAGACCTTTGACTGTAGCATCGGTGATGTCAATGGGAAGCTTGTAATATCCATCTCGTCGTAGAGCACGTTCCTCATCATCTGCCACTCCGTAGATATCTTCAATAGGTTGCATTATCTCTGACTCGTTGGGGAGCAGGAGCTTCCTTGCATCCTTGCGGAACACGGCCACAGCCTTGACCATGCTGTGATGAGCTCTTGCAAAGTGATGAAAATTGAGACTCTTCCGCTTGGCCGCCAACTTGCCCTGAATGCGATCGAGTCGAGCAATCAGGCGTAACAATATAAATCGGGAGAAACGATTTTTAATTTCGATCAGGGTTAATTCCGTGTCCCGTTGCCCCAAAGGATGCATGTAGGCGGCAAGAATAAGCCCCACAAAGATCACATTGATGACGAGTATAGTGAGCAGAACGCAGAGTTGAAAGAAATCAATGTCCGTGACGTAGCATGCCTCACTGAAACGTTTCCAGGACATAAGATCGTAATTATGCACCTTCAACTCGTATTCCAAATATGCAGTCAGCAATGCCACAAGGCAGCTGAAAATGGAGATGAATGGATAACTGTGGTATAAGAACTCATTGAGTTGGGCTTTCAGGTTGCGCAATAGATTCATTTCTGTCGAATAGCGGCTATTGTCGGATTTCGGACCTCAGATGTTGGATATCGGATGTTTGAAAATTTTGAGTTTAATTTGCCTAAATGAGTTGTGCAGCTTGAGCTACTGAGCTAAAAATGACTCGACTCGACTCGTGTTTGAGTTCCAGCAAGCTGAAACTATACGGGCTGAGTGATGTTCACTGCATGTCCCCTGCAACCATGTGGATGGTTTCCTTCTGCTTACAGCACGCTCGAGCCAAAAATGCTTGAGTTAAAAACTTGCTTGGGTTTGAGCGAGTCGAAAGTATAAGAGCTAGAGTAAAGTTCGCTACACTTCCCCGCCGGCAACCTTGTGGATATCATTTCTTTGCTTACAACACGCACACGCAACCTGGTTTGGCATGCTGGCAGTCGCACTCAGCACACAAAGCCCACAACGGGAACCGCAACATCTACTGCAGCCGCGACTGTCCGCTGAAATCAGAGCTCATACATGTTGGAGTCGCAGTCAACTCATACATGTTTGATTCGCTGACAACTCAAATGTGCTGGGCTGCTTAAGGACTGCTTGGCGTCAACATCTTCCACTACTTGCATTACTCCTACTGCTTCATCGCCCGTCACCTTTCTTTCTCTCTTTGGCCTAGCTTCAAGTTGCAAGTCTTACGATAATTTCGGCAATCGCGACAACTTTTGCCAGAGATTTTGAGACACAGATAAGACAGAATGGCAATAAGCACTGCATATTCCCACCAGGGGCGACATGTGACAGAAGAGGGTGCAAGAGAAGAGAGGAGTGGCGCTTTTAGAATTTTCACTATTTTATCTTCCTCTCATTATTGCCTTTTTTTCTTGTTCAACTCTTTTGTGGCAAAGCAAAAGTGCATGCAAAAGTGCATTTTGTAGACAGGCCAACACAAAAAAAAAATAAAAAAATCGCAGTGCCAGCCAAAACGGAAATATTCAAAAATCGTTGTTGCTGTTGCGGATCGCATGATGAAGGGCAAGGGCAGGTTGAGGGCGGTTGGTCTGCTGCGCGCTAATAAAAACGTAAAATTTAATGGTTACGGAAGGCACTAAAAAACAGGCCCACCAAAAACGAAGCTAAAGTCACGACGGCCACCCACCCAAAAAAGTGTTGCATGGCCAGCCTTAAACTGAAAGTCGTGAGGCAGCCAAGTTGGAGCGATAACCAAGCAACGAACCACAACCGCACACAGAGTAGGGCGAACTGTAACTACGCCAACGTGAACGCCAACGCGACTGGTTGCCACTGCCACTGCCACTGCCACCGTCACCCAACGAGGCCAAAACGGGCCCAAATGTAGACGCCGTGGAGCGCCCATCCGTGCACGTCAAACGCAGACAACTTGAAAAATGTAGAGACAGCGCCGCAGTAGTTGAAACACGCCAAAAAATATGCAAAAGTAAAATAAAACAGACGCATTTTCCTCGTTACCAAAAAGGGGCAAAAGGACGAAGGACAGACAGAAGGGTGGAGAAGGATGAAAGGTCAGACGAATGGAGGGATGATGAACAAACCGACAAAACGACGCTCGACAACGTTCGACATTTGACGTTATAGGTTTTTGGGTTCTGTTGTTTGGCAGCAACAGCAGCGCATTGCACACTATTTTTCAGCCCCTTCTCCTCGCCTTGCTTTCAGTTTTGTTCTTCTCCTACTTGCAAACATTTTTGCTGTATCTTTTGTTTATTTTTCTTCCTATTTTTTTTTTTTTGTTTTTCGATGTTTTTTGTGCACAGCCGTTGTCCACTTGACTGCAACAGTAAGCAAGAGGCCCACAACTGACGTAGCTGGGCCGCGACATACCCTGAAATTAATGGATTGGGGGACTATCTTGTATATTTATAATTATTGTTATAGGTATTAAATTTTTAAGAAAATACTGCATTCCTAATAAACATAATTGTTATTTCTTTTCTCAAATGCCAACTTAAGAAGTTTAATCTACTCGGCATACTCTGTAAGGAGCAAGCAGTTTAACTGCAACAGCAGCAACTGGACCTGAGGCGGTTCGAGTTGAAAACTCAGTTGTCGTAATGGCTGACAAAGTTATGTGGCCTCAATGTAGAGGTGTCTGACTTTACAAATGGACTATCACACTGCGTGGAAGAGAGATGGAAAGAGTTAACCCAATGGACTGCAATTTGCGGCACTAAACGAACTGACAAAGCGACTATAGTGTGGGCATGGTCATGACTGTTTGCGAGTGTGTGTGCGTGGGACTGCTTGTCTGCAGCTGTAATTATGTTTGTCCGTTTTGCCCAAGCTTCGATCGCGCGCTTAAACAAAGTCAGCAAGCAGTTACAATTACAGTTGCCTACTCACACGCACACGCACACGCACACACACACACAGCCTGCTGCGTCAGTTCCGAAAGTATGCTGTAAATAATTCACAAATGTGCTGCTTTATTGCGTATTTGACAGTGGGCCTCTTTTTCGATTTTGGTTTCGGTTTCAACTTCGGCTTTGTGTCGATACGGAAATGTTTTGCCCTGTTTACATCGCAGTGCATAAATTTGCAATTGCACGCACACGAATGCAACGACGCGTAAGGATTGGCAAAATGGGGAACGGGAACGGGAACTCAATGGGGGAAAGGGATGATAGCAGGGTGATAGCTTTCCACTTATTGTGCGCTATATATTGACTCAATAGCTGTGCGCCTCAAATTAGTAGAGGGACGAAAAATCTGCATTGGACGCCCAACAAAGTTGGACAACCAATTTTGTAGCTAACAGCATTTTCAAGTTTTATCGTTACGTGTCTGTAGCTGTCGCTATCCATGTGAGTGTGAGTGTGAGCGTGCGCGTGTGTGTGTGTGTGTTTGAGAGGTGGGAGCCATTGTGTCCTTGGCCTAGCCAGAAAGGGAACTATATGTGAGGGTTGCGTGGACTGCAATGCTCGCACCCTAGCCCAAGCCAAGCCCATGCCCAAACCAGAAAGAGGTTTCAGATCCGAACAGTGCAGCCTTGTCTATTTAGCTGGCTGCATACAAAATGCACATAAATTGTCATGTTGCCTCTTCCATGAGAGCCATGACCATGTGCCGGAGCATATTTATATTGATTTTCGCGCCCGAGCTTGGCACTGGGGTTGGGATTGGGACTGGGATTGGGACTTTGATTGGGGCTGGGGCTGGCAATGGCACTGGGACCGTCAGTTTGTTGTTATGTACTTTGGCTTTTCAATTTTGGTGCGCCCGATACTCGTTTCCTCATATTATTTCTGTTTTCATATTGTTGTTCTTGTTGTTGTTGTTGTTGTTTATGCACAGTGTTTGTGGGTGCACAATAAATTGAGCCGAAATTGCATCAGCGAAATTAACAGTTTCGCGTGCGTTAATAGACTTTTGCAATGGGCAATGCACACCGCAACGCACCACAACTCACTCACGCTCGCTATCTCTCTCATTCTCTCTCTATCTCTTGCCGTCTCTCTTTGTTTCTCTCTCTGTTGTTCTCTCGCTAGCCTGCTATCAAGGGCCATGTGGTCGTTATATTGCCTCTATTGCATTTAGAGCAAAGTTTATTATATACATATTTTGGATAGCATACAAGCATAATCTTTGACTTTAAGATTTGTGCAATTTTTTTTGGAATTCATCGAAAATATTTTGAACTATATTTTATTTATTTATTTTGTTTTAACTACCTCCTAGTGCACTGCACTGCTACATGGTTGAATTTGTATTTAAAGCACTAGTTATAACAATAGAGGGTATTATTAACATTACTAAATTTTATAATTGTGAGTTCTATGATGCTAAACTACAAATTTAGGGTGGACTAATTGATTTATTTAAATTTATTGATTTCTTATATTTGCATTTTTCTTTCTTATCTGTTTTAAGTTATTAAGATAATTTGGAGTTGATTACATTTTCGAAGTAAAGTCTGAACAATAAAAAGATATTTTGACGTTAAATGTATATAAATTTGATTTTATTGAAATAGAGACAATTATAATTTCTAAACAGGTAAATGCTGTATATGGTGCAATCGGTAATTGCAGTGCGCTTTTTAAAATGCTTTTAAGACTTTGAATTTTGACTTTTGTGTTTCTATTCGAAATTATTATTTACGCGGTTTATCTATATTGCTATTACTTATCGATATTCTATAGAAAAACCGCTTAAGTAACCTATAAGTAACCGATCTTAACAGATCATCTTTTATTTTTGTGAGTTGTAAGTATAAGCAATACACATAAATATGCACTGCTTGATTCCAAGCTCCTACTCGAAGCAAGCAGTTCACAGAAGTGCTTTTGTAAGCAGTTGTAGACACATGCATGCTATATATTTGCGCTCTAAGCAGGGCACTCTGTTAAGGCACTGTTAATGCTGATCAAAACCATTTTTGTATCCTTGTGTTAAGAAAAATAATTAAAAGATTCTACTTGCAGATTCTATAAAGGGTATATATTCTTGATCAAAACCAGTTTTATGACCTGTGGAATTATATTAAATTTGTTAAAAGAAGTATGTGGCAGACCCTTAAAGTATATTTATTCTTGATCAACATCAGAAGCCAAGTCGATATAGCCATATGTCCGTCTGTGTCCGAATGGTAACGACGCCTTCTTATCAGATCAAGTTTAAAACAATATATCTAAAACAATATTACAGCTACAAAGTTGAGATTAGGAGGGCCCGGACCAATCGGCAATTTTAAATATTAACCTAGAGGTTTGAGATTTGGTGGGAATGGTACTTGGGGTGATATTATAATACCATAGCAAACTTGATCGTCATCGGATAATAAACACGAAAGATATTCAATGACAATTACTCAATATAGTAACGTTGTTCTTTTGTGAATTCGTGCGTAATGTGTTTGTGTGGAGAAAAAATAGCACTAAGAAAAGCAAATACTTTCATGTTTACATTCGCTTTTTGTGTTTAACTTATAAAAACAACAATAAATTTTAATGGATTTTAGAGAGAATATCAAAAGAAACTTAAAAGCTGCTGATTTAGCCAGGACCATTTCGGTGGTCTCCTAGCATAGGTACGAGTCGCTCTTCCAACAAACAAAACTATTTGGCCATTTGTCCCTACTCGAGTGTTGCTTTACAAACTGAAGACGCCTTGCGACGTGTTTTGCGGAATCTTAACGTAGTATATCTACAATTCCAAAATCTTCAAAGCATAAGTTCAAGAAAAGTTATTGGGCATATTTGCTATCGGTGCTGTTTTTGAGCCGAATTTTCTCAAAACGTCAACTATGAGATTATCGGTGGTACCGTGCTAAAAGCCACTTTCTCAGAGAGACAACTTTGTTTTTGTCCATTTTTTCCCCCCGCTGCTGTATGACTTAGGAACCTAATAACGTCCTTTACTTCCCCAGGGTATCTTACTGTTTGGCACTCCCGACTAAATGTTAATTTTTTTCTTCATCTTTATATAAATTTCAAAATTATGTAATATATACGAAAATGCTAATTGCAAATTCGTTATTGTTTTTAGATGACATATCCATAGATTTGTCAAGAGCATGAGTACTCGCGTAAAACTTGTAAATTATTATTTTCACTGCTGTCCCATTATGCTGCGTTAGCGTGCTGCAGTCTTCCGCTTTCCACTCTGCCTCTCATCTGCTTTCTTCATTGGGACTGCAACATTTGCATGGGCAATTAATCTGGGGGCGGGACATTGAAATGGCCAAGTTGAAAGTGCATCTACATTGGGTGCGGAACTTTGTGAACTAAAATTTGAATGTGACCATGGCTTAACAATAAGCAAAACCACTTACTTAGTCGCAGCAATGGCTAATTTGGTTCTCTCCTGCAGCTGCAGCTGTAGCCGGAGCCGGAGCCGAAGCTTTTGACTTTGTAGCTCAACTTCAAAAATTCAAAATTTGTAATAGTCTCGGAAACGAAAAGGAGCTGGGTGGCTGCTGGGTGAGCTCACGCAATCGGCAACGTGTCGCATTTGTAGTTAGACATAATTGTTAATTACCCGAAACCATTACCACATTAAAGGCCATAAAATGCAACACTAATTGCTTTACGCCAGGACAACCCGTAACACTCGAACAATTCCGCTACTCTGCTTCACTTCTTGCCATTCAGTTGCTCTCGAGTCAACATTTTCTATTTCATTATGCAGCCAGTGCGCTCTACATGAGTGTGTGTGTGTGTGTGTGTGCGTGTGTGTAATGCTCGCATGTAACGTAATATGCAGAGCAACAATAGTTCTGCTTTTGGCCAGTGATAAGAGGGGGTTTAGAGGGGGGTTGGTTAGCAGCATATGATGCCATGGAAAACTGGCAGGCATTCGGAATCGCACACAGTAGAAAGTATGTAGAAGAAGAGAAGTCGAGTTGCAGTGTAGCATGTGATTAATATTTCAAAATTACAGTGACATGCAAAGTGTCAACTCATTTTGAGGCATGCCCCCTTTGGCATTTGCAGCCACTCCTCCTCTCCACCACTTCTTGACTCCTCCACAAACAACAAACTCTTGTCACTTGCAACAAAGAGCTGAGCGAAAAATGGTGTAAACGTTTTGTAACAATTCACTTCATAGTCGACGACAAAGCAACAACAACTCAAAACACTCGAACAACAACAACAACAACAACAACAATACAATTCACAATGAACAGACGACATTGTAGTACGTCACAAAGTAAGGTTCAGAGGTAGGCGTGAAAATCGTGAATTAAGTGAAATATTTATTAGCCAAGGCATCGAGTCACGCGGACGCAGCACGCGATTCAATTGAAATTATGCTAAGAATGGAAGGGGATATGGGAGGAGAGGGTGTGCCACATGTTGTGTTGAGGGTGCTTGGCATTTATTTAATTACTGTAACATCATCTAGATACGAGTAAAACTGTCACCACAGAGAGCAGCAAAAAACATAGCAGAAGACACGGGTAATCTACAACAAGAAGACGTGGAACGAGCACCAGAAGAAGAAGTAAAAGTAGAGGAAGAAGAAGAAGAAATACAAAAACAGCTACAACATAGGCAACAACAAGAAGAAAGCGAGAAGCAGCTTCATCAATGACAAACGAGGGTCGTTCATCGATTATGCTGCCTGCTTGACTTACATAATTGCATTTGCTGCTGTCAAGAAATAAATGGCAACAATGTTACAATCTATGCACATACCTATTTAGGACGAATAACAACTTGAATTAAAGCAAAGCCTTTTTCCTTGCAATTAATAAAAGTTTCTCTTATTTATGCTTAAGGTTCTCTATAATCCTTCAAACTACTGTCCAACTTTTCAGTGTACCTCTGAAAATTGAACAGAAAGTCAACGAAACTAACTAACAAACAAACATTATGTTAAAATTAAAAATTAACCAAAGCAGAGTTGATTGATATTTTTGAATTTGACATTACACTTTACTTTAAAATATCTTTTAGATATTGAAAAGTGGAACTAAATTGATACAAGATACTTATCTTAGAGCATTTAGAACTTACTAATGAACCTTGTGTTAAACGTTGTCGCATGTTTGACACAGCAAAGAAGAAAATAAATTGAAAAGCTTTTTAATTGATTGCTCTTCCTTAGGTTAATGATACTATCCGGCATTTGATTTTGCGCTTGTTTTTGGATAAATTAAACTGATTTATGTAGTATAGACTAATCTCATGCAGCTTCGAGTGGCCATTTTGGGTTCTTGGGGCCGCAGCAATTAACACGATTCGACGCGCACTGTCAGGGATAGAATGAGAAAGGCAAAGAGAAAGAGAGGAAATATAACAAACAGCATACCAAATCACAATCCTTTAGCATTTACCACTTTCCAGTCGAGGCTAAAATATTGGGCAAGCGATTTGACATATTGCCAACAAAGGAACTCATTATCTGTGCATTAAATGGAACAGGACTCCGACCGGGGCTCAGGCCTGTGTGTCACGCTTATAAAACACATTTATCATAACTAATCCTTTGGGGTTTTTGGCTGCCACGTCGTCGTTTTGGCCAAAACGGGCTCTGACTCTGTCACAGCCACAGCCACAGCCACAGCCGCCACCGATAACACTTTGAATAATAAATAAATACAAGCAACAGCAACATTTTTTGGCAACAGCAAAACGCAAACAGAAATGGATTTGAAACTGGTGTTGGAAGAGGAGAAGACGAAGGTCTTTAATGCAAACGATTATCATATAAGTAATATAAAAATAAATTGTACCCCTTTACCACAAGATGTCAACAAAAAAAAAAAAGGATAAGGCTGCAAAGATGCTGCCAGTGAATCGTGATTGGCTTGGCAGCCTTACGATCAAATTGGACTGCTTTTAGACCTCATAGACTTAGAAATACTCCTGGTTCCAGCTGGCAAATGCCCAGCGTATTTATTTGGAGGCTCTGCATTTAAATAGCCAGAAAGACACTCGCCACCGATTGACTAGCATAGCATTTGGCAGCGCTTAAATAAATTAGCGACCCACACTCTAAGCTCAGAAAAGAGAGCCAGCAAAGTTTTAACAGTGTTGTTGGCGTGGCCTGTTAGCCATTAAAGCCAATTGCCCACAAAATCATGCCCGATATCATAATTGCTCTTCGTGGCTTTTGTTGATGTTGTTGTAGTTGTTGCTTCATTGTGGCTGCTGCTATTGGCCAGAGAAGCTGTTGTAGCTGTTGTTGTTGTGGCTCTTGTTGTTGTTGTTGTTGTTCTTGTTATTTAGTCAGCGCCAACGTTGGCCAACGCGCTCACAAAGTAGCTCTCTGGCTCATGTAAAATATTGTTATACTCTGTTGGCCAAAAGTAAATTGGGGTATATTAGTGTGCAGAAGTTCCTTGGTCCTTAAGTCGAGCTTGGAGAATTGTAAGAAGCCTTCATGAACTCTCATATATTCAATAGACAACATTTTACACAATTTATAGTTAATTACTGTTAATGTTGAAGTTCAATATGTATACTTATATATTATATATTAATATAATAATTAATATATATATTAATATTATATAATAATCCAACCAAAAAACCAACTTAAAACCAATTTTAGTTGACAAACAATTTAAATATTAAATCTCTCTATATTAATGGAAAAACTTGATAAAACTCTAAATTTATTGAAAATATAAATTAGTTAAAGTAACTTAAGTCACTTTTTGACTCCAAAAATGTATTCGAAAAGTGGAATATCTCTTGGAGATTTGAAATTTGAGTTTTTGTGATCTAAAACCATTTTGCCTAGTTTTTTAACTTTCTAAGCTCTAATTGAATTCTATGTTCTATCAACAAAAGGGTTTTTAATAGTAAACAGTTAGAAATTGCGTGTTTCTGAGCGAATTCGCTACACGGTTGAACCTACAAAGCTTCAATGGAGGTAAACTGGTCGATTGTTGATAATTGAGTTTTATGTTTTCCTTTTAAAGAGCATTCAAAAAAGGGAATGGATTTTTACAAAGCTTTATTTTTATTTATTCAAAGCCAAAACACAGTTCGAGTGGGCAAATTGTAGGAGGAGTGGAGTGGAGAGGAAAATTGCTGTTGCGATAAATTTAAACACTTGTTGTATGTAGTTGTAACCAAAGTTGTTGCTCCACAATTTATTAGAAACACTTTGTGGCTGTTTTGGTATTTGCATGCGTGGCCAGCCAGCCAACCAGCCAACCAGCCAACCACCCAGCCAGCCGACAACCCAGCCATAAATGTCTCATGGTCGCTTGCAACGCATTTTTATTGAATTTGTGGCAATGAGTTATTGTGCGACATGTTGTCAAAGATCGCATGGAACAAGAAATTGAAGCAGTGTCTTTGGCGCTGCAACGAGTATCTGCATTGAAGTCATAGCTACTACAAATTTGGCACTTGACTCTGAGCCAAGTTAATTAACACTATCGTCTAAAGATTGGAGAAACCGGAGAGGGTTAAATGTGACGGTGACGGTTTCAATACTAATGAAACGTCTGCTAGCTGCATACTCGTAAATTTCATTGTTTACCATATCTAAGGAAGGCAAATGGCATGTGGCTCTGGCTTTCGTCCAACTGGACAGTTAACTGCTACAGCTACAAAATGCCTCTGGCTTGACTTGGCCTGGCTAATGAAAGGCTGAGTGCTGTCGGGCTTTTGCAGGTTGTCAGGCTGTATGAGTTATGGGCGTGTTCCATATGGCACTCGAAGACGCATGGCACGACAGGATGGTATAGGAATAGTTGCAAGTCATTGGCGGCTGCTATGATGACTTTTAAACTTTCTATTAAACTATAACAACGATGATAGATGAATAATAAAAGCGCAAAATACATAATAAAAAAGTTTGGCGTCACTGACGACAACAATTCTGTTACCCTCTCTTGCTCTTTCTTTGAGTGAAACTTCAACAGCAAATGTCAGCCAATACCAAGCCGAGATCCACACCATAAACCCGAGGCCAAAAGCGAGACGGAGCCTCAGAAGGAAATCAGCAAAACGTTGCCATATTTGCTCAATATACGCTTTTAGAGTCAGGAGTCAGGAGTCGGGACTCGGAAGTGGGGAGTGTGGAGTGGGAAGTGGAGAGTAGGAGCAGGAGCAGAAGCAGTTGGTTGCCCAGGGTGCTGCAGACGGCGACGAAGACTGATGCTGCTGCATTTGCGGTGAGTGCGTGCCTCGCATAAGTTAGTTCCCCTTGTAGCATCCTCTCTTCTCGTTTCCCACTCCACGCTGTTTCCCGTTTCCGGCCAACAATATTCAGGATACAGCCGGAAGAGCAGGCCGACTAAAGCATTGGCATTGACTACAGATTGATGAGTTGTTGAAAAATTGCAAATAGCAAGCTTAAACAACAGTTTTGCTCAGAGATAAAGCGAATGAAGAGCGATATGAGTGAAAGCTTCTTCACTAAATCGAATTCCAACCATGTCAACACATAGAGATACCTGTAGCAATCAAAGCTACATCAATACAGTTTAAAAATAATCAATTTCTCACCCATTACCCATATGGATAGTAAAATTTGATTATTCCCCTAATTCTTAAAGTATTACGGACGTTAAATAACGACAATTCATTTGACTAGCTATCAAAAATCCATTTCCAGTTTAAAGAGCTGTCAGTTTAGTTTAAAAAAGGTTGAATTTTATTTATTAAGTTTGATTATCGAATTTGATTTATTCACAGTAAATGCCAATTGCATATGCATTACTTTTAAAAGCAAGTAAAAAATGATTAGACATTTAAGTTGAGAAACGGTTATTGGAAAAGTTGATGGGGCAACAGTTGATGCGAGTTACGTTCTCAGTTAGCTGGGCGATAAATCCGTAGTTACATCAAATCAAGTACGACAGAGAACGAGAGAGACAGAAAGAGAAAGAGAGGGAGACAGACAGAGGGTAACAGACGCTGCTGACAAAGCTGAAATTGTGAAAGTTTTGAACTCATGATGGACTTGGTGTACGAAGGCTGTTCCAACTGCGAGTTGGGAAAGCAGCTGGCCAGATTATATCACCGTATCTATTTGTACGTGTCGGTGTTTGCCATTGCCCTTGGCATACTCCTGTATGGGATCAGAGAGCGTATTTACAGACTGTCCGTCACCTGGGACAGAACCGCTCCGCTCTACCGTATTGGCCAGCCTGGTGAATCTGATGTTGTCTTTGGAATGTTACTATAGCATGTTGGTCTGTCGGCTCGTGACTGCGCATTATCGCATCAAATTTTTGAGTAAAGTACACTCAAGGATTCTTACCGATCTCTATTGTCTGCAGCAAGTAGAAGGAGCAACAGTTACGGCAGGAATCCTATCAATAATATCGATAGTTTCGTTTCTGGTTGTAATTAGTTTAACAGCTCAGTTTACAACTGAAGATAATAATGATTTAATGATAATAATACTTATTAATAATGATATGAAAGAATATGCAAATCGTTTAATCAAAATGTAAATGCAAATGCAAAAATTAAAATGTGCCCATAAAAATGTTGCAACCTGCAAAATGTAAAACACCAAACAAAATACAACAAACAAAAAAGAAGAAAACTGGTGAAAAAGAGCAAGCAGACATTTTGTAAATATTATTACAAGATTTTTTTGCCATTTATTTATACTATTTTGTGTGTGTTTTCATGGGGGTCGCTTTTGTATTTTATTATTTTTGCTGGCTGCATGATAATAAATTTGCATTTAAATCACCGCCACCGCCACCACCACCACCACCTTCACCTCCACCTACACCTAGACACAAACACCAGACTATTGGCTCGCTTGTCCTGGTTTTTTGAGGGGAATTGCGGTCCACTTTTTGGGCAACAGAAACAAAAGCCCTACGAGTCAGAGTCAGAGTCACGTTGTGTTGGATATACGAGTACACACAACATTATTAACCACAAAGTGTCACATGATTTTATTTGGCTCGTTTCCGTGCAGTTTACCTGCAGCTTTTTGCACAATGCACTGAACTGCACTGTACTTTTTCTGACCAAGGCGCAGGACAACTTTGGCTCCCTTTTATTTTGGGCAGAGAGACTTCTGTCTTCTGATTTTAAATGCTGATAAGCGCTAAAGGACATTCAAAATAAAATAGCTGCAAGTAGCACTTGTCTAGCTACTTGCGACTAGCGACTAGCGACTAGCGACTGGCGAATTGAATTGGGATTGGCAAAGGGAATGAGTCTTGAGTCTTGAGTCCTTCATCGCAGTTAGCATTGCAATGCAGTGCAGTTAACAAAGTGCAACTGGGGGATTGCAATCGCCATAAAGAGCTGCTGACCCGGCGGGGCCATTGTCGAGGGCAAAATTGAAGTGCAAATAAAAGCTGTGCAATTTTTGTTGGGTGGGATGGGATGGGATGGGGTGGTGTGATGTGGGAAAGGGGAAGGGAAGCCAAAGGACATCGCATATTTCAACAAATTTTTTACTGCACTTTTAGCGTTTGCTGCACGGTTGAGTTTTCCTCTCTGCTGGATTTTGCTGGTTGCCGCCGCCGCCGAAATGTCACAGAAACAAGTAAACGGAAACACTCGAAAAGTATTTTGTTTGTTATGCTAAAATTTAATGGCACAGGAAGTCGTATTAAAGACCAGCAGAGTGAATGACAACAAAAAAAACATATATATACCAACGATAAGGAACGGAAATAAAAAATATAAAAATATCGATCAAGGCAGCAGCAGCAACATTTCATTTCGTATTACTCTACATATTTTCATTTATTTTACGTTTGATTGATTATTGGCACACGATTGACAAAATTTGATATTTTTGTAGCCGCTTTTCTTTTTGTATCTTTATACATATACATATACTATACATATACATAAATACAATGCGATTCAGTCGTAAATGCCAATGTTGATTTTATGCAAATTCGCGAGCATATCTTGCAAAAAAAGAGTCGAGTGAATAAATTTAATATTATTGTTGAACTTTAATTATCTGCCATTTATTGTCATACTCTGGCGTAATAAAGTCCCAGTGCGCTTGGCGGCACAATAAAATTCTATGGAGTTCTTTTATAAGACTTTCGCATGGTACTAGATTAAAAACCTCAGATAAGTTTGCATTTAATCACATGGAATCGCATTTTACTTATCTATAAATATAAAACTCTTTATCCTAATTGACTGTCTCATCACGCTGGTGGCCAAACGCCTTAAGAAATCGATGTGAAATTTTTACACAACATAGTTGAGTCATAATAAGATATAAATTTGGAATTAAATATGTTGCCTTTCAGCACTATCTAACAGAATAAAAAAACTACTAAAGTACAAATAAAAATTGTAAATCTATTCATTAAGTTTTTTATTCTTTACTTATCATTACTAAGTAGTTAAGCATATTTATATATTTCTTGTTTATCTAGCTTTAGTTTATTTTCACATCAGCAATTATTCCTTGTTTATGTGACTCCAATACCATATGGCAATGATTTTCCTCAATATATCAATATAAAGAAGCCATTTTCCCTGTGTTGGCTTATGCACTTGTCACATCTGCATCTCTCGCTTTATCTCCATCTTTATCAAAGTTTGTGTTGTGCTGAGCTACTTATTCCAACAGACAGGGAGTGCAATATGGTGATGGAACAATTTGACACATTGGAATCGGAAAGTCAGCAATTCACAGACTTCATCCAGTCAAGACAAAGCCTCCAAAAATGGCAACGTTGATAGCTGTGTGGCAGTCAGACAGAGTGGCATAGTGGCAGAGTGGCAGCTCCCTGGTGAATGCCTGGTCGCGTCCTGCTAAGGGACACTGTGCGAAACTGAGTCGCAAACGCATGTGAATCCGCAAGCCGACAACCAGAGGCCTCTTGTGGGATTTCCATAGCTGTTTCTGTTACTGTTGCTGTTCTTCTTTTTGCATTGAATTTTGGGGCAGCATTCAAAATACGTGTATTCACCATCTGTACAACTTCACACTTCTGCGAGAGAGTGTGTGTATGTGTGTGTGTGTGTATGCCAGCATAGCGTGTAAAGGGTCTTAGGCCAGGACTCCTTATCTCCAACTGTGCTCTTCATTTATTTGGGCACGTGCTGTTCGTCATTTAAGAGTTTTGTCTGCACTTTCGTTGGTAGAATTTTAAAATATTACTTATATACCAAACGTCAAAACGCTGTCGAGGCATTAACTTTTCACCCTTTTTCGATCATGTCATGTATATGTGTGTGTATGGCCACATTAAGGCTTTTTCTATTACTATTACGCCTACAGGCAATGGGTTGCATATTTATATTAATTTAAGTTAACTTTATAATTAATACAGCCATTTTTGAGAGTAAAACGTATTCGTATTCATTGAAAATGGCTGGTAACTAGACTAAAAACTTGATTGCCTTTGTCAAAACAGAATCAATTGTCATCCGTACTGCCAATTTGATCTTAGCTCGACCTTTAGTTAGCAAAAATAAATCAGAGCTCTTCAAAATGCAAATGCATTAAGCTACGGTGGAGCAAGCTCGACAGTAGGAGACCCTGTA
The DNA here is from genome assembly GCA_037043535.1 of Drosophila putrida. Lineage (NCBI taxonomy): Eukaryota > Metazoa > Arthropoda > Insecta > Diptera > Drosophilidae > Drosophila > Drosophila putrida. The sequence goes on from JBAMBI010000934.1 coordinate 2,548,218, forward strand.
GTTTTTGAGTGCAATGCGATCATTGTTTGTTTCAGTTTCAAAAAATTTGCATAGATGGCGCCACTACAAAGATATCAGTTGATTTTGCCCGTTATACTGTTGGTTGAATAACTTCCACGTATATCAGGAAGGAACTCTAGGAACTCAAAAAGGGTCAGACGGACAGACAGACATGGCTATATCGACTCTGCTGCTTATGCTGATCAAGAATATATATACTTTATGCCTGTTTCGCACATTTTTTTTTGCACAAACGTAATAGACGCATTTGTACTTTTTTAAAGTACAGGGTCTAAATATTATTATTTTTTGGACAAAATCAAAAGGCAGAGACCACATGAAAAATATATACATATTTTAAAAACATTCTCAAACACTCTTGGTTATTAAAATTTGAATAGAACATCAATTTAAATTCGATTTTGAAGACTTTCAGCTTTTCCAGTGAAATGTAATTTTAATATATAATATTTCAATGCAAGCAGCACCAAATTAAAACGGTTTCAGTGCCGGTTCTGGTCTTAATCCCCGGTTGAAACTAAACCTATTTCAAGCGGAGCGTCTTGTTGACTATAAGTGATTTGTATGTCATTTCTGGCACTAAAAGTATGCGAGTACAGGTATAATGTAAATAAAAAGTTTGCTTACATTAGCTTACATAATGTTTTGGTAAGCTAATACATGCTTGGGTATCTTGGTAATTGGAGGCTTATTGTAAAAGTAGAATGATTGGTAACGCAACATCTTTAAATTAGCATCATCGGCTAGCAACCTAAATAGTACATATAATTAGTGTTGTAAATCCAAACTGAACATCGATTTAAAAATCAGATTCTGAAAATCGATTGTTCGAAACGTCGGAAATTTCGACATCGATTGATCGATTTCTCATACAAAATTTTTAAAAATTGAATGTAGAAGAATTTGGTTCTTAACACTTATGTATATTTATAAATACATAATTTAAAAGCAATTTTTAGGACTAATGAAAATATATTTTAATATTTTCTTCATTCTGATCTTAAAATGACCGAACTTTTCAGATACAGTATAAAACAAACATGATAGTATATTTCAAAGCTCAAATTTATTAACAAAGAGATCGTTAAATTTGTATTATATTTAATATATATACGAATTGTCTTAATTATTTAATAATTATTCAAACAATCAATTAACAATTATTCAAAATAAAAAGGAAGCCTGCTTCAATCTTCGGCATTATTCAAATAGTGTGCTTTAAATGCGTACATGACATTAATTAAACAAATTAAAAAATATATTCCTCATATTCAGTCGGTAGAGCCCGACAGTAGCATACCCTGGGGTAGTAGAGAACGCCACACAAATTTTCTTCTAAACAAAAAAAAAAATATTTTAAATGTATAACAAAAATTAAATAAAAAAAATTTAAGAATTTAAGCATGCTTTTACTGGGATTCGAACCCAGAACTCCCGTCTGACTACGTGGCACCTCTACCACTTGATAACTTGAAAGAGAGAAAGAGAGAGGAAGAGAAAGAAAACTCACAACAACAACAAGAACACATTAAATTAAAGAATTAAATAATTAAATAATTATCTTCCGTGTTTATTATCCGATCTTGATTTTTACGAGGCACCCATATAAGTATAAGTATTGTTCCTGCCGAAGCTCAAATCTTTAGCTTGTTAATTGCCAGTGCTATCCTTTTTTTACTTTGTGGGCGAAGGGGGCTTGGTATCCAAAATTTGAAATAAACTTGATCTGCGTGCAAATATAAGAAGTCTTCACACCACATTTGGTGGTTCTAGGTCTTACCATCTCTGAGATCTCGTTGTTCATGCGGACGGACAGACGGACCGACGGACAGACAGACATGGCTAAGAATATATATACTTAATGGGGTCTGCCACGCCTCCTTCTGCCTGTTACATACATTTTTTTTTTAACAAACTTAATATATTCCTAGGGTTTAATCATGTGTCTTTGGTTCCGTGCTTTATATCCACATTGCCCGGTACCTTGAAGGGAACAGAAAGAAAGACAATGATCAGATAATATGTTTGGTAATCAGTCTGTTGTTACTTACATAACAGTTTTTTCAGTCGCCACAGTAACATAATCTAATTATGCTATTTATATGTATTTATGTTTAATAAACGTTAATAAAATTGTAGTTTATACTTACTTTGGCATATTTGTTCACATTAACATTTATCGCGGCACAAATTTTGAAGCCGCGTCCTTTCTGCAGGGTTCACTAATGACGTGCAAAATGTACGCTGTTTCACGAAAATCGATTTATTTAAATCGATTGATCGCCTAAAAATAGATCGAGTTAAAACACTCGAAAATCGCTTGCACAAAAATCGACTAATCGATGTTTCCATGTTTCACCTATAATACATTTCTTGACCTTTGCTAATTACTTGCTGACCATGAATAACACACTACAGTAAAAAAAATAGTAGTTGCTCATATACAAATTAGCTAGAAATAAAAATTTAAAATTGTTATCGCGGCTCTCAACATATTTTAAAAAAAATATTTAGCTAGTAGTTTTTTTTATATTTTCAACATATCTTACATGGTATTTATTCAGCAGTGGGTTGTAAAATCGTTGCTGATTGATTTTTCCACATTTATTTTTACGGATAAAGCAAAAAGCTTAATCGATGTTATATTGAACCCGTTTACATTTCAGAAAGTAGCATGAAAAAAGTCCAATAGTTTACGGTACAATATGCACTTGATTCTCGTCTTGTGTTTGTAGGCTTGCTGGCTGATTTTTATAAGTACTGATAAAATTGAATGTCCAAGCGATAATCACTCAAAGTAATTATTTATATAGAAAGGTCTGAATATACAGAGGCAATCATATAGATAATTGTACTAATAATAATTATAATGCTCGTAATCATTTTTTACATCGTTGAAGGTGTTCCCAAAACAAAAACGAAGTGCGAGGCGCAGGAAATATCGAGTTAGACAAATGGAAGTAGGATTTCCTTGTAGAATAAATGAAATATATTTAAATATTTGAATAGTACATATATGTATGTATTTATGGGTTTAAAAAGAGTGTGGGGCATCATTTCATTTGGGGCCACGTGCTGATCGTCATTTAAGAGCTTTGTCTACACTTTCGTTGTTGGAATTTTAAAATTTTGTTGTGCCAAAATGCCAAATGCCTGCGTGGCTTTTACTTTTCACCCTCCGCGTGCGTGTGTGCATGAGTACACACTCATGTGAGAACTATGTGTGTGTGTGTGTGTGTGGCCACAATATGACTGTTGCTGGTGCTGCCCGCTGCCAACAAAGTGCCCAAGTGGAATGCAACATTGTTGCTTCCACGCAGTATTCAAATGCGGCGTCGTTTTCATTTGTTTTTTCCCTTACTTCTCCCTCTCCCTTTTCCCTTTCTCTTCCTTTTTCTTGCGTTGTATTTGTATTTTTGGATGTTGAGTTGGTTGGCATCGTCTCTGGGCATCATTTCCACTGACTGCGTTTCATTTCGTTTCTGGTTGTTGTTGCTTTTGCTTCAGCAGTAATTTGGTATGCCTTTTGTTGCTTTTCCCTGCCTGCCTGTCTTCCCAGTCAGCCTATATGCTTCACGGCCTGACTGTTTGTGTCTCTGTCTCTCAGTCTGTCTGTCTGCCGGTCTGCCGGTCTGCCGGTCTGCCTGCCAGTTTGTCTGCTTTGCAAAATAGTTTTTTCTCCGCTTTTAATTTGAATTACAAATTGTATTCAAGTGCAACAAAATTTAATCAAATTTCTGCCGCATCTATAATAGTTTAAACTTTAAGGACATCGTAAGCAAAGCCTTTGCCTGAACACGTGTGTAAATAAATGCCGACAGGCTTTGCTATCAGTAGATTCCCTTCGCTCTTCCCCTCGCCACACTTCGGTTACGCCTTTCAGCGCTTTTACACTTGATGCCAGTTGAAATTTAATTGACTGTGTTCGCTATACACATATACGCATACATACTTATATATATGTATTTACATACTATGTGTGTGTATGTGTGAGAGAGTGTTGACTTGTTCGCTGGCCATTATGGCCGGTGTCAGACCCTGCCACATACACATACGCTGACATCGTTGTTGATGCTGCAATTACCAAAGGTCCTGAACGAGTTGAAGTTGCAGTTGCAGCTGCAGCTGCAGCTGCGGGCAAATGAGTTGTAAATAGTTGACGCCCCGACCAAATCGTTTAAATTGCTATATAATGATAGTCATAGGTTGCACGTTTACAATCACAATCACAATCACACACACACACAAATACATATGTATATGTGTGTTCTCTGTTGCCGGAAGATGTAAAAGTATCGCCTAAAATGCGGCCAACGAAAGCGTAGAGCAAATGCTGCCGCTCAAGTGCGCATACGACACGTTGTACACACGGCTGCAAACGTTCTCCTCTGTGGCTGTAGTTGTAGCATACATAGACCCACATACACTCCCATACACACGAACATACAACCACCCAAACACACGCTCGTTACGTTAACGATAACAAGTGTCGCGCAAACAAAGACAGTTCGGCAGTGGGAAGAGATGAGAGAGGGAACACGGAGCACTGAGCACAGAAGAGGGAAGAGAAGACAGGGAGACTATGCTTCCCTTTGGGGGTTGCTGCCGTGTTTGAGCGGCTGCGAAAGGACATCGAACAAGTTTGGAGCTCGTGCTCGAATACGAGGTCCTGCGCTGCTCACGGAGCCCACGCTCATCGCGCAGTTGGCTGCCGTCGTGCGACGACAGCGGTAGTTGTGTGCGCTTGACTGGCCTTCAGTTGCCAGTTGCCAGTTCCCAGTTGGCAGTTCCCAGTTGGCAGATACCAAACAGTGTCTCTAAGCTATATTCTCCTGCTGATATTGCTGCTGCTTCTTCAGTTCAATTTAGTGTTTTGTGAGTGCAGTGTAAACCCAAATAAGAGAAACAACAAAAACTTGTAGAAGATACTTCAAACCGAAAAACGTTAAAGCCAAAGAGAAAGGAAATGGAAAATAACAGACTCGTTTTGTGGAGGACGGTTACGCCCAGGCGTAAAGAGGGACTTGGCCAAAGTCAAGGCACACGCATACCTTACACACCCTCACACACCCTCTCTCACACAAACACATTCATTCCATAGTTTATTGTTTGGCCTGCAATTGACTTGTTTTGTTCTTAAACTGTTTTTATACTATTTTTTCTTCGTTTCTGCGTATTTTGTTTGTCTTGTTGTTTTTGTCATTTTTTTCGCTTTATTGTATTATTGTTCTTGAGCCATTTTCTTTAAGCTTTTAGACGCCTGTGGACATTATGCGGCCAAGCAACCACAGCTTACAATTTTTCTTCCAACCAAACACATATCTCTTGCCATATGTTGCAAGACTCCGTGTGTCAGTATGTGTGTGCGTTTGCCAGTAAAAACTTTGCCGTTGGCTTTTTTAAAAACTAAAATCACTTTACCTGCAAATGAAATGCCCATTGTGCTGTTTGTGGGTTTTTGGTGTTGTTGCTGAACTTTTGCTGTTTTTTATTGAAAATCAAGGGGCCCCAAATAAGTTTGGAAACTACATACATACGTCAAACAGATATTAATGGTAAGTATACGAAAGTGTGGCTTACATGCATGCCGTTAATTAAGCCATCTTCTCTCTTTAATTGATAAGAACATATATCGTTCTGAGTGTATAATTAAAAAACAGCTTAACTGTCTGTTAAATTAGGAATTCGTCCGTCTCTCAGTCTGTCTGTCTTTCAGTATGTATGTCTGCCACTTGCATCGCAATTATAATAAATCAACTCAATAAGTCCGCTGCTGACAGCTTTGCAAATGCAGTTTACACACACACACACACACACAGTGATACACAACATACACACTTACATAGACCTTTTGTGATATATAGTTGCAAAGTAAGCACCTGACACTTTTCGCAAACATTTGCAATCCTTTAAATTAATTATGTTGTCCAAGTTGCATCAATACATATATTTATGGGAGCCAAACACTCAGTTTGCGTCAGCTAATGATTTTCCACAGTGTTATAAAAATGGGGCCAATTCTTCCAAGCCAATTACCAATTGTGATAACATTAATTACAACCAAGTCGCTTTAGTTTTATTGGCATTTGTAGAGAAAGAGAAAGAGAAAGAGTAAGTGAAAGGCTGTAAGATAAGTTTCTGCGCGACGGCATTTCGACTTGGCCTAAAGCTGTCAGTCTGCCAAACATTCTGGCCAGACAAATGGCTGAAAGCTGCCACGGTCTCAGGCCGTTAACATACGCTGTCAACTGTTTCCCGATTCTCAATTCTCAGCTAACAACTCTTAGCATTCCCCTCAATTCGTCGAGAGAGACAAACTGCTGCTGCAGCTGTTGAAAATCAACAGCAACTGCAGATTGAATTACGTGCACCCACGTGTGGCAATCTGAAAGCGAGGAAGAAGTGGTTTTTAGTGTGCGGCAGCTCAAATGTGAAAAGTTGCATACATAGGTGCGCCGCTGTCTGTCAGACTGTCAGACTGTCAGACTGTCATTGACTCCACACCCCACCCCAATAAAGTCAAAGCGAGCTAAAAGGAGACGACAATAAGGACGAGAGCACGGGCAAGGACGGAACGAAAGACAGGACGAGAACGAGGACTCTAGACCAAACACACAAATACCAACCAACATCACCTGACATTGTTTGCTCTGCGGATTTGCATTGTGGTTAGTTGGCGGTAAATGTGTGCGTGTGTGTGTGTGTGTATGTGTGTGTTTATGTTGCTAGAAGGCAGCCATTTTGTGTGCACTGTCAGGCCAGTCCAGTGCAGGCAAAGCAACTAAAATAAATGTTTTCTATAATCAAATGGTAATGCAGTCAACCAGCTTTCAGACTGCGTCAGAGTCGGAATCGGAATCGGAGTCTGAGCCTAATATCCGCTACATATCCAAAAACTCAGCCAAGCATCCACATCAGACCACAAAAACAACCAGCCAGGCAGACCGACTCTCTCGGCCAAGTTAGCCAAGCAAGCAAGGGTTGGCAAGCCGACGGCAGACAGCGTCTTCTTGTTTGAAGTAATTACATTGTTCGCAGGCATCGTAAAGTGGAGTGAAAGGCGTTAAAGTGTTAAGTTGCTTGTTAATTTTTTCTATGCTGCTGTTTCAACTATGTTGCCAGCAACGAGCAACCAGCAACCAGCAACCGACAACCGACAACCGGCAACCAGGAAACAGCTACCTTGCCACACTGCCAACAAGAACAACAACTAAGTCTCTGGTTGCTTGCTTTTGTTGTGGATTATAGTCGCGTCTGATTAATGAAGCGTAGCTACGTAGCTGGATTAAGCGACTTGGCTGATGCCACACTGGCTGCCACGTCTGCCAATGCTGCTGCTGCTGCTCCTTGTAATTAAGTTGAGTGTAGTATAAATAACTGTATTTGCACAGGCAGAGTCCAGAGTCCAAAGTGCTGTGAAATGTTTCATTAATTTTGTTATTTTTGCTAAGTATGGTTAAGTACAATGTGGAATGGCTTTGGGCATTGCGGCCAGCATCCGTCAAGATATTTTAGTGCCAAATAAGGTTATTAGCTTAGCTAACGGCTGGTATAACTTTTACTATAGTTTTCTTAAAAAATTTATTCATTAATTATGCAACTTCTACAGGAAATCAACAAACAACTTTCCGTATTTTGAGGCAATATTCGTTACAATCATTTCGCTAAATTAATTAGAAAACTTTAAATTGTAATATCTGAATTGCGAATCTTGCAAATTGTTCTTATTCCTAGCATGTCATTAAATAGTTAACACTTCTAACAGTTCTTCCTAATTTATTATATTTTTACAACGATGAGTGTCCTGTTACTCAACTGGGCAACTTCATCAAGTCAGAAATTAGAGCTAAAGAGGTAATTATTTTTTTAACATAAGATAACAACATAATATAAGTAACAACAAGAAATCATAGGTTTGTATTAGCACGAGGGGGTAAAGAGGTGATGCAGGGGAAGAAGTGGATGATTATGTCAAGACTCGAATGGGGAAATCTTGAGGTTGGTGTCCTTTCAGTCTTTTCCGTACTCTAGTTCGGTGACAGAAAGAAGTTAGGCTCTTCCTAATCACATTGTATAATTGAGATTGAAGAAAGTACTGCATACTTAATAGCGCTTTTATTTTTCGACAAACTTGCAAAAATCTGAATAGCTGACGCTTTGATGTGCGAATGATTCAGATTCGATAATAATTTAATGCATACTTAACTGCATTTTTTCAAAAGTCGTTTGACAGCAAATGAGAGTTTGATTTCCTACAAATAAAAACAGAACTCTATGTTTTCATAACTTTTTAATATATGTAGGAAAAAATGTATGCAATGGAAAATTGTATAACTACCATACGAACTGTAAATTATAATTTCTAGCGTATTAACTTTTGCATTTCTCGTTGTCATGTGAACGTTTCAAATGTGCATAAATTATATTTTTATCACAGTTATTTGTGTTTATATGTGCAAGCGTCGACGCGCCCGCTTCCCTCTTTCCCCTTTCCCCTTTCCCCTTTCACCATGACTCGCCTCGCATTTGGCTAATACTTAATATGGAACATAAAGCATTGTTATTGAATAGGTTCGCATACTTTGAAACAAATTGGATAATTGCAATTTGCAATTAGATTTACGAGTTTGTAACAAATGCCATTTACTGGACTCCTAATGCATTCGTCGGACATTTTAAATGCTTTAAGGAGCTAAAATTTCCAATTGGGCAGCTAAAGGTGAATAAAACAGCAACACATTAATTTTTAGACGATTTTCATTGTGAAAAAAAAGCGACGCCCAAAAACTTACACAAAAATCGCTATAAACTGATAACAGAACTTACACATGCCGAGACAAAGGGTAAATGGGCAAGGGTTCAAAAGTTGAAGCGGGATAAAAAAGAATGCAAGCCCGATAGTTGGCAACGGGAAAGTCGAGCTGCACTCACGCTATTTATAACCGACGTGGGCTTTTGTTTTCGATGGCCTTTTCATTTGCAGCCAAACGGCAAAACACTCAACAAAAACCTCGAAAAAAAAGAAACAAAGAAATCCTCCCAAGATCATAAAAAGTAGAGAAAAGAGAAAAAAGCTAAAACAACTTTGCCAAATAGTACGACAATGGAAACGACATTGTGTGCGCAATACGAGTAGTACTATCTAGTGTTGCTGCATCTCTTTTCCTCTTCTTGTCCCTCATCCCCTTCTCTTGGCCATTCTTTAAGCCGCAAACATCAAATGGCCAAAATGCTCAAAGTGGATGCTTAAAGCTGTCAAATCTACTGCACAATTTAAGCGTTCAATTGAACATCCCCATTTCCCCAGTAATAACAACAACAACAACAACAACAACAACAAAAACAACTCAAACAACAACAGCAGCTATAACAGCAAGCCTTTGTCGTTGTTGCCGTTGCCGTTGCTGTTGCCATCGTTGGAAATATTTTCGTAATTATTTTGCATGCAAAGTGCGGATTTTTCCAATTTTCACTTATCAAAGCGCACGCGGCCAATATGCAAAATGGCTGGTGAAAAAAACAAGTGGAAGCAAAAACAAGTGACATTGCTGAAACCCATTATAGTCGACTACGCAATACTCTGTAGCCATATAATGGTAAAGAAAGTGATTGCTATTTACAGATATGTCGTTATAAACATTTTTAGTTTAAAATTTAATCATATCAAATATTCTTTAAAATTGTTCAAACTAGAAGTTTTTCTAATTTTCCAACTGTGAATGATTTTTGAAGTTGACAAAGAAATTGAAAACATTTAGCGACTCGTTAAGTTTCATAACTAAAGGGTATTTAAAATGCAAAGCCAACAACAATGTTTGTGTATAAACTGTTGTATGGATGAGCATTTGCCCTTCTTTATTTTCTGTAGATTTTTTATTCCATTTTGGCCAACTGCTGATGCTGTTAATCTGGCCAGGAGAAACTACAGACGGGATTGGATTGTCGGTCTGCGCTGCACAGTTTTGTTTGAATTTGCATTGACACGGGAAGGCCGCAAGAGTTGATTCTCTGACTGGGTCCCTGACTGACGAAGCTCATGTTTACATTCAATGCTCTTCACATCGAATCGAGCACTAGTTGCAGCATATCTGTATCTTTCACTGTCTGCCTCCCTGTCTGTCTGTTTGGTGTGTGTATTCAGTGTCTTTTCTATAGTTGATTGTAAGTTTTGATGACAGTGTTTCGTTTGCATATTTTTGTATTTTCTCTGCTCTTGCTATTTGCGTAGCAACATTTACCTACGCGGCGGGTGTCGACTCTCATTCGCTGTGTATCTTTCGAATTGACTTTGTTGTTCTTGGCTATGGCCCACAATTTGCCACTTGCCACCAAACCACCAACCATATACACTGACACCCACTGTCAGACACTGACACACACGTCTAGCAATCACACAGCTCATAAAAGATGCCATCGAAGTAGTTGGCCTGGCTTGTGTGTCTTGAATGACCATTAAAATTTAAGCACAGCTTGTTTGCTGCCTTTTTGGCCTGGCTCTGGTTCTGGTTCTGTGCAGCACATGGAATCGTAAAATAGAGCAATGCTTTATGGTCTCCTAAACGTTTACCATTGCCATCAGCTGCTACTGTGACAATTCCACACTTTGACCAACGCAATTCCAAAGCTCGACTATTACTCCAAGATCCAAGAGAGAGAGAGAGAGAGAGAGAGAGAGAGGTGGAGAGAGAGAGCTCTTTTGGCATTTGAAGCAAGCTGAGCAAATATGAAAACTGATACAAGTTGAACATGAAATTCGTGTGGCATCAACAAATGTCTTCTTTCTATCCCTCTCTCTTTCTCTCACTCACTCAGTCTGTCTCCCTCTCTCTCTCACTTACTATGTCTCCATCTCTATCCCTGGATCTATTTAGTCAGCGCAATGCGTTTGCTTCGTAATAAAATAGAATTTATAGTTTATTTATGCAGCTACTAAGAAATTAAAGGCGTCGTTGTTCAGGACAAAAGTATGGGCCCAGACACATGTCATACTCATGACAATACACTTACACCCACACACAGCCCACGCACTTGCTCACATATACATACATACATACATACATATATGTATTAAAATCAAGCTCATAAAAGGCTCGCGTGTTTTATTGATTTCACAGTCTTTACAGACTTTAACGAGCCACGCAGACATTGAAGAGAAAAGTAACAGAAGTTGGGAGTAAGGGGAAGTAAGGGACAGAATACGTTCGTGGGCGAAATTGATTTTAATTTTAAGTGCGCTTTTCTCTAATCTTCCATTTTGAAGCAAGATCAATTGCAATGTCTCCACTTGACTGGGCATCATAGTTCATCTTTTAGCCAAAGTTAAGTTGCAAATCAAATGAAAGTTCAAGCTCATGATTAAATGCAAACACATACAGGAATTTACATAATGATAATATATGACTGTACGGACGGTGGGAGGGAAGGGACACAACTTGAGGTACAAGGCGGAGAGGTCGCCCTTGCAGAATTCAATTAATTTATGCGTTTGGTCAATATAGTTTTACTTTATTTGGTGGCTTTAGTTCAGCTTCAAGCCTATAAATCATTTCGCATAATTTATGTATCACTGCGTACCTTGCCCTTGCCACCCCCCACCCACCACACCTTTAAACTTTTTGCCTAATCTGCTGCACTGTGTTGTACCAGTGTAATTGCAGCTTATGTAACGTTCGAGAGAGTTGTTTTGAAATAGCTAATAATTCTTTATATTTAATGCTCTCCATTAGCAGTGCTCATTTATATCACGCATACGCTACGATGCACAAAGCAAATACGAATCAAAATCGGATCTGGCGACTGGCAATTGCTGAGTAACGGCAACGCTATTACCAATTTATAAGCGCACTTGAAATCGAGACCTTTAGACTGAGACTCATTCCCAGTCTCCTTCTTCAAGCAATAAAATGAGCACATAACTTGACTGCAAGTGCGCACAACACGAAGTTGGCCACACAAAAATAAAAAATATACGAGAAAAGCGCTTTATTCGACTCTTCAACGGCAAGATACCCGTTAGTTACCCAGTAGCTAAAGGGGTAAGACTCATGATAAACGTTTTCAACAAAGTGCTACAAACTTAATCTGCAGACTGAGGAGTACATTTGATTTTCTTCTTACATGTTCGATCGGACAGACTCGATCGACTCATAAATATATGTATGCACCATAAACATTATATTCTCCCTGTTCCATAAATTACAAAGATTTCCCATTCACTCAAGAAATAACGGGTATAAAAAGTGGCCGTCTGGCAGGCAGAAAGGGATGTCAGAAAGGCTTGCAAAACAAAGGGAACGCCGCAGCGTGACTTGACACGTCTGTCAACAGCCTTTAAACGCTCGAGGCTCAGACTCAAAGCTGGCTGTGTGAGTGGTTGGCTAACCCAGTTAGTCCTGCAAGCATAACCTATGCCCTGGAACAGATATGGCCATGCCTTCCTTATCTATCTCCCTCCACTCTCTATCCCTGCCTGTCAGGAGTCGCAGCTGCAAAAAAAGAATAAACGAGAGAAAAAGAAAAAAAGACGGAGATCCTGCGATTGTTGCTAGCAACTTCTGACAGCACAATTTATCACTATTCGCATGTGTGTGTAAGTGAGTGTATTGCCTATATGTATATTCGTACAGCAGCCTACAAAGTTGAGGTCGTAAATCAAAACTTAAATTTAACACATGCAGCGACGTCAATTGGCAGATCCCGTCTCCCTTCCCTGTGTCTGGCCACTAAACCAAAACTGTCATCCCCTTTTGTGTTTGCTATTTGTTTGTTTGATTTTTGTCCGCGATTGCTACTCCCCATCTTCCCATCTTCCCATCTTCCCATCTTCCCATCTTCCCATCTCCCATCTCCCCACTCCCAATCCTAGTTTCATTTCCAGTCAGTTGCAGGCGCCCTTAGTCTGGACAGTTGACATAACGAGCGTGTAGGCGTGCCCAAAGTGGGCAGCGTTGTACATCAGCTACATACACGCGTGAGTTAATCTGTCAAAATAGCTCAAACAGTCGACAGACAGATCGGAGACAGACCCACATATGCAATGCTGGCCAACATTTCTTGCCATGGCATTGACTTCGACTTGCGTCAATACGAAAGACATCATTGTCATTTCCCAGAATGACTTCCTGCCCACAGCCCACTCTGATTTTTTTTTTCTTTGGCTTTTGGCATTTAATCAGCATCATATCCTCAATATCATCGTCGTCGTCGTCGCAACGTTTCGCTTTAATTTTCACTTGTCAGTCCTCTTCTTCATCTCATTTTCAGTAAGAGCCACACCCTCTTAGAGACTCCCACTCCCACTCCCACTTCCACTTTCAGTGTTGGCCATCAAGAGTTCTGGCTGCCACTTCGTTTAGTCATTTGGCTCAGCCATTTTATGTTTGCTCTTGTAATTAGGCTGATATGCTGATTTCGACTTCATATCCTTCATATCCTTCAGCCAGTAGAAACGGTAAAGAAAACCCGAAAAAGAGAAGAAGACTCGAAGAGGGGCAGGAGAATTCCCCGGCCTAAAGTACGCTTGCCGTTTGGTTGTCATGTGCGAGATTTGCGTGTTGTACGACGATTAATTTAAATCATTGATGATGCTACAGCTTGAATATATACATATGTGTGTTCCTGCCACTCTATGCCCATATCTCTGTCACTCTTCTCCACTTCCTCTTGTTGGTGGTCTGGATGTATCTCCATTTCCATTTGATTTGCCTGCCATTACATATCTACAACGCAACGAGTTTGCTCATGTATTATTTTTTATATGCCTCGGTGAGTGCCATGTCCCCCAGATCGCCGTCTTGCCCTAATCTTTTGCTCCGTCTCCTGTACCCATCTCTTGCTTCATTGCCATCTCCGGCTCTTGCTCGTTAATCATTATTTTCGACATGCCACTCGTCATTTGCCTTTATTGTCATGGTGATGACGACAAGCACGAAGAGGTGCAGGAGGTAAGAATCGTTGGGGGGTGGGGGGGGATCGGGGATATGGGGTGTAGAATATAGACTATAGACTCTAGGGTGTTTGCTTTTTGGTCTGTTTTAATGCGGCACTTAAGCTGGCAAATTCCCCTTCAAGTAAAATGTGTATATATGTACATATATTCGTGCAGCATCCACATGAAATGGTCAATGTATGGCTATTTCTATTCAAAAGCCATTAGCCATAAAATGCAGCCAAATGCAAAAACAAATTACTCTTTGCTTGCCTCCCATTGGTGGGAGGTGTGTGACACAGAAAGGGGGAATACATAAAAGTGTGACATAATTTATGCGTTGCAGCAAAACAAGTAGGCCCAGACAGCGGATAGGCCCAGTCCATAGGCATAATTAGTTTTCGAACTTTAGAGTTATGGCTGTGCTATCTTTATGGCGACGACGCCAGGTACTGTCTATATATAGTATGTGTACTTACATACATAAGTATACAGTTCTGGAAAGATTAGAATAAACGACCAACTTCATTTGTATTTACCAATATTTCTCCTGCGAAGTAATTATTATTTTGGATTCATAATTTTATTATAGGATTTATTCATTTGAATATAACAAGAAAAATTAATTTAATTTGTTGCATTTGGAAAATCAAATAGAAATAAGAGATTAAGACCAATTTTTTTTTCAATTTCAATATTAGATAAAGCATGTAAAACATGGACAAAGCACAAAGTCTGCATCACACCGTTTTTCCTTTATTTAATATTTTAAATTAACTTATTTTTAGAATTTTGTTCCCTTTACACTTTTTAACTGGTTTTATAGTGTACTTTTGGCTTTTTGGATTACAGAAAAAAATTGTATGGTTTTAAGCTTGTGGCTTTCCGTAAGATTTACTGATTACGTGTTTATATCCGATCCCTAGACATTTACAAACTTATGGAAATGATGTACTGGATTGAAAATTAGCTTGTTTTGACGGCTTAACTATAAATATAGAAAGTGAATTTTTGTTACTTCTTTGACATAATGTTCCTCAAATTAAAATTCTTCAAAGTATGCAAATTCTGAAATCGTTGTTAGGGACTTTCATGTGCTACTTTTTAATGTTGGTAACAATTCGCCAAAAAATCCCAAAATGCCTATGGTTTCTAATATTTTGACCAATACTGTATATACGTATATTAGTAGAAATGGCCACATAATGTCATCTTCATTGATTGTCGAGCAACTGTGGCAGCCGCTTTCGTTGCTGTGTCTGCCAAAAACGTAGTCCACGGACAAAAAACAAGCATACGCCACGTCGCCGGTAAACACATACATACACACGCACACACAAAGAAGGCTGACTGAGTAGGTGCGTCAGCTTGGAAAACGAAAATCCTTTAGTGTGGCAGCTGCCGCAACGCCAACCTGACGCCACACAAATGAAAATAAAAATATATATATATATATAAATGGTGAAAACTGCAGACGACACAGTCCGAAAAACTTGGCCGAATTGGCGACGCCACCAACGGGTTGGGCCTCACATAGCCTCTCACTCTCTTGTTCTGTTTCTCTCTCTCTCTCTCTCTCTCTATTGCTGTTGCAGCACTTTTGTGCAGCTTGCACCATTTGCTGACGCATTTATTTGCAAACACTCGGGTGCTTAGACAAATGCGCTCATAATTCTAAATAAGCTCATGAAACATGGTCGCTGACATTAATAAACTGACTTCCACAGTTAAATTTTGTGGGTGCTTCATTACCACGCCCATTTTTTACTGTATATACATATTAGGAGTCAGAACACAACATCTGCTCTTCATTCAAGCGCCATTGTTTTTCAAAAAGTTTTGAGGGGAACAAAAGTCTTATAACCAGCTATCAAATTTTCAGGCGCATTGTAAACAATGTTCTAATTGAGTTGAAAAATACGTAACGCATTATGAATGTTATTGTTTGCTAAAATAATGATAGTCAAAGGGGAGGAGGGGAAACGAGAACTCAGAAAGATGAGGGTCTGGCACTTTTCAGTGTGCTGAAGAGTGTTTGCATTTGCCTATTAAGTGCGCTCTCTTCTCTAAAAACTTAAGACACTTGGCAATTTTAGACGTTGACGCAAAGTAAACAGACAGCCAAGTACCAAGTGCACAGCTTCAGCAGACAGTAGTGTTAGGATATCCAAAAACCAGGGCTACAAAGCTTCACTTTTAGTATGAACTTTTTAATGTCATCAGTTGATTCATTTCGATGCTGGTTAAGTTTTCTAGGTCGTTAAAGTTTGAGATGAAAATTCACTTTTTTTATACCCTGAGGGGTATATTAAGTTTGCTAAAAAAAAAAGTATGTAACAGGCAGAAGGAGGCGTGGCAGACCCCATAAAGTATATATATTTTTGATCAGGGCGACAAGCTGAGTCGATATAGCCATGTCCGTCTGTCCGTCTGTCTGTCCGTCTGTCTGTCCGTCCGTATGAACGAAAGGATCTCAGAGATGGTAAGACCTAGAAGCACCAAATTTGGTGTGAAGACTTCTTACATTTGCACGCAGATCAAGTTTATTTCAAATTTTGGATGCCACGTTCCCTTCGCCCACAATACCTAACTCTGGTAATTATCAAGCTAGAGACTTGAGCTTTGGCACGAACAATACTTGAATAGGGAAGGATGCATTGTGAATTGATCATTTGATCAAGATCGGATAATAAACACGGAAGATATCCGCAATTATTTAATTCTTTAGTTTAATGTGTTGTTGTTGTGAGTTTTCGCCCTATCTCTTATTTGCTTATTCGTTGAAGCATTTACATATACATACATACATACATATGAATGAAAGCGCGCGCTGTGTTAGAGTGAATTTTCGCCCTCTCTCCCTCTCTCTTTCAAGTAGAGTGGTAAAGCTGCCACCTTGATAGACGGGACATCATGGTTCGAGCCCCAGTAAAATCATGCTCAAATTCTTAAATTTTTTTATACCCTGAGGGGTATATTAAGTTTGTTAAAAAAAAAAAGTATGTAACAGGCAGAAGGAGGCGTGGCAGACCCCATAAAGTATATATATTCTTGATCAGGGCGAGAAGCTGAGTCGATATAGCCATGTCCGTCTGTCCGTCTGTCCGTGTAAGTAACAAGATCTCAGAGATGGTAAGACCTAGGAACACCAAATTTGGTATGAAGACTTCTTATACTTGCACGCAGATCAAGTTTATTTTAAATTTTGGATGCCACGCCCCCTTCGCCCACAAAGTGAAAAAAAGAATAGCACAGGCAATTAACAAGCTAGAGATTTGAGCTTCAGCAGGAACAATACTTGTACTGAAATGGATGCATCGTGAAAATTTGATCAAGACCGGATAATAAACATGGAAGATATCCGCAATTATTTAATTCTTTAGTTTAATGTGTTGTTGTTGTGAGTTTTCGCCCTCTCTCTTATTTGCTTATTCGTTGAAGCATTTACATATACATACATACATATGAATGAAAGCGCGCGCTGTGTTAGAGTGAGTTTTCGCCCTCTCTCCCTCTCTCTTTCAAGTAGAGTGGTAAAGCTGCCACCTTGATAGACGGGACATCATGGTTCGAGTCCCAGTAAAATCATGCTCAAATTCTTAAATTTTTTTTTTTAAATTTTGTTATACATTTAAAAATTGTTTTTTAAGTTTTTATTTAGTTGTTTTGAAAATAACGTGCTCATTGTTGCTAAGACTTTTAAATACAAATCAGACAGCACAAATACGAAACACAAATATAATTAATATAAAATTTGAGTGGCGTTCTCTACTACCTCAGGGTATTCTACTGTCGGGCTCTCCCGACTGAATGATATATTTTTTCTACTTTATTTAGCTAAAATAAAGATACTGTTACATAGTCTGTTTAAACGGTAAGGTTCAGTTCGGTGGCTAGGACCACAGAGTACGATTAAGGTTCGGCACGCCGTCTATGAAGCTCCTGAGCCCAAGGCTCGCGTTCGAGCCATTGTTCAATGTTATACATTTGTCTTGCTTTTATTATTGCCAAACTTTTTACTTGTTGCATGTTTAATAAACTCTTATTAATATGCGTAGTTGTCTATTAATTAGATCATATTCTAAAATTAAAAGTGTAAAGTCAAAAACAAAAAAAGTCAAGAGAAATTTTAATACTGCGATAACGCGTTCCTGTTGGAAATTTATCAATTTCTGTGAAAACATTGCGTGCGTTCAGCAGAACAAAAATCTATGGAATTTTTATGATTTTTCTGGTGAACGGCAGTGAAGTACAATCATGATGCAAAAATATTGTGATTGTGATAGATGAAAATCCATCACAAATAATTTATGTAAGAATTCTCTGATTGTAATGTTTTGTTATCAATAACGTAAATTTAGAGCCAAGAACACTAGATTTCAAGTTGAGATGTTGGCGAAGGGCGGTGCTTTGTATAGAAAACATAAAAAATATTTTGGAGAAGAGATTTTTCCTGCCAATAAGTAAATCATGATAAGGACATTACTATATTTATATTTAATTTGTTTCATGTATTTTCCATTACGTTTATCATTGAGAGACACATTGTTTTGATAATTTTTTTAAATTAGTAAGCAGATATGACATTAAAACAAATAATATATTTTTTTGCCTACAATTTCGTCAAAAGCGTTCACTAGAAGACAATGATAAATTTTTTGATTTGTGATAGATGATAGATGACTGATACGTTCTGGTGAACGTACCCATTGCTATGTAGAAAATGTATGCTTATGGAACTTTAAGCCGACCGCCACAAATTTTTAAAATCCAAGCCGCACCTATATATATATATGAAAGTTCTCCCGTTCGAGTTCGGGTTCGTTGCAAGAAAATTTTAAGGGTCGGTCTTTGTTTCGGAACGGTCTGCCGAATAAAACCCAACCAATAATCCACATTGCCATGCCCGTCAGTCCGTCTTCCCTTTTTTGACACCCAAGTCTCACACTATAAGAGCTAGAGACATCAAAATTGGAACGTAGGCTGCTCTATATCTTGTTTGTTTACAAGTTTGTTTTACAATTTTGCAAAATGTAGGGCTGATTTTTCATCTAAATATTACTTTACCATGAATATAGGATTTAGGATTCATCATTTTTACATCTTGCCATTTTCACAATATTTAACGTTTGTAATAAGTTGGCATCTCCGTTTTTTAGACTGTATACTTTAAAAAAGTACAAATGCGTCTATAACGTTTGTGCAAATAGCCATGTCCATCTGTCCATCTGTCTGGCTGTCTGTCTGTCTGTCTGTCGCCTTTTTGAGTTCCTAGAACTCAAAGACTATAGGAGCTAGAGACACCAAATTTGAAATGTACGTTTATCTATATCTTGAATTGAACGAGTTTGTTTTAGATTTTTGCCGCGCCCCCTTCCGCGCCAGGAAATTGAAAATCAAAATTTCAAAGTCAAATTAGAAGATCACTTTTAATGCTAGTGATTTGATTTTTGGTACATATAATATACACTATGGTCCAAACTTATTCATTCAAATCGGGTCAAAACTGTTTAAATTTATACTGGAGTTCGCCAACATCAAAATTGATTTAGTTCATTTTACCTCTGCATCCCTAAAGAGATAAAAAAGGAACACAAAGATGCTAGAGATAACAAATTAAATTAAGCAGTAAAACAATTTGAAGTTTTCGTTTGAGCGGCTAACTGAGTATCCGAATAACTGACTGAATGACTGACTGACTGACTAAGCCACTGGTTTAGATGCGGAAATTGCCGAAAACACTACAGAACTAAATATTTCAATCCACTTCGAAGCGTTCCATTATTGTGCAATTAGGTGAAAAGCAATCCTTTAAGCCGCCTGCCGAAACAGAAACAGAACCAAAAGCGGAAGTGACGTTGCACAGGAAGTGCAGCAACAACTAATGCAAGAGCTTGTTATGTAAACGCATCTTGTAGAGCTACAAAATCAATATATTAAGCATACGCTCATTTGGCCCTACAGAATTTATTATAGAACGTGACGATAAAATGGGAAGAGAATCTTTCCTCTCTCTGCATCCGTGTTTGTCGTCTTGATTGGCTGTATGGTCGACACGAACAGAAACGGAAAAAAAGTAAAAGAAAATCATTAAAATATAACAAATGTCAACAAATTGTGACAAGAAATCAAAACCTGCTAAAAGCCACAGCTCAGTGACTTAGCTGAGAAAGGTACGAAAAAGAAAGCCTGAGGAGTTAACTTCCCTTTCCATACCAAACTGTACCCCAAATTCTCGTTAGAATAACGAGCATAGCTCATAAAAACACCAACGCCCATTTTTGTGGCGAATTTGTAACGAGATTTGATTTGAATTTAAAACAGACGCACGATATAGCTTAACTATGGCCATACGCAGTCAACAGTTGACAGTTTGTTAGACTGGAAAGAGGGACAGAGAGCCCCAAAGTGTTTGTCTTACGCCTCTGGCAGTGTAGCATAAATTACGCAAATAAATTGACAATAATGCGGACAAACCAAATGGATCTGTGGATGAGCTAGCAGCTAACAGAGGCGCAGGCGCAGTTCTATTTCCACTTCTATGTATATTCCCAATCCCAGTCCCGAGTTGCAGGCCAAAAGGTAACGAGATTATCTGTGTCAAGACAATTATTTCCGCCGCTTCAGCAGAGTTGGCGTTGTCCTTGTCTGTCACCATTCGTGCGTGTTGAAGATTCTGTTCCTGTTTCCCATATCTAATTCGAATACCGCATAGAGGATGGATGAATAGATGAATGAATGAATGGATGGATGGCTGATGTCTCGCTGATGACATTCATTTACATGATTGCCGCATTGCGTTTACTGCTTTATTGCTGCTTCCTCACGTAATTGCTCCCCACGCACGTCTCCTCAATGTATTTAAATCATTTTGCAGCTGTGCCAAAGACTTGGCAAATTAATTAAGACTTAAAGGAGTGTTCCAGCTGTCATACACACACCCACATATACCCACACACCCACACATCCACACACCCTCAGATGATTAGCCTTTAGCAAGATTTGCACTTGTGCTTATTCATCCAACTGATTCCATGATCTCATCTCTCTATCCCTCTCTATCTCTTCACAGCTGCCATGACAACAACGAATAGGGAGTATGAATAGGAGTACTCACCTTCCTTTTGAGTGCATTATCATTCACAACTCATCCGATTGCCATTGTGTCACAGTCTTGCTGATGTCGCTGTTGACTCAAGTGAAGAGCGTTCGCATCTTCTTCAACTCAAAACTTGCCGTAGCTCTATTTCACTACTCCCTCCGGTTGATGCCCCCTCCCCACTCCCCCTCCCCCACGCCTCCTGCTTCCGCTTCTGCTCCTGTTCCCCAGGGCATGCTTATGGAGGTGAAGGAGTTCGCTTTATTGTCCTGCTCCTGCAAAGGTGAGTTAGTGTGCTGTGTCCTCGTGAAGTATATATCAAGCTATGTAGCGAGCTGGCTGCCAAAAGCGTTGAAAAAGTGACTTTTAATGGGTTTAAATCAAGTCAAAGTTGTTGAAAGTTGACTTGATTTGCGCGGATAGCAGCCATGGCCATTTTACGAGTATGATGCTCAGACCGTAAAAAAGTTTAAGCTTCCCGGAGATCAGCTTGAGCAACTCAAGTGACATTCCTCAAGTTCGGGACTGGGCTACTTGATGGCGCTGCTCGTTAGGTAATTTGGTTTTGATTAAGGGTTTGGCTGCATTTTCGTGCTGCATTTGTTTCAATGACACACAACTTGTAGCTTGTCTTTGGCGAAGTTTTTGTCAGCTTTTCGTGCTGAATTACTGTGCACAGCATCCCGAGTTTGTATGTATGTGGCTTCATAAGTCAACAAAAATAACGCCATGGTTGGAAAACACTCCACTAGAAAAGTAGTTTAAAATGCTCAATTTAAACGGCAATTATCCAAAGAGAACGAATGCGAATACGAATTCGAATACCAAAAAAAAAAGCGTTAGTCTAGCTCGTATTTTATTTTTCGATTTGGGATTTAGCCACTTTATCCCTTTTCATGTCACGTAGTCAGACCCACACACACAGCTAGTACATAAATGTATGTGCGTGTGTATGTAATATACATACATGTCTGAAACTTACAGATATGGACAGCAGTGGAAGCAGAAGCAGAAGCAGTAGAAAGCTAAGATTTTTATTACTTTATTTTATGCTCGTGCTGTTTCAGTTGCTTTTGGCCCATAATCCAGGCAATGAGACTCTAATGCGCGTAAAACTAATACAAATGCGTTTCTTATCCGCCAGCTGCACCTCACTTCTCCTCTCTACCACCCTGTTGCTGTGTCACCGTATCAAATTGGTTGTACTTTGCTACAAGTGACGGCTTATGCGGCAATATACATAAGTAATATTGTCCTTGTCCTTGTCCTTGTGTGTCCCAGAGTGTGTGAGAGTTTGTGGTGTGTGGGTGTGGGTGTGCGTATGTGTGAGTTTGAATGGGTGTCTTGGTTGCCTTGAGCTTTTCGCCCGTGGTCGATATGCTCATATGTTGGCCATAGCTTAACTAAATAACCGTTTGATATAATAGCAAGCATTTTACGCTCTTATCACATTCACATTAAGCGCTTCAGTCCTTATCGGTCAATATGAACCATTTGGGTTTTGGCGAGAATAATGTTTAATGAGATATTTGGAATACTGTGAATAATACGAGATAGTCATAAATGGAGCTGTAGCTGTAGTATATTGTATTTATATTAATAATTCTCTTCTTGTTACATTTATGTAAATCTATTAACTTAATATTAACTATTAACATAATAAAGAATTAATGAATAATTTCTGTTAATTTATTTCCATTAATTTTTCCATTATTAGACCCTGTACTTTAAAAAAGTACAAATGGGTCTATTACGTTTGTGCAAATGTGCGTAACAGGCAGAAGGGGGTCGTGGCAGACCCCATACAGTATATATATTCTTGATCAGCGTCAACAGCCGAGTCGATGTAGCCATGTCCGTCTGTCCGTACGTCCGTCTGTCTGTCCCTTTTTGTGTCACCTAGATCTCAGAGACTGTAAGAGCTAGTGACACCAAAATTGGCATGTAGATTCATTTATATCTCAAGTTGGTCAGGTTATTTTAGATTTTTACCACGCCCCTCTCCGCCCACAGCAATCGAAATAAAATATTTACAGAGCAAATTACAAGAGCACCTTTGATGCTAGCGCCTTGATTCTTGGAACGTATAATACAGACTATAGTACAAATAGTACAAAAAAGTACAAGTCTATTACGTTTGTGCAAAAAAAAATGTGCGTAACAGGCATAAGGAGGCGTGGCAGACCCCATAAAGTATATATATTCTTGATCAGCATCAACAGCCGAGTCGATATAGCCATGTTCGTCTGTCTGTCTGTCTGTCTGTCCCTTTTCTGAGTTCCTAGATCTCAGAGACTATAAGAGCTAGAGACACCAAATTTGGCATGTATGTACATCTATATCTTGCATTGAACGAGTTTGTTTTAGATTTTTGCTACGCCCCCCTCCGCCCCCGCAAATCAAAATACAAAATTTCCAAGTCGAATTACAAGAGCACCTTTAATGCTAGCGCCTTTGGTATGTATAATACAGACTATAGTTTCAACCTATCCAGCAAATTTCGTCCAAATCGGATGATAAACGCGGAAGTTATTCAACTAACAATGTTACGGGCAAAATCAATCTCTAAAGTGGTGCCATCTATGGAAATTTTTTTAAACTGAAATAATCTGTAGTAATCGCATTACACTCAAAAAGTACTGGGTCTCCTACTGTCGAGCTTGCTCCACCGTAGCTTAATGCATTTTTTAATTATACACACATGCACAATCAGAATAAATTTATAAAATCGTTATGAAATTTACGTTTCATACTAATCAATATTATGGCAAATCGTTACAATTTAAAAGATATCATTCAGTCGGGAGAGCCCGACAGTAGAATACCCTGAGGAAGTAGAGAACGCCACTTAAATTTTCTATTAATTATATTTGTGTTTCGTATTTGTGCTGTCTGTTTTGTAGTTAAAATTCTTAGAAACAATGAGAACGTTATTTTCAAAATAACTAAATAAAAACTTAAAAAACAATTTTTAAATGTTTAAAAAAAAATAAAAAAATTTAAGAATTTAAGCCTGTTTTTACTGGAATTCGAACCGCGATCTGCCGTCTGTCTACTTGGCACCTCTACTTGAAAGAGAGGGAGAGACGGCGAAAACTCACTCTAACACAGCGCGCACATACATGCATATGTATATATGTACATATGTGTAAATGCTTCAACGAATGAGCAAATGAGAGAAGGCGAAAACTCACAGCAACAACAACACGTTAAATTAAAGAATTAAATAATTGCGGATATCTTCCGTGTTTATTAGTCGATCTTGATCAAATTTTCTCAATGCATCCTTATGAACTCAAGTATTGTTCCACTTGATCTGCTTGCAAGTATAAGAAGTCTTCATACCAAATTTGGTCTTACCATCTCTGAGATCTCGTTGTTCACACGGACAGACGGACATGGATATATCGTCTCAGCTTGTTGCCCTGATCAAGAATATATATACTTTATGGGGTCTGACACGCCTCCTTCTGCCTGTTACATACTTTCTTTTTTTTAACAAACTTAATATCCCCTCAGGGTATAATAAAAACGGTGGTAAACTTTCTATTTTTATTTTTAGCAAAGTCGATTAACTTTTATAGCTTTAATTAAATTGAATTAATTATGATAACGTTCAATGTTGACAATTTATTTTAACTAAATTGTTTTTTCAATAAAAGGAATTTATTTATGTGTCATATTTGATGAGAGTCATAATTCAATTACCGCCGTCATCAATATTCGAGTTTATTTTTTTTCACAATCCGACTTCAAGCTTTTTTCATATTCGAACATTGTACTTAATTTTATTGAATATTCCTATACCACCAATGCTGTCATATGCCAAATTCATACGAAAAATATCACATTATTACTATTACTTTATACAGAAAGTCCTACAAGATTTTACAAAGAGTTCGAATCAATATCAACTTTTGCCTATCAAAAATGGCAAATTTGTCGATTACGAAATCAGCTTTTTTTAAACATTGTAGTTAAAAGTGCATGAAGCTATTTCTTTCTACGTACCAATTGCAGCTGTAAATGTAAAAAAAGATGGAGAACGGAATGATTTTTTATAAATGTTTCATATAAAAAATTGAGAGCTCAGTTTCCTGTGGCAGTTGACGCTTTTAGCTGATGGATTGTGATTGTCCCCAATTAAATGTCCAACTTGATTGCCAAATGAATGACTTGTAATGTCGATATTATTGGTCAAGTAAATTACACAATATGAAAGCCAACTCCAAACGTGGCCAACGTGAACCTCAAACTTAAGCAGTGTAATAGTCAGTAATAGGGAATTGTCAATTGATTGGCTACCATTTGTCGAGGAATTGTATGGGACATTTACTAGTTTATGGAACAGGAGAAGATACTTCTAGTTGGTCCAAAAAACCCAGCTGAGACATTTATACCAGGGGTGGGTAGTCAATTGTTGGAAAAGTTGCCAGCAAGTCCATAAAAAAGACACTCAAATTGCTGCGATTAGGGAGAATATATTGTCCCATTGTTATGTAGTCAAATTGATTTTATGCAAACTTTTCTATTATTTTCCTCCCGTCTGCTTCAATATCTAAAACATCAGATTGGACGCATTGAAAAAGCAAAAAAAAAAAATGGTTTTAATTAACTGTCATTATTGTTGTTTGTGATTTAACGGAAAAAATACAGACGAAAAACGCAAATCATTTAAAAGTTTGCAGATCATCCTAAGAGCGAGCAAGTCATGACACAGAGCCCAAAACTTGCCACTTAACGTGGCTAAAAGGGAGAGGGGCAAGAAAGTTTTATTGAAAACCGTAAAACCTGTAAGCTTCCCTGTTGATGGGTTGCTTAGTGGGCTGTGTGGGCGTGGCCTTGGCAACATATGACAAGTAATGACTTGAACGCTTTATAAACAGCTTAAAATGCCGTTGTCAGACCACGTGACGGGGAAAAAGAAAAACAAAAAACAAAAAATAATACGTATGTATCGTGCTTTGCTTCCCCTTCTCTTGGCTTTCTTCTGCATCCTGGAGAATCAACTGTCGTCCTAGACTCACCATAAAGCGCTTACGCTTGCTCTTACAGTGTGTCAGATTGATTTGTGGTCGAGCTCATGCCAAATTTAACTTTAATAGTTTTTACTGGATTTACTTTTAATTAATTTTGCGGCAACCAGGACGGGTGATTCTCCTCTGTCCACTGTCCTCGGCTCCGACTCTATCTCTACTATTGCGCAGGAGAACAGAATTCTGTTGTGCCAGCGACAGTTACGAGACTCGGTTCATTTATAACTGGCACCAGCCAGAGCTGCAACTGAGGACTGAGGACTGTGGACTGTAGGATGGTGGATTGTAGGATGGTGGAGTGTTTATCGTGCCGCGTAAAGCGCAATTAATTTCTTGTCTGCTTGTAGCAGTTGCCAGTTGCTACGCCCCTTGCCAACTCCTTCTGGGTGGCAAGTGGTGCGCGCAGCCACCATTAATTATGAGATAAAGCACTGAAATGTATCAAGTTGTTGCAAAACTCTGTTGTTTGCGACAAAGTTGTAGCCACAATTTACGGGCTGCAAATTTATTTACTTATTTTAATTTTTTTTTATCATTTCGAATTTTTAGTGCCTGTCGTTAAATTAGCACACACCATGTTTTTGACTTGTATCATCTCAACATAGTTTATTCTCTTTGCAATTTTGATACAAGGGACAAAAGGACACGAGCTGCAAATTCTGGTAAGTGCATCCATTGTGCAATTAAATGCAGTACCTCTTTAAGTGTTCTATGCTCAGTTGCATATCAAATATAACATGATCCCGAAGAGCACAGACAATCAAACAAAGATTGAGGCATACAATCAATACGGAAAGTTAACGCGGAGATTGAGAAAATGGTTTGATATTGAATTGCAGATTCTCAGCTTTCTCAGCTTAAATGCAGTGCACAGTTGCACACAAAGTGCTAAAAAGTCTCGAGGTTAATCCATCTTCTATCTTCAAACAAAATCCAAAAGCCAGGCGCAAAAGTATTTAAATAGAAGTGCAGAATGTGAAAAAGTTCACATTTAAAGATGCCATTTTCTTGGCTTTCGTAACTTGCTCGGTCGGCTCAGCAAATGTACTCAGCACCACAGCCAACCCCAACACGTTATGGGTGTGTCTGTGAGTGTCGTTGTGAATATAAATACCCTCTAAGACCAAATATTTGGGTTCCTATTTGAAAGTTACAATTAAATCGGGAAAAGAAAAACAACATATAATCTTCTAACGAGCTTTTATGTAACTAACGAGGCTTCATTTTGTAAAAGATTTAGTATAATGGAATTTTAAACTAAAACTTATTTACTTTAATTAATCTAGTAACAAGTATTGAGCAATAATCTAAAGCGTTTTTCTTTTTTAAAGCACATGAAAGCATTTAACATATATTTTCTTCCTCTTGTACATTTAGTATACATAAGTATATGATGGATTATAAGCCTACTTTCATCTTGATAAAATTCGAGAATCAAGAGAAAGCTTTAATTTTCCTGTATTTAGTTTATTATGAAATTATGCTATCAGATTGTTTTGTTGGTAAACACAGGGTATCTTAAGATTTATCATCGCTAAAGTTGAATTTTTTGTATGTTTGGTGCCGTCTGCAAAGACAACAACGCCAAGTGACTGCCAACGGCCGACGACGACATTGTCGGAGTTAAGCAACTTACTTAGGTACTGCGATGGTGTTGGGCTAGAAGCCAGGCCTAAAGCATGGACGGAAGCGGAGAAAGACAGGGTGGAACCGTCTGTTGGATAGCAGTCAGGAAATTGTTGCACTTGTGCTTTGTATGTTGTGCAAAAGTCAGCAGAAATATACTTGAATTGACTTTTGCTTGCCACAAGAAATGTACAAGCAAAAAGGCGAAAAAAGCGAAACAAAAACTTAGCTGGCAAAAGAAAAGAAAAATAAAACAAGAAAAAATTAAGGCCAAAATGTAACGAGACGTTGGGCTTATATGTAGTACACCCGCCACTACTACTGCTCCATCCTTGCAACGTTGATGTCAGTGTGGCTGAGGCACGTATTTGTTTTAATAAAAGTTTTGCGCAAAACTTAATGAAATGTGGCCAGCCGGGCCAGAGCCCGCTGCATGACAGCATCGACAGGAGAGGTAGGATCTGAAGTAGGATCTCGGACTGGGACATATTCTGCATGTGTCTCTGTTCTCGGTCTGTGCATATTTAGCCAGAGCTTGAGACAAGCGAAAAGTTATGCCGGTTTGTACAAAGGAAGTTGTTGTATATTTACGCTTCAGATGGTTAAAAGAATGCCTTTCAATTAAATAGATGAGTGTGTGTGCAGTTGTTGTTGTGTTGTTCTCTCTGTGATATTTAAGATATAAAAGGACAAGTATTAAATAGATTTAATGCACCTCTAATGAAAAGATCTAATTGCCACTTTGCCAGCTTAGCTTTTTGGTCATAGTTTTGGTTTTGTGAGTCATGGCAAAGCTTTATCTGTGGCAATTTGTGGCCAGTATGCCAGAAACCAGAGGCAGCCTGTTAATTGGAAAGTTTCATGCAATTATAAAAGTTTTTTCATTATTTTGTGGCGTTTTTCGACGTTGTGTGTTGATGCTGCTTTTGTTGCTGCTGCTGTTGTTGATATTTTGTCTCTCTATGCATACAATTTTGGCCAAGTTGCAAATGTTTTTTTGCCACAGGTAGCTAGGCAGCTAGTCGAGTAGTGGCAACTGTAACCGAGACGGACCCAACTCATGTGTGACCAAAGTTAAAATGGAAATGGAAATGAAAATGGAAATGCACAACAGTTAGAACAACAACAAAAATGTCAATGTCACAGACAGAAACAGAAACACAAACAGAAACAACACCGAGCAATTGTGAGAGTAAGGGAAGGGGCAAATGAGTGTTTTGTTCTTGCTGCAAACGCAAAATTAATTTCATTTTGCTGTGCAACAAAAGCAAGTGACAATTGCAAAACGCAAAAGCGTTTAACATGGATTTCATTAAATGCAGGGCCAAACACAACAGAGAACATTTGAAGAGAATCCCATTCTCCCTAAATACATATCTCCATCTCCATCTTCATCTCCATTTCCATCTCCATCTTAGTTTGCATCACTGTGAGTGGGCAGAGAGCCAAAGCCAAATGAATAGCTAAGAGGTCCCACTTGGCCATTTAGGTGCACAATTGATGTGGTTTGATTTTGTTATGGCCATGGCAACGACATAAACACAAATGCCAAGCATCGATGTTAACGCAGGCAATAACAACAACTATACTAGTCTGTACACCAACTAAAAGCAATCCCCCAATGGGCTGACGGTCGCCAGCCAAATGAAACGAATGAATAAATAAAGGCAAGGCAAGGCAAGGCACAAAACGCCCAACTTCGCTGCCATTTCACCATTTCAATGGAGATGGCGGCTGTAGCTCCAGCAAGGAGATGGGTATAGTCTTGGAGAGGTGGAGGGCAGCATGTGCACATAATAGCTGCTAAGCAACTGTCTGTCTCTTTGTTGCTCTGTCTATCTGTCTTTCTGTCAGTAGTATTCCTCTATCGCTGAGTGCTCTGCCAATACCTGTTTGTTTCATGTCCCAGTTGGCGGCCTGACAGACCGTGTTGGGCCTTGAATGTCGTGTGCCTTGATTTAAATGATACTGAAATTGATTTCATTTGAGCGAAAATTATTATATTCCATTTCCTCTGTGTGACCGTCTGCTTTCCCTGCATTGTTCCTTGTCCACAGAACACTTGCGACAAGTGCTCAAGTGGCACACAAGCGAATTTTTTAAATTGAACGCAAAATGGCAGCTCTCTCTCTCTCTCTTTTTTTTTCTTTGGCATGAAAGAAAGCCGACAAAATAACTACGAGTGCGTAACGGGAGTTCGCTGACCACGCCCCAGGACACGGCCAAGACAGAGTCAGGGAAATGTTAATAATAAAACAAAAAATTCGAGTTCAATTCTAGCTGAAGCCCTTTCAGTTGTTGCCTTACTGTCAATATAATAAATAAGTTTTGCGCTACTTCTCGTATTTGGAAAGCGCTTTAAACTTTGACTGAAATACCTTTCAATCGTCTTATGACCACATCAACAGGGCAAAATCAATAAAACTAACAAGACACAAGTACTCGTACTTGGAACATTAAAACTGACCAAAGAGAGAAAGTAGAAAGGAAGCACGAAAGAAAGGAAGGAAGAATAACAGAAGACAGGAATGTCAAGCAAAAAAGCTTTACTACAATTAATTCAATTTGCGACATCTGTCGTGTTGCAGGCTTTAACCTAATATGCTTGTAATTATAATTTATGTAACATTTAATGTCCCCTTTTGTGTTGAAGCAATAGCGGAACCGTTAAATCATTGTGACCACACACATACACGCTAATATTTATATGTAACTTGTCAAGTCTCATCTATTGATAGATAATCTTTTTTGTGTATCAGGCACGGCATGTCATTAATTATCTTGGGCGAAAGCTCAATCCTCGCTGTGCTGACGTCCACCCATTATTATCAAACATTGCTGCGACCCCAACGAGAGTCCAGTCGGTATAAGGAGAAAACAAGGGGAAGAAGGTCACTTTTTGACAACACAGTTTCATTAAATGGATTTCAATTATGTTCAGCGTATAACGATGGCCGCAAGAAAGCGAGACTTGCATTAAAATTTATGAAAGTAGTTAAAGCGAGCGTTAAAAATGCTGTGAGCTACGGGGTAGCAAGATCGACGGTAGGAGACCCTGTACTTTTTGAGTGAAAAGCGTTAACTATAGATGGTTCTTTAATTTTGCGAACCAGAAATTTCAATAGATGGCGCCACTACGAAGATATCAGTTGGTAAACACAGAGGTCGCAAGCGTCTCTGTTTCTCATAATTATGTTAGTTGAAGCTATCCGCGTTTATCATCCGATTGAAATGAAATTTTTAGGACACGTACAAGTTTGGCGTCTCTAGCTCTTAAAGTCTCTGAGATCTAGGAACTCAAAAAGGGACAGACAGATGGACATATATACTCTTTTTGGGGTCTGCCACGCCTTCTTCAGTGCGTTACACATTTCGTTTCGAAATTATAATACCCTTTGCAAGTGTATCAAAAGGAAGAAAATAATACAAATACAAATACAAATATATGAAAATGTTCTAGGAATTTTTAAAATGAATTCATTAAAAGTAAAATTCAGTGAGAAAGAAAGAGAGTAAGCGGGTGAAAGATAGGGCAGTAAATCACTTTGCAAACAAGACAGGCAGACACAAACCCTTTGATATTTAATGCCATCGCTACTGTTGGCCAACAGTCGACCCCTTAACCTATTGTTGGCCCTGTCCTCTTTTTCGAACTCCACCCATTGCTGAATGGCGCCTGTCGCACTTTATTTGGCAACTTAATCGCCCGACAGGCCACAGTTTAAATGGAATTTCGCTGCCCACAACAAAAATTTTATTAAAATTCAGCGCATTAAGCGGTAGCAGCTGCTTTTATTGTTGTCCTTGTTGTTTTTTTCCCCCTTTTCTTTTATTTTTTGATTTTGCTGTTGTTTGAGGGCGATAATAATGCCAGAAATGCGTCAAAAATTAACAGTCCTCGTTAGTAGTTTGTACGCTCCTTTTAAGCCCAGCAAGTAAACAAGGAAAAGGAGGATAGAAAAACTCCACGAGTTTATTCACATATTTATATTGATGCTTTAATAAAGTTAATTGTTGTATGACAATTTAATATTTATTTAATTGAGCAGAAAATAAATAAGAGTTGGTTTTAATATTATTTTAATTGTATAAAAATTGCATAGTAGTAGAAATTTGGGAAGGCTCTGTCAATATAAAATAAGATTATCATTAGAGTCTGTCTGAAACTGTTTTTAAGCGGTTTTTAAGCATTTTGCAGCCATAAAATGTTTATTTAACATTTAAAAAGTATTTGCTGTCAGGCACGTTTATGGGCCGTTAAAAAAGGAAAGCTTCAACGCCGACGCCGACACCGACGCCGACACCAATCTGAGTAAACAGACCAACAAAGTGCCTAAAATTTATTTAAAAACTCATTTAACAAACGACGAAGCAGCGAGGCATCAAGGCGCCCCATAGGTCTCTAAGCCCACATCAAACACGGCCAAACAAACAGAACGGAGAGGAAAGAGGACAGAAGAGTAAAAAGTTCAGTTGTGGTGCCTGGGATTGCATAAAATGCGCAATTAAATATACATATATATTTGTTGTTTTAATATTTTTCTTTCACGTCATTATTACCACTCAATTTCAATGGAATGCTGCCTTTAAATGCAAAATTGCGTAATTATTAATGCATTGTGTTTATAATGCCATTAGGCCGACGTCATTGGCTCAGGTTTTACTTAAAAATATCCTGTGGAACGTGATGTTCATCAATTTGCGTGACAAAACTTTCAACAAGTATCCTACAGAGTCGAACAGCCGACCAGCCGACTGAATATTATTTTAATTTTTCACACAAGCGAGAAGCGGAAATTCCAATTAAAACGCATCAGCAGATTGCAAGCCAATGCAACTGGAAATCACAAACCGACTGTCACAATCAGCGGAGGGAATCGGCATCAGACAACTGCATCTGAAAGAGAAACATATATCGGAACAGGGAAGATATGCGAACAATCCACATATGTATTTTGTATGACTGATTTTCGATTTATTTGCGTAAATAAAAAAAATACGAGGAATGCGTAAGAAATTAAACAATTGGTGCACAGACGCTGTAATATAAATAAACTGATACAAAGTGAGACGAAAGCGGATGAAAAACAATATTGCACATATGTAAATAACGTTGTCAACGTAATTGGACATGCGTACATACTTATAACGCGGTGCGCCATAGTGAATATTTACTGTACGCACAAACGGAGCACAACGTATCTTGAAATTGGGAAAAACAGTTCTCTGTTTTCGAATGCGTCGCAGAATGACATTACAATTTCTTATTATACAGCTGTCATTTAAACTGCAAAAGAACAAACAAAAATCAATTATTTTGCGTTTCAATTAAATTACGTATACGTAATGCAAACTATTTTCTCTTCTATAAATGCGTTTACGCAATAAACCATATTTCTTGGCCTTTCAATTAAAACGACATGGACAATTAGACTAAGGAAATAGCAAGAAATGGAAGGAGTTGATTGATGCGTATATACTTCCACATGGATAAAACACTTCAATTGAAAAAGCAAAGTTCATAAGTGTACTCATTGAAAGTAAGCTTCGACAGTTGCAGCGCCTCGCATCTTTGTTTCGCAAAGTAATTACAAACTCGGCACACGTGCCGCATGCATAATGAAAAGTCATTTGGCACTACACACACACACACACACACACACACACACAAGACAACACACAAGAATAATAACTGCAATTATGATATTGAACATTCTGAATGCGAATCACAGGCAGAGACTGAATCTGGTCAAGATGACAATGCGAATCAAATCGAAGCGAATCGAATCGAATCGTACTGATTCTGAAGCTGAAGCTGCACAACAAGCGAATTTATTTTGCTGATTTACCAAAGACAAAGATAATTGAATTACAACAGCTGCAGCACAATACGAATCAGAATCAGTTTAACCAGGGTCTTGCTAGGGGAGAAATACAGAGAAAGAGAGAAACAGAAGGAGATAGTGAGACAGAGAAAAAGAGATACAAAAAACAAAGAGTTCGTTCAAGAGATATGTATATAAAAGGTACTCTCCCATTCATACACACTCAACCCGAATGCACATGAGCAAATATGTATTAAATTGGCAATTATTTGATACTACTTCTCTATTAGTGCATAGGGAAAACGAGTTGTATCAATGAACATTGAGGTGACATATGTAAGCATAGGAAACAGGAATAAAACCTTCCTCTGGGATATAACAACATCGATACATACACGCTTTCTTCTGATATGGTTGGCAATGAATTTTATAAATGTTCCATGTTTATTATTAGATTATTTTCAAATATTTATTGTGTGTTGTCTTTAAAAATGTGTGTAACCAGGAGCTACAACTATAAGTGTATTAAGTACAAAATTATGTTAAAACAACTATTTTTATAGCCTGAGGGGGGTATATTAAGTTTGTTCAAAAAAAAAAAAGTATGTAACAGGCAGAAGGAGGCGTGGCAGACCCCATAAAGTATATATATTCTTGATCAGGGCGACAAGCTGAGTTGATACAGCCGTGTCCGTCTGTCCGTCTGTCCGTGTGAACAACGAGATCTCAGAGATGGTAAGACCTAGAAGCACCAAATTTGGAATGAAGACTTCTTATATCTGCACGCAGATCAAGTTTATTTCAAATTTTGGATGCCACGCCCCCTTCGCCCATTTTGGTAATTATAAAGCTAGAGACATGCGCTTCGGCAGGAACAATACTTAAGTTCATAAGGATGCATTGTGAAAATTTGATTAAGATCGGATAATAAACACGGAAGATATCCGCAATTATTTTATTCTTTAATTTAATGTGTTGTTGCTGTGAGTTTTCGCCCTCTCTCTTTCTCTTTTTCAAGTTATCAAGCGATAGAGATGCCACGTAGTCACACCGGGGACCTGGGTTCGAATCCCAGTAAAAGCATGCTTAAATTCTTTAATTTTTTTTTTAATTTTTGTTATACATTTAGAATTGTTTTTTTTATGTTTTTATTTAGTTATTTTGAAAATAACGTGCTCATTGTTGCTTAGACCTTTAAGTACAAAACAGACAGCACAAATACGAAACACAAATATAATTAATATAAAATTTGAGTGACGTTCTCTACTACCTCAGGGTATTCTACTGTCGGGATCTCCCGACTGAATGATATATTTTCATTTTAATTAGCTTGTTTTATACTATCATTTAAGGCAGTTAACATAAGGTAAAGCCCGGATGCAATTTCGATTTGCCAACATTTTATAAGCCGATCTTGACCAAATTTTGAATGTAACAACAAGAAAGAAATAATCTGTGAGTTTGGTTGAGATATCTCAAAAACAAATTAAATTAAATCTCAGTCAGTGAATCAGGACAAAGAGTTATTTATATACATATCTACAGATATATAAAGGGTGTTTTTTAGAGGTATAGGATTCAAATTTAAATAAAACACAAGAAATTGTTTTTATGTCCATCAATTTGGCTTTTGGAAGGATAATTTGATGCGATTAATGCTTAAATATAATTTCTGGCATGTGGCCCCGCGGCATAGCCAAGTTTAGGCGTCCAATTTTCAAGCACTTTTTCGATTAATAACGCGACAAATGTTGGATTTCAAGTCCCCTAACGTTTATGGTTTGTTGGCGTAGATCAGCGTCTTCACATATCCCCAAATAAAATAATCCATTGGGGTCAAATCACATGATATTAGTGGTCAATTGACAGGTGCATTTTTCGAATGTTTCCTTCAATAAATCGATTGTGAAGTTCGCTGTGTGGCATTATTTTCGAATTAAATTTGCACGATTTGCAAGTGTTTTGTTCTGTCAAGGAACAAGACAAACTGAACATTAATGGCATTAGTGTTGCCATATTTAACATAAAAATGTCAGCTTTATCTCTACTCGCAAAACCAACCTTTGACCTTAACTTTGACCTTAATAAGAGTTACTAAAGTCCAACGAATTCTTTCTATCAAGTTGTAAGCTTTATCGATGGTTATATGTAATAGACTATTCGGTG
Organism: Drosophila putrida; assembly: GCA_037043535.1. Taxonomy (NCBI): domain Eukaryota; kingdom Metazoa; phylum Arthropoda; class Insecta; order Diptera; family Drosophilidae; genus Drosophila; species Drosophila putrida. The sequence continues at coordinate 2,583,918 of JBAMBI010000934.1, forward strand.
CGTGGAACTTCTACAAGGAATACTTTGAAGGCTATTTTGTGTTTACTAATTTCTTTCCTGCAACCTACAAATATTCCTGTCATGAGTCTGCGAAGGCGTTTTAAGTTTTTGTTTTTTTGTTTTTGTTTGGCTTATAATATAATAACTACATCAAAAAATGCAGTAAGCTACGGTGGAACCAGATCGACGATAGGAGCCCCTGTACTTTTTGAGTGCAAAGCGTTCACTATAGATTGTTCTTTAATGTTGCAAACCATTGATTCATATGATAAACACTGAGGTCACTAGCGTCTCTGCTTCTTCCTTTTGCCCGTAACATTGTTGAATAACTTCCGCGTTTATCATCCGAATCGAATAAAATTTTCTGGATGGATTTGGTCTATAGTGCTAAGGACTAAGGTGCGCCTGTAATTCCACATCGAAATTTTGTACTTCAATTTGTTAAATACAAGATATAGATGAACGTAGATGTCAAATTTGTTGTCTCTAGCTCTTATTGTTTGTTGTTTGTTTTGGGCGTCACAGAATTCGATAAGTATTCAACTAATCGTCCAGCACGTGTTATCGTTGTATTAAAATGTCTTTTGATCAATTTTATGCATAAGTGTTTCGACATTACATTTTCAAATTTTAGAATTTAATATATGTAAAAAAGGTAAAGCTAAGCAAGAAAGGTGTATAACATTGAACCATGGCTCGAACTCGAATTTTAAATCGTTAGGCAAACCGAACCTTAATCTTACTTTATGGATCGAACCACCTAACCAAGCCTCCCCAAAAATTTTGAACCTACTTCTTATGATTCTTTAGAATTTTGTATTCCGCTGTTGTGCTTACTCTACTGTAGCTTTATGCACCTTTCTTGTAATAAATTTTATATTGTTATATTGAGGTAATTACTATCAATCGATTAATAATTATTAATGATTTGTATAGCAACAATTTCTATTACAATTTATTGATTACAATCAATCGATTAATAATTATTAATGATTTGTACAGCTAAAATTTCTCTAACGACGTTCAAATCATCAATTTCCTGTTATCGAAAATAAAAAGAAAAAGCATTAAAATTTTATCAAATTCTTTTGATAGGTGGTAAATTATAGTGAGATAATAAGATGTGCTTGTAAACGCGGAAAATGGTTCCAATTACTTTGTGCGGATATGGAAAATATCCTGTTCTTTCCGCAACGAACTGCGCAATAATAATATCTGTCCAGTTAGGCAAGCCTGGCATGGAAGTATAATTCATAGAAGTGTATTGTATCTTTCGACTGGGCAGACTAAATAAACAATTAAATCATTAGCAAGTTTCATAGATAAACATTGATATTGCGCCCATTCAAAAATTTTAATCAGTTTGCGATTTTTGCCATAAAAAACTAATATACAATTGCCTAAAAATAAAAGCTATAAATTTGTGAAAGCATAACAAGAGGAAAAATATATGATGTTAGAGCTGGCACTGGTGCTACATAAAAAATGGCTGGCCGCTGCCGCTTTCCGATTTCTACTCCTTTTTTTCAGTTGCATGTAGTTGCCTACGGACATGATACAGATTTGTATGCATACAACGAAAACACGTAATAGGCCAGTTAGATCCAGTTAGATAGGGAGGCATTTTGGGAAGCAGGTGTGTCATACTATTTCAGTAATTGCTTTCGCAAACCCAAAAAAAACTATTTGGCTACAGTCGAGCGTACACAAAAGAATGATACCCTGTAAAACTCTCTTTTAAATCATTGGTATATCTCCCCATTGGGGTAACATTTAAAACAGTGTGCAGGAGTCCAAGTTCCCTGTCCCCCAGCTTTATATAATATATAACTTTTTGTAAAACAGATAAAAGGTTTTACAGTTTTATACTATTGAGCATTACAACTTTGTTCTATTTAATTGCAATTTTATAACTTGTTCGGGATGCATAAAACAGTTCCTTAAACAGGGATTTTGGTTAAAAATTTTAAATTGTAGTGTACCCCTAAGAATCTTATTAAAGAATAAATTGTGAGCTGATTTTATACGCGATGACATGTTTTGCTAGAGAAAGTACAAACTTTATGCTGAATTTCTTAACAGGTGTAATCTCTGCGAATTATATGAGTTTTTTATATGTTTTCCATATAAAATATCCAGAGTTTTTTTCACAAAATACCATCAAAATGATCCAACTGATCTAAGAAGTAAGAAAATTTCAAATTAAAAAAAAAATTGATTTTTGTGTTAAGCAGGCCAAAATTTTTAGGAAAATAATATTTACGTCCTATGAAGCCGGTCAGTAAGTCAGTCCGGACAAAGAGTTTTACAGATAGATTGAGCAGATAATAATCAGGTTTGACAGAAAATCGACAGTTATGGCGGTAAAAGGGCTTGATTTCGAATAAAAGCTTCCAAATAATAACATAGTGACATATAGAAATAATTTGCAAAGTCCAAACGAAACTTAAGTTAAAAAACTTCTGAAAACTTCGTATAAATTGCCAATATTTTTAGTTAGATAAGTTTTAAGATACTTAAAAAACTGTTATTTTATTAAAATAAACTTGTTTGTTACGACTAGTGCTTAAAATAATAAGTCCATTATACTTGTAGAATTAGGAATTCTCAAATGAAATAAAATTAAATTGCTGAAACATTTAGCAGGTATAAAGTTATAGCAGCAAGTATGAGAGTATCAGCAAAGGTAAAAAAAAAAACATATGAAATAATCAAGTTTTAATTCTGGGCAGGATACAAAGAAAGTTACATATTAAGTTTTGTGTCTGTAGTTCTTAAAGTTCCTGAGATCCAGAAACTCAATAGACCTTTTTAGACCCTGTACTTTAAAAAAGTACAAATGGGTTTATTACGTTTGTGCAAATGTGCGTAACAGGCAGAAGGAGACGTGGCAGACCCCATAAAGTGTATATATTCTTGATCAGCATCAACAGCCGAGTCGATATAGCCATGTCCGTCTGTCCGTCTGTCTGTCTGTTCCTTTTTTGAGTAACTAGATCTCAGAGACTATAAGAGCTAGAGACACCAAATTTGGCATGTAGGTACATCTATATCTTGCATTTTAGATTTTTGCCATGCCCACCTCCGCCCCCGCAAATTAAAATACAAAATTTTCAAGTCGCATTACAAGAGCACCTTTGATGCTAGCGCCTTTATATTTAGTATGTATAATACAGACTATGGTCCAAATCTATCCTGCATAAATCTGATAATAAACGCGGAAGTTGTTCAACTCACAATGTTACGGGCAAAATCAACTGATATCTTCGTAGTGGCGCCATCTATGGAAATTTTTTGAAACTGAAACAATCTGTAGCGATCGCATTGCACTCAAAAAGTACAGGGTCTCCTACTGTCGAGCTTGCTCCACCGTAGCTTAATGCATTTTTGTACTTTCTAAAGTCTGGGTCAGGGTCTGTAAACCCGCACTAGGCATTCAAAGCGTGGAAAGTTGGCGGAGCTCTGATTTGACAGTTGATTTGTTTGTTTGACCGAACAAACTGGAAAACTCCAATCAAAATTGAATGCAAAATGCTGGCGATATTCAAAATTTAATGATTGTTCTGACGATTGTTGCAGTCGGAAACTGCTATCCGGGACGAGGGGTTCCGGGGATTGTTTTATGAGTTGTTTTTGCAAATGTTGTGACCGCGTGCAACACTTGTAAGCATTGATTTTGTTTGCCAATTTCATTTTGTTTGATTTCTAATTAAAAACATTGTCAAACTGCAAATACTGTGCAGAAAGACAGATGTGAGTACATTTTTTATTCGCACTTATTCGTATTTAATTAAATGCAAATAATAAATAGCAAAAATCACATAAATTTTAAACCAAAGTGCGAGGTAGCCGTATAAAACGAACACCAGGAAGTAGAGAGAGGGAGCAGACGGTATGTGGTTGCGGGTGTTGCCGGTGGCTCGCGGCGTTTCTGACCATTATTTATGAATGCAATCATTTATGTGATATTTTGTGGTTCCGCTTGCATTTATCAAAAATGTTTCATAACACACTCTCTCTCTCTCTCTCTCTCTCTCCAATTCCCTTTCTCTCTCTTTCTCTTCCTTACTCTCTATGAAAATATGTATTTAATTCGCAATAAGACAGGTGCAAGGTACTTACTTACTTAAATCTAACCCTATATCGACTACATCAAATAACGAGTTCAATGCAGGGTATGCCATAGGCCTGCCTTATCTAGTAAAGAGCACTTTACAATCTTTCCATAACAATTTTCTGCATTTTGATAAATGTTTTTACTCAGCTCTTATTATCGTTGCGGCAGCTGCTTAAAATGTCAGCGAATTTAAGGGCATTTCATGTGGGGGCAAAGAAGAAGGTCCCAAAAACATAAACAGAAAACTCATTAAAATCATAAAATGCACTTATGACAGCGTTGTTTGCACTACGGTAATAAATGTATATGTGTGAATGTATGTGGGTGAGGGCTTTTGGCATTTTTGAAAAGTGTCAAAATCAAAACCAAAGGCGAAGGCAAAGTTGTTCGCATGATAGACGTGTGAGTTGCTGCGTATATCTTGCTGCGTCTTCTCAGTCTCAGCTTGTCCTTCGTGTTGTCACATAATTATGCATGCAACCAGCTCCAGTTTCAGCTCCAGCTTGAGCTTCAGTTTGTCTACACTTGATGTTGTTATTGTTGTAATTACATTGCCGACTGCAAAACAAACTGGCAACAACATGAGACAGGTACAGGCTAAAACTGAGGCCGAAAACATGATTAATCGTGTGTGCACAACTTATGGCCAAGTCTCTTAAAGTAGCTAAAGCAACAGCAAAATGGCAACGTCAGCAGCAGTCCCTTGTCCCATTCATGTCCTTGTTCATGTCGCATGTCCATGTTCATGTTCACGTTTATGCTCTGCGACTGGCACTTCAATCACGCTCATTCGTTATGCGTTTGACAAATTGAAAATGCGCACAAAGTAAGTGCAAGGCTGGGCCAAAAGAACGAGGACCAGGACCAGGACCAGGACCTGGATGAGATCGAGGACGAACAGGGCAACGTTAAGGACGTGCTGTTTGCCCGCCAAACAAGCGTCATCAGCGTATCTTTAAGCACATAATTCTTAGTTCCTACTTTGCTGTTGGTACTCAGTTTCATCGACATCACAATCTCTGTACCCATTTCTTTATCCTTTGGATATCCTATAGTTCCAGCTGTGTACAATTTCAACTTCAACTTTCTTCACCATTTTTTGCTTCTACTTATTAATATTGCCGTGGCATTGTCGCGCTGACCACGTTCTCAGCATCTTCATTTATCATGCACTCGACAATTTTTCACTGCGTAACTCAGTGCTCCACGTAATTCAAAGAACTTTCATCATTCTTTCTCACGCTTTGCCTCTCTGTCTCTTTCTCCCTCCTTCTCATGTCCATAGTCAGCATTGCATCTTCTTTTGGGAATCTTTTATCTGCAATCAGTGGCCCTGCACAATTTCACACATGTCCACTGTTCGATAAGGTTTTGATTAATGCAACAGCATTGACCATTGGCCATTGACCAAAGATGAACTGGGCTGAAACTTCACTAATTCTTAGCTCAGCAAGAGCGCTTAGTTGACTTCCATTTGGGGACGAGTTGATCCATTTGATGTTGACTCGCAAATCAACGAAATCAAACGTGCGGGTCCCGCATTTTCATTCTCATTTTCATTTCCATTCCATGGCCATCCCCATCTGCAGCTACATTTCCATCTCCATCTCCATTGTGCATACTCCATCTACGTTCTCCATCAGCAATACCATTTCCATTTCCATTGCGATTTCCATTCCGATTACCATTTCACATTCATTCTTCATCATTTGCTTAGCATGTCACTCAGCACATTTGGCATTCGCTCGTCTATTTAGCTGATTGTCTGTTCTGCCAGGAGCAGAAGCAGGAGCAGAAAAGGCAGGGGGAGAAGAGGCAGAAGCGAGGACAAGTTGCTGTCTTCAACGGATATGTCGAAGGAGTTCTTACTTTTGCCTTCATGTTACTAGCGTGTGTTTTGCATTTTTGTTGACATATTCATTGGCAAATGCAATAATGTTAGATTTAAATGCTTGGCAGCGTTCAGTGCGTCTACGTGGCACATGCCCAAACGCTCCTTTTAGTCCTCCCTCTGCTCCCAGTGCGTGGGTTGCTGCCAAATTGAATTTGGCCAACGTTTTACGCGTTTTGTCAAGGAAATTGAAAAGCATCGCCACACTTCCTCTTTAAAGTTTCTCGATTTACATTTCGATTTTTCATCGTTTCGTGAGTTGACAAAAGTTGTTGAAGTTATTTTGCCATTGCACTAGCAAAACCTTCGCTGTATAAGCTTGTCTGTAGCTTTTGACATACTTTGATGTCAGTAGCATGCAACCAACTAATTTCCAGGCTGCCAGCTGCCTCTCTCCGCTTTTCTTGACAGACCCCTAATCAAGACGCCCAGTGATGAATGACTGCCAAAAGAGCTTCAGAATTCCTTAAGGAAAGTCTGAGATAGAAAGAGAGACTGAGAGAGAGAGAGAGTGAGAGCCTGAGAGAAAGGAGTTGAGAGTTCTCGAAAAGAGAAGAGTGGTGTGGTTGCGGAGGGGCACTTCGAGTGCCGCTAATCCGCACTGCAGTTGCGCAAGTAGCATCATCATACCCCAGTCGATCCAGAGGGGACGTACAGACCAAAGTCGCTACGGCCGCAGTACCGAAATTTTGCACGAAGTAGGGATCGATCCCTCAAGCTGCAGGCTGTCAGCAGCGTGTTCTGTAGTCACAATCGCTCGATTCAGGGTGCAAATATCCTACAGCATCTTCCGCCATGAGCTCAAACGTAATGCTGAGTTACATACTGAGCGCTCAGCATATTACTCAGCTAGGAAATTTTCTTCGTTATTAGGGTTGTCTAAACGCTTGCGGTACTCTTAACTTAGAGAATAGAGTACACGATCGGCAACATTTTGTTATGTTGGCAACCCAGTTTTTGTGTATTTTTATTAAAGTCTCTTTTGCGCAGCAGTGCTAATTGAACGCGTGTTAGATGAACAACGCATTTATAAAATGGTAAGTCTTAGGTTTTCTTGCATTTTCTTGTGTAATTGTTTTATACAGGTACTTATTCTTAAATTGGCTAATCGCTGGACATTATAGAATGTAAGTATATATAAATAATAATGAAAAGTATTCAAAATAAACACCTAATGTATGAATGTATTTCGATTTTGGTTTAAACTCTTTTCAGTATTAATTTATTTAATAATAATTCATTTAAGCTATTGTAACAAAATGTTTGTTAAATAAAATTAAGGAATAAAGTGGAATAAAAAATATATGTATGTAATACGCTTTTATTTCTGCAGCAGCCAGATCACTAGGGAGGGGAATATGCCAGCCAGAATTCCAAATGAAATTTTCAAGAATTCCCAACTAGAATTTCCCTACAGCAGAAATGGAAACTGAATGTCCTGCAGAATGGGTGTATGAACGACTCAGGAAAACTTTTGAGCTCGTAGCGGAACATGCCGTAGGATATTCAGAATTTCCTACCGATTTACCCCGATCACGCTAATGTAAAAGCGAATGAGACTTTTACACGAGCTCGGAGTGCAATCCTCTGAGTCGGGCTGCGGCAAATTAGTACATTTTTCTGCGGAATATTTCCTTCTGGGACTGTTTGTTACGAGTATTATTTTTTTCAGCTTAATGAAAACTGCCCACCCTCCCCTACTCGTTCCTCAAGCAACTTTCCCACTTCAATCTAAAAGCAAATGTGCCACGCTTGTGGCGCAAAGCAGCAGCATCGAAGAAGACGTCACTGAAGTCGAACTCTCATCGCTTGCCAGCTGCTACTACGACTCCGACTCCGACTCCTCGTATACCACTGGCATTTCTTTAGCTAACGTTGTGTCCCTACAGCCACTTTACAATTTTATCGATTTTTCCGTAGCTCTCAGCTTGTGCCTTTGCCTTAGCTTTTCCTTTGAGCCGTTCCTTTTATTATTTCTTTTTGCCAACGTTTCCCTGTTTATGCATTTTGTAGCCACTTTGATAATTTTGTGGAGAGTCACCACAACTTCTTTACCCCACTCCTCCACACATCTGTCCTCTCTTTCGTTCTTCATTGCAGTGTTCCGCTTAAGAGCATTACACTTTTAGTTTCCTCTTAGTTTGTTGGGCATCTCCATCAATTTCGAACAGCTTTTTGCAATAAATTAAATCAATCGATCAACCAGGCACACGCTGACCGGCAAAAACTGTGTCAATCAATTAGTTTTCCTTCGCGCACACATACAAACACATTTGGTAGCTCACTCACGCATGGTTAGATCACATATAAAGGACTTCGCCTTTGTCCCGAACTCCTTGGGAATTATTTTAATGAAATACAAATATAAATGAAGCATCGACCAAACAGTGACGGCTCATCGGAAGGACTTAAATGGAACTCATCAATCGCCAAAAAAAAAAAAAAATTTATACAATCATCCTAGTCAAAATTATTTCCAGCACTCGCCTGATTAGCTGTGCCATCTTCCAACACATTTTGCGGCGGTCTAAGGCACGTATAGCATCTCAACTAGTTTCATCTTAAGGAAAAATGCAAAATAACTGAGAAAAGCTGATAAAAAGGGTCAAAATAATCGACTGGCAGATACCCTAGATTTATATACCGATTTTATGGCTCTTTCCTGTTTTACTTTCAGATCGAGTATACTCTGGGAAGTTGATCTCAAAAAGTTTCTGAATATTGGTAGCTGAAAATACACAAATTAAAATTTGTATTGAGTAACACTCTAGAAAATAAAAGAAGGTGCATTTAAACTCATTAGTTTGTTTTGCATTGCATTTTTATATACAAGTCCGGTATAACTTATGCCATCTTTACTATAGGGTATTATAAATACGAGCGGCAAAATCGAAAAAGTGTCCAAAACGAATGACAAATTTTAATGTCAATAGTCGGAGACGTGCGCGCTGCTGAGGCGGCTGGGCGTGGCTTAGCCAAAGGAGGATGGTCAAGAGGGAGGGAAGAGAAGAAGGGATGGCTTTGCTTCGGACTTTGTTCGTATCTGCAGCGCTTTCATGTTCATTTTAATTTGTCTAAATGTCGTTGCAGGACGCACAAACGATTTGTTTTGGTCGGCTTCGTCTATTGGTTTTGTTGCGACCGTGCGGGGTCTTGGTTTTGGGGTTTATTTGTATTAATGAAATAGACATTTTGGGGTCATGCTAAAGTGATTTTTCAACGTCCTGCCTGAAGCAGGACCTCTCCCGCCTCTCTTCCACCTCTCGTCTCTCATCTCTCAGTTCTTGCGTTTCATGTTTCTCTCCTTATCTATGGCAATTTTTTTTTGTTGTTGTACTCGTGTTTATTTTGGCTTTGTCTTGGCAGTCGCCTTTATTCTGTTTTGCTGTTATTCTGTTTTTCCCGAATCCTTTCCGTTTTATTCCCACCCACCTCACAACAATGGACAACTTTTTCTAGTGGATGCCGCAGCAGGAGAAGCATCGTTCATGGCCTTTCAGCGACACTCGCAGCAAAGTGAAACTAATGGCAGTTAGTTTTGTTAAGTCGATAAAACTGTCAGTGATATGGCAGATTGTTTGGCAGCTGGCGGGTCCTGCTTCTTCCTTGTTGCCTCCGTCTCCTTGCTGCAGCAGTTTTTTGTCACCTCAACAAAATAGCCAACGTTGCGCGGGATTTACAGTCAAAAGATACATTCCGCATTTGAGTTGGGTTAAAAAAGTTAAATGAAGTTGCCAGAGGCATTAAATTTTCTTCCATTATCAAGCAAGTCAACCTCAATATTCACCCTTTTTTCCCTCCTTCTTTTGCAGTGCCAAAATGTAAATGAAGATCCCTGCATTTGCCACGGTATATAAAATGCAATGTTTTTTTACCAAGTGTGGTACCATTCACCAACCACCTCCACCACCCACTTGCCTTGTGTCTACCGCTCTGCATATGGGCGTGGCTTTGGGGCGAAATGTGAGTGGCATTTTATGTTTATTTGCTCGACTGCAGCTCAACACTGCATTGTGTTTTATGTTCTTGCCTATTCGAAAATGCAACCTGGCACCTTGAGAATCTTGCAGGAACGTGGCTGGGAGGCAAGAGGGCCGCGTGTGTGCTAGCATGTTAAATGCTGACTTATTTCGGCGACATGGTGCACATTTTTCTCTACAAATGACTTGCCATGTCTTCATCAACATCGTCCCGAAACTGAGCTTTCAGCTTATTACTTCGAATGTACACCACGTGGTGTATGGGTGGTTTTGCATCCTCTTTGTCTACATACTAATCATTTCGCCATCAGCAGGTAACTGAATTAATTATCGTATATCACAGCTGGCTCACGTATTCTTAATCAAAGCATTTAGCGCCCTTAATCCGCTTAATGCATAACCCCTTTCACTTCGTATACCCTTTGCCAATACCCTTCCATAATGATTCCGCAGCTTATATACGAGAGCACTTGGGCAGCATGTAGAAGGTCGAGTGTGCAGCGTATTTAGCAAATTAAAATGAAAATCCTTAGCATGACGGCTTAAAACCGAAAGAAAAATCTCCTTACGTCACATGCAGAAAGCGTATGGGAGAAGGAGCATGAGAAAGTGAAAGAGAAAGAGAAAGAGAGAAAAGCTAGACGAGGTTTTAAATTCCGACGAGAATAAGGGACAAGGACGACGTGGACAACGAAAAGTGTCAGGCACCAGGTCGCTGTGATTGGCAGCAGCCATCAAATAAGTTAATTGCCCACAATTTAGAGAAGTGGGTGAAGTGTTGATCTTGTGGTTCTACTGCACGCTCCACTTGGAGTGTGGCCGTGCACTGCCTTCGCCAGAAAAACTCATCAATCGAATTGAAGTCCGTCGACTCTGGCTCCGCTTCTATTGCAGGTCCTGGCTCCTGTTTCTACCACAATTGCCACCTCCTGCGTCAGCTAAATCTCGGTCATTTGTGACGCTATTAGTCCGGTGACTCTCTCTCTCTCCTCTCCCTCTCCCTCTCTGTTTCTCTCTTTCTTCCTTCCTTCAGGAGTATTTGTGTTTGGCTATGGCATGACCATTATCGTATATGGTGCGTTATTAACTTTAGCTGGCCGTCAACATTGAAAATTATATGCTAGTCAACCGCATACACTCCGGCCTCCATGCCACGCTCTCATTTCTTAGTTATTGTGTGTATATGAGTATAAGCCATTTTTCATACTTCGTCTCTCATTCATTATGTGAGTTGCGTGGCGACAAGATGAGGCATTCAGAGCCCCATCTCCATCCTCACTTGCCATTAGCGCAGCTGGAGAAGCACATTTAATTTTACTGTTGTGTTTCCTCCTACTGCTTCCCTTGAACTTATATCTTGTGGTTTCTTTGGGCAAATAAATCAAGTATTTTTTACAAATTGTTGTCATCATGCTGACATTTGCTACTTTATCGACATTGAGTTTTGGGCCATGCAAAGTAAGGACGTGTATCTGTCTATATTCTTTTGTGATACTTGTTAATGTGATTGGTATCCTCAACATAAAGAGGGTCAATTTAAAGAGCTTTCACTTTAAGTAAAAACTTCTATTAAAGACTGGCAATAATTATGTGTTAGCGAAGACGCATCAAAGCACAATGAACCACAAAGCTTACAAAACAAAACTCAAATGGTGGCGTTAAAAGTTTTATAAGAAATTCAACACTTCCGCTCAAGTTGTAACTGTGATGGAGTTTCCGGGCGTAGGGTGAAAATTAAAAATAAAAGACCAGACCAGAGAACGGAACAACGTGAAACTAACACGAAATGAAAGAAGCAAAGAAGACAAAAAAAGGAAAGGAAAAGAAAAGAAAAAAAAAAGCAAGCGGAACGCTAAATGAAAAATTACATTTTATTTTTATTTATGTATTTGCATTTGCCATAAAACTCAACATCAACATCAGAACAACATCATGAACGTCGACGTGGCCCGAAATGACTTCCGTTTCCGCTTAAGCTGCAGCCAAGCACACGCACACACACACACACGCACACACACACACACATCCACACACTTATATGTTCATGTACGAGAACATCAGCATGCAGTACGCGTCATTTGTTTACATGTTTGTTGTCGCTGTTGTACTTTTGTTGTTGCCCATTACCATCTGCGTCTACACATTTGCTGTCCATTTTTTGACATAAAAAAATTGCATCGAGCATAATGTAAATCGTGTCATTTGTCAAGGGCAGCTGCTTTCCCCAGATGCTCAAAGAATATCAGAAACAACAAGCAGAACGACAGATCCGACAGCCTAATGACAATCGGCATGTCTTAACAAGGCATTCACTCATCACCATATAAATGGCATCACCTCGTAGAATAAATACATTTAATGGGTCTTTGCGAAAATATTTTGAAAATTTATTTGAGCTAACAGATTAAGCGACGCGAAAACTTCGACTTTGTCGGTGTGAATAATTCAATAAACTAAGTTTCATGAAGATTAATTAAATATTTCTGTCTAATTTGACGAAACTTATGCAAGTCGGCGGGGCAATGGGAGAAATGGACAAAGTTTTTGCAGAGTTCGCTGCGAGTATCTTTGCGAGTGGGAGTATGTATCTGTGTGTGCCGCTAAAACTTTTATTAATTACAAAAGATACACATAAATATTAGCTGTAGCGAGAGAATCAACGAGATTGAGAGGGTCCTCTACTCATTCTTATTTAATTGCGTTGAGAAGCCCACTCGTCGTTAGTTACTAACTTAGTTTTCTTATGCTTCCTGCTGCTTTTGCTTTTTCCAGTGTCCGGGGAAAGTTGACGAGCTCGGGGGACCACAAACACAGCACTGCCAAACCTTAGAGGATTAGTCATGGCCAAGGACAAAGACTGCTGAATGAGAAGAAGCGCAAGCATACATATAGAAGGTAAGTTGAGTGAAGCGGATGGGAAGTAATGCAACTTAATGCGCTTGTGTACACCGACATAATGTATAATTAATATGACTCGACATGCACATTTGCCTGAGGCAACCTGTTGAGTTGCTACCCGAGCTTACACCTGCCACGCCCTCTCCGCACCCTCCTATGGCTCATTGAAAAGTGGCATAACGGGCACTCGTGTGCCGGCTTAAAAGTGCTTACAAATTGCTACATGGCAATGTCTATGTAACACTGTAAAAGCTGGCCAAGGGGCGTGGCACAGGTGGGTAGGTAACTTTGCCGCTTTCATCAACACATCCACATCGAGTTCAAAAAAGAGATGAAAACTGAAACTGCAATTGAAGCGCCTTTCAGCAGCAGACAGAAAAACCTGGACGCAAAAAAAATAAAGCAAACAGTAAGGCTTTTTAATGAGTCAAGTGGCCAACACGTCAGCTCTTTGTATGTGTGGGTGGGTGTACGAGTGTATGTATGTGTGGGTGTAATGACGCGCATTTGGTTCGCTTTTGTGCTGACGTATTCGTACGAAATAAACCGTTTGCTTTTGAAGTTCCTTTCGGGCTCCATGCCAACGTTTTTCAGTTTCCAGTTTGCATTGCTTTTATAATTGCATGGGGCTCTTAATGAGCCAAACGCTATGCAATTTGTACTGTACAATTCACCAACCCACACACGCATACATACGCACACACACACACATACACACGCTTTAAATAAATATATACTTGCGTATATGTGTAGCAAATCAGCCTTTTAAACAACTTTGCCGCCACTTGAAGTTGAATGTTAAAGTTGGCAGCAGTTCGGTTTGAGGTTGGTTACTTGCTTCGATGGTTGGTTGGTTGGTTGGTTGGTCTAACGGTTGCTGTTCGTTGGCTATATGGTGAGAAAAAATACAAAACGGAACAGAACAAAACTCGCATTAAACAGCTGCCAAAAACGGCACAGAAAGTTAAGCTTCACCCAAATGGTTTTGCTCGTAAGCGAAATAAAACCACGCAACGAAACGAAATGAGTAAATTGCGGTTTCAAGTTCTCGCAACTGTTGGCCAACATCCCCCACTTTTCCACACTCTCCCTTACAGTCACAAGCACAAAGCTTCACACACACATATACACATACACACAATACCCTTTTGGCCTCTGCTTGTTGCCTTGGCAATGCGTTTTCTCTATGCCATTTTTTGCAATTTGCTCAAAAACCACTTTGGTTGTTAAAATTTTTAACACATGCTGCATACTTTGAGGGGCAAATAGAGTAGTGCGAGCGAGAGAGGCAGACAGGTTGCTATTGCTATTGCTATTGCTATTGCTATTGTTGTTACTGTTGCTGCATGGAAACGTGGCTTAAAATTTGATTGACTTTTGCCCAACGCACACACATAACACAAATAACAACGCTCGAATCATTTTCACTTTTAATTCAAACCAGAACATCAATTGCTACCCTCGCAAAATGGGGCAACAAGAACAACCAATTTTCAATTGCTTTAAAGAGCCTTTATAAAATATTTCGTATACGCCATGCAAACACAAACGAACATATCGTATAAATGTATAATTGAAAACAAATTTTACAGCATGTAATTCAGAGTGTGTATATGGCAGTGGGTGCGTGGGTGCGTATGTGTGTGTGGGAGTGAGTGTGCCTCTGTCTTGATATCGATAACAAATGCCGCAAATTGAATTTAAATCATATTACATACGAGCACAGAGCTAAGGATAGAAGCACACTGTCAAGGGTCTTCGGACTGCTTGTTGGAGTTGGTTAGGTTCGTTGAGGTCGGTTTGCGATTCGCTTGTTTTATTTATGAAGACAACACCAACAACAAGAAAAACGATACCAACTACAATTGCTCCAAACGGATGATACAACGCCTACCTTTTGCCCTATACAGAAAAAGGGTTTTATTATTTCCACAAGCAGTATAACATAAAATTGCAAATAAACACAATTTCTTATGTTTCGACATGAAACCATTGCGCAATATTTAAACTAAAAATATATGCAAAAATACATTTAAATCAAGGTTTTTGTATAGATACCATCTGAATATAATATGATAATGATATTAAAAATTTGTACATCGAAAGAAAGTTTTATTATAAAAGAAGAAGAAATTCTGCCTGTTTTGCAAAAAAAGAGCATTCAGTTGAACTTTATAGTCAGTGCTGCTCGTACTCAAAGTTGTACATTAGCTGCCTTGAGATTTCCGTTTTATGCATTCAGTGCACACGTTTGGCAAAGACAAGCGAACCAATCTGTTGGCTGCCGCCACGAGGGTTGTCCTTATTCCTGCCCTGCCCTGCCCTGACACTCCTCCGCCCCTACAGGCCCGAGGCTCTTAATTGTCTACTGTGCTGTGTGTTGTGCTATGGCATGCAATAAATTTATGCATTGCATTTGGATTTGGGGGCTATAGAGGCTTTGCATTGCATTTGCTAGAGGCGAAAGGCCAGAGGTGCGAAGGCCATAGACGAGAGACCTGTCGGGAGCTGCGAATGCCCATCTCCTTCTTTTTCTCCTAGGAACTAAAACCATAAATAAATGTTTGATAAGCAGTCAATGTGCTTTGCACATTTTCACAGAATGTGTTTGCAGTTTGCCATATTGTTTGGCGTTTTCATTAGAAAGCAATCAAATTGCGTTTTCTCTTCTGAAATATTGTAAATTAATAACAGCAAACGTGCAAAATGTAAGAAAACTCCTATCAAGAGTGATCAAATTCTTAAAATATTGTTGAAAATAGCCTCAAGATAATCAAATTATCGTGTTCTCTTCCTGTATTAGAGATAAATACAAAATTGGAATATAAATATACTATAGGCACAGGAAAACCTAATACGTTTTTGTACATAGATATATTTTGTATATTGATACTATGCCGATGCAATGTTTAGTTTAATTGCAGACGAGGTTTCAAAAATAATGAATAAATAATAAAAGTTCACATTCATTTATTCTAGTATTGTACTTGTTTATTCATAGTAACACAATTAAAGATAAAATACTTTTATATACAGAAAACTTATTTCCCTCAATATACATAAATAAGAATTAATTGTCAACCAATAAAATGTTGAGAAATTCACAATATAAATTTATTGATGAATTGACAGTTTGCAGGAATCCATGTGAAGTGTAAATAAGCGTTCAGGCGAACTTATGGCTAAAGCCAATTCATTGAACAAATCCTGACTACATGGCCACACGTCCTGGTTCAAGCGAGGACTTGTTCCACGTCCTGTATACAGCTGTATACGAGTACAACCGGCAACTGGCTACTGGAAACTGGCATGTGAACGTGTCGCACGTGCGTGACAAGCCAGAGATGGTCTCAGGTCTTGTAGTTGCCATAGGATTTCTATTTAATATTGACGTTTAAATTTTCGTGCGAATACAAATACAAACAGAGGAGCAACTTCTACAAGGTATGACAAATAAGGAGATTGTAACGGTACTCGTAAGCAATGAAGCAAGTTATTCTACACATCGAAAAGGACACCAATAAAGTGAAAGAAAGAAGTAGAGAGAGACAGAGGGGGGAGGGAGAGAGAGAGAGAGGGACCCACACTCCCAAAGCGTGTCAGGGGCATGGGCATTATTGTTGCTGCTGCACGCGTAGCACGATTTTGCAAATAAATACAAATAACTTTGATTTCCAACAGTTTCCCCAATGCATTGAGATAGGCAGACATGTCAGGACAGGATAACCAACAAACTGCACACAAACACAGATACTTGCAGCGTGTGACGTTCAACAGAAGAAGCATTCAAATTAAACTTTATTTTGCTGCCTGCCACATCTCGTTGCATACCTTGGGGCGTCTCTGGGTGAAATTGCAGATTGCAGGCTTGATCACATTGCCAGCCGACGCTGAGGCTTGCAAATGAACCTCAATTGAGCAGGGCGATGGTGGGGGAGTAGGAGTCGAGGGGGTAGGGGAGAACAGTCGACCCAGACAAACAGACGAACGTGCTGTGCATGCAATACAGGAGCTTTTTTGTGAGATTTCTTGCACTGATAGCGACTAACGTCACAATATGCTACATCAATTGACAATCGGAATGGGGAAAGTCAATACTTTTCCTTCCCGTTCCTTCCCCTTCCTCCCCACCCCCACATTGCTGAGGCAATACATTGTAAAGCCCCCAGGAAGGTGACAAAATAGTTTACACTTGCATTTCTTCAATTCGTGTCAAATAAAAAAGAAAAGAGATATCATAATTGAGTCACGGTCTTATCCACAAAGCTAGCTGAAGCCGAAATAAATATACATCTGAAAATTAAGAAATAATTATTATTAACTGCTGAAGCAAAGAGAATAGAAGTAAAAACATTGATTGATTATATTTTCGGCTGAAATACACTCTGTAATGCTTATTTGCGTTTGGACTGTGCTTTTACTAGTAATATGAAAATAATCAAAGCGTACAGTTGCTGTTGCTGCCAACAAAATCAAAGTATTTGCATTAACAACACGAACAGCTGAGCAACAGTGGCTCGAACTTCCGGCTGCCGTGGCCGTCATGGCCACACGAACAACAGTAAACCTTTCACTTGTAGGTGTATGTATGCGTGTGCTTATGTATATACTTTGCACCCGACTATTTGCACTGTGTGAGTTGCTTTTAAACCTAGACCTTCGAGAACTTCGACCTCTGCCAATGCACTTCAAGGGTTGTTGCTGGGCTGCGAAACTGAACTGCTGTTTTTATGGCTAAAAAGAAAGCAGCTACCAGAGGGAGCAGCTGGGATTGGGTTGAATTAAGTTACGACATTTAATGATGTTGCTTAGCAAATTGAAGCAACTAAACACAAACATAATTGAAACAATTTTCTCATTATAATGTCGATGATGATTACGACGACGGCACGGCAATGAAAAACTATTACCCAAAGCAACAGCAAGAAATCATTGGGAGGAGCGGAGTTCGTGGGCCAGCAGGTGCTTCTGACGCAAATTGTTTGGCTTTGTCTAAGCTCTCACATGGCAGCAGGTAAACAATGCAGGCTGTTGCCACTCCTCCTCTCTTCCCTATTTCAGCTTTTACTCCCTTACGTCAAGCAAATATGCTTCTCCTCTTTGTGTGATGTTTGTGTGTGTGTGTGGGTGAATAAGATGAAGTGCTCGGGCGCGGAAGTCAATGTAAAAGTTGGTCGCGTTCTTCTTTTGTGAATATTGCAAATAAACTACTCAACAAATAAAGGGGGAAAGGAAAAACAGTATACAGAGGCTTAGGAAATTGTAGTAGATGCAGCTGAACCTAAGGAAGCTCAACGCTCCTCATCCCTTGACACACAGGAAGTGCAAGCCAGCCAGCCAGTTGTGTAGCCAGCGCACGGAAGTTGTAACAAGTTAATGGCAGTTTTCAACAACCAGCCGACGAATGTCAACCTCTCAAATGCGGCAGGTGCAACAGCAACATCAACAGCAACGGCAACAGCAATAGCAACAGCAGTAGCAGTAGCAGAAGCAGAAGCAACAACAACTTCATTTAGCTGCCGCCTAAAGTGTTTTGAAGTTGGCACTCAAGTAGCAGTTAACATGGCCTAATAAAGTTGCTCTAAGATTAAAATTACCAAGTACTGAAGCAGAAGCAGAAGCAGCAAAGTAAAGTACAATGCGGCGTATGCTTGATGTGCCCTGGGAATCCCAACGGCTGCTTTTGCTTCTTTTCTTTTGAAGGGGTAACGCTTTTGGTCAACATACAACAACACGACAATAACTTCAACAACATCGTCGTCTTTTGGCATTGTTGTTGTCGTTGCCATGCTGTTTATGTCTTGGAACCATTAGCAGCTCAGTTTACACAGTCGAAGTCGACACTTTGGCTGCTTGGCTTTTTGACCAACGCGTGTGCATTGGCAATACAATATTTGGCATTTGCTTTTGGTTTATGGCACCCTCGCTTTACCCATTTCCTGTGCTAAAAGCCCCTTGGCGGTCAAGTGGTTCGCCTAATGGACCAAAAGCTGCAATTCGATATAGATTCGATCTTCTTTTTTGTATTCCTTCTTCATCATATCATGTGTTCTCTGTCCCACTCTCTCTCTCTCTCTCTTTCTCTCTCTTTGTACTGTTCATTGAGCAAACATAAAAGGCAGTCGAGAAACAAAATCAAATTGTTTGCAAATAGATAAATAAATGGCCCCAACTTGGATTTCTGGTGAAGAATGGAGTAGAGATTGGGGCTGGAACCGGGGGAATTGCCTGATTACCCGATATCACTGGATATTGCGGGGCAAATGGGGAACAAGTTTGCGCTGCGCAAATTAATAACAGCAGCTGAGTTCAGCTCTTGTTGTTTTGGTTATTTTCTACCCAAACTCAAAATAGACACCCACACATACATATTTGTAGTCTATCTATACGTTTGTATATCTAAGTGTGCGTGAGTTTGTCTAATGCCTTCAGGTTGACGTACGTGCTGAGGCATTTTTATTAGGGTCTACTTTTCACGAGTCCAGCCAAAGCAAAAGCCTTTTACTGTTATAGGCGATAGGCATGAGTAGGGGTTGCATAGTAGGAGTTGCATAGTAGGGGATCATAAAAACAAAAGTGCAAGCTACATTTTTAATATGCTTTAAGAAAAAAAGGGTAAACATGCTTAACAACATCACAAAAGTACGTATAGCCGTAGAGGATAATTTATCATTCAACTATATATAATTACTTATCCTTGCACATACATATTTTCGTCATTAATGATTTATTTCACTTTGTCTCTGTATTCGTGTAAGCTTTTCAGTTTACTTTCGAAGCAAATCCAGCTTAATTGGAGGTAAGGATTACCTTTTGTTTCATTTAATTAGTCAGCTGTGGCGGGATTCACTGAATGTTCTCCCTCTGTAGCCATCGTCCTTCTCAGACCACCAACTCTGATATTATTGTTATTTGTATGTAGGACCGTTTTATGGCTGTCTCCGTGACTAAAAAATGTCGCTCAATTAAAATGGAAACACTTAAAATTCAACACTTAATGCCGTGCGTAAAATTAATGCCGAGCACCTAATTAAATTATGTTAATTACTTCTGCAAGTCTATTAACAACACAGCCCACACACACAACCAATGACAGACACGTACAACCAAGCTGTACCCCATGCCATAACTTTGTTGTTGCTTTCGTTGACGGTTGTTGTTCGCTTTAGCTGAGGGAAGTGCTGATGGAGGGATTGGGCTTGGACTTGGGATTGGGCTTGGGCTTGGGCTGAAAGGCAAACATCAAATAACTTTCAATCAATTCCAATTAACAACGTCCATAAAAGCAGCTCAAAAATAGATCCACAAAGTGCACATAAGAATGGCAGGACAATTTAATTTAAAATTTAATGGCAAAACGGGGCAACTTGGCTAAGGAAAAGCCAGAAGACAGACAAAACTAGTTTGATTTTGTTATCAAAGGCAAACCGTGCAACCGCAAAGCAGAAGCAGCAGAAACTTATAAAGGGAAGGCGGCAATGAGCAGCAAAAGGATATTGTAATAACCATAGCCTGACACGCAACCAACATCGACAAGGGCCATGGTCACACACCCACACACATAAGTACACTCATACACCCGCCCAGCAGCACTATGAGTATCATCCAAGTGCAAGTTGAATAAAAATAAAAATTGCAGCGAACGCGAGAAAGGAATGCTGTTTTACAGTTAGCAACAATGGGCAACATCGGTCGAAGGCACAATAAAAAGACAGTGGAAGGACACGCAAGACAGACAAGACTAAGGCGAAGGCGAAATAAAAATCGCAAAAGCGCCAACGGCAACGCCCATACCAATAACAACACCACACAGTCAGGCACTAAACCTTCTGCCAGTCTGTCTGCCCAACTGACGACGTTGAGGCGAGGACATATGCGAGTGAACGAGTCAACTTCATTTTGCACTTGCAGTGCAAAAATTTAATCAAGAAGTGCAACGCAAAGCGAGCCCAACTAACCACCCCGTTCTATTCTTGTCCTTCTCATTTTCCTTTTAAAAACTTCCTTTCCCATCTCTTCCCAGCCCAGCACTAACAAAAGTTGTCTTGGCCAACAACACGCGCCAGCCCCTTGCGTGTAATGCGAGATTCGTTCAACATTTACAATGATTTTGTGATTCTTCCGACACTTTATGGCCAGCCAAGCTGACAGCCCTCAGGCCCCCAGCTACAGTTCCCGTTCCCGTTCCCGTTCCCGTTTGCAGTGCCCCGTCAACGACATGGACATGGACATCGACACGGATACGGACACGGACACCAGCAGCTATCAGGCAAGAGCCAAAAGCCAACAGCCAGCATGGTTGGGTAAGTTGTGTTTTTATGTGACTGAGTATAATGGAGTGAAAGACTTTAAGCAAGCATCCGAATGGCCATGGACATCCCCATCGCTGTACTAACTTCCTGGGGCTTTCCTTAGCTAGGTGGGAAAGTGATGAAGAAATGAAACAGCTGAAGCTGTTGATACCAAATGCCAAATGCCATCAAGCTGGCCATCTGATATCATCGCTTGCAAGAACAGCTGGACGAAATTCCCAGCGGCTGAAAGCTTTTTGCCCTTGGCTCAGCACAATGTAAGAGTCGAGATTATACAAATATTTGGTTAATTCGATTTTTAGCTATGATTGTCCAAACGCAATTCTTGTTGATTTAAATTACTCAAGGGTTGCGACTGGGCATCGCGGCTCGAAATGAGAATACACCTACCAAAAACAGAATGTGAAAAGCAATTGTTCAACGCTACGTATTACTTTTTTTTATTTATTTTTCAAAAATTTGAAAATTTTATTTCTACATTTAAATCTCACTGTAAACAGCTCGATTGACAAGCATGAGGTTTTGAGTTCGAGTGCAGATAGTGTCGCCATTAAATTATTTTTCATACCCTTACACTTATATATTTTTAAATGAAAGTATCATTAACTTCCTTGTTGTTGTGACTTTTGCTCCCCATGCTTAAAATACAAATTATCTCTGACAGAATGTGTTCCGATGTACCAGCAATAGTCCATCGATGAGCGGGAAAGTACAGTTGGCGGATCAATCCTTAGCCCAGTCACTCTCAAACATTTTGTACTTTTCGCTCTACAAATTTGATTGTTTCACTTTTCCCTATTATTTTTATATGTTATGCTTATTTGTTTGGTGCTCTTGCTGCTAAATTTATCTCCAAGTTTGAGTTTCTGATTCCGACAAATCTGGACGCTGTCCCGCCAAACTTCGCTTTTTCCACGTACAAAATAAAATTTATTAAGAATTATATATAATGTATTAAAACATATGCTCAAATTTTGTTTGAAATTTTACAAAATCTATTAGTCATTTTTTTATGCGCTCTACTTTAAAAAATTACAAATGGGTTCATTAAGTTTATGGAAAAAAAGTGTGCGTAACAGGCAGAAGGAGGCTCGGCAAACCTCAGAAAGTATATAAATTCTTCATCACCATCAACGATCGAGTCAATATAGTCATGTCCGTCTGTCTGTATCTCCTTTTGTCCCAAATTGTGTCACCTAGATCGCAGAGTCTATAAGAGCTGGAGACACCAAATTTGGCATGTATATACGTTCATCTATATATTGCATATAGATATATATCCCCCTTGCAGAGGGTATTATAATTTTGTCACGAAGTTTGTAACGCATTGAAGGAGGCCTCACAGACCCCATAGAGTATATATATTCTTGATCAGGGCGACGAGCTGGGTCGATATAGCTATGTCCGTATGTCCGTCTGTCTGTCCGTCTGTCTGTCCGTCTGTCCGCCTGTCCGTCTGTCTGTCCGTCTGTCAACCTGTCCGCCTGTCTGTCTGTTTCTATGCAAACTAGTTTCTCACTTTTGAAGATATATTGATGAAACTTGGGATAGGTCCGTCTATTTGCAGCACGCAGTACATATGTCAGAGCCGTCCGGATCGGATCACTAAATCATATAGCTGCCATAGGAACAATCGGTTCGGAATCGACATTTACTATAAAAAAATTCTTTGTTTTTTAAGATACCTTATCTAAACTCAGAAATTGTTTGTCTGACACAGTTTTATGCATCCTGACCAAATTTGCTTCGAATCGGAGAACAATATCATATAGCTGCCCTAGGAACGATCGGCTCGAAATCAATATCTAACAAATTTTGTAAAAAATGGACGGCTTATGCAGAGCTCTGCAAGGGTATCCAAACTTTGGCGCGCAAAAGTTAGCTTGCGCTATATATTTATTTGTAATTTTTGTTAAAATTTTACAATTTTTTTTATGTTTAGAAGAAAATTTGTGTGTCGTTCTATACTACCACAGGGTATGCTACTGTTGGGATCTCCCGACTGAATGATATATTTTTTATTGATAGGAAGTTGGGTAATACCCGTCTGCTTGCTGAAACCGTAAAGAAAATCATTTCTTCGTCGGAAGCGATCGTAATAGTAAGTAATATTTGCATGCGATATGGAATTCTTTAAATATTAATTTTCTAGGTCGTTGACAAATTGGCATCAGTCTCAAGACCTTCTTGACATAATATTTATATTTTTCTATTTTGTCCTTATTTTACTTATATTAATAACTCTTTAACTCCTAATTATTACCCCAAAATCCCTTGCATTATGTAAATAGCTGTATAAATTTTCTTAGTTCATCTAGACATAGTTTCATTCTTATATTAATTTCACGCTGCTTATGTTGCCCTATTAGTCAATACTATTCTACTCAAACTTAATATAAGTATATCAAAAAATAAATAATTTAAAAATAATAAAAAAAGGAAAACTTTGAAAACTTTGAAAACTTTGAAATTGATTTGGAAACATATTATTTGTAATGTCTTCTGAAAACTAAATGCATTTTATGTCTTCGCTAGTTTACTTTTCTTACTAACAAAGTTAAAAGAATGCATTAAGCTACGGTGGAGCAAGCTCGACAGTAGGAGACCGTGTACTTTTTGAGTGCAAAGCGATCACTACAGATTGTTTAAGTTTAAAAAAATTCCCATTGCCGTAACATTGTTAGTTGAATAACTTCCGCGTTTATCATCCGATTTGGATAAAATTCGCAGGATAGGTTCAGACCATATTCTGTATTATACATACTCAAAATCAAGGCGATAGCGTCAAAGATGCTCTTGTAATTCGAAATTTTGTATTTTTATTTGCGCGGGCGGAGGGGGGCATGGCAAAAATCTAAAACAAACTCGTTCAATGCAAGATATATATGTACATACATGCCAAATTTGGTGTCTCTAGCTCTTATAGTCTCTGAGATCTAGGAACTCAAAAAAGGGACATACAGACCGACAGACAGACGGACAGACGAACCTGGCTATATCGTTTCGGCTGTTAATGCTGATCAAGAATATATATACTTTATGGGGTCTGCCACGCCTCCTTCTGCCTGTTACGCACATTTGCACAAACGTAATAGACCCATTTGTACTTTTTTAAAGTACAGGGTCTAAAAACATATCATTGAGCTGGGAGGGCCCAACAGCTAAATCCCCTGTGGTAGTACAGTGCGCTATCATGCAGCGCCAAACACACACACATATTGTTCGATCTTATATTAATTACACGAACTATTTTCCGAATAAATTTATAAGATGATGATAAGTAATGAAAATTAAGTTTTATATTAATTAATATTATAGTAAATCGTTACAATTAAAATAACACGACAGCGCATTCGAAACTATCGCAACAAACTAAAGACTCACAAACATGCGTGGGAAAATTGATAAATCTGCATTGGCGTAGCCAATAATTAACATTTAAGTCCGCTAGTTAAAAGTACTGGCTACGCCTTTGTATTGGCGCGTGGCAGGCGACGCAGAATGAGATCGTGAGCATCAGTAGAGAGCGAAGAAGAGAGAACAAGTGCAAAGTGAGGGCATTAGAGAAATGAATAGTGTATGGACTATTAATGCATGCATTTATGTATGGAATAGATACCATATTAGCGTAATAAATATCTTTATATCTTGCGTGTTTATTATCCGATCTTGATCAATCATTCAAGCATTGTTCGTGCCGAAGCTCAAGTCTCTAGCTTAATAATTGCCAGTGTTATAGTTTTTTTCATATTGTGGGTGAAGGGGCCGTGGCATCCAAAATTTGAAATAAACTTGATCTCGTACAAATCTAAGAAGTCTTTATACCAAATTTGGTGTTCCAAGGTCTTACCATCTCTGCGATCTCGTTGTCCATGTCGGATATGGCTATATCGACTTAGCTTAATACACCTCACAGAGTATAACTAGCAATGAACATAAGAGTTCAGCATGAAATT
Source organism: Drosophila putrida (assembly GCA_037043535.1). Lineage (NCBI taxonomy): Eukaryota > Metazoa > Arthropoda > Insecta > Diptera > Drosophilidae > Drosophila > Drosophila putrida. The sequence continues at coordinate 2,609,072 of JBAMBI010000934.1, forward strand.
ACTTAAGAATCGCTTAGGTATAGAATAATATGTATATATTTCATAGCTGATATCGGCCCATTTACAAGTTAAATCAATATAACATACTTAGAAGAATATGGCATTGAAATCATTCTTATCACAGCAATTTGATATATTATACCGATTTCAATATTATCTGGTTGTATAAAACGATATGAAACACATAATCTGTAAGCTTCGAGATATATTAAGAAACAAAAATATCATTCACTCAGGAGGACCCGACAGTAAAATACCTTTTGGAAGTAAACGACGATTAAGGAAATTTTATTTTAAATTTTAGTTAATTTGTGATCAACTGTTCCTTTATGATATAGTGATGTACGGCCATCAGTAAACGGAAGGACCTATACCAAGTTTAGTCTAGATATATACAGAGCAAACTGAACTTCTTATCGTAGAAACAGACAGGCTATGGTCTGGATGCCGTTTATCGTAATTACATTAATAAACCTACTTCATACATATAAAATGAAATGAAATTACAAAAGGACAAACTATGCGGCGTCGAAAAGTTCTAAGACAAACTAGATCTGTCCAAGATATAGAGGAACTTACATACCTCTTATAGTTTCTGAGTTAAAATATAACATTCAGTCGGGAGATCCCGACAGTAGAATACCCTGTGGTAGTAGAGCGCCACTTAAATTTTCTATTAATTTATTTGTGTTTTGTATTTGTGCCGTCTGTTTTGTATTTAAAAGTCCTAGCTCGTCTTAGCAATGAGCACGTTATTTTCAAACTAACTAAATGAAAACATATAAAAAAAATTTTAAATGTATAACAAAAATTTAAAAAATTAATAAGAAAAGAATTTAAGCGCGCTATTACTGGGTTTCGAACGACGTTCTCCCGTCTACCTACGTGGCACCTGAAAACTAACTTCAACACAGCGCGGACTAACATACATATCATACATTCATATATACGTAGGTGTAAATGCGTAAACAACTGAGGAAATCAAAACGAGCAACAACAAACACATCAAATTAAAGAATTGAATAAGAGAAAGGAAGAGAGAGCGAAAACTCACAACAACAAAAACACATTGAATTAAAGAATTGAGTAATTGCATACATCTTCCGTGTTTACTATCCGAGTGGGCATGACATCCAAAATTTGAAATAAACTTGATCTATGTGCAAGTATAAGAAGTCTTCATACCAAATTTGGTGTTCCTAGGTCTTACCATCTCTCAGATCTTGTTTCTTACACGGACAAACGGACAGACGGACAGACAGACGGACTTGACTATATCGACTCAGCTTGTCGCCCTGATCAAAAATATATATACTTTATAGGGTCTGCCACATTATCCATTTATTATCCGATCTTGATCAAATTTTCACAATGCATTCTTCCTCATTCAAGTATTGTTTGTGCCAAAGCTCAAGTCTCTAGCTTGATAATTACCAGAGTTAGGTATTGCGGGCGAAGGGGGCGTGGCATCCAAAATTTGAAATAAACTTGATCTGCGTGCAAATGTAAGAAGTCTTCACACCAAATTTGGTGCTTCTAGGTCTTACCATCTCTGAGATCTTGTTACTTACACGGACAGACAGACGGACAGACGGACCGACGGACAGACGGACATGGCTATATCGACTCAGCTTGTCGCCCTGATCAAGAATATATATACTTTATGAGGTCTGCCACGCCTCCTTCTGCCTGTTACATACTTTTATTTTTTTAACAAACTTAATATACCCCCTCAGGGTATAAAAAATTTATCCCAGTGTAGATCAAATAGAAGAAGAGACTCTTGCTCTGCCCCGTACAAAGCGTGCAGTGTATTTACTTTTTACCACTGCTCTTTCCAAAAGAACAGGATCTCCTGTATATTTCTTCTGAAGTATTGCAGTAATTTGTTGCTGGGATATGGGAAAGTCAGGCGAATTGAAAAAGTTGAATGTGTTATTGTTTTCTGATTATATAAAAGAAGAATACTCCTCTCCACATAGCAACAAGAGACTTGAGATATAATAACAACAACAAAAAGAACCAATGAAAAAGCGTCAGCAACTTTTGCGTAGAAAAGCTATTTTGCAGCAAATATTTGCAAAGCATATTTATTTCGCCTTCCATCAGCCACTTTTGTCAAATTATGACTTTGCTAGTTCCCTCCCCATACTCCGATCGACATTTTTCCCTTGTCTCTCTGTGTATGTGTTTTTCTCACAAACTATGGCACTAAGTTGTCATGACAACGATGCCACATTATACTACAAGTGCTCGAAATAATAAAGTTAACAGCACTTTAATAGTTAGCTCGTACCCGACACCCACTAGCCGCCACGCCCATAGTGCCGGTGGCGAATGGCAGCCACCCACAAAGATTGGACTTGGGATTCGGATTGGAATTATGGCAACAAGCAGGGGACCGAAGGGAAGTGAGTAGGAGCTGAACGGCAACATGTTGCCGGGCAACGGGCATAAATGAGGGGCTTATCCTATCGAGCAGCACAACTTGAGCCATAAAATTGCTTTTATACTCCCGGTATACTAGAATAGGAAATATTCTTGGCATGCTCAATGGCAGAAAGAGGCAGCGTCGAGAGTCAGATAAATTTTCCACTTTGATTTTTCGCTTAATAAAAGTCAAATTTAAATTCGGCTGACTACGCACGAGCCACACCCCACACCCCAACCCGCTATCCACTAACCGGCAGCAGTCGCTTCCCCTCCTTCTACGCCATGTGTGGAGTCGTAGTACGTTGCTTTAACAATGGAAAGAAGCCGCACCGACACCGAACAACAACAAACAGCAGCACTTTTATTGCCAGCCGATGACACGACTCCGGGAGCTGGCACACAGCTTAGGAATGTAATAAACTTGAAGGGCCTGGAACTCGGACTTTTATGGCATGTACATAAAAGGAAATCAGAGGAACTAAAGCTATAGCTGAATCTGAATCTGACAGCAGGTTCCAACTGGCATAAAAGTCAAAGAGTCGCTAGTGCAGACGCTTGCAACGCTTATTGCTACACGACCATGGATAAGTTTGGAACGTGGATGCAAACTAATGAGCTCTAACGGGTGGCAGGCGAGCGTTTGCTTAATATTAGCGCCCAGTTGGCGTAAATGCAGCCTCAAAGCTCTTATATAAATGTTGGAATGCCCAAAGCACCAAGTAGAGGGAGGGAGGGAGTAGTGGAAGGCGGAGCGCGGAAAGCGGAAAGTTCTGCATAATTCAATTAACTAGAAACATGCAAATGAAAACTTTGCTGGCGACAAGGCCGCGGGCAAGCAGAAGAACGATGCACAAGTGCAGTTCGTGTACAAAAGCCGCCAATTGCCCGGGTAAACGCAGCCAAAACCCAGAAAGAGTTTTCCCTAAGGGAGGGAAGACTCAAAGCAGCTCTCTTGCTGTTCTTCCTTTCTCTGCTGCTGCTACTGCTGCTGCTGCTGCTGCTTTTAATGCTACACCAAATTGAACAACTCTCCAATGGAATTGCGCAAAAATATTTCTAATTATTTCCGAGCACAGCTCAGAAGAGAGCCTGGCAACGTCCACGTCCACGTCCTCCCTCCTGGTTGCTTAGTCAACTATGCGTGTATATCAGAATTATGAAATGCAATAACGTAATGAGTAATTGCGCAAAAGTAATAAAGGACACGACGCGCAAGTTACGCAAAAAACAGCATGCAATCTGGCCAAGGATAACAGGGATACTGCCGACAGCAGCAATTATAGATGCGGAAGCGGGTGAGGGGGAGGAGCAAAGAGAGCTGAGCGGGCGCAACAAAAGTTGTCAACGACAGGCAACAGCAACAGCAATGGCAAACTAAAAACAAAGGCCAGCTTGGGGGTGTGGCCAGAGGCAGGCCAGGGCATGTGGGCGTACGTGCAACGTGGCCGCAAAAAGTTGAAGCCCAGCTCACGCGTTGCTACCGCGTGACTTCAACTGGTGGCAACTACAAGCTGGGACTGGACAAGCCCGGGCTGGACTCTGTCCACAGTTTGGCTTTAGCTTTGGGTCAGAAACAGGGCTGTGGTATATATCTGTATGTGTGAGTGTGTGTCTCGTGTCAGCGTCCAAAAAGGATATTAATTTCCCAAAGGTGCCATTTCAGCCAGCGAAAATCACGCAAAATGCGCATGGGGCGGGACTGAAGAGGGAGCTTAAAACAACAGCACCAGCAACATGAAATATAAATAAAACTCACGCACACACACACACGTGCACACTCACACTCTCATACGCACACACAAATTAAAAACTTTCAATAGCAACAATTTTCATTTAAAAATTCATCGCCATGCGCTGGGACCGTGACAATTGGTCTTAAAATAAAGGAGGGAGAAGGACGATGAAACATTTGACACTGCACAGTGGGCGGAAGGCGTGTCGTTCTGCCAAATCTGTTGCTGCTGTTGCTGCTCTTACTGCTGTTGCTGCTGTTGCTGATGGCCATTGAAGCAGCAAACAAAATTGACAAACAGATTTGTGAAAACTGAAAATCTCCACAATTGAGTAGTTTTTCTAGCAGAAAACAATAAAAATACAACTGAAAAATTGAAAGATAATAATACCTAATGTAAGAATATTGAATTATTCTGGAAGATAAATTTTATTTTCATAGTGATATTCAATATTTCTTCACATAATACAAATATACAAATACAACTACAAATATTTTACATTCTAATATGTAAAGCGTACAAATTATAAACTAGTTTATAAACTAGAAACGAACAATTTTTATTAATTTACGCTTTATATTTAGCATTAAAAGCAATATTATTCTAGACTTGTATCCACTACCTAAATTTTTAATAAATAGTAATTACAAAATAATTAATTTTAACAATAAATCTGATTGATTGAAAGGTATCTCTTAAAGTGAGTTTTAGTTCCCATGGTTGTTTCTAGTTTAATTCTATTATAAATGAATGAATGGCCATAAGGATATAGCGCATTACAGCATTGCCGACCTTATGTGGCAAAAGGTACAATAGAAATTGTTGGGCGCTTGCTTGGGGCGTGCAACAATTAAAACTATTTTGGCCAAAACAATATCGACGCTGTTGCTGTTGCAACAGTTGAGGCAGTAGCTGTTGTTGCATGTTGTTGGCTGGCAACATTTCATTAGAATGCCAAAGGGGTTGGCACCGAGGTCAAACCACAGCATGCGCTGCAAAACGAGACATGACAACAGATGGCAGAGGTACTAGGCCAGGGCCACGACAGGGTCTCGACTTGGAATCGGGCGTTATTTCGCGCTTGATTCGCTACGGATGCTATTTCAGTTTGTTTTTTATTTTTGTACCGCTTCGAAATTGCAAAGCTTGTCCTTTACAAGGGATAAACTCGACACTACAATGCAATGAACAAATTGAAGAACACAACGACGTGCAAAAGTACCAGGACGAGGACCATCTAAGCTTAACATAACAGTTGCAGTTGCAGCTGCAGCTGGAGCACAATGTAATAGACTTTATAGCTCACTGCTCTTCGTTTATTGACCTTAAATTAATCCAATATCAAATTCACCTACTGTCATACTGGATATGGAATGCAGGATATCTCTAGCATGGGTTCTCCTTGCTCTTGCATATATCTTGCATCCCATAGCCGGCTGGCGGTGGTTCAACAAGCAAAGTAGTAGGCCCAGATTGCGGCTCACAGGATAAACGACCACTGCATGGTCCAGCTGGTGGCACCACATTCTCCTTCAGACTGCAGAGAATCTTCTGCAAATCAGGCACAGTAAGGTCCTCGTATATATCATCGTTCACAACCAAAACGGGCGCATTGATGCAGGCACCTAGACAACAACCCGTTGTTAATGTAAACTGCATGTCCTTAGAGGTCTCCCCTTCTTTTAGTTGCAATATTTCTTGACAGGCATTCAAGATTAAATCGCTGCCACGCAAAAAGCAAGGTGTCGAGGTACACACAGTCAATCGAAACTTGCCCACTGGTCGTAAATTAAACATTGTATAGAAGTTAGCTACCTCCCATGCTTCAAATGGCTCGATCTTTAATATATTTGCAACAGCTGTGATTGCTGTGATCGGCAGCCATCCATATTGGCGCTGAGCCAAGTCTAGAAGTGGCAGCAGGGCTCCTCGTTGCTCCTTCTCTCCAAAATTGCTGAGTATTGTCTTTGCTCGACACAAGTTTTCATCGGTGAACTCGAACTTAAGCTTGTCATACATGTTTTTTGCATCTAGCTTGTATCGAGTTGGTGGAGTTTGTAGGACACGACAAGGCATCTGAAGTAGACGCTTTAAAATTCCGAACATCTTGAGATAAATCGAGGATATATATGATTTGAATGTGTGTGTAATATTTATGGAATGAGATAAAAACGATGGCGTGTGTTTCCGCTTGCTTCGTCTTACTGTAGTTTTGTATTTCATATTGATTTGGAAGTTGTTAACGCTTTGTTCCCATTACACTCGTCTCTGTGTGGCAAACGCAATCAAATTAGCGATACGGAATGGATGAGGACGAAGGAACAGGAGAAGAGTGCCTGCCATGGCAACAATCATTCAGTCATTTGATGCGTCTGGCGCCAATAACTAACTGGCACAATATGTCAATCAGTACCCGATCGACTGCTGCTTTTATTGGATGCCCAAGTTACGGGCTCCCCAACGTGCTGAAAATTGCTCAAATTGTTCAAATTGCATACCCCGCCTAATTGGCAATATAGAGGGCCAAAGCGAGTACCGCAACCAGAGCCAGACCCAGAGTCAGAGCCAGGGACAAAGGAAAATGAAGGTTTGAGAAGGCCAGCACTGTACACAGTCTCTCCATAGGCCACTCACTCATTCACTCAATTGGGGCGCGTGTCGCAGTCAATCACTTTGATGAGACGCCATTGTTATCAACACCTGTCCTGGCTCTTACTTTTATTTCCACACTCACCAGTTGCTACTTGCCGCTCGCTTGGATTTTTACAGCTATTAATGTGTCCGCTCTCTTACACCCATTTATATCTCGTAAAACGCGTTACACACATTGCTATATCGTAGTATGACTGTATGTATGTATACTTTGTAATTCAGCAAAGTGTCTACTAAAATTTTGACATAAGCGTTAATCGATAATGGTTGTTAAAAATGCTATTGATTCCAGATCATATGGATTAAGATTATATGCACATCTCATCCAAAAGCATCAATTGTAATAAAGATAAGCGTCATAGACCACAAACGAAAACAATTGAAAATTCCTCAAATGCTGCGATCTAAGGATAGACGATAACTAAAATATCACTAAACATTCGTAATCCAGGTAAAGTGTAAGCCTAAACAAAACCGCCAGCAAACCTAACGAGGTCAGATCGACTAGACAATTGAGAATAGTGTGTAACCTGTTCTTGAATTTTTGATTGTATGCTAGAGCCATTTCTTAGAGGTTCTTTAAGAGATCTTTGAAAATGTGCACTTATGATTAACGATAGTCACAGAGCTTAACGGTACAACTTTAGTTTGAATAGTTCACCCCTTAAGCTCATATGTTATTAAAACACTTTCTGGAAGTTTCAGCCATATTCCAAATATGCTGACCTCAGAGCAAAAGACAAAACCAAAGCCAGTCAACTGCAACACCAATTGGCCACCAAGCACTTTCCAAAGTCTTTTGCATTTCAGAGTTAGTTCATATATTTCATGTTGTTATAGTCGTGTTCTTGGTTTCGTTTTCGTTTTCGCTTTCGCCTTGCCCCATGAAATACAGTTGGTTTTGTTGTTGTTATTGTCGGCAGTGGCCAAGTTGGTTGCCATGCAATTTAGGCAGCAGTTTTTGACTGTTGTGCTCAAAACATAATTAAGTGCTTTACAAGTTGTTAAATGTAAGTTGGAAAATTTGTCATAACAGTGAACGTTGACGATGTACTAAGCAGTAATAAATTTTACTTTTATAAGAAAACTACAAACAAAATAGACCCCGAAAAGGGAAAAGAACAATTCAGAAATTAAGTGCAAGTATGAATTAAACTCAAATAGGTTCAAGGGGGCAGCAACCAACAAGCTCAACAAGTTGCCAAGTTCTTGGGGCACCTGACTGACGATTGCAGACTGACGGCTAACGACTGTCGACTGTCGACCGAGCTGATGAAGTGGCAATGGCCAGAAGGAAACGTCAGTTGAAGTTGGCAAGTCGAGCACAAAAGTTGAAATTAAATCAAACATAAAACTGAGTTGAGGAATTACTCTGACCCTAATCCTAAACGAGCGCGACTGACGACTGGCGTCCTTATCCAGTCTTCCACAATGAAATGAAATGGGGCAAAGACGGAATGCCGAGAGTGTTAGAAACTTTGTTATATTTTTGTTGATTTTACAAAACTGCGTCCAGTCACGCATCCAAGCTGGAGGCCCGCTAGAGATCGAGCCGAAACTAGAGACAGAACAGAAACCAGAACTACAGCAGGGGTGTGATGGATTAGAAAAGTTTGAGATTCGTGGCAAGCAGCTAAAGAAGGATGATGGTTCAGCACCTCTCCTAAATGTTTTTGATTTTTCAAAAACTTATGGAACTTTCCATGACCAACTCAAGCAGACCGCAGCTGGCGATCAGCATGGACATCAGGAGGCCAGTGACCGCGGCCTACGCAATCCACAAACTCAGCTGATGTGGGAGACGCAGTCGGAAGGAGATGAACAAGTTGTGCTGGTAACATCGCCGAAGCCATTCCGTGTGGTTGAGCAACTACTTCAGGATTTGGAAGACAAACGGAAGCAGACAACCACAGTGAAGCCTTTCAGTGTACTACAGCAATTGGCCATGGAACAATCCAAACCATTGCGACAGAAGATACCAAATGTGAGTTTCAATATATTGAAAGCACTTCAAATGGAGCAGGACATGTGGGAGAAGCAAACGACAACAGTGAAGCCCTTTCATGTGATTCAGCATCTGCAGCAGGAATTGAATGAGGTACAGAAACATACTACTACAGTGAAGCCTTTTAGCGTTCTCGAAAATTTGGCCATGCAACAGGCAGAGGAATTGCGAACGAATACTTCAAATGTGAGTTTCAATCTACTGGAAGCCCTTCACATGGACCAGAAGAAGTTAGAAAAGCAAGCAACAACAGTAAGGCCCTTTTATTTGGCTGAGCAACTAAATCAAGAACTGGAGCAGACCGAGGTGGAGGAGGAAGACGCTTTTGAAGTATTACAGCCCATGTCTGAGCCGCTGGAGCAGCATAAGGCAGTTCCGACGGAGAGTACACGAGCCAAGGACAGTCAAAAGCGCAAACGTAAAAGGATTCGAAGACGACGAAAGCGTAAACGTCGTAGGGGCAAAAGAAAACGGAGAAGAAACCGTAAGAAACGAAAGAAAAAGCGCAAGAAGAAGAAAGGTGACAAAAATAAAAAGAAGAAGAAGAAGACGAAAAGGCGAAGGAAGCCAACAGAAGAAACGGGCATACTTGGTCAGCAGGCACATCTAATCTACGCCAATCCCACAAAGAAACCTTATCACTTCAACAACTATCCACATTCACATTTACAACAACCTCAAATACAGATTATAACCACCAAACGTCCGTCAACTCCTAAACCACCCTTTAGCAAGATCAAGTATCTCTTGCGTCACAACAATCTCTTTAAGAAGAAGAAGAGAGAGTGGTTCAATCATGTGGGTCACGTCTTATATCCATTTGTCAAATTCGTTGCCTTTTTTACCGTACTCAATCCCTTTACGTTGGGCGTCTTCCTATTCACTCTGATCTCGCCAGCTGTCTTTGGTTTTCTGGGATTTGTTGCTCTCAGTGTTTTGGTGAAACCTTTTGTACATCTGGTCTTTGGTGTCAAGGATAATGTGAATGCCATCGATAGGAAGCGTTATCTGGCCAATAAGCGTGCAGAGCAACTTAAACTCAACCTACGTCCTGTGACGATTCATAAACATTATTATCAACAGAAGCCTCTCCACTCTACGCCGCCTCATCGCTATCGTCCTCTGGTGGACTGGCGACGTCACGCTGGCGTGTACCGTCCAGAAAGTCGATATAATCCCTTACTTCCTGCAGATCGGAAAGCAATCGCGAATCTTTGATGGTATAAAAAGAAATATATATTGATAAGCTCTCGAATAGCATACAAAGCTAAATAAAAGTTAAGTGAAAATCTATTTTTCTCGGAAACCTCAAATGATGTCAAGAATAAATATATCATTCATTCGGGAGAGCCCGACAGTAGAATACCCTGTGGTAGTAGAGAACGTCACTCAAATTTTCACCATCCCATTTCTTGTATAATATGAATATACATGTATGAAGATCCAAACAGACATATTTTAAAAGAGAGAGGGCGAAAACTTACTCTAACACAGCGTGCAGTTACATGCATATTTATTATATATGTAAGTGTAAATGCATAAAAAGATATGAGAACAAAACGAGCAACAACAAAAACATTCAATTGAAGAATTGAATAAGAGTGAGTGAGAGAGAGAGCGAAAACACACAACAACAAAAACAGATTGAATTAAAAGATTGAGTAATTGCGAATATCTTCCGTGTTTATGTATCTATATGTACATCTATATCTTGCATTGAACGAGTTTGTTTTAGATTCAAATTCAAAAAATGTCCATAGATGACGCCAATACGAAGATATCAGTTGATAAACACAATAGTCGCTAGCGTCTCTTCTTCCTTTTGCCAGTAACTTTTTTAGCTAAAAAACTTCCGCGTTTCAAGTTTGGTGTCTCCAGCTCTTATAGTCTCTGAGATCTGGGAACTTAAAAAAGGGACAGACAGACAGACGGACATGGCTATATCGACTCGAATGTTGATGCCGATCAAAAAATATATACTTTATGTTACGCACATTTGCACAAATGTAACTTAAAGTTCAGGTTCAACTTTCACTTTCTGGGAAGTTCAACAGCAAATATCGTAAAAGTTGTGATGCAGTTTTGCCCAAAATTTAATAATAAAAAAAAATTGTTAACAAATGTATGACGTAAGTGGCATTATTAATTTATGGTCCATTGAGGACATCTGTGGCATCTGTGACATTGTAGCACCGAAACTTGAGACTTACATTGTGGTCGGTATATTTAATGGGATTATGCTAATATTTTCTTTTGATTCTGATGAATGTTTTCTTGGACAAATGATAAGTTGCCATCTCCAGACTTAGCCATAAGCACCGTAACTTTCAAGTGTATAATTCTTATACTATTACTTCTCTTTCAGAAATTTCAATTTTTGTTAGCTTTTCCAGTCAAAATTCGAGCTCAATAGATCGTCATAATTATATTATTGACATCAATTGGAAACATGTTTGGGGTCTGGCATCAACTCGTAGTGCAGCTGCGTCTTCACTGCGATATCCTGACTGCTGTGTGTTTCCTCAGCATCTTTATAATTGCCATCCTGGACTATGCATACATCATGCACGGCTGCGACTTGATATGTTGGCGTCAGCAGCTTGAGCAGCTAGATAAGCCATTGGTTGTTATGCTATTTATAGCGGGGTTCAAACTTATGCTCATACTAATTCTGACAGTGTTGAGTTACTTGAAGGTCAGTCCAGTTGTAGAACCTCCAATTTCCCATTTTAAGCATCGCTTTTGTCGTTTTATTATGATGCGTCTTCTTGCTGCATATGATGAATTCTTACACGGAGAAAAAGAGTTTAATGGGCGACATTCAGCCCTAGTCGGGGCTATCCATCTCTTTCGCTATGATGCTCGAAAGCTCTGTGAACGGAACTCGATGGAACTGAGTTTGCCCGTTGAACAGATGTTGCCTGTGGAGGAGCTGGAGGAAGCGGATTTGTTGGATCGCGGTTACAAGTGCGTTCCGCAGCTTAGAGATACGGACATCTATAGGCTTGGCCTTGCAATTAACATAGCCACAGAGAAATATAAAGATAAATAGAAGGAGGGGACAGATAAAGAGGCAGAAGGGAAAGAGGAGAGGTGAGAAGTCAACCGCAACAGTCAACCAACAACAATGCTTAACACAAAATCAACGCAACTTTTTACTAAGGTTCAGTAACGAATCCCTGCTCCTTACTGTTGTTATGCCCTGTAATCTGTAATACAATCTTTAGGGTGTACTGTTGACGTATGCATAAAATAAAGCCGCTAATTAAACAGAAGAAGGAGGAAGTTTTACTTTGAATTAATTTAAAAAATTTGCAGGATAATAACTGTAACAGTTCAAAGTTTTTGGGTGCTGAAATACCATATGTGCATATTGTACTCACTTTTAAAAGTGATTACATCCATGGAGAAGTGTCAGCTTGGACACTCACCCGGATACTGGCTAACTTTATTTTAAGTCAATTGTTAAATCCTTTTAAAGCCTAAGACATTTATATGCTGTAAGATCTAATGATCTGTTTGCAGGTGCAGTCGGTCCAATTAAGTTTTCGGATCAATTATTTGTTGAGAATCGCTTTTAAAGTTACACTCTCTGATTGTTGTTGATGTACGTCTTCTTTGCCTTTGCCTTTTGTTTGACAAGCGTTGAGAATACAAGGAGAAAGCCAATATCAATTGAGCTTTTGCAATTTGTCAGCGGATTGCGAGCTATAATGGAATTGCCTTGGGAACGTCATTTTGTTTGGCTCAAAACAAGTCGCAAGTGCCATAGAAATGCGTCAGAATATGCAGTCCCATAGCAGAGCAGAGCTGAACAGTATGCCAGAACAGCAGCAAATATAACGAGTAATAATAAATAAAATTCTAGTCAATTCATAAGGATTTTGCATCGGAGAGGAGAGAGAATGGGGAAGGGACAGGGGGAAGGCTGACGACATGCAAACAACATTCATTCATATTTACCAAGCGACTCCTCCTATGACTCCCACTCACTTCATCTACAACTAAACCTGCCACTTCCCATTCCTCATTCCACATTCCTCATTCTCCTGTCTACAAATCCATTCCCAGCTCCCACTCCATCTCCATCAGCTAGCACAATGTGCGTATAAATAACGGATTTCCTGTTATAAAATATTTGTAACGACATTTTATGTATCCCGATTTATATGTTCCATTGTGCAACGAGTACTCGTACATTCGCATTCAAAGTCTTCTTACTCTTAGTCATGGTAAGTATGTACATATGTATGTCAGAATCGCTGGTTGTCGTCGCTATGGCTGTCAGACAGGCACTCTGTCATCCCTGGTAGGTACTCTCTTGCAGCTAAAACTTCCCTGTAGGGGGCTACTAGAAAATCAGTTCTCTATACAGAAATTCAACTATGTAGAAACTAAAATTTTTTAAATTTTAATTTTAAGTATTTAAAATTCGCAGTCTGAATTCCACACTTTTATTGTAAAAAGACTCATTTAGTAAACTTAACAGTGGTAAAGGAAATAGAGGCGAAAATAAAGTAGCTGTAAAAAGAAAAAAGAGAAAACCCCGCAAGCTTTATACTTTGTAGCGCTAGCGTCTCTTCTTCCTTAACTTTCCCGACGCTTTTGTAACTCGATTGAAAAAATTTGATTTGTATACTATATACATATATGTTATACTAGGGGGATGGCAACCTGCTCGCTTCGCTCGCCAACGCCAGTCTCGCTACGTTCTCTGAGATCTTGGGGAGAAATATGGAGTGAAAATCGAGAAAACTTCTCATTTCTTATAAGAAAGCGAGAAATGTAAATTCAATTTTACCCTGCAATTGGACTTAAAATAATCGTACTTTATATAAGCAGGTGCTCCAGTGATCGCTTCGCTCGCTGACATTTTGAGGAGAAAAAAAAGTATAACAGTCAATTTAAAAAAAATATGTTGAAAAGACTACAGCAAGAAAAATTATTTAAAGTCGATATATTTAATATTTTTGCTAAAAATTGTTGCATTCAAAATAAAGTTCTGAGCGGGGGGTGCGACTATATTAATCCTGTGTTTTCATGGTCGCTGCAACCGAATTCGAAGTCTGTTTCACCCCATCACGTCAGGTTTTTGACATAACTTACTTAGTATGAAATTTTTGTTTGTTTATTTTACTATATCAATCAAACTCACAGATTATGTATTTCTTACCCACTGTTAAATTCTGAGAACATTTTATCGGATGACTATATCAAAAAGCTACCATAGGAACGATCGGCTCGAAATCCAAAACTTTTTGTTTCTTGAGAGTTCTTAAACAAAATCACACATTGTGAGGCAGGGGACTGCAGGGGTATCCAAACCTTGGCGCGCCAACGATAACTGGCGCTATATTTTGCATTTATGATCGTTTACACTTATTTGAAATACTGAAAACCATCTCTTCACAGCTATTAGATGGTGAGCTTGTTGTGAAGTTTCCTTCGCTCGACATCTGGAGCAACTAAGAATCGCGGTATCGTCAGCACACGTCGGCTTTTTGTCTGCTGCGACATCCAAAGTGACTTTCAATGGACTCCAGCTGCTATTAATTGATCATACGGGATATAAAAAGTCTTTATTTCAATTTTTGGGATCCTAGGTCTCTGAAGTAATTGCGTTCATCCGGTTGGACAGACGGACATGGCTATAGTAAATCGCCTTCTGATACTGATCAAGAATAAAAATATATATATATATCTGTAGGTACCTTGTGCCTGTTACATACCTTTATTTCCTGAACAAACTTGTCGCACAGCCGAATTGGTAAGAGCGAGGAGGCGAAAATTTAACATATCGAACCCTTCCCCCGAAAATAACGTAAGCGACATTTTTTCGAAAAAAAATTTTTTTTAATGCAAATATGTAGATATACATATACCTCCCACATATGTGCAAAGAATATAAGAGTTTAATTTTGTGTACATATTTACAAAGATGTCAGCCTACCAAAAATAACATATTATAAGCGCCACGCATGTTTTAGAGTGACCGCGAAAAAAACGTTAGCGACACGAAATTCGTTCGGCCCTTTGCAGGCATTTGTTATTTATGTGGCACTATGCGTATTTAGTGAATAGTGCCTTTCCTTTCTGTTTGTCGTCAGTTCGCGTACAAATCCGTTATAAATTTTCGAGAAATGAGCCTTAAAGTTTGCAAAAATGCATTTTAAAACCCTGAACATTTCTCGACAGAGGTTGAGATACCTTTCAATTTAATTAACGAAAACTAATATTAAAAGGACAAAAAGGACCGCACAACGAAGCAAACAAGGGGAAGGTTAAAATCTGAAAGAACCATATAGAGGCATCACCAGCGTTTCCATCCCAATATTGCCACAAAAAAAGGAATAATATTGTAGCCATATATAAAGGTTATATTAAACACCTTAAGAAAAACAATTTGTCAAACTCTTCACTGTCATTAAAATTGTTTTTTTTTTCAATTTTTAATACTGACTTCCACATTGGATTTCATTTTCATTTGCCAAAAAAGGACGAAGCAATCTATGACCCTGAATGCATACAGCTCAGTTATCCAAATTTCTTAAATTGGAAATTGCGTTCTGATGTGCTCACACCAATAGGAGTTTATTTTAATTTAAGTTTACGCGGTCCGCTTATTTCAATAAGAATACCTTCAAACTCACATGCGGGTATTTCGAGAAAAGCAATGAAAAACTTTTGATATTAATTTCGGTATATGTGAAGGGCCTTCCTTTTTATATTTTAAAAAACTACGAATATGTTTGAGTAACTTTATTGATTTTAAATCTCTTTGTGATACAAAAAAGTTTTCCAAGTCAATATCATAATGAATATCTTAATCTTAAGACCTCAAAGGCAGTTAAAGGCTTGTTAAATGAAACAGATAAAGACGACTAAAGTAAAAAATTAAGTTTTCTCCTTATAATCGTATGAACTAACAAGATATATGGTATTTTTACAGTTAAAAACCATCAAAAATCTAAACAAATTTTATTGTATAATACGTTAGCTTTATCCAATTCAACCTTCCCCCGCCAAGTCTGAAAAATTTTCCCGTTTTTTTTAAGTCCAATCACAGGAAGTGAGTGAGCGTAGCGAGCAGAGGGCAAATTCCCTTAGTACTTGAATAAACATATACATAAATATATGTACATCGTATAGACAACACTTATGTTTAAAAAACTCTTTAAGATTCCAGAGGTCAGTCGACAAACAGTCAACAGAGAGGAATAGAGAGATTGAGAAAGAGAAAAAAGATATCACTTACCACTTGCCAAACTGCAGTGGCATTTCATAAATCACTGCCTTATGTATGTTAATCTTTGTTAAAAGAAGCTGCAGCTCTTCACAATAAGAAAACCTTAACATATTTGATGATGAGGATTCGCTTCTCAGGTAAATTCAGCAAACTACATCATCACGTTTGGTTTATTTGGTTTTGAGACTTGCCACTTAATATTGAGCAAAGTTCTCTCAACTGGCGCCTCGAGGTATGCTCCAGGGACATCTCACAGTCTCAGAGAGGCCAGAGCATAGACTTCGAGAGGAAGAGAGAAGAGTAGACAGTCATCGGGTCATGGCATATCAAAGAGCTGAGAGGCGTTGAAGCAGAGCAAATTCAGTTCTACTACTTTTGCTTAGACAGTTTGTTGTTGTTTTTGTTTGATAAAAGACCAAACGAGCTAAGGGTAACGAAATGAAGGGAAAGTGGCCCCTATATACAAAATCCAAATAATATTAATATGCAAATTGAGTTTTTTAGTTGAGTGATGTAAACGGATAACTGTGGTCCAAGACTAGGCCAATAGACAGAAGCAGGAGGAGGAAAAAGGGACATGGGCAGTGCCTTCAATGGGCATGCAGCCTCTAGAGATCTGGGTAAAGTTCTGTGAGCACTTTGTGCTATTGATTGGCTAAAGGGGATGAGACAAACGGCAGCAGCAGCGAATTATGAGTATATCGAACATTTTGATTCAAATGCGACTTGCGATTCAATTGAAATTATATTTTATTAAACGTTTATGGGACCATTTCCCACAGCCCCTACGGGCAAAACAACAATGCTTGAGACTTTTGGAGCCTCGAATCAATATATACGTGTGTGAACATAAAACATAAATCGGATAAGGATCAGCCAGACGCAAGAGGAACGCGCCGAGCCCTACGGGCGGGATACCAAAAATACATACTAAAATATTTACAAGAAGTTTTCTGCAAAGTAAACCAGCCAAAGGCAACGCATCAAATACGGGTATAAACACATAAAAAACATTTTCAAGCATTGAATCGAAAGGCTGGCCGGGTGGGTGCTTGGTTGAGTGGTTCGGGGAGGCTAAGTTATGAAATTTGCTTTTCTGCATGAAAAGCGCAGCTCAACCAACGCACAGATTGAAAGCAAACGTAGAGGCAGACAAACTCCGGCCAACAGCCCGTGCGAATGTGTAGAAATGGCACGATTCAACTTTATGAATGGGGCAGGGGAGAAGAGGATTGAGGTAGTGTCTGGCAGTGGCTCTGCCAGACAAGCAGCTTGGCAAAAAAATTGGCCCCAAAGATTTGTCAAGTGTCACGCAGCTCGAAGCTGTCGCTGACTCTGTCGTTGACGCTGATGGAGTTGGATTTCGTTTTAGGTTGAGATTCGAATTCGAATTTGGACTCGTTAAATTCAAAGCAAATACCACAAGGAATTGAAATATAATTACGGTCGTGCCGGAAATGGGCCAGGACCGCAGCCAGGGCCGTTTACCGATTTGCTCAATTAGCCAAACTGGATTGCAAACATTTGACTGAAACTGAATCCGGCGGCGATTCACAATGTTAAATGGCCCACTTGAAGGAAGCTAAGGTTTTATTTTGGGCGGCTCTGGGCCAGTGGAAAGAGGCTCTCTTGTGCGTAATTTCCGTTTGACATGCTGCTCGCTGGGCAATTACGGACTTTTTATGTTTCTATGTGCTTTCTTTTAAGTTGCCTCCAACCTGTGGCTCCCACGGTACGTATGTGTGCTCACAGTTCTTATTCTTGTCCTTGTTCTCCCTCTCAGCCGCATTATTTTCTGGTCTGGACCTGGCGTTGCCTGAGTTTTTAATGCTTCCACCAAAATCTCCATTGGCCCCCAGCAAAGTCTGTATATGCTAACTTTCGAGTCTTTTGCTAAACATATGCAAATTAGAATATTTGTATGTGACAGGATAACAAGAGACAGCCCAAGGCTCAGGCCTGATTCCCACTAGACTATCTGACGTATGCGGCATAGTAAGTACATGTATGCTTCAATGCAGAAGAAGTTGCTGTCTAGACATAATTTTAGCTCAATTTTTTTGTTTGAGAATAAACTAAAATTTAATTAGTAATATGTAAGTAAAGTAATCGGGGGAGTCCTGCAACTGTTATTTTTTTAATTTGCTTTCGTTTAAAGAGATAATAATCATCTACGGGAACGAATTAAGTTAAACGTAAGTGAATTCATTAATAACAAATTAAAAATATATCATTCAGTCGGAAGATCCCTACAGTAGCATATCCTGGGGTAGTAGAGAATGCAACACAAATTTTTTCTAAAAAAAAAATTTTTTTAAATGTATAACAAAATTAAAAACAAAAAAATTAAAGAATTTAAGCATGCTTTTACTGGGATTCGAGCCCAGATCTCCGTCTGACTACGTGGCACCTCTACCACTCTACTTGAAAGAGAGAGGGAGAGACGGCGAAATCTCCCAGCAACAACAGCAACAACACATTGAATTAAAGAATAAAATAATTACGGATATCTTCCGTGTTTATTATTCGATCTTGATCAAATTTCACGATGCATCCATTCAAGTACAAGTATTGTTTCTGCTCAAATCTCTAGCTTGTTAATTGCCAGTGCTATCCAAAATTTGAAATAAACTTGATCTGCGTGCAGATATGAGAAGTCTTCACACCAAATTTGGTGGTTCTAGGTCTTACCATCTCTGAGATCTTGTTACTTACAAGGACAGACGGACAGAAGGACAGACAGACGGACATGGCTATATCGACTTAACTTGTCGCCAAGACTTAAGCCCCCAGGGTATAAAAAAAACGGGAAAACACAAAATACCGAAACAAGATCTATACGCTATTTTTTTAAGTCTCTTTAATAATATATGGACGTCGGAATGTGTTCTTTGAAAATATTTTCATATATTAATTATGGTTTTCACAACATTTTCAACCCACTATGTGTATATTGTTTAACACCTTTTTTAATTAATTTAATTTTTATTTATAAAATGCACAACTTGTAAACAAAGTCAAAGTGTGCATAAGTAATTTTCTTCAAAGAGAATGGTCTTCCAACTTAATAATATAAAAATATATCATTCAGTCGGGAGAGCCCGACAGTAGAATACCCTGAGGTAGTAGAGAACGCCACTCAAATTTTCTATTATTTATATTTGTGTTTCGTATTTGTGCTGTCTGTTTTGTATTTAAAAGTCTTAGCAACAATGAGCACGCTATTTTCAAAACAACTAAATAAAAACTTAAAAAACAATTTTTAAATTTAAAACAAAAATTTAAAAAAAAATTTAAGAATTTGAGCATGATTTTACTGGGACTCGAACCATGATGTCCCGTCTATCAAGGTGGCAGCTTTACCACTCTACTTGAAAGAGAGAGGGAGAGAGGGCGAAAACTCACTCTAACACAGCGCGCGCTTTCATTCATATGTTTATGTATATGTAAATGCTTCAACGAATAAGCAAATAAGAGAGAAGGCGAAAACTCACAACAACAACACATTAAACTAAAGAATTAAATAATTGCGGATTTCTTCCGTGTTTAGTATCCGATCTTGATCAAATTTTCACGATGCATCCATTTCAGTACAAGTATTGTTCCTGCCGAAGCTCAAATCTCTAGCTTGTAAATTGCCTGTGCTATCCTTTTTTTTACTTTGTGGGCGAAGGGGGCGTGGCATCCAAAATTTAAAATAAACTTGATCTGCGTGCAAGTACAAGAAGTCTTCATACCAAATTTGGTGTTCCTAGGTCTTACCATCTCTGAGATCTTGTTACTTACACGGACAGACAGACGGACAGACGGACATGGCTATATCGACTCAGCTTCTCGCCCTGATCAACAATATATATACTTTATGGGGTCTGCCACACCTCCTTCTGCCTGTTACATACTTTTTTTTTTTGAACAGACTTAATATACCCCCTCAGGGTATAAAAATAAACAAAATCAGCCTCAATAATTTTATAAAAGCATGTAGTCTGACCAGATTTTCAGCTTTTTTCTGGGCATACTGCATACAAACATACAAATTATGCAGCTCTGAAAAGCTGATCAGTGAAAGCATATTTAAAGAAAAATTTAATAGGTCTTCAATGGACTTATCTGTCGCCATTTACTATTTTGGATGTCAAACTTAAATCATAATAATTAAATCCAATAATTATAAGTCTACACATTACAAAAGCACAAGGCAACTTAAAATAAGGCGATCCGTGGCGCACCAGAGGTTGCATACACTAGCAGTGAATTGTAATAAATATAATACCCATCCGATTTAATATAAAATTATAATACTATTAAAGAGGCTTGAAATCAAATCTAGTTCTTGAAACTCGACGCAGTCCCTGAAAACACAACAAACTTTTATTTTTAGTTTTTATTACAATTATAATTTTTATATTTTCACATCAAATAAAAATAACATTTAAATTTTTGTTTTAAAATCAAAACACAACACTTATTCCTAATTTTTGATGGTTTCGTGTTATGTATCCATGGAGTTCATATGCGAACTTTGACACCATTTGATAATATGATTTCAATCCCCAAGAACATAGTAACACTGTAAGCTAAAGTAAGCCTGGTACTACGATATGCAATATAAAAACCACAAGATATATTTGGTTCTCAAAGAAACCCGCATTAAAATTTCAATTTAAGACAGGCTTATGATATAGGTACAAGGCAAATTTTATTATACTCCTATTGTTCTTGAGATTTACAAACTAATCCAGACGGACAGACAAAAGAAAGTCGACTCTGCAATCGCTTTACTGCCTGCTTATATACACTCAAAGTTATTTGAACTTTGTGTCCTCATTTTCAATGGACGTAAGGCATAATAACAAAATTTGCTTAACAAATAAAAAGACTTAAAGCCAATCCAATCCCTTTAAAGCTAATGTAAAGGCTTGATTTCAGTTAGCCCCATGAATAGAACTTCTCAGCTTCCGTAATCCACTAAATAATTAATCCGTATTCTTCACAATCACATACAAAATCGCGAGGTCATATCAGCACGAATTGTAAAGAAATAATCGAATAAGGAGGCCAGAACACGCATAATCCTGATGTCAGCTCACGCTCGCTTCACCTTTACGCTTCTGAAGCCGTAGCCTCAAGCATGTCCAATATTTTGTTTACAAGAAAACATAAATCTCAGGTTTGCGAGAAAGATATGTATGGGAATGTCTGTCGGTATGCCTTCGAAAGGATTGCCACTGGGTGCCGTGTGAAATGAAACATATCATCACTTCAAAACCCACACATGTGCGGGATACCGGATGCCGGATACCAGTTGCCCAGCCTATGCTCCAGGCGGAGCGTGTTTGGGCAGGGCATTCAAAAAAAGGCAACCCTCCCGCCATTGCTGTTGAGAAGCGGTCAGAGGGACTTGGAGAATGCTTTGGTGTGTACGCGTCAACTGTGAAATCCTTTTTGACGTGCCATGGTGCAAAGGGGTGAAACGAGGGCGGTCTTTGGGCTTAACATCGACTACATCTCTGTCCGAAGTGGCCATAAAAAATGTGTGCTGCCCAAAGGGGTTAGAGGCGTGGCAGCTTTAGATGGAGCAATCCAATTATAAAGGTTTTTAAACTATGTACCATGAAGAGGACATTTAAAGCGGACACAGAAACAGGTTATTAGCGCATTAGTGTGTGTCCGTCTAAGTGTGACTGTATGCGTCTGTATGGGTGTATGTATGTGGGCAAGTTATTAAAAAGGAGCAAAGTTGTGAAGGGCCACATCAGTCAAGGGCTCACCCGGTTCAGCTCTTTCTCCATCTCCTTTTCACTTTGTGTATAGAAATTGACGAGAAATTTATACGCTGTGTTTTTCGGGTAGAAAGTTGAAGAAAAAATATAGCAACAATCCATAAAGTAAACATAAAAATGTTGGATTCAAACAAACAAACCAACCAACCAAACGGCAGACTGTCAGTCATACAGACAGCGCTGTGACAAATACTGGAAGCCAAAACTGACAACGACAACTGGCTGACTGAGAACAGGACGATCAGAAGGACCCCGTCTCGTTGATGATGACGACGACGCGTCCCCGCCTCTCAGTAAAGTATGTAGTAAAAAAAATTGACATAAGCGGATATGTTACACAGCGCCTTTGTGAAATTGATAGAATGAGTCTCTCCATATATGTATTTTTGTTGATGGAGCTATATGTAAGTTCGAGTATATTTCTGTGTGTATGTGTATATGAGTGTGTGTGTGTGTAGATGGTGTGCCATAGGCACTGGCTGCATGCTCAGGGAGCAGATAAATTAATGCGATTTTTCATGCTACATGTTTGAGTTTGATTTATGCAATTATATCAGCTCCCTCCATTAATATCTGTGGGTGTGTGTGAATCTGATGTACAACTTTTTGTCAAACATGTCTAAAAGCCGTCATTTTTTATATTTGATATAAAGCGGAAATGCTTACAACGTTTCCGGTACGCACAATTTTAACAATAAGAAGAATATCTAGAAAAAGGGGCATCCACGAAGTACTTAACAATTACTTGAAATACTCTCTCCTAGCACTTAGAATGGCATCTATTCTTTAAATTTATAGTATGAGCTAAGACTTTCAACAAGAAATTGCATCGAATCAAATGGTAGACTAATGAAGGTAAAATGATTCTTTTATAAAAACAACATTATTATTACAAGCTTACTTGAAATCATGCTTACAGTGTTATCAAGAAGTACGAAGGATTTCATTAAAGTATCTAATGCAATTCCTTAAACAAGATTTCTTAAGCGCACAAGAGTAGTTGGGAGAATATATATTAAGATTCAAGTTCAACTGGAAATGGCAAAGCATAACACTGATAATGATAGAATTAAACCTTAATAAAAAAAACATGCAATATTATTGTAATTATTTGAAGCTTATTTCCCAGTCAAGTTTAAGAGTTTCGAGTCCTCGGCTCTTGGTTGTTGTGCTAACTACCAACTTATCGCTGGCAATCTCAAGTAGCTTTCTTTGTCTTGTCATCAAGTTGTTATAACCTCTTCAAGAGTATTAAATTGCCAACAGCTGGCAGTAAAAGCAGCAACCAGGGGATCAATATGGAGTCCCAACAAGTTTCAACTAGGATTGGCGTCAACGATAATTTGTCATGGCAGTGGTTGTGGTCAACACAAACATATAAACACATTCATATGTATACGTGTATATGAAAAATGGCACAAGTGATTGTTCTTTTTATGGTGCTCTTCGTACTCTCTGCTCAATTCAGAACTATGTTCTGCTACCTGTAATATGTTCAACAAATCCGATTAAGCGCAAATGCTCTCAGTTCCCCAATCCCCAATCTCCATTCTGAAGTTTAGAGTGCCCAGTGGTTTCAGCGTTTCAGCAACTAGTAGAGCTTAGTTGCGTAAGGTATCAGGATTAGGATTGAAGTCTGAAGTACCCAAAAGTAGTTGCACTGCAGCAATCGTCACTAACGCAAGCATCTAATTTGGAAACGACAAACACAATCACATACATACAGCCATACACATTAAAACATGCATACTCAAATGTACACCTATATAGGTGTTTCCACTGCAGTAATTCTCATTAGCGGCTTTTAATTATACGTCCAATAGCCGAGATTATTCCGAGCACACCGGAGACATGCATTGTCATCAAGTACATTTTTGTATAGTAGTGCGTCGATAGACAAACTGACTCGCTTAAAGTCTACGATACAGTTGCCTTAAAAACTTATTTTGATCATTAACGAACTTAGGCACAGTGGTGCCCGTATAACGAACGAGGTGCAAAAATCAAAATTTTCATGTGCGCCTACAACATTTTGATTAAGATAATTCTTTAACGATTACAAATATGCTACCCTTACTAGCATCAGATTTTCTACCCTTTAAAGTTGACCCATTTTTGGTTTCCAACAAAACACGCCACTTTAAGGTAATTTGGTGTTACTGTTTGCTTCGTGTTTCCCATGTTAAAAACTATCCATTATTCACTATTTTTCAACTTTGACGGACAATAAAAAGAAGCTGCAAGATATATTATTCCGATTTCAACCAGCTCAGGTTTTATAAACTGATAGCTAACATATAATCCGTAAGTTATGCTTAGATATTTTACAAAAAAAGGGGTTAATCGTAAAGGTTGTTTATATTATTACCAGTTATTCCTATGACGGATTTGATCCGAAATTGGCCACGTTATATAATTTACTTGACATGTTTTGAAAGTCAACATCATAAAAATAAATTAAAAAGAAACAAGTTGAGAGTAAACAATTTTAATAATTTTAAAACAGAATATTTAAATGTTTTTTTAATAAATTTGTATAAATATCTCTTTTAGTAACAATAAACTTGATTTTTCCACATTTTTCAGCTTTAATAACCAATGAGTAACCACTTAGAAGGCGTAGCACCCTCTCCTTTAGTTTATACTTAGGTTAAGCAATTCTATCAAATGACGTTAAAATAGTTCGATTATCTTTTGTGGTTCAAAATATATGGTTTTTGCAACGAAAAAACTCAAATGTCGCCACTGTGCGACAGTAATATAAGAGTCGAGTTGCCGCTGAGGGCGCGCTTCAAAAGCAACTGATGGCCATTTTCCTAAACCCACTACCACTCGTTGCAGCCGTGGAAACAGCCGGCCAACTGCCTGGGAAAACTCACAACTGGCTAAAAGAGTAGGAGGGGTAGGGCAGATACGGAGAGAGGTACAGTGTTGTGGCAAGTCGACGACTTCTTAAAGCTGTTCTTGTCTGCAACTACACAAATTGCTATTGCTTGTTGAAAGTAAAAAAAACTATATATATATTTATATTTGTTCAACATTTAAGCATCAACATTATCATCATTGTCGCAAGTTTGTTTGGCTTCACATCAGAATTTTATGGAGCGCACAAATATAAGACAGGATCGAACAGGAGAAGGTGAGAGGTAGCAGGGCCCCAGACGATGGTAAAAATAAAAATGCCACTTCCGTTTTATTTGCGCAAAATTAAATAAACCAAAATATGGGCGACCATATTGGCGCATAATAGGGAAAATATTTTGTTCATTAATGTGCCCCAAAAACGAAAAAGAAGATAGAAAAAAATAAAAATTGACATTGTTTCAATAGCTCGACTAGTGGATTCTCTGCAGCAACTAAGGACTTCAGTTAAAAGCAGATCAATAATACTTTATTCAAGAAAATAATACAAACAATGATTTATTCACTTTGACAAGTTAAATTTGAGTTCATTGGTCTTAAATTTGTTGCAAACTATATGAAATTAATATGGGTAAAATTATAGAGACACCTCTTAGCTATTCACTTATTTAGATTTTAATGAAACAGACATAATTTTTTTCTGAACTGCCGTTATGTTTTATACATACGAATTGAGAAACTTTTTATTCTCGCTGGTAAAGTTTGAGTTACAGGGCATTCCAAAGTAGAAAATAAATAGACTGCAACAAGAAAAGCTAAAAAGTAAAAGCTTTGCCAATAGCCAGTTTATTGTGTAAAAACATTTGCAGGACTAAGGCAGCGCAGTGATATTTTGGCAGGAGAAGAGGATAGTAGAGATGGGAAGTAGATGAACCCCACAAAGTGACTGGTGGAATAATATTAAATCGAAGTTTGGTAAGTCATGTAAAGAAAATAAGGCCTATTGGAGTCCTTTTAAAGAAATCGCTTGAATTTGGAGAAGCCTGAAAAAGAAGCCAAGTCAAGGGATCCAGCGAGCCGCACTAATCAACACAATTACGGTGCAGTCGAAGAAAAACTTTTCTAATTGGATATGAAGACGCGCACATGCGTTTCTTTAAAAGAATTTTATTCCATGAAGGTCCAAACAATTTGACAAGAAAATGGCGAGCGACAACAGCAGCTTCAGCTCCATAGGCGTCGCTGTCGCTTGAGGGCCCAAATCCAATCCCCGTACGCTGAAACGCTTTGACAAATTATTTTTAAGCCAATTTACAACTTGAGAAAAGTATCAAGAAAACATATCACCCTCCACGGCGAAGGGTGTGAGAGGACGGATATGTGTGTGTAGGTAAAGCAAATATAATGCGAGGGATAAAAGTGTAAAGTTGACAACCGGAGCACATTACTCACTCGAGGTGCCAGCAACGACAACGACAACGACGACGACGAAGACGACGATGAAGATGGCAAGGACGACTACAACGACGGTCTTAAAATATCCGACCAAGCGATTCAACGTCAAATGAACAAAGAGCTGAAACAGAAACAGCAACCACTGCAGTGGCTGAAATGAGCCTGGCCAAGAAAAATGGTAATGCGGTCTCTGCAAAGACCTAGAAGGATCCGAGGAGCAGTGGCTATAGCGTGTTTGTACGTATTGACGACGGCATTTGTGTGAACGTGTCTGTGTGTTTCAGGTCCTCTCATTCACTTTTCTTGTCATGACTTATACTTGCACATGATGCCTCAACCTTTGGCCAGGATGCAGCATTTTCTTAACGCTTCTCTCCACCTCGACAAAATGACGACACCCGTTTGCCGGAAACCATTAATTTTGTCACTCTCCGAAGTGAGCATATGAGTTGATACACTGGCCAAGAGTGTCGGCCATTGACCAGCGTAATATTGAAAATCATGAAAAAGCAATTAAAGTGCTGCACCTGTGCACTGGCCGATGTCTTGTCCCTACCCATTTAAATTAAAGGGGAGGCATAGTCCAAACTGACGTCGATCTTATCAAGGCACAAGTTAATTGTTGGCAAAGCCCAGACCACAAAAACCGCAACGACAACGTCAACATCGCGAGGGGAAGACAGGAGAAAAACTGGTGTGCGTTGAAAAGTTCACATGACACTTTCGTGACGATGCATTGTGGCCAACAGCGACTGCTGTTTGACCACAAATAAGGCGGCCATGTTTACAGTGTGATGTGCATGTGTTGTCTTGGCAATTGACTTAATAATTACAATGTATAATTTAATATGTAGTTCAATCGTTTAAGACCGCTTATAACAATACAATAAGAAATATAATTTATGAGTAACGGCCATTCGGCTGACCAAGTCAAAAGCTGCTAAACACAATGCGGATGCTTTCAGTCTTCGATAACGCACATTACGTTAATTCCGCTCTTGCCCAAATTGACGCCCTCAAGAGCTGACTCTTGGTGTGAGCGCATATAAATCAGAAACTGTATAATAACATAAAACAAATTGTTTCGGTCGTAGGCACAATTGTGAAGCTCCTTCTCGCTGATAAAATTAAACTTGGGCTTCAGCTGATTGTTCGTAATGAGTATAGCGCAGTGAGCCTTGTTGTTAACCGCATTTATAATGTCCTTTGTAGAACGTTTCTCCTCGCGGGTAAGTACATAACGTGAGTGGAAGGGGCGTCCACCACCTTGAGGCAGTGGCATTAATTGGCTGTCCATATAAACGCAAAACATATGAAAAATAATCTGAAATTAAATGTGAAAAATCAGTATTTGAAATTAAGCAAATCTAATATGGCCAGCAATACTCACAGCAGCATCTGTTGGCAAGTGATCTCCCCATTCCTGACCGTTATGGGCCTTTCCCGAGTTCCAGCGGTAATCACCAATGCAAGAACCCTGTGAGAGTTCTCTTATGCGCTGAACCAGATACTCCTGGTTGTTACAGGTATCTAAGAAAGGCAGTAGCATGGGCAGCATGGGTGCACAGCTCTGTACGAACTGTTGATTTTCCGAAATCTTTCGCAAACGCTCAAGGCCCACAGCGCCGATCTTCAAATCACTAAGTCCACGCTGCCGAAAAACTTCATCCATGTGATCAATTTGTTTAACCAGTCGCTGCAATATGGTTGTAGATATCCACTAAAATAGTACAAAATTAGTAACAAATCTCACATCTATACACTGTAATACATACATATCGGAGATTGCTCAAATATTGCGACAATTTTACTGTTGAAATTCGCTTTATGACCTCCGAGTTGCCATCCTTGATATGAAGAATACCAAACTCTTCAATGGATGTAGGCGCGTTATCTGTAGAGGCTGCGGGCGCAGGAGCCAGTTGATAAATAGATCGCTTCAGCATGTACGCAGCGTTATTGCAGTAGTTCCAAAAAGAATTTGTTGAGTCTATATTTTGTACATTTGATGCATCCGATAGTTCGGCATAGCTGCGCTCGCGTTCTCGCTCTGCTCGCCTCATTAGCGCTGGCAGTTTGCGTACATCCGTTGGGAAATCTTCGCGACAAACCTCAGCGTATGGCGACATGTAGGCAGACTCATTGCTCAGGTTGCTGGCATTAAGCGAGTTATTTGCCCCCATCGATTGATTGCTAAACTGCTGCTGCTGCTGTTGCGGAGTGCGGGTCGGACTGGGACTACGGCGTGGCGACTGTGTGCCCCAACGGCTATCCTCAAATGAAGAATGCCAATTAATAATGGGCCCGCTATCATTATCATCGGAGTCTAGTTCATAATTGCGTGGCTTTGACGTTTTGCTTAGAGTCCTCAAGTTATCTAAACAAACAGTAAATGTTTTTGCAATTGTACCGATTAATGATTCTGCAGATGAGCTTACCATTAGTTTCATCCAGCAAACACCTTTGAAGCTCAGTTGCAGACACTGGACCAATGTCAACTTTCAGCCTCCAGAAGATGTACTTGCCAATGCAGGCGACGGCGCTGAGAAATGAAATTACGCCGAAGGAGTACTCCACGTGGTACCAGAGCGAATTGTCACTGACGCACGCCTGGCAAATATCAAAAGCCAGCACCGCAAATAGTACTATGTTTATGAAGCCCCATTTCAAATAGTTTTTAGCCTCTGCACGACGACGTCGAAGTTCCAGGCTCTCCTTAACATTGGCACGAGACATTGGCGACTTTTGCCTGTGCTGAACGACGGAACTACGATAATGTGATGAACTGCAAATAATGAAACTGCTTTAAACAAATTATTTTTGTCAAATTACAACATTTACCAGTTATTTGCTGAGAAATTCATTTTTTGTGCAATGCGTTTTTCAGAGTATAATGCCGCAAATTGGCGGAATTTATTAAATAGTGTTGAGTTTGCTCATAAGCGACAGCTGACGGTGCTAACAAACAATAGATGGAGCCACCAGCGCTTTATAAAGTGGCAGCCTTATGAAGGGTTCACATTGCCGACACAGTGTGCCAGGGTGTTTTGTGGCAGCTGTGATTGAACACCATTTCATCGATTACTCGCCAAACGATAAGAAATATTATCTAGATGAGCAAAAATAACCAACTTGCTCGTTCAAATGCCACTTGTCATGTCACATTGCTATGCCATATTTCCGTACCAGCCAATTTCTGTGATTACTGATCACAATGAGCTGTGCCCCTGTGGCACTGTGATGTACCAGCCTGTGGCACAATGTGAGCCTGGTATTTGTTTCCACTTTTGAATACTTTCCAGAAAGCAGTAGCTGGCCGTGAAAATTTAAAAATTCCATCTAAACTTTAATTCAGTTGGTTTATTTCAAAATATATCGTCATGTTTATTTAAAAAAACGTTTTACAAAAGTAAAAAATATCCTATCCTTTGTTTATCGATTGACAACTCTACTTTAAAAGCCAAAGCAAAGGTGGCGCATTTATGTTTCACAAATCGACAAAAGGTGGCGTCGCCAGTGAGCATTAGATTTGAAATGAAATTCTTTCATTGCTCTGCCCCATTTCAAAGGATACCCTCTTCATAATTTCTTGATCTTTCAGATTTGGATTTGCTTTCCAATTCAATTCAATTCACAAAACAAAAGTTTATTTTAGACAAAATCGACCGACGAAATGCTTTCAAACAACGGACTTCAAATGTAAAAAAGTCCAAGACTCAAGAAATCTTTAGTGTCGTGACAAGCTCTCCAAGCTGGTGCGGACAGTCCTGGGGTCATTCAAAAATCAAATTGGGTACGTACGTAAGCTCCAGATGACGCCAGTATTGATTTTCCATATCCGAGTGAATCTTTCGAGGTGGCGTCTGTCCTATTTTGCCGCCATTCATGTTTGCTAGCGCCTCTTTTTAGACGCTGTTCATACAGTACAAAAGTTTTGTGCAAATACTCGGAACAGGCAGACGGAGACGGGACAGACCCCATAAAGTATGTAAAAACATTCTTGATCAGCATAACCAGCCGAGTCGATGTAGCCAAGTCCAACTGTCTGTCTGCCCCTTTTTGAAGACCTATGTACATATGTATAACTCAGAGACTGTAAGAGCTGGAGACAAATTGATCAAGATATTTTAGAATTTTCGTAACTAATAATGTAACGATCAAAAGTAAGAAGAGACGCTAGCGACCTCTGTGCTTATCAAGTGATATCTTCATAGCGCCGCCATCTATTGAAATTTCTGGTACGCAACATTAAAAAACGCGTTTCCAATTTCACCATCTCGCTTTTTACCACTTTTTGCTCTTTCCCATTGTTACTGTCAAGATTACTGCACTGTAGCTTAATGTATTTTTAAAAATAATTTTAAATGATTGATAGATGGGTCGTACTCTTTTTAGACCCTGTACTTTAAAAAAGTACAAATGGGTCTATTACGTTTGTGCAAAAAAAAGTGTGTAGCAGGCAGAAGGAGGCGTGGCAGACCCCATAAAGTATCAGCATCAGCCGAGTCATATAGCCATGTCCGTCTGTCCGTCTGTTCCTTTTTTGAGTTCCTAGATCTCAGAGACTATAAGAGCTAGAGACACCAAATTTGGCATGTATGTACATCTATATCTTGCATTGAACGAGTTTGTTTTCGATTTTTGCCACGACCTCCTCCGCCCCCGCAAATTTAAATTGAGTGCAATTTCAAATATTTCGAAAACTAAGGATTCGGCCCGCAGGTCTGAGAAGGGAGTGCATCACTTTGCCGACACGGCTGTTATCTTCGAACACCGCCAAAATCCAAAGTTATGGTTTTGGACGGCTTTTGCGACAAGGGCAATACACCCCTGGTTTTGTGATCAAACAGGAAGTCTACCTCTGCGATATTCTCAACGCCATAGTATTTCCGTGGGCGCAACTGCACTTGAAAATTGGATGTTTCAAAGCAAAAATTAAGCTGCACTGGTGAAAGACTCATTTTGCCGGACTTCACCTCGTCTGCTGAATGGGTAACTTACTCGCCGGATTTTAGCCCAATGGTCGACAATATGCTCGGTTTTAAAGGTTAGCGCCTACGCTAAGCCTCACAAAAGCCTGGAGGCATTAAGCAATCGCTCTGCTTGAAGTGGAACCGATTGCGCCCGAGCACCTGCGGCCCATCGCCGAATATTGTACATGTTTGGACCTGTGCATGGCCGCAGGATTAAGATATCTCCAAAGCGGCTTACACTGCTATTTCCAGTGATTCACTTTCTACATTTTTATTGTTGCTTTGATAGAATTCTTTTGTTTAATAAAAAATATGTTTTAAATCTCGACATCTTTTATTTAAAAACCAACACATTTCAAAAAGTTCAAAAAGTTTTTAAACATGAAACCCGAACGTATCATTATTTGATCAAACAAATAGAAGAACTAAACCTTTTGAAATATTTTAAACCACCCCCTCACCGTGACTCCTTATGTGAGCTGTAAGATATGGCCTCAAGTAAATTATTAAGATTTTTCAGATTTATTTTGATAATTGCATTTATATAATTGTCATTTAGTTAAGTAATGTATACGTATTTAAAAAATATGCGTAGTTCCATTAACTAAGTTAAGGTTTGTTTCTAGATTTATAATGTATTCACGTATTTGTATAATATGGAAATTATTCGCATAATGTAAGTATGTGTTGGAAATATGTTGTAATACTGGCTTCATCTACCATAAACATTCACAAAACACATACATATAAATACAAGTACTTGTGCAAATTGCAAATACTTTTGATTTTTCTTAAGGATTTTTATTTTCATTAAATTTTTTTCTGGCGAGCGCTTTCATACATTTTCGGAATTGTGCTCATCTTCTTTGAACTAGACATCGAGAGGGCAACAAGATCGAGAATATTATAAAAAATATTGACCTAAAATGCACGTAGTATTATTTATGTAGTAGTTAGTTAGTTAGTATACATTGTTAAACACAGTTATAATTTACTAGTCATAATCGTATTATATGTTTGTTTATCCATGTGTAATATTTGCCTAGACTTTCTATAATTCGAGCATGTTTAGTTGACAATTGAACGTTTACCCCAACCGGCGTGCAACTTTTGCCACTGATCACGCTTGCCCCACATGCCCTTGAGATTGTTCCAGGATGGTTCACGCTTGCCCCAGGCACCTCGGAACTTATTCCAGCCCTGGGCCTGACGTCGCTTTCCCCAGGCTACGTTCATGTTCTTCCAGGCCCGTTTCTCAATTGAGTTGTCGGCGTTGATGTCGTCGACCTCCTCATTCGATTGCTGATGCTGTTGCTCCGGATTATTGGCACTGGCCATACGCTCAAAGGTGTTCCAATCGATTGTGTTGGTGCCGTCGGTTATGACCAAGGGCACAAAATGTCCCGTCATATAAATCGAATCGTCGACTTCTAAGGCAGCCGGATCGCTAGATCTCTTGCCCCAAGCGCTCTGCAGCGATTGCCAGGCGCGTTTAGTGTTGTAGAGATCATTGTCGCCAAGCTGATCTACTACCTGATCAGAAAGACCTGTAGCCGCCAGCTCATTGTTGTTCGTTATCGATGCGGCCTGGCTTCTGCACAAGAAAAGAAGCAGCAAAAGAAATGTTCTGTGCATCCCACAATCGACTGAACTCTTTAACTGGGCCATGTTCCTGGAAAAAGAGAACGGAAAGCAAAGTGAGCAACTGAAAATATGAAAAATTGAAACATGGAATCGTGTACAAAATAGAGTACAATGCTTGCACCAATTAAGTCAAGCCACCGTCAACACTCTCCACTGTGTGAGCGTTTTCCCTGGAGTCCTTGGAGACCACCATCCATCCGGTGGTGGCTCAAACAGTGCCATCGCTTTGTTTTTGGTGTTGGCAATCATTTCCGCCTACGCCTCAAATTACAGCAACAAGCGTAACGATTTAGCTAAATAACCACTCTAATTGAAAGCGGTGGGGCGGCATAGCTGTACGTCCTACACTGACGCCCCGCTCTTCTCATACCCCCTACCATTCTTTTCGTGTTCAACACGGCACTCAACTCCCGACGGTGACTTTGGATTGCCACGTTCAGTTCATGCCAAATGCCAACTGCTGTGTTAAAAGCCAACAATGCATAACAGTTACAATTTATGGCCTATTAATGTCTTATTTCTGCGTGAGGTGAGAGTACTCATAGCAAACAGTATGCGGTAGCTTTTTCGAGCAGCAGCATTAAAGTGATAATACGCATACGCCACACAGGCCCGCAGATTTTACGGCTCGTGCACCACCAAATTGCAGGGTCAATTGCGCTATCAGACAAGTGTGTATAGTATATGTTTGGCCCAACCACTTCTTAGACTTTAAACGATACTGGATAATAATAGCTAAGATTAAGTCTGTGTTTGCTCAACAACTTAAGTGGCTGAAAATTGCACTTATGAGCTCTGACGTCACGTCGCTCGTCGTCCTTTGCAAAACACACTTCACAGACAACAACAATACAAACTACGACAACTATGACACTAAGCGGTATCTATCTTGCCTGTTTGAACTTCATCGGAAGATCTTATTCATATGCTTTTGCATGCAGCAAAATGAATCGCCACAGTAATAAAAAGGAGATTAAGTAGTGGAGTGTTAAGATTGCTTAGCTATAAAAGGAATAGGTGATGCTCAGTATTTGGAAAATGAATTTTGAAGAAAAAACTGGACTAAAGAAATAACTTGACAATTTACTTCCATATGGTTATTTATAACTATTCTGACAGATGTAGATAGAGATAAAAAAGGGCTATATTATGAATGTCAAAGTTTTTTTAGAAGCCTGTTTCATAATAGAACTATATTAACGTTACCTTACAATGGAAGATAATTTCTCATATGAAAAATATATATACATATATTTCGAAATCAGTTATTATTAAGAATTTACATTCTCTGTTAAAAAACCGCAAGTATTAATGCAAACAGAAATAGTTGTAAATATTTTGAATCTTGAAAATGTCCACCAATTGTATAGGTGTGAAGTTTGCAAAGTTAAAATTTTGTCATCAGGCTAAAGAAAATAATTAGAAATAAACTTGAAGTGTAGAATTTTTTATCTAGACACTAAGCAATGAAATTTACACCTTGGCTCTAAGCATACACGCAGCCAAGATATATATCACATAGTACACCGATTTAAGGAACATTTTGACAGGCTGCTTAAGTCGATACCAATTGCATAATCTGCAGTTTGTGTGAGATAACTTATAAAATTGGTCTTATGTCATAAAGTTTTTTGTTTTGTTTTGTTTTTGATTAGATTATTTATTTAGTTTAATTACACTATTTAACAATGTTTAGGGTATTTTTGGTCCTCGGCTAAACTTAGCTATTTATGATAGATACGGACCCAAAGATCGACTGGGTGTAATATTTTTAAATTGTTTCAAAATTTGAATTTTTTTTTAATATTTTCATGAGGTGCTCTTACATTTGGAACTATTTTTCGAGAACGGCACATCCGATCTTAAAAAACCTTACGGATTCCGAAAGATGATGAATGTATTTAGGCGTTGTTTAAACTATTACTCGTAGGTAAGAGAGCGAAGTAAAAGCTTTTTTTATAGGCAGATATGTTTTTTCACAAAATTTTTAATTTGGTAAAGAATTCTGACTTTAAGGTTAGAAAAATCGTCTTTAATTCATTTTTCTAGCTGTTTGAATTTACCACCAATTAACCATTTTATATTTATATTTTATATTTATACGATCAGAGAAGAAACTTCGGCTTTTGACCGGACCGATCGGTTATATGATATAGTAGTCCAATTTTGTTCAAATTTCTTCAGATAGTATAAAGCTATATCGAACACACAATCTGTGAGTTTGGTTGAGTTATCTTAAGAAACAAAAAAGTTGTTCGTACTAAGTTTTGATTTATAACCAATCGTTACTATGGCAGCTATATGATATAGTAGTCTGACTCTAATTAAATTTCGTCAGACTGTGTGGAACTCTACCGAACATAAAATCTGCAAGTTTTGTTAAAAAAACTTTAGAAACACAAAAGTTGTTCATTCTAATGAATGTTTTTTAACCGATCATTCCTACTACAGCTATATTATATAGTAGTCTGAGTCAAATTAAATTTGGTCAGAATGTATGGAGCTCTATTAAACACATTATCTATGAGTTTCGTTAAAAAATCTTTAGAAACAAAAAAGTTGTTCATACCAAGGAATGATTTTCAACCGATCGTTCCTAAGGCAGCTATGTGACTCTAACCAATTTTGATGGGTCTATGTAGAGCTATACCAAACAGAAAACAGGCGAGTTTGGTTAATAGATCCAAAAAGATTTTCTTACTAAATGTTGATTTATAACCGATCGTTCCTATGGCTATATGCTATTGTGATTGGATCCGGATGGCTCCGATATATCGAGCCCTTCCCGCGAAAATAACGTAATCGACAAATAACAAATTTTTCAGGGGATGGTTTTTTCTGATTTTCTGTGCATAAGCTTCCATACCAATTGTCATAATATACAGTTAATTTTCTGCGGATCATAAGGATTTATGCTTTAGTATTTTAACAGATGATGTGCTTTGGAAAATTTAACAATTTTGCATCAATTTTGTAAAAATTTCGCGGGAAGTGCTCGATATGTACTGCATACAACAATAAAACCGACTTGTACCAAGATCCATAAAGATGGCTTCAAAACTAAGAGATTAGTTTGCTTAGAAAGCAGTCATTTGACGAGAAAGTCATAAATTTTAACAAACAACATAGCTAACATAGCTATAAAATGTTTTTTCTTCGCATTCTTACCTAAGATTTTAATGAATAATAACTTAACGACGCAAATTAATGTTTCTCGCCATCTAACTTTACAAAACGGAACTTTTTTTTTATAAAAAAAATCCTAAAAAAAGGTAATCATTTATATTTGTTAAAGTATTGATGTAAATTAAAAACGATGCATGAATGATTAATAAATACATTCATTATCATTCGGTATCCGTAAAGATCGGTTGCGCTTTTCTCGAGTTATGGTGTAAAATATAAGAGTATCTAAAAAAAAATCGCTGGAAAAAATATATATTATTCAGGCGGGAGGGCCGGACTGTAAAATACCCTGTGGAAATATAGTGCGCCTCCCGGATTTTCTTGCGATTATTTAATTATACACACACGCACAATCAGAATAATTTTATAAGATATGTGCGTGCAAAAAATGAATTGGAAAACCAACAAAAACAATGCAAAGGGGGCGTGGCATCCAAAATTTTAAATAAACTTGATATGCGAGCAAGTATAAGAAGTCTTCGTACCAAATTTGGAGTTCCTAGGTCTTACCATCTCTGAGATCTTGTGACATGGCTATATCGACTCAGCTTGTCGCCCTGATCAAGATTGTATATACTTTATGGGGTCTGCCAAACATCTTTCTGCCTGTTATACACTTTTATTTTTTTAACAAACTCAATATACACACAGGGTATAAAAACCGTTTAAATTTAAAAATGTATAAAAAGCTACACTCAGTGAAATTTTTAAAGGTCGATTTTCGGCATTTTGGCCAGTGGGAGTTTAGGCTGTTACACAGTGTAATTTATGCCAAAATACTATCAGTAAGTTACCAAATTTTAAAGTCAGGTATTTATATTTTAAATTCAAATAAGCTGCACTTTTAGATTGAATGAAGAAATACTTTGAAACTTTAATTTTATTACCATATTCCCACACTCGGACTCCTAAGAATGAAAATTTTGATCCGTTTTATTTTATAATAGTTTTTAGATATTTGTAGGATACACCAGATGTGCTCTAGTACTCTAGTACATTGGACACGTGTGTTGCTATCTAATCATAATAGAGTTCCTGATTAAATGATGGCGTCGATGTGGTATTGGACAGTTAATTGAAGCTGGCAAAGTTAGACGAGTCGAGTACGATTGTCGTCGAGCTGTTTTGGCTGCAGTTGGCCAGTCTGTTAACTGATGGCTGTTGACTGTTGACTGTTGACGGATTGTAAGAATTAAACTCGCATTGGGATTGACGCTGGTTTTGTGCTGTCTTACTTTGCATTTAATTTGTGTGCTTGTCGTTGATTGATTGACGCCCAGATGAAAGTTTTAGCGGCTTTGCGTTAAATTATAATAAATTGCCTCCACTCGATGATAGGGCACGCATCAAATTTTATGACCACACACTCAACCTGGCAACGTCAAATAGGCAAATGGGTCGCCGCCCTGGGTTACTTTAACCAGGACTAAAACCAGGAAGAGAACCAAGTCTAAAAGCCAATAACCAAAAGCACGTCCTGGGCAGCTTTTAATTGAAATTAACAGAAAATATTTATGGCTTTGTTAGTGCCTGACATTCCAGCCAATTTCGAGCCCAGAGTGAGTTTGGGATTGGAATGGGAATCACTATTTTATTCAGTACCTCTTCTAGACATTATTCATGGCCTTCATGTATTCTAGTGACATGGACAGGTGCTTGTACTTGGCCAAAGAATGTTTCTTCAAACAAACATGCATTCCTTTATTCATTCGTATAAAAGTACGTTAAATGTACATATAGAGATTTCTCGCTTGCCGAAATTTAATGGGTTTCTTTTGCATTGAATCAAAGGGACGTTTGAAGAAGGCGCGTCCCGGTTTACATTTCGTTTCATAGCATCCTCTTCTTAGCAGCCTCGAGTAGCGCCAATATTTGCCAAAGGATGGCATTTGCCTATACTTATTTTGTTTAAATAGGTTTTCCTGCCTAACGCCTTCCTACGCACAACGATTCTCATTTCAATAAATTCATCGCCTTCGATGCGATGATTTAGATACAAGGAGCTTAGACATCAACGAAAATTCGAAAATCAACCAAATATCCACCGAAGTGCAAATAAATTTGGTGTCTCCAGCTTGAGTTGCTTTTTGCTGCCTTTGCCACGTTTTTGTTCTTTATCTAAGCCTTTGGTGTCCTACATGTGTCACGAATCAAATAGTGGCACCCTTCTGGGAATGGCTAATCATTTAATTTTTATTGCGACCTGCGTTTTGTTTAGCCCACTAGCTTGTTTATATTAATTGGATATGGTAAACATATTTACGTGACTGCTCAATGACGCCTAACAATGTGGTAAAGAGAGACTAAGAATAGCTAGAAAAGTCGACAAATAACTTTAAAAATAACTTAAAGACATAAAATTACCAAAGTGAGCGTAGTGTAATTTGTTTTTACATTAAAGGAACATTAATGTTTTTAAATGTACATTTTATAGACTCAATCTTTTTATGCATTTAGAAATGGAAGGGAATTTGTTCTCCGTTTAAATTCGATTATATTGCACAAAAGCTTTTCATAACGTACTCACCTCCTTGTTTTATATTTTTAAATTGGGAAACAGCCTATAGTTTCGTTATTGTGGTCGTAGAGAACGGATATGGGAATGGAAACGAGTATATCTCAAATATGTGTATGCACTTGTATCTGTTCGTTTTACAACTTGATTTTTTTATTTTAGTTTTGCACGTGAAATGACTTTTATAACTAGATTGTGGTGCTGTTGCAATTCAATTACTGCACAAATATGGCGAATGGATTACTCTATCTCGCTCCGCTTATTCTCTTACGGTCTGCCAACAAATTGTTAACAGCGAACCTCGGTCTCGGGATGTGTTCGCAAACCTGTTGATCAACTGTTAATGATACGCAACTCGGCCTCGACGCCCGCTTATAAATCAAAACGGAAGCGAAACTGAGGCACGATTGTTGCGTACGAAAAATACGAATGTGGCACACGAAGTGCAAACATCGACACACACACATACACAAACACACACATTCACACAGTCACAGAGAATGAACTGTCAGGGCAATAAGCATTGTGACGGCTGCAGCGACGCGACGGAAGTGGCCAAAAGTATTGCCTACTTAGTGGAGCAGTCAACAAAGCGGCGCTGTCGTTGCCATTGTCCCCTTCTCGGGACTCGTTTCGAGTTGAAGTTGATGGCACACATGCGCACCCTTGCAATGTTTATTTGTCATCCCCTGGGATCAGCGTCAGACTCTGGAATCTTTTAACTCTGACCACAACATATGCGTGGGCTCAACCTTAGCTCAGCTCATTCAAATTCATGTGCATGCTCGTCATGAAGGTTCGAAAGCTCCTTAGCCAAAGCCAACGCCCATGTCGGTATTTAAAATTGAACGTGTTGCCCCAAAAGGGAAAGCACTCATCAATGCCATGCAATTGCATTTCTCTCTCGTTACGGGCGGTCACAATAGGGAGGAACTCAATACAATTTTTCCATTTAGTGTCAATTTGCGTGCTCTTATCCCAAAACATGACCAGACGGGATGGGGACACGTTAGAGCCACCGCAGCATGGACAACCTAAACATCGAACACAAGTAAAAACCCTTTTAGAGCTTCATGAATATTTATGGGGTAGCTCGCTGTTGCACAGCCCGTTTATTGCTTCTTTCTTTCGTTTTGCAATACTTCAATTTCCTTCAAAAACGCTTCTTCAATTACGGCAGAAGCGCAACCTTTGATACATGCGGTGAATGTGTGTGCTTGTGTGTGTATGGTTCTGTCTCTTTTAGATATCAACAGGTTTTCATTTGTGTGCCATTTGATAGCCACTCCAGGTAGGGCGGTGCCAAATAAACGATGATGGGAATATTTATGACACTGACAGTGCTAGCTGTGCGTATAATGAATGGGTTATGCAGAATACCGAGCACTGAACATCTAACATCGGTCAATCGATAAGGTGGCTGGGGCTCTTACGTAGTTACTAATTGATTTCGCTTCTGATAAATTGGTTAGAAATAATGTTATCTACTAACTACATGTGTTTTTGCTTGTGCAGCGATTGTAAATCAATCGCTATTTACATGGAAAATATTATTTGACTTTGTGCCTAATTGTTGTCCCACCTACTCCTATCAGCTTAAGTAGTTTACTAAAAATCTGAACAATGCCTGATATTGGCCTTTAACGCAGCTGAACTGCAGCCATGCACTGTTGCACGCGTTGAAGCCTCGCTTGTTGACTAACTGACCCGTACACACATACATATATGTATGTATACCCACATACATCTGCTCCCTATGATGGCTACATTTCTATAGGAATACCCTTGACGCTTTCATTGTAAGATGAAGTACCAAACGCAGTTGGCAGCTAATAATAATTTGTTTGCATTTTGCATATGCCAGCTGGTAACAAAAGCAATTTTATTGTGTGACCAGCTCGGTTTGCATACATTGTTGAAGTATTGAAATATGTATAAACAAAATTTAATAATATTTCATAAAAGATTATTTATGATATGCACATTTTGAACAGGCAGAGTGGCAGCATAAGACAAAAAAAATAGTATGCGCATTTGATTGCATAACATTCTTTAAATTATGGTAATAAGTTAATAAAAAGTCATAGCAAAATGAGCTTTTCATTGGATTCACAGTCCTTAAATAAACCGCGCTCAACACATGAAAATGGCTCGCAGCTACAGCACTTAACTCGATAAGCACATATTTGTATCGATATTTGGTATCTAGACTTTTGCGCTGGAGGCCTTCTTGTATACACGATATTTAAAAAATTCAGCTAATTAAGGCAGAAAGTTCTACAAGAAATTCAAGCAAAGTCTTAACTGAATTAATTTTATTTTGAGAAATTTGCGATTAACACTCATCTTGGATTTCATCTTGGTGACGCCATCTTTTGTTTACTAGCGCCGCCTGCTAACAAGCTGTTTACTTTTTGAACTAAATTACAATCAAAGTCTGGCAACACAGCTCTAGTATATACAGCCGGCTTTCTTTGTTAATTATTTATTTTTAAGATAAAAAATTTGTTTATTTAATCTAATAAGTTAATGTTATAAAGTGCTCGCAATGGAAATAATACTCCCAGAACTTTTCAATGAAGAAAAGTTTCTCAAGTGCGCCAGGCAGATACAATATGAAGAGTTTAACGCGGTACGTTTCACTTTTAATGAATCCTTGTATCCTTAAAAATATTGTGTTTTTGCAGAAAATGTTCTTCTTTTACACTGGCAGCAGCGATGTGGATGTGTATCAGTTAATGGCCAATGACCGTCTGGTGCAATTGATCTACGGCTGGGATGTTTGTCGCGTACATAACCGTGAGTCCATCACAAAAGAAGTCATCTATATTGTCAAGGTTCTGTCACATCACACGCTACAACTGTGGTTTAGCCAGGAATGGATTGGATGCACGGAAAGTCTGAGGCGAATGTTATTGTACTATCTAAGCAAAGCGACCATTGCTTTTACAAAGATTGAGGGACTATGTGACATTGACTGGCAGTATATGCTTAACTTTCAAAGCAGCCCCTGGCGTCTACCTTATCTGCAGAAGCTCTTTGGGAATTTGCTGCAGAATAAACATCATATAATTGAGCATCCTGTGCTTTCGGCCACAGAAGAAGGTATGTAAATGTGACCTTTTATTCGATTTAAACTATTGAGGATTGTTACAGATGTGACTTTTTTGATGCAAGAACGACTACATCTTATAATACTACGTCTACAGAAGCTCTTCGATGCTGGCAGTTGGGAAGCTGTTAAGCAACTTTCATTGCGTATTTTAGCTGCCTGGCTAAAGAGCAATGCCCGTGCCAGGTGTGAGATTATGGAGAACGATAAAGTCTTAATCACTCTTGTGGGACATCTTTATCTGCTGACAGTTTTTGTAGCGGATGACAATCGCGGCTACGTAATAGACAACATGGTGAGTTATTTGGTATATGTATACATTAATATATCAAAAATATGTCTAATCAAATGGCATCTCAATCCAGATGTACAACATACGCTTCTATGCGCAGCGCATGCAAGAAGCATCACATGAGGTTGACTACACTCCAGCAAGGCTAATTGCGCAGGTGTGTGTGCGCCTGGGCCTAGGAAAGGATGGATTCTTCGAGATTATTGTATTTAAGAAATTTGACTTAAGCTTGGTCACTCCGTTCGCTGTTATGCTAACGGCTTACACCAGCTACGTGTTGGGCAATCAACTATTGGAGCTAATGGCTTTGAATGAGCACGACTTTATGACGCATATAGCGAAATTTAAGGTTCTTATGCATCGCTATATAATGGAACGAGAAGACAGCGAGCAATTTTTGCTGAATGAAATGCAGAAGTTGGAGTCCCAACGCAATAGTCATGCATTGCCGCACACCGTAAATTTGAAACTCAACTATCAGCAGCAGATATGCAAGGGCAATCGGGCTAGCAACATTGGAAACTACAAGAACTTCGATGATGATGAAAAGCCGCTGCCTGATTTGGACGAAGAACTCGACCGACAAATAGATCCGGTATTTCAAAATGTTCCTAATAATGAGGAAGTGCTAGAGTTTGTTTATCAATTATTGGCACAGCGCGTAAGTAGTTAGCATTACTAAAGTAGTTTGCAAACCAATCTAACATCTGTTTTCATTTCACAGAGCTTCAGAAGCTGGCAGTTTGCCAAGATTGCGTTGTTGCTTAAAATCATTGGTCAGAAGTTGAACACCATTGAAGTTTGGCGCTATCATCCCGGCCTAACAACAGACTTTATGCTTAACTTAGAGCATAGCCTCTCAGTGAACTATGCCGACTTGGCAAAGGTCTTTTCGGAACATGGCTTCATAGAGGCGGAGTTCTGGCTGACTGCATTCTACCTGAATCCAACACGCACCAACTACAATGAAGTAAAGCGCTGCTCGCGCATAAAAAAGAAACGCGAGGACTCCCGTTCCGACAAAGCCGATAATATAAAATTTGAATTGTTGAGTTCTACAATTGACGTTGATGAAATTGTTGCCATAACCAATCACAATGCCCCCGTGGCTGATTACGATCCCATATGTAAGGCGCTGCAAGGCTTGCGAATGCCGCGAAGCATTCTCAAGGATCTATTGACAGTAGCTTTTCAGCCGCGCAACAAACGCTACTCATGGGCACTCGAGTGGAACACTTTACATGAACGCTGCAGCGCCCTTTTGAAAAGCACAGATCTCAAAAGCAAGTTCGTGGCTCTTAATATGGCCGAGGCTAATGACAGGTTGAAGTTTTTGAAGATTGATTATGCTAAATACAAGAACCGGCCCCAGTTAGACTATGGCTCAATCGAGGAGGGCTACGAAAACGCAGCTAGCACCGCAGAGGCGGACGTAGAGCTGAGTGCCGATGAAAATGAAGAAGAAGCCAGTCAACGGGCAGCTCTCGAGAAGGCAGAGAGGGACAGAAAACGCAGGCGAAACGCGAGAAAATTCTGGGATGAAGGTACAGTAAATGGATAAAATCGTGAGATACCTAATTAACTGTTTATTCACTTTCAGTCATATCAGAAGAAGAAGAGGAGGAACAGGAATCAGACGATTCGGAGGCGTATTACACGGGCACTGGAAGACGCACTCGCATTCGAGCAGCTGCTGTGGTGGCCAATGCAATGATTACAGACATGGACAGGACCATGCGCAGTGGGCGACGTTCTCCAACGTTGCCATCAGCCGAAGTCGAGCCTGACGTGAACAACCCGGCAACAATTGCGCCACAGTCGATACCTGAATCAAAACCAGAGCCATCAAATCCACTGCAGGAGCTGCTAAGTCCACAAAAGCGTTCGTTTGGTGAGGTGTTACACTCGCAACCCGAGTATAACAATGAAACAAGCGGGTTTAAAGCATTTTCGGATATTTGGAGCTTCGAAAAGGATGAGCCGATAAGGGTAGAAAATGATAATGAGCTTATGGAAAATAACACGCTTCTCAGCAAGTTTAGAAAGTTACAGGGTCTAAGGCAGTGCACGATAACCATGACTAGTGAATCTGGTGGCCCAGTTGACAAGGTTGGTTTGAGGTCATCGCGCTGTAGCAGCAACAGCGAAGCAGACAGTTTGCACTCTGGAACATCTACGATGGCCTTGCACGACGCAAATGAGTTCGACGAAGGACAATCTGGTGTAAGTAAAGAGTTAACGCCTCCACCGCATACACCTTCTGATTTTACTATGGAGGCAGAAGTGTTCCAGCTCAAAAAGAAGGTGATGTCCAACAAAGACGTTAAGCTCCAAGAGAGGTTGGTTGCGGACATAGCTGTGTCATCGGAAGTAGAGACAATCACGGCAACGGAAGTGGAGACGGATACTGAACAAGTACAACATCCAAATAATACGAGAACGGGGCAACTGAAAGTGGATGACGGGGAAAAGGAGCATAAATCAAAATGCGAATGGATTAAAACAAATTCTGATAACATCGTCGATGCAGAAATTAAGGATGCTAACCACAGTACCGCTAACACTGATCCCGATTTGAACGCACGCCTGGTCCAAGAGTGTCTCACCCGCCAAGTGGAAGTGCGTTTGGATAAGCTCACATCGCAGGATATTGAGAAATTACGGGGAGTTCGCGTGCTGCTTAAGCGCACCGATTTTAAGGAATATTATCGCGACCGTTCGATGCAGCGGGAGCAAGATATTTCCGCATCAGGCGACAGGCAAAGTTATACACACACGGAGGACAGCAATGTCTCTTCGGCAGCTTCAGAGACACAAAGTGGATTAGTTAAGAGATTTGTGCACATTACTTCCGACACGCCTGCGCCATCGACTCGTGTAATGTCTGTCAAACCACGTTTTAAAAAATTTAAATGCTTTAAGCATATAACGTCAGATTCTTCA
This sequence comes from Drosophila putrida, assembly GCA_037043535.1. Lineage (NCBI taxonomy): Eukaryota > Metazoa > Arthropoda > Insecta > Diptera > Drosophilidae > Drosophila > Drosophila putrida. Next base: position 2,653,906 of record JBAMBI010000934.1, read on the forward strand.
ACCTCAACAGATCAAGAGGAGCCAGTGCGGCCAACTCCAATGAGACGACGACGTGGTCATAAGCCAAGTTCAGCGACTAAAAAGACAAAGCAAGTGCAATCGCTAAAAGAAAAACACGTGACTGCAGATTCAGATATCATAGAGCTCTCATCCGATTCACCAGTGTCCTCTCCAGCTGCTGTGCCAGTGACTGTGAATCGATTTCCAGAGGTGGCCATGCCCCTCGAGTTACATCCACTCTATGAAGAAGAAATTGTGCCCTACTGAAGATGGAAAGCAAATGCTCAGCTGGTTCTCTAGACGAACAGACGTTGCCTAAGGCTACGTGCTTGGAACGAATGCAAACGGGGTTGCACACTCATACACACACATGCACAGCACACACAAAATTGTAAAGAGAGCGGGAATTGGTCTCACAAGCAGCTTAGAAAATTGAATTTGCGCCGCTTGTTAGAATGCAATTATCCTGAGGCATATTTGGTGCGTATGTGTTTGCTTTGGCTCGGACTTTGTCAGGACTTTGATGTGATTATATATTTACACAGGCTATAGTCTATAATCAGGGTTCCTCAACGTGTATAAAAATGGCTTTTGTCTGATTTGCCCAACTGTGACGGGACTTACTTGGGCGACAATGTTTAATAAAAAATTCAGCTTCCTTAATTTTTACATACATATACATTTAGAATGGAACGTGTGCCCACTCTTCAATTATGTGTATATTTCATACGCATCATAAGTGCACACATTTTTGAATTAGCCACACGCGACCGATCAGTTGCTGCCACTTGAGCTGTTTATGGAGTTACCATAAAACAACAAATTGACACGCAGCATTTCGATACGAGTGGTGGGAATTTCGAAGTCAACTTAAGTGTTACGAATATAAGTCGCATAAAGTAATAGCTGAGTAAGTAATTGTAATTGTATGTCCTTATTTAAACAAACCCATTAATGTAAAAGAATTGATTAGAAATATCTATTTCATGATCCCTGTAAATAATTCTTAACAAGTCTTTAGTATATTTCATATCTATAAGTAATTTTGTTACAAAATTTATTACAAGACTTATTACAGAAAGCCAAACATGTAAATAATGTAAAATGTACCATTTCGTCTCAGTTATTATTATATATATAAGTCGTCTCCGTTGTAAAATAAGATTTAGTGCTTACATAATTAATAAAAGAATAATAAATGTTCTTATTAAGCTTAGAGAAAAATAATAAGATAATATTAGTGATAACACACTGCGTATTTAAACAATTTTGCTATTAAAACAATTGAAATTGTAATATTAATGGTGTACAGTGCAGGAAGGCAGTATGACAATTTGCAGATCTTTATTATTTAAGGAGAGACGAAGGTATTGTCGACCCTATTGTACTAATCTCCGATATTATTGAATTTATATACTTTATATGTGGTATTTAACACATTAACATAGTTTCACGATCCCGATTTTTAAGAAATTTTTCATTATAATCATATCGAGCAATTAGCATACTTACGTCTTCAAGTGCGTATCAATTGAAGCAGCAATTTGTAAAGTGCTAACTCGTGTCGACAATTTGGCTTGGATATCATAACAAATCCGCACGTGCAAGAGGGACGCGGCAGTCACTTAAAGCTGCAATCTCAACCACACGATGGTGTGTTTGTGTGTCTAAGGCACAAAGCCACTTCAACAGCTGGTAAATTAAAGCGAAGGCGTCGAAGCTCAAGCCCAATTCGGAGACACGTGCCGTACGGGTTTGGATGGGAGTGTGGCATCTTCACATGTTGCGCTTATGAAAGTGTTGCTGCTTGCCACGTGGCGCTAATTCGTTTAGCGACAGGCATAAGTCCGTTATGATTATTGCGGTTTAGTTGCAAGTAATGTAGGAAAAAAGAGTTGCTGCCAATATACTTAAATGAAGTGGCACAAGTTCAATGTTGTGACAAAAGCAATTGATAACGCAGAGTGGCATGCCGCTTTTGAACTTTTTGTGGCAAAGCCAGCGGTTGCACTTAATGATCCTCAATCTAGAGATAAACAGACACATCCTTCCGATTGGCTTACGTTCCGACGGGTTAGTAAAGCGTAAAAAATGCTTGTGTTTTAACTGGCAGTGCAGCCTTATAGTGTGAGTGTGTGCGCCCTTGGAACTGTGAGTGTGTTTGTGTGTATGTGCGTATGTGTGTGTGTGTGTGTGTGTGGGCAAAGCAACCCCCGTGCAAGCAAGCAAGCGACCGACAATCACGGCGCGCATATCTTTTGGGATTTATGCCATGGCGCCGCCATCGTCGCGACCGACGACAATGCGCCGAGGGTTGTTGCCATCTAAATCAGCGGGCTTACTGGGCAGCTCTATAGCTCTGCAACTTGCGCACTAATGGCCAGAGTACGTGATGGAAATAAAACCGGTGCGCACTCCGGTTCAGCTTTTAGTTGGTTCGGGCACGCGAAACGGTTAAGGCAATAATCACAAACAATCTCTGAGCGGAAAACGGAAATAAAAATGCGAGTTATTGAATTCGAAGCATAGATAGAGATTCAAATAAATCAGAACATTGATCTCAGCAGTATGTCTGCCTGCTTCAATCCATCGGCGTATAATCCATCGCAGTCCTTTCAGTTCGATGAGGATGACGACGATGATGCCTCATTTGACAGTGGATACGAGAAGAGCTTTGAGACGAATGTGAATGCGAGCTCTCGACGTCGACTAGACTTTGAGGAGCATTACAACAACAACACGTCAGCAGCCAATGTCAGTGCTACGCCGCCCATCCAAGCTCACGATCCATTGGGATATTCCGGCGGCTGGGATGTATCGGCCAACTCTCCTCCAGCCGGTTTCGTCGGACTCTTGGACACCAGCAGCAATCACAGCACACGCAGTGGACGCACTCTTGTGGAGCATCTCAATAGTCGGGCGCCAGCAGGAAGCTTTGAACCGCAATTGACCAGCACACCAATTAAGTCGCCGGAGGATCCGAATGTCCCACGCCAGAAGCGTAAATATGCCGTCGGCAAGAACAGAGTCACCCGTTCAAGGAGTCCCCTGCAGGTGGTGCGCATCAAGAAGTTTCGTCGCATGAAGGCAAACGATCGGGAGCGGAATCGAATGCACACTCTCAACGATGCGTTGGAGAGGCTGCGGGTGACGCTGCCTTCGTTGCCGGAGGAGACGAAGCTGACCAAAATCGAGATACTGCGCTTTGCCCACAATTACATCTTTGCATTGGAGCAGGTGCTCGAGAGTGGCGGCACCATTAACTTGGACCTGGAGAAACTGCAGAACTTTACGCTGAGTGGAGAACGCATAACGAAGGAACTCTTTGATATGCTTTTCGTGAATCCCCAGCCGTTTCCCATGTACAGCAGCGGTAGAATCTTTCCCTATGGATCACATCCTCAGACGCCGAATATGCACTATCAGGCAAACCAAGGTGGGAATTATCAGTCAACCCAACCACCTGGTTTCGACTTTGGCAGCAGCATGCGGTTCTATCAACAACAACAACAACAGCAGCAGGAGCAACCACATCAGAGTCTTCATTCGGACCCAACTGCTCCAGGTCACTTTTCCCAGGAGAAATATGACCTGTTTCGTGGCAATTTTGAGGCAGCTGCAAATGCAACGCCTTTGCCAACGTCTGAGCCAAGTCTTCATCAGCAGAGCAGTTTCTACACCCAAACACCACCATGGAAGGAGTACCAGGAGGAGCCTGCTCAGCAGCAGCTTATCTACAAACAGTTTGCTCATGAGGTATAGCATAGCTTTGAGGGCATCTATGGTGTCAGTCTTTTTTGTCTGGGTGATATGTTCGACTCTGTGTAGTCTATGACGGCACCTTGACCTGGCCAACTCCACTTGGCTGCTCTAGCAACAGATTTTTGTTAAGCAACTGTTATAATAAAAATCTTTTACTTAGAGCAGCTGCCAATTCGCGTGGTGATGGTTAGGTTTCACTTTCGTCGCAGCTCGCAATCAGTTGATATTTAGCAATAAGTGAAAACGAAATTGATTGCTTAAGCCTTGCTAAGCAGTTGGACTTAGTGATCAATTTGATTAAATTCATTTAGTTAGTTGCACAAATGATAAATGAATTTTGCATGCCAAAAATCAGCTAAAAATTGATTCCTCCTTTGTGCAACTCCCAAGGAACTGACTGTTTCTTATTAAAGTGCACCATTATAAATATATTTTTGGTTGCATTTTAAAAATAAATAATCGATTCCATTTGCTTTATAATAAATTCGGTTGTCCATGTAAATTTAGTAAGAGCATCCATGTACCTAACTAGTAAGCCATATACACACTTTTATAACTAAGAATGAAAGTAAGCTATTGCTACCATCTATTACCTATATCCTTAACAAGTTTTAAGCATTAGCTAAAATTTTAACAACTATAGAATGAGTTAAAAAAATAAAGGACAGGGTAAATGTAGTTTTTTAGTTTGCCATTGCAATTTGATTCAAAGAGGGCTAGTCATTTTATAGTCAGGTTTAACATATACATACATACCTAAGTGATAAGTTAAATTTTTGTAAACTTCGAATATCGCCATAAATTGTATCCAATAAAGTTGAAGAAAAAACCGATAAACGCAATGAAAATGGAAAAATGGGAAAAGTCAAGGCAAATAGTTAAGACTGTGTATTCCGGTAGCCAAAAGCAAACAACCCTGTGCGGAATTCAGATTTCAAACAAAAGACTTAAATTCAAATAAATATTGTATATTGCAATGTACATAAAATGAATGGTTCTCTGTGTATGTATGTGTGAGTGTGAGATTGTGTGTGTGCGTTGCTTGTTTATTGTAGGAAGCATTTTTGCGCCCCTAGAATTCGACATGGGGTGAGTCGAACAATGAAAGATTGCCCGTCACCTGCCACAGCATTACGAGTACAAAACGAATGTACCAATACCTAAAAACCAACAACAACAACAACAATAATATCTGCAACAACAACATGAACATGAAAATCAGCAGCAACAGCAGCCGGCAATCCGAGTGAAATATGAGCCAAGTGGAAGTGGACCTGCATGAATGCCACTCAAATTATTTAGTTGAATGAACCGGCAAGAGTCGAAATAAAAAGCCATTGCAACTCTCTGACTGACTGACTGACTGTCTGACTGACATTTTCCGTTACAAACGCAGCAAGGAAACTGAGAGCTGCCCCTTCCCCAAAAAGGGTCACATCGACAACTTTCTGAAGAGAAGTTGCAAGAGCTATGAAATGTAGCTTCTAGAAGGTATTCGCAGAATTCAGTTCAAACTATGGACTAAGCCGCTTTCCAAGCGACGCGTTTGTCATTTGTGCAGCTTTGTTGAAGGTGTCGGGATTTATCTTTACAATAATCATTATTATAGCCAGGACATTGTCGTTGTGCTGGTGTGTTACAAAGGCGCAAATACGCAGCGGGCGAGCTGCTAAGCTGCATTCAATTCCACAGAACTGGCGCTGAGGGATGGATGATGGCAGTTGGACAGAGGAAATAGGACATTGCATGAGGGGAGAGGGAAAATGAGGCCAGGCAAAGACACAGTCTGGCATCATTAGCGTGCTGCATGCTACATGCTGCTCCATAACTGTTGTCTCGGGGTAGCTGTAGATGTTTATCTACAGATCAATGACGGCATTATGAGTAAAGATTCCTCTCGCTTCTTCCCTGTTTAGATTACTATGCTAAACAATTGGCCGATTGCCGTAAAGCGATAAGAAAACCAAAATGGAAACAAATTGCCTGCTCGGTGCAAGGAGCAAACACAATAACAAGTGCGTCAAGTGCAAGTCCTTTGGGTACGATTTGTATACGTCCCACTGAACAGTAGAGAATTGATTCAACTCGGTAGTTGGAGAAAAGAAGTAATAAATTGGAAACACATATAGAATATATAGTATAGACCTCATACTCTTTTATTGTTCTATTTGAATAAAATTGGTTTTACCTCTCATTTTTATACCCCGGGAGTATATTAAGTTTGTTCAAAAAGAAAAGTATGTAACAGGCATAAGGAGGCGCGGTAGACCCCATAAGGTATATATATTTTTGATCAGGGCGAGAAGCTGAGTCAATATAGCTATGTCCGTCTGTCTATCCGTCCGTAAGAACGAAAGGATCTCAGAGATGGTAAGACCTAGGAGCACCAAATTTGGTATGAAGACTTCCTATACTTGCACGCAGATCAAGTTTATTTCAAATTTTGGATACCACGTCCACTTCGCCCACAATTATGAAAATTATACATAGCGCTGGTAATAATAAGTCCAGAGACTTGAGCTTCGGCAGGAACAATACTTAAATGAATAAAGATGCAACGTGAAAATTAATCAAGATCGGATAATAAACACTGAAGATATACGCAATTATTCAATTCTTTAATTCAATGTGTTTTTGTTGTTGTGAGTTTTCGCCCTAGCTCCTCTCTTTTTCAAGTTATCAAGTGGTAGAGGTGCCACGTACGTAGGCAGACGGGAGATCGTGGCCCGAATCCCAGTAATAGCACGCTAAAATTCTTTACTTATTTATTTTTAAAATTTTTGTCATGCATTCAAAATTTGTTTTTTTATGTTTAGTCACTTTCGGGAAGGCCGACAGTCAAGTACCATGCGCAAGTAAAGGGCGTTAACTTACGACGACATTTTATCAAATGGTTATTTCTTTAATATGATACTTGTTTAATATCCGATCGTAATATAATTTTTCGCGTTGGAATAACATCAACCTAAGTAAAACTGCAGTTTAAAAGTGTTTTTTTAGGTCGTTTTTCTTTTTCGACTTGTGGACGAAGAGACGCGGTCCCCGAATAATATTGAATTATACTAAACGGGCTTAACATATCTAATTTTTTTTGTTCACGAGCATGGAAGACCGACGGGCAGGACAGACTAACATGGCTATATCGACTCGGCTGTTGATGATAATCAAGATTATATTAAGTCTACCACACGTCCTTCTGCATGTTACATACTTTTAACAAACTTTATATCCCCCCAGGGTAATTAAAATGATTCTCAGAAAAATTTAGAATCGGCCCATATATTAATCTATTCTTAGTTTTTTTATGAGATTTTATTTAGGAACATTATATTTTTTTCTCTTCGAAATTGATAGTTCCACATGCATTATATACATTTGTTTCCGAAACACATGAAGCAGATCTTTCTTTGCCATTATCACCCACATTTCGTCGATCAGTTGACATTCCTGCCTGCCCCCCTTTTTATACCCTGAGGGTATATTAAGTTTGTTACAAAAAAAATTTTGTAACAAGCAGAAGGAGGCGTGACAGACCCCATAAAGTATGTATATTCTTGATCAGGGCGAGAAACTAAGTCGATATAGCCATGTCCGTCTGTCCGTCTGTTCGTGTGAACAACGAGATCTCAGAGATGGTAAGACCTAGAAGCACCAAATTTGGTATGAAGACTTCTTATACTTGCACGCAGATCAAGTTTATTTCAAATTTTGGATGCCACGCCCCCTTCGCCCATTGTGAAAATTTGATCAAGATCGGATAATAAACACGGAAGATATCCGCAATTAATTAATTCTTTAATTTAATGTGTTGTTGCTGTGAGTTTTCGCCCTCTCTCCCTCTCTCTTTCAAATGCAGGCTTAAGTTCTATAATTTTTTTTTGTTTTTAATTTTTGTTATACATTTAAAAATTGTTTTTTAAGTTTTTATTCAGTTAGTTTTAAAATAACGTGCTCACTGTTGCTAAGACTTTTAAATACAAAACAGACAGCACAAATACAAAACACAAATATAATTAAGAGAAAATTTAAGTGGCGTTCTCTACTATCCCTAAGTATTCTACTGTCGGGCTCTTCCGACTGGATGAGATATTTATTATTCTATTTGTATTAAATTGGTTCTACCTCTCAATTTTTATTTTCTGTTCTGCTTTCAATCTTTCAAAACATTGTATATAATGGAAATTGGATTCAAAACACTACAAATTATTAGTTGTTTTTCGCACAATCTTTTATACAAGCTGATGAGACTTAGTGCCATTTTTATCTCCAATGTGTGTTAGCTACGAATTTAGTCTAAGAAGAGTTCTAAAGGAAAGCTCCACATTTGTGAACGATTTCAAAATCGGTAATGTAAATTTGGGCCAAATTCTCGTTTCATCCAGTGATTAAGATAGCACCAAAACTGGAGTACTTTCAAAGAATCTATCACTGAATCCCAGGCTACGCCCTTTGCAGGAAATTTTTAATGTCTGATGTTTATCATTGTTCAAAATAAATGACAGTTAAAGGCATAAATTATTAACATCAATATAATTCATATTCAGGCATAACTGTGCCAATTTGTCGTTTTAAATCCGTTTTCCAATCGCGTAACGAATTTATATTGCCGAATTGATTGTTTTACGCCTTTTTAGCATCTGATTCTGTTGAGTTAACTTGCATTTGCCAAAAAATCAAAAGAAAAACATATATATATGTTTTTTAACCCTTTTGCGGTGCACGTGCAACGTGCCTTTTCTCCCTTCTTTCTGTTTACCCCTTTTTTTGCAACAAACACCATTCGCTTTGGTGTTGCAACTACACGTTCTTGTTGTTGTTGCTATTGGTACAATGAGTGCAAGGCCGAGCAAGTTGCTCGACCTTTTTAGCGATTCATTACCCTGCTCGAATTGGTTTATCTGTGAAATCTGTGACGTTGTGTTGTTTCTGTTTGTGTTTGTGTTTGTGTTTGTGTTTGAGTTTGTGTTGCCTGCGCGCGCGAGAACTATGTATATACTGTTCTGTAGATCCTCGTTTTGCCCTACCTTGTTCGCTTTTGAGTTGTGTGCTCATCTAACCGAAAAACACGGGATAAACAAACAGCCGTTCGAGTATTTTGTTACATTTGTTGCCGCTCCGAGCAGGCCAATCTGTCGCATTTGTGTGCATGTTCATCCTCAGGATAAGTCTGTAAGTGTATATCCAATGAGCGTATGTGTGTGTGTGCGAATTGAAACTGTAAAATGTGTTGCAAGTTTTGTGATTTTAATCCGATCTGATCGGTTTTAGTCAAATTTAAGCAGATTTATGTCTCATTGTTGCAGCCAAAAGTGGTACGCACAAAATGTAAACACATGTAAATCAGAAATCATTTTAGATACCGTCGAATCGAAAATTCTACACAATATTATGTGTTTTACTTTTTTGATATACTTAAAGGGAAATTGAACGATATTTGATAACTAGGAAGAAACCTTAAAGACTTTACCTTTAAAAATAAGTTAAGTTTCCACTGTAAGCTTTGAAAGTACTTTCAAACGAAATATGATTAAATCACGATTTAACTTCTACGTTATTGATGTTCTTTAATGATCATTTTCAATAAATATTTTTTCAAAATTTTATGTATCAAAATTTCACTTTACTTTGCATTAAACATTCAATATATTAAATAACTGTCATTAAATATCTTTCGTGTTTATTAACTAATTGCGATCAAATTTGCAAGTATCATTCATACCAAAACTCCAATCTCCAGCTTATTAATAGCTAGAGTTATGGTTTTTGGCGTTTTGTTGGAGAAGGGGGTGACTCATCAAAATTTGAATTTGAAGATTGATCCGCATCCTTCTTAATAATATAGATTTTTTCGATTTGTACGCGAAGGGAACGTGGCCTTTAAAAGTTGAAATAAACCTAATTGGCGTGCAAATAAAAGAAATCTTCAGACTAAATTGGTGCTCATAGGTCTTACCATCTCTGAGACATATATAACCATACCATACTTATAAAAGTACAAGTTTAAATCTCTTGAAGACTTCAACTTTTTTAACTTTGTTGAATATTTACAAGGAGTGGCACTGGGAATGTTGTTTGACCTTATAATTATTTAAACACTTATAATGTGTTAATTTTGTATAAATAATTTCTTTTATCATTTAAATTTTTTTAAATAATATTTTAGTGGATGCTCTACTGTTACTGCAACATTCGAAAAATTTGTGCCCTCTTCTACCCCAGGACTGCAGTCATATTTCATATTCCAATCACACAACATAAAATTTCTATTCCAAATGAATAAACTGTTAGGCAAACAATACATAAAGTTTTACAACTTCGCACCCGCTGCCTGTTTATAGAAACCATTAGGCTTGGACAGTGCTACCCCAATCCCAGAGACCGTGCCGTACCTCTAACCCATCACAGTATCGTTAGTGTTACGGCATGGGCTGTGGCTGTGGCAGTGGCTGTGGCAGTGGCAGTGGCAGCAACAACTGCAGCTTGAAGCTGTACCACTAACGACGAGTTGATTGTTATGCAAATGAGCACAACCAGGACGAAAGCATGCTCTCAACCCCAATGGAATTTCAGAATACCCATTGAACTGGGTGCAGTTCATCAAGTGATCATAAATATATTTGTTTAAAGGACGAAAGCATGCAATGACGCGAGAGCGCCAGTTTCAAACCTTATTATTATGCAGCGCCATGTGCATAATGAATGTGAAATTCGTAATTTATGGTTGATATTTGTTAATTCGTCTTTTCTCTTTTTTCCTTTTTCAGGGCACAATTGGGATTGGAGGTTGTTGCTAAAATGTCGACACAACAACGGTTTCATGCCTAGTTATTGTTAATGTAAAAAACGCTGATTGAAAGCGAAAACGGGTAGTTGGTGTTGGAAAGGACGTTAGTTAAATTGATTGGCATTTTGAGCCTAAGCCGTGTTTGCCCTCGCTTCCGTTCGCCTGTTCTTCGAACTAATGCCACTTCCGGCTTAGCGAAATATTTGCGAAAATCCTGCGCATGCTCGTCCTTTATGCGGCTTGTCATAAAAAATATATATTGCAAAAACTACAATTTTTACCCCAAAGAAAGCAAAAGGGAAAGGGCAAAAATCTAAGTAGTTAACTGCAATTACAATCGCGTGAATTACTCAGTACGAGTTGGACCCTAAGTCTCTTTTTATGGCACCTCTGACTAGGACAAGAGCAGTAAAAGCGACAGCGACGAGATATAAGGCAACTGTTATGATTTAGGTAGATACCGTACAGTATATGGCAATGGCACGAAATGTTTTATTTGCTATCCTGTGAGTAGTAAGTTAATAAGGGTATATACACTGTCAGACACGGGATTTGCTCTTTATATACATATATCGTTTGAGTGAAATTTATTATATACAGGGAGTCAAACCGAAATAAATACCGGTTCTCAATACGGCTCGAACCAAAATGAGAACTTCGGTAAAAGATTCTACTTCGGTTTGGTTGCGAAAAAAATCTAATTTTCCCAATAATTTTACAGTCAGAATCTTTATGTTTACATATTTAATTCCCTTTTTGAAATGTAAATTTTTTTTTAGATTATAAATTATTTAGAATTACATTAACGTTTCACTGCGGGATTTTGGGTTATCCGTATCAATGATTGCTGAATTACAGATTTCTTCGAAATATTGAATTTTTGAAATCAGCCTCCTTTTGAAATTTACGCTGTGACAAAAATTTACAACATTTTTTGAAATGTAAAATATATATATATATATATTATTTATTTAATGACTTCCTTTCCACGAGTTTATCTCTTGAGAAATATATTGGAAAATATAGGGAATCCGTTAGTCACTTATTTATTCGACTCTCGGTACTTGTAACTGTTACAATTTGTTGCCGGTAAAGCAAAGGAAATAACGGACTCCCCTCACTCATTAATTGTTAGCATTGTTTGTCCGTTGAAGTTTGACATCTGGCCAGCTGCCTACTCAGCTCACTGTCTGCCAGACTGACTAACTGTCGGGCAATGAATCTAGGGTAAAAAGTTGATATGTACACATACTTTTGTGCAGACTGTTTACACAGGACACCTGTACTAAGCAAAGTACTATTGTGAGTTTCACTTCTTTGTACTAGGGAGCTGGGGCTGAGAATCACATTGGATTGGCGCCTCAGGTTTTAGAATGCGCATTAATCTGTGATTACTGCAGTCTAGGCAAAGTGAGGCAGTGTCACTGTGTCACATGCTTTCACAGCAAACAAAGGGAGGCAACGTCACTTGAGTTTCAAGTGTGATTTACGATCGTCACCATCAATCAATGTTCAAGTGAAAGGTGATTTGGCAGAATTCGAGTTTTTGATGGGTACTCTTTGGGTGCACTTGCCCTTGTAGTTTGGTTTTATGCTAATTACATATGCGAATAGTCGCACTTTAAAAGAGAATGAGTAAAAACAGGGCTGTACACGTGTAGTACGAGCTTAGACAACCCTCATAAATGACCCACTGCTCGTTGATTTACTTTAACCCGAATAACACTTGATTTCACATTGTTGCTGTTGCCGTTGAGTTTAAAAAGTTATAAAAATAACTCGTAGTTTCAGCTACAGCCTCAGCTAAGTACTTAGACTCGTCAACCAGCAACCCCTGATCAGTTCATCAGAGTGCTAGCTTGCACACACACACACACACACAACTTCAAGACTGGTTGCACCCTTTGGTGAAGCAAGCAGAGTTCATTTGCCAGCATCGTCATCCCTTATTCAAGCTGACTTGCTTGGGGCTAATGAGCGCCGCACATTAGTTTTAACAACATTTATTATTTATGGGTTTTTACTTTCTTTGGAGGAAAAAATTGTCGGACGTCGGATTTCTAATTTAAGATTCAAATTTCATATTCCAATTAAGCAGAGCATACTTTATGAACTGCTTATAAAATGGGATATCGTTATAGAAAATGATCGTATGGAAACAAAATAGTATGTATTTTACAGTATTATATTGTTAAAAGGGTTACATTAGGTATATTTGGATTGAATTTTCACAATTCGATAATTCCAGAAAGAATCTTACAACAACTAAGAATTTTTCATACGACTATAGAAAATCCTGTACTTACTCTTTAAATACAGAGACACCGCATCTGCTAAAAACTCTTTGTTAAGATGTTACAGCAATGTATAGTTTTCAAATGTCGAGTTTATTATCCGATTGAGATGAAATTTTCAGGACCTATCCGGACTAGAGTTTTATCTGTTTGCAAAGGCGGAAAATTTCTAAAACAAACTATCACATCTAGTTTTGACGATCCTACTTACCTAGCTTGTTGTCCTCAGCTCTTAAAAGCTCTGAGATCTATGTGTTCAAGCAGATGAAGAAACGAACTGTTGATCCTGATCAATAATATATAGACTTTAAGGGGTCAACTACACCTTTTTGCCTTCTGTTACGCACATATTGTTTGGTAAAACAAAAAGAACACGGTCAATACAAATTTTGGATTGTGTTTAATTTGTTGACTTACTTTCATTATGACTTTGCATGACAATGGAATGCGTCCAAATATGCGTGTTTATTTTATTTTTTTAGTATTAGATACAATTTATTTGCACACATGTTCACATTCGGAAAATAAATTAATGTACTCACTTTAATGGCAAAACATATACATATATTTGTTTTGGCAGTGGAAAATTCATGTTCTCTACGCTTGGCTGGCCATTTATGAAGTTTCAGAACAGAGAAGAGTTCCAGCTGCATTTTAAGTGTTATTTATTGTGCACTTGTTTAGCATATTTTGAGCAAATAAATGATAAGATAAAAATGCCATTTATTTATATAAAATACGAGTTTTACCAAATAGACAATGTTTCAGGCGTTGCAAAATCTGTTCTATCTTTTGAAATTCGTAGATGACACAAAAAATGACTTGCTATTCGCTTGCTTAACTAAAACTTACTTAAAGCCTATGCTTAAGAGGATTGGATTTGACTTTATACAATTTAAATTACATCGTAGTCTGAAGTATTTAGATGTATATTATATGTACATACTAAGATCACGTGCTTATGCTTGTATGGACTGTTATGGCCATGTCCTCCATTTTGACCAACTACTTAAGAAAAGCTCCATTTGTAGCAGATCGAGAGATCTGTCACATTGGGCTTGAGTCTTGTGCACTAGAAAACTAGATTTGAATTTAACGCCATTGCCACTGACTTGACCTGGAGGTGCAGATTAGTAGTTGAGGCTACAATGGTCCATAGATGGGCTCCGAGTAGAGTACGGCGGGCATTGAGTAACTATATGAGGTCGGAGTGTGCTCCGTCGGCGTTCGCAGACTGGCCTGCAGACTACGCTTGCTGTGCCGCTTAAATCTTCAGGAAAGTAAAAAGAGAGTTACCTTCTGCCAGATAAGAATTTCCTTGCTGTACTCACTTTTTCTTTAGGCAGCAGGCTGTGCAGAGGGACACTAACGCGGCGACGCCTATCAAGGCTGCAAGGATGACAAGCCACGCACCAGCGGACATCAGCAGGTTGCCAAAAAGCGCGGCTGTGTGGGTACGTCTGACAGCGCAGGATTCCAAGTCACTCACACCAAATGCGGCATAAATATCGATGAGCTCGTGTCGCAATTCCTTTGAGTTCATCAGTTTCTGCATTTCGCTGAGAGACAATGCAGCGCCATTTCGGAACATCTGGAAACAGGAGCTGGTTGCTGTAAAGTCCAAGCTCATGTCGGCACGTGTAAAGACTTGGGTGTCCAGCACATGGAGCTCCAAGCCGAGTGGCTTGAGTTTCTTCTGAAGCTGCTGTTGGAAGGGTTTAATATTGTGCTGTATCTCGTTAGGGGGACGAGCAAAGACGAATTTCAGCAAGGACTTGTCACGAATGACAAAGACCTTGATATTGCTCTTGGTCTGTCTCTTGGCCTTGGCTGAGTTGTTGGCACAAATCCTCATCAGGAAGTAGCCATCGACATAGTCAGCAAAGGATCCCCCTGTACGAAGCTCCCTGTGCGATTGTTCAATGTGAAGAGACTTTCCAAGTTGCCAATGGCTAGTTTTTGACTCCGCTTATAGAACTGCGGCACGAAGGTCACGTTCTCAATAAAAAGAGATATCGGAGCTGCCTCGGCATCAGCATCACTCGCCTTGAGGGTTGTAATCACCGTGTCGATGGGCACATTGATGCGAATGCCCACAGTTGAATCCGGGTTCTCAAACTGGGGCAAATTATCGTCAATGTCAAGGATTTTGATAGTGATGCGCAGATGCGAAGGATCCTGACGATCGTAGGCATCGCCTATGTACTTATAAGCTGGCTCCCCAACCTTCAGGCTTTTTACAGTTAGTGTAAAAGACTCAACCAACTCTCGGTCGATAGGCTTAGTCGTCTTTAAGATAGCCACACTCTCGTTAGTTCGTTCGATGGTAAAGAGCTGTTCGTTGTTGCCTTCAATAATGACATAATCGATTGCTGCATTCTCGCTCATGTCCTCATCAATGGCTGTAAAATTACCAACAATTGTTCCCGCTGGCTCCTCTTCCCTTACAGACATTGGCAAAGGTCCCTCATCCTGTGAAATCAGATAATTGGACTTCAAATTGGCTGCGTATCGCACTCATGTACTTACAATTTCCCTGGCAAACCTCGGCTCATGATCGTCTATGTCGAGTACATCAATATTCAGGATACGCGTTACCGATTGCGTGGGCTGTCCATTATCGCTGACCTCGAGGAGTATCTTATACATGCTCTTCTCTTCACGATCCAATTGTGCTCGTGTCGCTATCAGTCCCGTATGGGCGTCTATAGAGAAGGACTCAGCGTCAGGCGTATCCGGCAGAATGCGATAGGTTATTGTGCCAGAGGGTGTGGTATCATCATCTGGATCGCTGGCAATCACTTCAAAAACAGGTGCGCCAATTGCAGCATTCTTTATGAAAATTAAAGAATAATTTAGTCTCAACTTTTCCACAGCTCTGATACGACTCACCTCAGTCACACTTGCCCTTTGACCAATTAGAGGTGCTACAAAGTAGGGTACACCATCATTGGCACTTACATCCCCAATGAAAATGGAAACTTCTACATCGGAGAAGAGTGTAGGTTGTTTGGAAACCTGATTACCATTGTCCTGAGCCCTCACAATGAGCACATATGCCTCAGCTCGTCCTTTACCCGTAAGATTCCGACGTGTGAAAATCATGCCATTTTGTGCATTTATGCTAAATAATCCATTGGCCTCTCCCTCGTTTACCAATTCATACCGTACATCCCCTCCAGGTCCTTCATCCGCATCGGTAGCCTCCAGTTGCAACACATTCTCCATTTGAAGAACATTTTCCGGTATGACGGTACTATAAACTTTCTTTGTAAACTCGGGAGCATTATCGTTCACATCTAATATATCGATCAGCAGTTCAACAACACTCTGTTTGGCATCGGTGGGTTTTCCGGGAGAATCCTCGGCCTTCACTTGCAGTCGAATGTGGGGGGTACGTTCCCGGTCAATGCTCTGATTACGTGCCACTACGATCTGTCCAGTCAGGTTGTTGATCTCGAAAAGCATAGCGAATTCTCCCTGTAGGGAATAGATTATCTTATGGTAACCCAACCTCTCATCACGACTGTTGAGAGCCGCATCCTTGTCATGAGCCCTCACTTGAACTACACGCTCCGGATATCCCTTGTTCTCGATGATTGTTGCATGATAAGAACTCTGTTCAAAGATCGGACTGTTATCGTTCACATTCTCAACAGTTATGTTAACTTTACTGATGGTGCTTCGTTGACGATCGGCGCTGTTCGCTCTCACTTGAAGTTCAAACTCTGCGCTTCCAGTCTCCGCCAGAGCTTCGTAGTCCAAGCGTTTCTTCAATATGACTTCACCAGTGCGCTCTGATATCTGGAAGTACTCTAAATCCTTTGGCTCTACTAGTTCAAAGCTGGTTATAGCTTGTTCCGTTACAGGATCCTCAGCTTGCAATATGAAAAGTGCGCTACCAATAGGCATTTCCTCTTTGAACTTGATGTTGACGACGGGTCGAGAGCTGCTCCAGCCTGGATTCTTAAACACAGGATCCTTGTCCTTGAAAGACTGCACATATACTGTCACCTCAGTGGTGTCCACTTGCAGCTCCGGATCTACTTCGGCATTCAGATCCTTCACAGACACCATAAAGATAATAATCGCTGCGACATCATGACGTAAAGTATTGTTGACAAAGATTTCTCCACTCTGACTGTCTATTCGGAAGGCCTCTTGTACAGGATAACTGCTGCGGTTAGCAATGCTGACTCCAGCCTTAGTTGTGGCCTTCATCGGACCTTGCAAGCTGTACTCCAAACGAGAGTTTAGATCCTTATCTATCGCTTTAACCTTTAAGACGCTCTCTCCGATAGCGGTGCGCTCAGAAACGTAGGCTGCATAGCTCGCCTGCTCAAACTTGGGCTTCTCATCATTGATGTCCTTGACATTCACATAGACTGTGGTTGTCGCAGTTTCCGGAATGGGAATACCTGAGTCCACGGCATTCACAATTATTTCAAAGCTATTCATGTTCAAGTCGCGATCAATGCGCGCTTGAGGCGAAACAGTAATCAGACCCGACCTAGAAAATTATTAGGGTAATTAATATCAATGAAAGCTGATTGGTCTTTAACTTGTTAAACTTACAGCTCGTTGATCTGGAAGTTATCGTTGGCTCCTACAATGCGGTATCTGAGCAAACTGTCCAGACCATCAGGATCATGTGCGGATACAGTTGTTACATTGTAACCTGGTGCTGCATTTTCTGGTATAGAAACCCTGTAACTGGGGGGTCCTATGACTGGCAGATTCTCCACGTTCTTGAAGTGTCCCTTGAAGATGGGACGCTGATTGCCGGAGATGCCAACTCGAACAAGAACACGTGTGGTATTTGTTAATGGAGGAACGCCTATCAGGAAAAGTTTATAAATAAAAAAATTTATTTATATAAATTTAACTAAATCTCACCAAAGTCTGATGCGGAAATGACCAATTCGTACTCCCCGCGCTCTGTGTCCATAGATTTAGCGGCTTTTTGCAGTGTTATTTCTCCTGTTTCCGGCTCAATGCGAAATACATTTCCAGCAATGCTGTTTTCCGATACCAAAGCATACTTAATCTTACCATTTCCCTGATTTATTCCATCTGCATCGTGAGCTCTCACAAAGAACTGTGGCTCAAAGATTGAGGATCCTTCACGTATTGTTCGACTGTACTCGTTGCTCTCAAAGCTCGGATAGTTATCGTTGACATCGAATACATCCACAAAGAGATTGGCATTCGATTCTCGTCCGCCGCCATCGACAGCCACGACTGTCAGACTATAAGTGCTCTGTTTCTCGTAGTCCAATGGTTTCTGAAGGTAAACGCCGCCAGAATTTGGATTGACATAGAAATTATCCGCACCAAATCCTTTGAGAACGTACTGCACGTGACCAAATACATCTGAATCCGCATCGGTGGCATTCACAAATCCGATTATGGAATCGGTCGTTAAGTTCTCGGGAGCCGTAAAGCGATATGTTTGCTGGACAAAGATTGGAGCATTGTCATTGGCATCCAGTAAATGAACCTCAACACGTGCCTTCGCCTGTTCAACGCCCTTCGAGGTGGCAACCAAGTCGAACTCGAATTTACGCTGCGCGGGATCATCGTAATCTAAGCGACTGGCATTGAGAACCTTAACCACAACTGGAGTACGTCCTTGTCCTTCAGCTGGTGAGACTGAAAAGACACCTTCTGCATTGAAGACATCCTTAAGCTTCAGCTGGTATCGACTATTCTCGCCCATGTCACGATCATCCACGAAAATGGAGAGACCTGGCAATGGCATCCCATTGGCCAAGTTTTCCGCAATGGAAACATTGACATGGGATGCACTAAACTCTGGTTTATGATCATCAACATCTGTTACCACAATGGTCACCCTTGTGATGGAATGATCAGCAGGTATAGCACCATCAATTAACTCCGTGGCCCGAATGGAGAAAACATAGACGCCACCATTTTGTAGAATGTCCGGATTTTCCCGATCCAAAGGCTCGTTTGTCGTTCTCAAGGTGGCTGTACCTTCCCTAGGATCTCCGAAGGGGACCAGCTCAAAGTGGCCAAAAGGTTCGTCCTCCAAGGAGAGGAAGATCTCACGAGGAATGCCAACGTCGCCATCAATAGCCTTGACAGTTAATATACTTACTCCCGCGGGAGTATTCTCTGCGACAGTTGCGGAATAAGGAGCATTGGTGAATATAGGAGCTTGATCCTGTACATCAATCACATTTATGGAAATAGTTGCAAATGATGTCAGCCGATTCTCCAAGGCGCTGTCCGAAGCAGCTATGGTCATTATGTAGGATGGTCGACTCTCGAAGTCAAGTGCCTGTTTAAGGGCCACCCTAGCAGTATAATTTCCATCGGCCAATTTGACTGCTCTTACCTCAAATATGTCGCAAATGTCGTTCTCCTAAAAGTCAATCAATGTAAAATGAACTTGTCTTGTCTGATAAATTATAACACTTACCTCGACACACTTGATCTGCACCTCCGCATTAATGCCCTCATCTCGATCGACAACAATTATCGGAGGATCAACTACTAACTCGGCACCTAAGGGCAGGGACTCGCTGACACTGGCGGAGTATGGTCTTCCATAGAAACTGGGCTGATTATCGTTATAATCCCGCACGGGGATCTCACGACGCTGGGAGACTGTATTTGGCTCTGTGCCATAAATGCCCTCGTCGGTAATGCTGATAATAACCTCTATGGTATCTTGAAGTTCTCGATCCAGTTCCTGCCGTAATCGCACTACTCCAGTCTCTCGATCCACAGAGAAAACTGGGCCAGATATGCTGTACTTGAGTCGGCCTCCCTCCGGGTCGATGCCTGGGTTATTTGCGTGTGTAAATTAAAGAGGTATATCAAATTAGTTGGGGCAATTGTGACTCTACTTTGCCAGTAAAAGCGGGTTTTACTGCTTTAATTACGAGTAGTCTCAGACTAACGTCATCCCAACTGACACTACAACTGACTAACTGACTGTCTTTTGGTTTATGTGGAAGCGTGTGAAAAAAGCAAATCTAGTTCCCACAACCTCCTTCTGTTAAGTTTCTAGTCTAATGCGTCGACAGCTTAGTTGGGCGTGGAAATGAAGCTAACTATGTAACTAGAGATAACATTCATAGCTGGGAGTTGGGTCAAGTAAGCTAAAAATGGGTTGTCTTTTAATTTAGCAGTTTCTCTTTCTCTTTTGGGTCTTGTTAATCACAGGAAACTATTTACAAGTAAGCCATGCATCAAAATTCCGAAACGCAGCTTGTGGGCAACATTAGAAATTCTGACAAACGAACTAAAATGAAAATACGAGATCCCAGCGGCGCATGTATAAAAGCCAACAATAATAACAACAACAACAACAACAACAAGCCCGGCAGCGGTCTGGAAAACAACTTTTGGCACAGGCCCAGACGAACAGTCAGACGAAGAGGTAGACAGATTATTTTTTCAAGTTTGACGACGACACAGAGACATTCAGAGATGAGGAGAGAAAGACGGGATGGGGTACCGACAATTGCAGCTCCACGACTTGTATACAAACCGGGAAGCAAACAACACGCTCTCCAGCTTACAATACACCCAACTTGCGGTCGCCAACCCGACAAAACTAACCAACCTGGCCAAGACGACTCTCAACCCGTCCCGCACTTCTCTCAGCATTGACGCGTGAGTGGCCGTTTCCACTTTTTAATGTACATAATCATTTTTTGTAGTTTTTATTTTCTTTTTTTCGAGTTTGTGTGATTTCTCATAAGTCTCTGGTGTATGCTACGTACTGCTATTGGGCTAGATACCTGGTATGTCTGTTGTTGCTGTCCCATATGGAATCTTGTTTTGGGAATAAAAACTAACTGAGCCCTGTGTAATAACAATTATGCGCTTTTTCTGTATCGAAAACTTTTCTACTTTTCACTTGGCATGTACAACACCCGAACACGCAGTTGGCAGGGGGATAAATAAGTTGTGATTTCATGCTCCACGAAGCATATTTGTTAATATTTTACTATTTATTATACCAACACACACTCACACAGCATGGTCGAAAACAATGGAAACTCACCCGCATTGTGGCAACGAGCTGTCCAATTATTTGGGTTTGTCTTGTCTCACATTTTCGTTTAGGAGTGTAAATAATTACTGAACGCTGGGTAATTATGTTATCTATTTATTTTTGCAAAATCGTACACTATTTAATGCAATTCAATATCTAAGATCGCAAGACATATGGAAAGTGAAATTATAACTAAATTGGTGGTTAGTAATTATAAGAAATATTTGAATAATAATTCGAGTTCCGTAATTCGGAATTGTAATTATATTGTTCTAATTAAATTCGATATAAAGACATTTAAATATCTTTGTCAAACTTTGCACGCAACATTTTTACAAAGCAATATTGATGAAAGAAATACATAATTCGTAACAAATTAGATCTGCTGACTGAATCAAGGAACTTCCATATGTACATATATACAAAACTTGGTGCCGCTAGTGCTTAAAGCTGCTGAAATCGACTTTTATGCCAAGTGCAGTTGAATGTGATAATGATAACTTCTTATATTTGCAGGCAGATAAAGAACATTTCAAATTTTTGTATGCCACGCACCCTTTTTCCAGCAATCAAAGAAAGCTAAATAATAACAGCAATAAAGCTATATTTTGCATTGATGATAATTAAATTTATTGAATATACCATTCATATGTGGCATCTTCCGTCACAAGTCGGAAAAAAACATAAGACTGGAAATGATCAACTTAGAGACTTTAGTCTCTTAGGTATGAGTCCAAAATGAAAGTTTGACCATGATCGGATAATATCCACGGAGAATTTCCAAGAAATTATTATTTAATAAAGACGGTTCGGTTCGATAGTTCGAACTATAGAGAACGATATGGTTTTTAGAGTTCTGGGGTTCCAAGCTTTCTGATCGTGCAATGATTCAATTTAATCAAAAAACATTGTTGCTCAACATTGACACTAAGTATTGAAATGGAAAAGTTTATATTCGGTAAATTCTTCTATAATAAGGGTCCTTAATATGTATTCTTCTTCTATATACTGATTTTCTCTGATCGCAATAGCAATAACTAGTAGATAGTATCTACTATACTATTGCAATGACAAACATAATTAGACCTATACATATTTTTGATATAGTTGTGGGATCGTAGGCCTCTAAAACTATCTTTTAGATTACATATGCACAATATGCATTGCATATGTCAATAGATGAGTTAAAGTTGCATGCATTGATTAAATGATTTTATCATTGATTTGTCAAAGACCACTTTGAATATCAAATGGCTAATAACCTGTAATTTACATATTGAAATAGCCAAGTAAATTACCGGAATATTGACCCGCTCTGACCAACTTTGTGATGCAATCTCTTTTGATGGCTGCCAGTCAAAATTGCAATAACTAATTATGCAGCTGATTGAGCGGCTTCCTGGCTCAAAGTTTAGCAAAAGCATTTTGAACGTTTTGTTGCCTGGCTATTTTTCAATTTAGTTGCAGTATTGTCGCTTTATGTGTGTGAGTGTTTATGGGTATTTTATGGCACTCTTGATTTCAGACGCAGTAAGTTTGTAAGCTTAAACGTGTTTTTTTTGTTTAATACGAACAAAAAAGTCTCACTGATGCGGCTTGCAAAACCCAACTGGTTGGGAGGCAGATCAAGTCACTTGCAGATAGACGGGCTCCAAAATTTATAAAACATTCATAGAGTTTAGATATCAACTACTTGTTGCCACTTGCAACTGTCGGACGAGGACTTTAAAAAGATATGATATAAATATTATAAATCTAAACTGCGAAGCCAAGGAAATCAAGACTTAACTTGAAAGCCGTCTACCTCTGGGTCGGCATCAAATTACAAACCTCATCTTTGCCACAGCAATAACTGGGCCTTTGTGTTAGGGTGTCAACGGGGTAGCCGACATGCCACAAAAGCAGGTGCACTTCCCAAGTGAAATCGAAAGCCCAACAAGAGCTCAACTCAATGAGATCTCGTGCAGGCTTAGAGTGAATGCCGACAGTTTGTTTTACGTTGAATAATCATGTGACGAATTGTAACGCCAGAGTAGTACACTCAGTCTAACAATAACTAGCACTCACATTATGTTGCCGCCCAGCTGCTATGCTAGGGGCACTTGCAAGTTGCAACTGGTACGTTGCACGGTGCACGTTGCGAAAGGAAGTGATTACGTCAACGGGTGTGAAAAACACACCTACAATTACAGCTACTTTCAATTGATTAATAACATTAAAGTAAAAGTGTCATAGATTCTAAAATTAAACGCTGCAACATGTGGCATGCATCTGCATCTAATATGTACATCAACATTCTCTCTGCGGCCATTATCGAGGCGTTTGTTTTGCTATCGATAATTGCTACGCACAAACGTGTTCAAATGCATTTCCGCATCTGAGACACACTGAGATTATTTGTGTTTGTTGCGATTGATTAGCGAACGGCATTCTTGTGCATGTGGTATACTTGTGGCCCAAAACCAAAAATGTACTCGGCTTTAATCGCAAAACATGAATTGAGTAATCGAGCCCAGGTATTTTGTATGTATGTACATACCTATACATGTGTACAAACCATATTCATTATCAACAACAGAGGCACGCAAAAAATGTGCAGAACAATCTGAAAAAAAAACTGAGTTCTCCACCAAGGTTACCCACTAGGTAGGTGGCGCTGTGGCTATAATATTTTTGTACGTCTTTTTGGCCACAAATTAAATGAAAGTCAGCACACGACGATTTGAGATTTAATATTACTAAATAATTAGACTATCATATGACCAGACAATTCGACCTTCTACAACTGTAAAACCTCGCCAATAGCTTATAATTACAAAGCTTTTGATTTGCTTTAACTCGTTGACTTGGAGCCGAAATGCTGTATTTAAATAATAGCTGGATTGTGAAAGGCTTTGTGAGAATTGGGGCTATTGTTGCTGTAATGTGGTTGAAACCTTGACTTGAACATTAGTTGCTTTGACTTACCTTTTAGCTGATAGACTGGACTGCCAACTGGCGTGTGCTCCGACAGGCTAAACCGGGACATATCTCCCGTGCCTGCCACAAAATGTGGCCGATGATTCTGCAGCTGTGCCGCAGTCAATTCAAGCAGCGGCAGCAGCAGCCACAACAGCAACATCGATTGCGACGGCAGCAACATGTTGCCGTTGCTAATTTCCGTGGCCCGTTATGTATCTGTATCCGTTAGATCGTTTAAAGAATTTTGTGTAGCTTTATAAAAATATTTAGCACATGTAGCAAAAAGCACGGCACGACACACACTTTAACTTCTTTCTACCAGAAAATGCAAAGAAGATTTTTCGTTAAACGCAAGCCAAAATAAAATAAATACACAAAACAATTCTTTCAATGTTAACCTTAACGCCCAGTTGACCTTGGCTCTGAGCCAGCAATGCAATTGTCTTTAATATTGCTCTTGTTGTTGCTGTTGTTGTTGCAGCAGCAAATTTGAGCTCAGTCAGCGGAAAAGTTCATATTTGTCGATCTAAACGTTAGTTTACTTTACAATTTAAGCCTTGGTCAGTTGCTGTTTTACCCTAATTGAAAAGTCACGGACTTGGAGAGCAATTAAAAACTCATTTGACTCATTCTAGATAAAAAATTTTGAGAGATATTTGCAGCAATTTCACTTTATGCTGATGTGAAAAGTGGCACCTGATGATGAAGCAGCTGCTGCCGATGACTTCCAATCATTGAGCTATGGAGGTGCTTCTCTCGCTTTTAACGTCAGGCGATTGGCAAACGCTGGCAATGGCTTTCTCGCATAAACAGACAGAGATGAAACAGGTAGAGAATAAAGAAGTGGGAAGCGGGAATGGAGAATAGGAAAGACTAAGGCGAAGAAAGCAAGCAGCAAGCCACACAATAAAGGCCAAAATGTGCAAAAAGGCAGCTCAAATAAAAACAAGTAAGCGCAGAAAACAGAACTGGTTGCTTTCATAGCGTGCGCAGGCCCATACGTATGTAAGTATCTACAAGATGCTCATATTCTTACATATATTAATGTATGTACATAATATAGTTTTATAGCTATAGTTAGTGTTAATTCTAGGCAAAAACGGGCACTAAAAATGCTCTAGATCGGTTTAAAACTACCACAATATCTCATTCTAATTATATTCACAGTAATGCACACTTAGGAAATGAATAATATTTCATATTGCTGACCAGCGAAAACGCACCGAAAAACAGTCGAAATACACAGGTAAAAAACAACGCCAATATGTGCAAAGTATGACGCCAGGTACGAAACTTGATTCTCGTACCGAATTATTTGAATTTCAGATATTTTATTTGTTTTTGATTTTTGCCAACGTACAGCGACGAAATCAACCGTTGCAACGTCTTAACAACGCGACGCACGCTCACCTTCTGTCTTATGGTCGTTTTACCTGTTGCCATTGCTGTCTCAGTTCTTGGCCAGCCAAAACGAACGATCGAAGTGCGATCTTAGCTGAATACTGGTTTCTTCTTGTTGCCGGTTTTGTTTTGATACACATTTCGCGCATGCGCAAACCACTTCAAAAGTGGGAAGGCAAGGCTGCCACTCTTTTATGTTGGTGGCGCCATCTTTTGTATGTTAGCGCATCTACTTTAAATGTTGTCTACTTTTAGAACTAGGGATTGAAGGGTCTGGCAATCTTTTCAAATTAGTTTCCAATTTTACCGTTTTATTCAACTATTTCGTTTCTTCAATTTTGGAAATTTTTATACAAAAGCAACCTATTGCTTAAAATTGAAGAATTAAGGCAAGACAGAACGGCAAAGTAACAAATAATAATTAATGGAGGAGCAAAGTGACAACGAGGGGGATCCTTAAGCTCCATCCATTTTAAAATGTATTGAAAAATGCATTAAGCTACGGTGGAGCAAGCTCGACAGTAGGAGACCCAGTACTTTTTGAGTGTAATGCGATTACTACAGATTATTTCAGTTTCAAAAAATTTCCATAGATGGCGCCACTTCAGAGATTGATTTTGCCCGTAACATTGTTAGTTGAATAACTTCCGCGTTTATCATCCGATTTGGACGAAATTTGCTGGATAGGTTGGAACTATAGTCTGTATTATACATACCAAAAATCAAGGCGCTAGCATTAAAGGTGCTCTTGTATTTCGACTTGAAAATTTTGTATTTTGATTTTCGGGGGCGGAGGGGGCGTGGCAAAAATATAAAACAAACTCGTTCAATGCAAGATATAGATGTACATACATGCCAAATTTGGTGTCTCTAGCTCTTATAGTCTCTGAGATCTAGGAACTCAAAAAAGGGACAGACAAACAGACGGACAGACGGACAGACAGACAGACGGACAGACGGACAGACGGACATGGCTATATCGACTCGGCTGTTGACGCTGATCAAGAATATATATACTTTATGGGGTCTGCCACGCCTCCTTCTGCCTGTTACGCACATTTTTTTTTGCACAAACGTAATAGACCCATTTGTACTTTTTTAAAGTACTGGGTCTAAAAATGAAACAGTAGCACTGGCAAAATAACATAATATTGAATGGAAAGACATTTACACCTTAATGACGGGATGGCGACAATATTTTAGATATAGGTATAACTATTATCCATCAAGTATATCTTTTCTCGGAAACATTCGGTGGACAACATAGGTGGCACATTGAGTTAAAACGACTCTTACTCTATTTGTGTGCTCTAGGCCAAAATGATCCTAAATTATGAATTTTCTTATTAATTCTATTTTAATTTGGCGTCGCATATTTGATGGATTTTATGTTCACCAAACTGATTTTGCCGAAGTACAAACATATATATATATATATATATATATTTTGGGCAAGTTCCAATGAAGATCAATTCTCAAACCCAACATTTGTTGCAAGGACTGGGGAAAGCCCAAGAAAAACCCAATCAGGTCTGAAATAATGTTAGTGTTATTTATTATGGGCTAGAAAGAATAACAGATTTCTTAATAGTAAAGGTTAAGGCCTCTGCATCAAAGACATAGTAAAGTTTATTATAGTCCGTACAGAGCACTCGAAAGGGTTCATGCAGGGCATAGTTATTAGAACAAAGAATAAGGGATAGTGATACAAAATTACGGGTATGTCTGGATAGATCTGAGAAATTAATTTGACTCTATAAATATGAGGAATCAATTTCACCAGTTATTAATTTAATCATAAACATGACGCCAAGCATAATACGACGGTTAGTTAAAATGGGTAGATTAATCAAAAGAAGTCTACTAGTGTACGGGGGTAAACTAGAGCCTGATACCCAACCACTTAAAGCAAACAATAAAATTTTTTTTGAACATATTCAATACGATCACGGTGGTTAGAGTATTGTGGATTCTAAGATCGGACGAACCAGAGATACATAAAGTAATCAAATCATCAAATTCTTTTGCCCATCTTTTGATGAACCCAAGAACTTGAGTCTCCTTACTGACTGTTAAAGCAACATGTGCATCAAACTTCAGTTTATGGTCAAGGAGAATACCAAGATCATTTACTTCATCTAATAAGGGGTACCAAATTAAGAGTATAACTGATTATGTGAGGCAAGTGTCTATAAAAAGTCATAACCTTGCATTTAGGACAATTAAGATTTAGTAA
This sequence comes from Drosophila putrida, assembly GCA_037043535.1. NCBI lineage: Eukaryota > Metazoa > Arthropoda > Insecta > Diptera > Drosophilidae > Drosophila > Drosophila putrida. Next base: position 2,681,376 of record JBAMBI010000934.1, read on the forward strand.
ATTAACATTGCACCATTTATAAAAGCTAACAAAATCTGCTTCAAGTAAATCAGAGTAAGTACAGTTTTTAAATGACCACCACAATTTAACATCATCAGCATACATTAAAATGTTAGAGTGTAGAATAACAGAAGGAAGATCGTTAGTAAAGAGAAAACAACGTTTTGTGTTCTGTTAGTAAGGTAATCGGATAACCATATAAGTAGATTATATGGAAAGCCAATTAAGTTCAATTTATTAAGTAGAAGACAGTGGTTAACAGAGTCAAATGCTTTACTGAAGTCGGTATAAACAACATCAGTCTGCATTTTATTTTTAAGACCCTTGATCTCTATAGAACAAAATTCGAGCAGATTTGTTGTTGTAGACCTATGCTTCACAAAACCATGTTGGCAAGGTGAATCAATAGAACAACAAAAACGAGTAAGTTGTGAAGTAATAATTTTCTCAAAGAGCTTAGGTTTATCAGACATTTTGGAAATTGGCCTTTAGTTGTTAACACAACTCTGGCAACCCATCGGGGCCTGGGAAATTACTGGCTTATTTAAATTTACTTCACATAATACTGAGTCTATAGTAATCACGGGTTCAGAAATAAAATTAGGTTTTTGCAAACTATAGGGATAGGATGTACTAGGAGAGTAGCTGTTAACAGAGTAAGAGGTTTAAAAAAAATTTTGCAAATAAATCGGTAATAAAGATGATTTTCGTTTAGAATTTACAAAATTATAGAATCGTTTAGGATCCTGAGCAAACTGAAGGCGCCAAAGACTCAAATAATTATTGTAAAGTTGCAAGTTAAGTGAGTTAAAATAGCGCGATTTTAAGTTTTTTAGACTTGACAGTTCTCGGGTAAACCATGGGGGCTTGTCAGACTTCACAGAGTGCCTTCGAGGAACGCAAGATTCGTCTTGAATAACTTATAGTGATAACTATAATACACAATGTTTGCCTTTATTAATGATTGATGTAAGCTTTTATTTTAATTTAACTACTGAACAAATTTGATTGGTACGCAATACTATAACCACATTAAATTACAGCGCATCATCCACTTGAAACTGTATCAAATCCTCAACGGGAAAGCGGAAAAGCGATGCAGTCTGCGCCTCAGCCGCTAATTGATCGATGTGTGAGCTCTTGGGAAAGCGGAAATGATCGGTCTGAAACTCATAGCGTTGGTGGCTAGTGGGGGTATTGCCTGTAAGAGCTGCCGGATGTGGAAGTTGAGGAACGTCGGCTGCCACAATCGGATGTTCTAAGTCTAGAAACGATATATTATCACTGCGGGAAATTGTATGATTAGCTGGAAGTTGTTGCTGCTGTTGAGTTTGATTATATTGTCCGTGCATTACGGAGGTGGATCTGTTGACTCCCTCTGAGGATGCTACCTGACGTGGCTCAATTGGGCTTGGAGGCTTTGGCATCGGTGGCTCCCCCTCCCCCATTGTAACCGCGTTGCGTTGTATGCCTGCCCCAGTTCCACTTCCCACCGAATTATAGTTCAGATTGTGATTGTAGAAGGGATTAGTCGAAGTTTGAATCTGTTTCAATGCTGGAGGTTTCTGTTTGGGAAAAACATTTAAGTGTAGCATTATTTGATTGGTGTGTGTGTCAACAGCTCCAGTGTTGCCGTTGTTGTAATTAGATTGTATGCAATCCTCGGTCATTCCGCTCGACTGGGGATGCGGCCCAAACTTTTGGGATTGATAGAGAGCCTGTTGGCTGTACCTTGTGGACTGTTCGGGAAAGGTCATGGACATATGAGTAGGAGGTTGAGTGGGAAACTTGAAAGGCGTTTGATAGATGCCATGCTGTAATTGAGACTGTCCATAAACGTGTCCCGAGGAGGCAGTCAAGGCACTTGTCGAGGGCATGGAATAGTCAGCCTGAAAAGGATTACGCAGCACAGAGGTGGGTCGAGAGGGCGGCAGTACAGGATATATATCCAGATTTACTTTAAAAGGAACTCTTTTGTGTTGTGGTTGCCTTGTGGCATTTAGCGTAATTATGGGTGGAAAGCTCTGCTGGAAAGGATCGGCCACAAAGTGTTGCTGACTTCCATGCTCCAACAACATGTTGTAGTTACTATGTGCCTGCTGCTGTTTCTTATTCTTTTTCGGCTTGCTAGAAGGCTGTTGCATGGCCAACAGATTAATGTCCTGCGGCGAACGTGGCTTGAAGGGATACAGTTGCTCAAAGGCCACTCGCTGATGCGGAGCAGCTCCATAGATGGACATGGGCATGCCCACTTGCAACATAGGAAGTGGAATGCTGAACTGCATCTGCTTCTTGTTTCGTTTTCCTCGCAGAAAATTTGCAATGCCACTCGATTTGAGGTTCTTGTAACTCCCTGCAATATGAAGACCCGTTGGCATCATAACCAATGATGGGGTCGGCATCTTGCTGGGCATAGCGCTATTGATGTGCAGATTGTGAAGTATATCCTGGATGTTGTTTATCGCCATATGTGAACGTTCCGATTCGCCCTTCTTAAAGTGCTCGGGTAAGGGACCCTCAAAGGGAAAGTTAAACGGCTTTGGCTTGTAGTCCTTGTAATCATCGCGCAAAGCCAGGCTACCTGGTGTCTCCGAGAACTGACGTCGCAGTAAGGCAGCTGAGGGAGGTCGTTGAGTGGACAGACGTGGAGGTCTAGGCAGCTGATCCCGCAGAGGTGTCATAGTGACAGATCGCTTAGGCAGACGCTCATACAGATTACTATCATCAAAGTGGTTGTTGGTGCTTGCATCGCTATCACCCGTGTTGAGCTGAAGTGCAGCCATTGATGTTGCGTGCTGCAACGCTGTTGATGGTGGCTGAGGTCGTCTCGCTTTCGTGCGCCATGTTCCGTAAATAGGCGCAACGTCGTCGGCACGCTCCAATAAGTAAGCAGTTTCGCCAGCACCTCCTTTGTCTTCTCCCTCTCCTTCTCCCCTTGCCATGTCCACACCATTCGCATGCAACTGCATCTGCATCTGTTGATGCATTTGCTGTAGATGAAGCTGCATTTGTAACTGTTGCTGGCGATATTGTTGTTGCTGCTCGTGCTGCAATTGTTGTAACTTGGCACGCATCTTCTCGATGTTTTGACGTTCCGCTACTTGCGTTGAGCTATCACTAAAGTTATCACTTTCTGTACCAGGTGTTGTCTCCGTCGACGCCTCAATCTCTGACCAACCTGATGTCGGCTCAATGTGGTTGAGTAACTGTTGCTGTTGCTGTTGATGCTGCTGCTGTTGTTGTTGATGTTGTTGTTGCTGCTGTTGTTGGGCTGCTGTAGAGACGACCTTGACTACCATAAGAGACATCTGTTAAATTGAAAGACGTATTAAGTTTGCAGTTGAGAATTATGCTAAGTAGCCAACTTACAATTGCGTACACAAAGATCAGGCCCATAATCCGATGGCAGCTTCTGCTTTTAGCTTTTTTAATGCCGCTTCTTGTTGGGTACGGACCCAGCCGTATTTTATAAACTAACTCTGGCTCTGGTGTTCCAACTAGCCTTATAAACATTTTTCCACTCTATGATTTACTTTTACCGTATCGCTGGCTTGGTATCGATGATATCTGGAGCTGGAGCACCTGACGCGTCTTCCTCATCGCGAATCGCAAAGACGACTGTCTGTAGTTTCGGCCAAGCAGCCCCTAAAAAAACTTGCATCTGCAACTTGCAACAAAATAATTAGAAAGTTTAGCAACAGCACGAGCTCGGTCTGTGGATACGAAAGCAAAATGCACAAATATATTAATTAATAAAATGTGTTCGTGCTGCAAATGTGTAAAAAAGAAAGAAATATTTGGCGGGTTTTAAAATGCAGCGACCATGAACAACTTTAGATAGATATTAATATATGTTAAATTAAAGAATAGAAAGGTTGCGTTGGACTCGATTAATGAACTGCAAGTGAATTTTTGAACCTCTCTTACTAAAGATAAACACCAGTTAAAATATTTTGCAATCATACTCAACTATTTACGCTTAAATAGTCGATAAGGTTACGCTGTTTTATTGGACAAGGAGATTTGATCACTATAACCCTGTCCCAAGGAAAGATAACAATGAATTTGATGCCAAAAATTTTAGATATATCAACTAGAAGATTCTAAACTATTCATAACTAAGATATAGCTGAATTGTAGAAATCTGTTGAAACCAAGAAGCCAATTCTCTTTGACTCTAAGTTTGATAAATTTTATTTTTGGACTAATTAGTAAAAAAATAGAAAAATAAACACATTAGGAATAAATTTGATTTTATTTATGTTAAATATATGTCTATAATGAATAACTCTATAGAAATGTATTATAAATTAATATCAACAAAAACACACTTGAAGATTTCTGTATCATCCGTATTTGCATAAGTAAAAACTGAAGTTTCAACAGTTAATTATAACTTTCAACTACAGGCTCATATCATATATCATATAGACTAATATCAATTAAAATCGAGCAACTCAAAGATTCCTTTAAACCATTAAATTAATTGCGTAGCTTCAATTTTTCAACCCATTGCAAAAATTGTGCTATCCACTCTTCATGCAAGTTACCCATTTCACGTTGTTAAAATGAAAATGCCAAATTAAACATTCGATAATCTTAATTTATTGTTTGGGGTTTTGGAAATTTGTATAAAAGATATTCATTTTATTTCAATATATAGAGCTAAATAGTCTTGAGGCGATTTTTAAGGGAAACATAGCAAGTTTCTGTTCAGGGCAGAGGGGGAGATATATATGGACTTTAAGATTTACAAAGTTGATACATAGATTCCTAATTTTATGAGTATGCGATCATTAATTATTAAAAAACAAACGAGTTCATTTTTCTTGCCCTCAGTAGTTTCGTTTCGTTAGTTGGTTGGATTTTAAGCACCCTCAAGAAACGCTTTATAAATCTTTTTGACTGTATTGACTAGATGTATCTAGCCCTAGAAATATTGTTGGTATTGAATTGCTAGATATACTTTTTATTTATTAAGAAAGAGCATCAGTTGTTGCATCCCCTCATTAGACAATATTATTTCAATTAAAATGAAATGAAATGTCACCCATTTGACCGTCGTTGAATTCATCGACGGTGATAACTGAGCTAGTTAACCGGATGCTTAGAAGTCAAAGGGAATGCTAGGCCTGGGGTATTGGTAGCCCTGATGTTTGGTCGTTTGTGGTGGCACACTAGCTCTGGTTGGTGGTGGAACGTATGGAGTAGTCCTACGAGTTGTGGGTACCGTTGCACGTGTCGTTATCCTTTGAGTGGTTGGGGGAAGGTACGTTGGAGGTAGTGTAGGTGGCCGGGTAGGTGGGCGCGTAGGTGGACGGGTTGGTGGCCGGGTTGGTGGTGGAGTTGGCCGACGAGTAGTCACTGGAGGTTGTGGCTTATTCGTTGGAGGCAAATAGGTAGGAGCTGGTGTTGTACGGAATGTGGGACGAGCGGTGGTGTACGTAGGTGGTGGTGGTGGTGGTCTACGAGTAGTGGTTACAGGAGGTAAATAAGTTGGAGGTGGCGTTGGTGGACGGGTCGGTGGACGAGTCGGTGGACGAGTTGGTGGACGGGTTGGTGGTTGGGTAGCCCTAGTTGGAGGTGGGGTAGCCCTGGTAGGTGGTGGAGTCGGTCTGCGAGTAGTCACAGGAGGCTGTGGCTTGTTCGTTGGGGGCAAGTAAGTAGGGGCAGGTGTGCTTGTTGTGCGGACAGTCGCGCGTGTTGTACGAGGGGTAGGCCTGGTGGTAGGTGGTGGTGGTGGTCTACGAGTGGTGGTCACTGGAGGCTGGGGCTTATTTGTGGGAGGCAAGTAAGTCGGAGCTGGGGTAGTACGAGGGGTAGCCCTGGTAGTAGGTGGTGGTGGTGGTCTGCGAGTAGTAGTTACAGGAGGCAAGTAAGTTGGTGGTGGAGTCGGTGGACGGGTTGGTGGACGAGTTGGTGGACGAGTTGGTGGACGGGTTGGTGGTTGGGTAGCCCTAGTTGGAGGTGGGGTAGCCCTAGTTGGTGGTGGTGTTGGTCTGCGAGTAGTCACTGGAGGCTGAGGCTTGTTTGTTGGGGGAAGGTAAGTAGGGGCAGGGGTACTGGAGGGACGGACAGTAGCGCGAGTAGTACGGGGGGTAGCCCTTGTCGTAGGAGGAGGTGGTGGTCTGCGAGTGGTAGTTACAGGAGGCAAGTAAGTTGGTGGTGGAGTTGGTGGACGAGTTGGTGGACGGGTTGGTGGACGTGTTGGTGGACGTGTTGGTGGTTGGGTAGCCCTTGTTGGTGGCGGTGTAGCCCTAGTAGGTGGTGGTGTTGGTCTGCGAGTAGTCACTGGAGGCTGAGGCTTGTTTGTTGGGGGAAGGTAAGTTGGTGCAGGTGTAGTGGCACGAGTTGTACGAACGGTAGCCCTGGTTGTAGGTGGTGGTGGTGGTCTACGAGTAGTGGTTACAGGAGGCAAGTATGTTGGTGGTGGAGTTGGCGGACGGGTTGGTGGACGAGTGGGTGGACGAGTTGGTGGACGTGTTGGTGGTTGGGTAGCCCTTGTTGGTGGTGGTGTAGCCCTAGTAGGTGGTGGGGTTGGTCGACGAGTAGTAACTGGAGGCTGGGGCTTGTTCGTTGGAGGCAAGTAAGTTGGTGCTGGAGTACTGGATGGACGAACGGTTGCGCGAGTTGTACGGGGGTAGCCCTCGTGGTTGGTGGTGGTGGTGGCCTGCGTGTTGTGGTTGTCACTGGAGGCTGTGGCTTGTTTGTGGGAGGTAAGTAAGTTGGAGCTGGCGTGGTACGAGGGGTAGCCCTGGTAGTTGCCCTTGTGGTAGCCCTGGTAGTTGGCACCGTGCGCAGAGTAGGACGAGTTGTAATCCTTTGAGTTGTAGGTGGCAAGTACGTTGGCGGTGGGGTGGGTGGACGAGTCGGTGGTGGAGTTGGACGCCGAGTCGTTGGCGGTGGTGGTGGTGGCCTACGTGTAGTGGTTCTCACGGGAGGCTGTGGTTTATTCGTGGGAGGCAAGTAAGTTGGAGCTGGAGTAGTACGAGGGGTAGCCCTGGTAGTTGGCACCGTGCGCAGAGTAGGACGAGTTGTAATCCTCTGGGTGGTAGGTGGCAAATACGTTGGTGGTGGGGTGGGTGGGCGAGTCGGCGGTGGAGTTGGACGACGAGTCGTTGGCGGCGGTGGTGGCGGTGGTGGCCTGCGAGTGGTTACTGGAGGCTGAGGCTTGTTTGTTGGAGGCAGATAAGTGGAGGGCACACGAGTTGGTGGCCTGGTCACCGGTGGCCTGGTGGTAGTACGTTTTGGCAAGTCGAATGGTACATCTGGAGGAGGGTAGAAGTAACCCTCAGCGGCACGAACCTTTCGCTGAAATAATTCAAGCGTTCAATAAAAAAAAATGCGGTGGATCTTAGGTCGACTATCGAGTCCTTACCTCGTGCGATTCAGCGGAAGCGGAGGCAACAGCCACAACGCAAAGCGCTAAGACAAAAGTGCACTTTCTGTGAAAAGAACAAAAAATAAATAAAATTCGTTAGAAAAAGAATTGCAAAAGATCTGACCCTAAACAACTGATTGCACATATTTCTAATTGGCTTATCGAATTGTAAGCTAATGCTAAACAACTTTAACGATCTAGGCCTAAATGCAAGGCAACTTTACGCAAAACATATTTAAAGTTCAGACGATGTCAGCCATTTAGATAAAGCATTCAATGCAACAATACAACAACACCGACTAAAACAACAACAATGGTGAAAATTAGCCTAAAATGTTAACGTGTAAAGTGAAGACATTCAACTTTGACAGCATCTCTAGGTCACGGTACTCATAGACCAAACCAAACAGATTCATAGCTCACATAAGAAACTTAACCAAATGTTGTTTTTTCGTTCGTGATCACTTTTCTCAGCATTTGAAACATACATTCAGGTGAATTGATTAATTACTTTGGAGACATAGAGATTGCTTGACCAAATGGAAATATTAAGTCATATCTTCCTCCGTCTTCTGCTCGGGCTGTCAGTGAATCTAATGTTTTATAATTAGCATTTTATGCGATTGCCATTTTAAATTTCGACAAGGTCAGCTTAAATGCTGTCAACGTCAACGTTAACGAAAGTGGTAAATGTGGTTAGAGCTGCAATTAATTTGCGGACACACGGATTTTCAAATGCTTAGACTAAGAATTTTTTGATAACTTCGAGATATATGAGAAATTTATGCAAAGACCAATGGGTATGCTATAAAAATAGATAATTATGCCACAAACCGGTTAGCCAAAAGTTCTGTTTGACTACTTTTAGCCATCAAATGCCTCAATATTATATAATAATTCCTTTTGGCCATTTATAAAGTGAGAAAAACTGAAGTCAACGCTCACCAATAAATAGCATACGCAGTAACTGCCCATATAATCCCATATATAGATAAAATTTCTTTGACTAAATTAAACAATAATACAGTCATACAGACACATATACACAGAAAAATTCTTTTAGATAAGATATTTTGACATATCGCTAAATAACAATAGGAAAAAATATATCTCATTTAAATGTAAATGACTTTTAACATTTGGTTTTTTGTTAATGAACTTGAATTTGGTGATCTCCTAACTTGTTTGGTATTTAAATATTCAGATATTTTGATATTCAAGTGCTTTGGAATTCAAACTGGTCGCCAACGCTTGGTTAGCACTTTGCGACGCGGTGTGAAAGTGAAAGGACTAGTATCTTATTCATTAAGACTATTTATAAGTACCTAGTGAAAGTTATTTCATTTCCTTTCATTTTTTATCGTCGATACTCTAATATGAATACTAACTTGTTCGAGAAAGATTCTATTTGAATAATTGTCATAACTTTAATTGGTATTTATCTATCAAATCTCATAGACATGTGCTTTCAACGTGAAGCATGGCTCCCAATCTTTACAGTATTATGCTAATTTTTAATTAACTAATTAATTTTACATATACCATTGACCTTGCAATCGTCATCAACAACGCACATTTGGGTCAAACCTTATTCGGAAATGATTGCATTTTACACATCTTTGATGGTATTAAATTTGGGTGTTTAAAAAAATGCTTAGTTTTTGAAAGGAATATCAAAATCTTAGTAATGAATTTAAAAAAAAATGTGTTAATAAGCATATGCTCAACAAGGATATGAAATAGAAAATTTCAACTTTTACACTCAATTTACAATTAAGTTAATAAATAAATTTAGTTCGTTAAAGCCCATGAATTCCTTTATTGAATATGTTCAATCATCAAATTATGGAAAAAACGCAAGAAATTACGTAAACTTTTTAGAAAGTTACAGGATTGTAAGAAAGCAAATCTACAAGAAATCTTTATATAAGAAGATATAAGTTTGTGGATAGAATCAGTTTGCAACATAGCTCATTTGAAAATCTGATTTAACGTCCAAAATAAAAATGATGCCTGTGCCTAGAAGGTATTTGCAATTAAAAGACTTAAGCAACAAACTTGCTGCGCATAATTAACTGACTAGCGAGTCGAGCGAACGAATGGCAACACCAAGAATTTTCTAAAGCATACATATAACTTAAGGCAACGTTTAATGGTCATTTACCTAAATATGCCAATTCAAATGTCAACCCATCAAATGATGGAAAATTTTTACAAAAGATGCAAACAAGTTTTAATTTCATTTGACATAGAAACTCAAATGGCTGTTGCTTCTGCTGTTGCACCTGAACCACAGCAATAACCATGTGTAAGCGATAATAATTTAATACACAAATTGTGACAGCTACATGAACAGAAAACCCCAGTCGGCAGTCCACGTGGGTGCGCGGAGCGTATGCGTTATATTGGCAGTGATGAATTCGCAAAAGACTCTCTGCCCTCCTGAGAGCCGACTAGTTGATCATTTAAACACTTGCAAATTTGCACAATTGAACAACAACAAAACGTAAATGGAAAATTTAAACTCTTTAAATGTCACTTGGGCAGCAAGATGAGGACTTTAATCTGCCTTGTTAGATAAGCAATCGATCGTTCAGAAGTAATTGATTGAGAATATCGTCGATTTATTTTTTGGTCACTTCTCTCTAGTTTGGCACTTTGTGTTTTTTGTAAGCACTATTGTCTTAATTTTTTACGTTGCAACTAAAATTAACTTTAGTTACCATGGTGAGCACTTTGAACTGCAACAGACGGCAGCTGGTTAGATCTTATAAATTTAGGTAAATATCCCGATAATGACGGTGTGTGTGTATAATCCTTGTGTCTCGATCGTATCAAAATTCAATGGTCAATTGAATTTTTGATCGATGCCAAGCAAAAAGTTGCTTCAACTTCTGGGTCGACTCGGGGCTAGCAACTAAAGCATCAAAACGTGTAGATTCTCTACTTATATATACTCGGGGCGATGCTGCTTCTGCAACAACTTGGGCGACAGCTGTTAACACTTGGACAGAGTGAAGATGCTGCTGCTGCTGCTGCTGAGGCCGACAACTGACCAACCGGTGCCAGTTTCGGTTTCAGTTTCGGTTTCAATCTCAAGCCCAGACCCAGGCCCAGTCGATTAGCAGCTTCGCAGACAAACTCATCGTCTCTGTTGTTGTCATTGTTGTTGTTGTTGTTGTTGTTGTTACTGTTGTTGTTGGTGCTGCCGCTACTGCTGCTGTTGCTCTTAATGTTAATGTCAACGCTCAACACTGTTGCGGCAGCTTAACAGTCGCATAACATAAGTATGCGCATTAAAAACAATATAAAAAGATAAAGACAGATGTTTCTATTGATATTTATATTTAGCTGTTTTTATTTGAGCAAATTAATTAAATGACAAGTGCCTAAATTTTAGCAAACATTTGTCCATTTAATCATTTAGCCAGTTGGTCAGTTTTTTTAGACTTCTGACTTAAGTCTGGTTTTCCTTGCTTTCTGGAAAACGAGTATTTCTTTTAAGTAATACAAATGATGGAACGAATGTGCTCGGCTTGAGTGTTAAACATATTGTCATGCAGAGTCAAATTTGTAAATGAGATTAACGTTCGAACGCTGTTTTGCCCTGCAACGAAATGTGAGTTAAAATGTGTTGTAATTTTGGCAATCGTTTTCAAGGCTTTAATCGAACCACAGCAAACGCAAATATTTGATAGTACAACTGCGAGTATTTCGTGTAGCTCACTTCATCGTTAGATGAAGTAGCTGTGACTATAGGTGAAATTACCTGCATAAATCAATCAAATTTCATGCAGTTTGTCTAACTGCTAACTGTGTGGCGGAGATTACAGCCAAGATTAGGCCTACACGCAGCTTGGAGATGAAGATGAACCGGTTGGTGCGTGCTTCATAGCATGCCGCATCTTGGGTCAGTCGTGGAGTCCAACTTTGGAATTAAGCTCTGAATGTTAAGGTAGGCGCGTATACAGACACGGCAGCCCCAATAACCAAATGACCTTTAAACGCAAAATGCGCTGTCAATAATAAAAATGCAACACACACGCTCGACAATCGCCCGAACATATTTTGTTTTTAATAAAAACAAAAAGGTGCTGCAGTCAACTGCCAGTTGTAGATAGAGATACAGAGATGTAGAGATGTAGAGATGTAGAGATGAGCCCGAGCTTAAGTCGTAGCCAGTGCAAGATGAGGCCGCAGCGCAAGATTTTTGCAAGCCAAACTGGTTTCCGCTTAACCAAAAAGCTGCAACGTATTTGTTGAACAAACAAAAAAAAAATATACACCTAAGTAGATAATGAGCTGCATTTATTTATTTATTTATTTCTACTGCCCAAAAACATGATCTCCAGTCACGCCAAAGCGTCGATGACGATGCTCAAAACTCGACCAATTGGACGCCTGCTACCCACGCGACGAAGTCGACAATACGATTATCTCTGTGATCAAACCTGCAGTTTAACAACTTCTAATAGTATTGCTTGTTCCTAAATGTTTACTCTATAATCTAGCTCAATCTGCATTGAGGTGCTAAACTGGCTCATCATTCAAGAATTCAATTGAACGACTTTGACTCGCTTAGAGAAGCGCTTACACTTCTCAAAAGATCGAAAAAGTCTTTTGAATTAGTTTACATCATAGTATATGCAAAAAAGTAAACATGTAGCTAGAAAATAATTATGAACTGAAATGTTGAAAATGTTGTGAAATATAAAATTAAGTTGAATAAATTTAATCACCCCATATATTAATTAAAAAATTAAGCTTTTATTTCATCAAATTAATGTTTATTTTTCCTTGGCTAAGATTATTAAAATATCTACTTTTTCACATTTAAAACTTAATATTATCGAAAAATAAAGATACGTTGTAACAGAGAGGAGGCTAGATGGGAGTATTCTTTTTATTCATTGCCACCTAAAGTCCGTAAAACGATAGACACTTTCTTGTACCTGATGTAGAAGTGTACTTAGATACTTTTGATACATATTAGACCAAAAAATGCTGTCTAATTTCCCAACAACTCGCATTCGGTATATGTTAACTAATTTTTTTGGCAAGTGTATTGCATTGACTTTAATGACATTATCAAATTGCGTTTATTTAAAGCAGTTAAGTATCAACAAAGTGTGTTAGTAGTCATTATAAGCTATTAAGAATAAAGTGAGTGCTATTCAGTTACACTCAAATGAAACATGGACGTTACGACTTTAGCATTAGGAAGTCACCCCTAAGAAGCTAATTGTTGAGATGACCGTCAGGTCAGTTTAGATACTTATCCATCCGCCTATTAATTGTTGTTTTTGGCATAATGGCATAGCCTCTGAAAGATACCCAAGTAGAGGTACAGATGACAAACGGACTATCAGACAAACATGTGGACAGCGATTCGATGCTGTTGATGACAACTTCAACAATTCGGGTCATAACTTGCTTTGCACGTCTGCTCTCAGAGGCAATGACACTTGGCGACTTGCTGACATTTTAAATTCGTCATTGTGACAAAGTCTTTGAAAAAAACAGAAAATCCATTTTATTGCAGATATTCAAAAGTTTCGGTATAGGAAAGAAAAGTTAAATATGTTTTCCGTCATATCATTGTGCATCCGCAGAGCTTGCAACATGCAAAGTCGCAAACACAATGATGACTGAAACTCTATTATTCAATCAGCAACATAGTCGAAGGATGTGTTGTTGCTGGTGTTATGGATCGATCAGTGGACAATACATGGGCATAAAATTGATTATAATTAATTACTAAACTGGCTTCACAAATTAAAGCACCCGATATCCATGACATGGGCCAGTACCACTGTGGATGGCGCATCGTGTAGATTCTTCTAATTAGATTCAGATTCTAGACATATTTAGCACTCTAATGTGATCCATTCAAAATCTGAAAATTAGCAACATTAAAAATAAACCATACCATACTAGTTATTGTTCGTCTTTTGTTTTCAGTGCGGAAATAATTTGTAACTTATATCAGAGCAAATATCGCATTTAATTAGCGGTATATATTATATAGCACTCTTGACAGCCATAAATCGTACCATTCAGGTGTTTAGGTAATAAATGATCCTCTGCCTACAACTATGTTTGTATATCTTATCCTAGTAATTAAATACCTGCACGCCCCGACGATTAAAATTGAAATCAACTCTTAAGCATAATTTTTTTTGGTCAACAAAAAAAAGCTGAAATGCCTGAAAAGAATAGGCTTGCCGAATATTTATAATGGTCAATTCAACCACGTTTTCCGACTTGTCTTACACACATTGAGACACATAGATACAAAGATATATTTTAATTTTGCGGATCTTTATAGAAACCGCATAAAATACATTTATATCTAAGTTTTCAGTAAAATGTCGAGTCAGTCAGACCGTCAGTTGCGTCAGCAAATCAGAAGAATACAGCTTTTTTGGACATCTTTAATTGTGCTTATGATTTATGCAAATGTATCCTTTATATAAACAAGCTCCAAATGAATCTACATACTAGTCAAGGCAGAACAAATTTTATTACTTGTCAAGCTGCTTTAGATTTATATTTATGTAAAAAAGCGAATCAACCAGACAACAACCAGACCAACTAGTTCGGCATCACATTTCAAATCTTCGTTAGTTTTTTCTATGTTTGAGGAAGTCCATATATACAACTACATATGTTATGTATATACAGAGCGGTTGTGTGTTAATATAGAGTATGTATGTATATGCAATCGATCGTGGGGAATTGGATTAATGCGAAAACAATAGATTTTTATTCCTCTGATATTCTCGAGCTCTTGTCAAAAAAGAATAAAAACAAAGCATTTGTTCAAGGCCTTATGAAAGTAAAGATATTTATATTTTTATGTAAATTTATACAATTAAATATAATTTTTATATAACGTTAAAGCAATTGAAATACCCGATTTAGAAATGAACAGTAAAGTTTAAGATTTTGCATCATTTCATTCATTTTTTTTTTTTGTGAAATAATTTATTTTAGCTAATGTTTAAAATATTTCGCCGTTCAATAATTACTTTTTCAATTTTTTTCTTTTTGCTTTGACAGTTATTTTAAGGTAATCATTTGAAACCTACTTCATTTGGTCTTGTTTATGGAAACAATTAAAAAAAAAAGTGGGACTTTGATTTTGTTGTTTTTCGACTTATGTAATTAGCAATAGAATAAATCGTGCTAATATCCATAAATGTACTTCATACATATAAATTAGTTGACATTCGAAATTTTAATCGATAATATGCATACAAAAGTCAAACAAACCTTATTCTAGTCGCTTTATTGTTGTGCAATTGCTGTCAGTCAAGTAACGAATTGAATTTGTTTTTAATAATATGCACAGGTTACTAACGGTGTTTTTATTATTATTATTATGTTATTATACATTTTTGAAATACAGCTATAATGTATGCCATTATAAAATTTATTAAGTAGCTGTGAAATTTCGTACAACAACAAAAAAAACATAGAACGTAGTCGACGACTTTTTGGCAAGTTCACAAAAAAGGTATCCCAGAAAACGTGTTTACCCCAACAACCAGCAATTAATAAGTCACATCAAGGACAATGCAAGACAACCACAACCAGTTTGGAATGGGCAATTTATTGTCCCAATTGCCGGCCATTGGCATTGAAATCCTTGTGCCTGGCCAATTCACTCTGCACTGGCCTGGCTGGCCTGGCCTGAGGGTCACATGCCCGGGATCTGTGGCGGTGTCGGTGACGGTACTGAGTATGCGGCAGATTTTTATCGGATTCCGCGAAACCTGTTACTCTCAGAATCAATTGTGGAGAATTATGTAATAATTTACACGCCTTTAGGTCAACAGAAATTCAAGCAGATGATCGTATAAATATATCAGGCGTAGAATATAATTATAATTAAGCAAGAGAGTGCGTTAAACACTTGGCCAAAATGACAGATGTCAAGTAGTCATTAAAATTTTGATTGAGCCAATTATTCAATTGACTTTCAAAATGATTCAAGAGCAACTCAGACCTCAACGGAAGGTGCGCAACTTGAAGCTGATAGTGAAACAGAAACGGAATCAGATTTGATTTATGGTCATGCACCTCAGAGCCCAAAAAGCTCGATTTCTGGGCTGGTAAATTAGCCTAGTTGTATACAAAAAAAAATAAGAAGAAGCCAAGTTTTAAGTGCAAATCAAGCCAAAA
The DNA here is from genome assembly GCA_037043535.1 of Drosophila putrida. Lineage (NCBI taxonomy): Eukaryota > Metazoa > Arthropoda > Insecta > Diptera > Drosophilidae > Drosophila > Drosophila putrida. The sequence goes on from JBAMBI010000934.1 coordinate 2,696,944, forward strand.
AATTGGAGCAGCTTCGTTCACACGAGCCGACGGACACAAGGTTGTTAAGTTAAGTGAACTGTGTTCCAAGTCAAAACAAAAGCAAATTAGAAAAATATACATAAACTATACTGATATAAACATAATATGTATCTATATATGTATGTAATGGAAGGTTCAACTGGCTGCTTAACACATTCTGCGCGTCTTGGCCAAATTTGTGCGAGCTACGACAAATAAAAATCGAAAATTAATTTTTAAAAAACGACTAACTGAACGGGTTATTTAATTTTAAAGCGAACTTGTTTCTGTTTCTACCAAAATATATATACATAAATATATAAATATATATGTTTGTGTATACATCTCACAGATACAAATGTATTTGTATAGCCTTACACAGAAATGCTCTGAGACGACTTGAAGTTCTACGCCCAAAAAATTACAAGTTTCGCATGCAAATTTTCAAGTTTGGTTTTTGTGTTTCCCACTTTTAAAAGCTTACATATTAAATTCAATACGATTTTATTGATCTCTACTGTTTGCGGTTGAATTAATTTAAAGTTTAAGCTCGACGCCTCTGGCAACAAACATCTCAGAACGAATTATCTGTTAATGAGGTTTAATTTTGAGCTCCGCATAGAAGAAGATGTAGGAAAATATATATAGACAACTGCAACTCCTTGGTGGACATCCGATCGCTCTGCCAAAACTCTCACCATTCATGTTAGAAAAATAAGATTAAAAACTTACCACCCACTCGATCTTCCAACTAGAGTGCTTTTGTTAATATAAAACTGTATATAATGTAATTTGTAATATGAATAAATAACTTATTGCTCAGTACCTAGTCTTTGTCCTTGTCACCTATTTTTTATGTTTACCCCTGAATACAAAACCAGATTAACTTGTCCCAAAAGAAACAGAAAGCTTTTAAATAAAAAAAAATACTATACATAGATAAGGTGGATGTACTGCCATAAGTATGCTATAGAAGATGTAGAAATATATATACTTGTATAATCATAAACATGCCTGATACTATACAGATTGAGAGCTATAGTCTCGCCCCAGTCTCCGATAAGTCTGGTTTGTCAGCTGAAGGTTATTGAGACAAGTTTTTAGCTCTTCTACGTGTGTAGCATCAAATTAAAATCAAATCGAGATAATATAAGTAAATAAAATATAATTTTATTTTAAAGCAAAGGCTGTGGCCACAGATCGCAACGTTTTTGTTTTGAGAGGCCAAAGCCACATAAAATGGGCGCCTAACTATTTATTAGCTTTAATTTGAATTTCGTTTCGTATAATGCTGCGAACAAAACTCGTTGAGCCGCTTCTGCAAAGATGCTTCTAAAAATTTCACAAAACTACAAAAAAAAACTAAAAAGTAGAAACAACAACAAAACAACATCGAACTAAAAAATCAAGTTCACCTCGAGTGTATCAAATTTGTATAAAATTCATCAGTCAGCAAATACGTCAGCTGGAAATACTCACATGCTCATATATACGCACACAATCATATATGTATGTGCATACATATAAACACATGTGCTTTAAAAGCCACAACATTTCTACTGTTATGCAAAATAGAGGAAGCACTGCGGTCGCAGTGCCAAAGCCAACTTCAACTTCAAAGATACAAAGATACTCATGCACGTACGAAATACGTATTTCCATCTCGATGATCACTCGCAAAGTGTACCTGTTGAGCATCGATTAGCATTAGCATTTTAGTATGAGTATTAATGATTTTAACTAATATCTCAAGACATAAATCAGTCACATGTTTATCAATTGGATATGGTCTCTGCTATTCGATGTTGGCTTCTTCCATCGGCAACAATTTTGTATCTTGAATAGTTATAACATTTGCACACATTAATTATTATGTCTTTTATGCTTGTAGACAATATGTTTAATGAATCTCCATTGTTTATACAAAGCAGCACATACACTTTTTCGCTTATTAGTAATTATAGTTTTGATACTGCAACCGTTGAAACATTCTCAAAAATATTGTTGATTTCATGTGAATCAAGTTTAAAGGCGAATAAACATTTAAAAAATTTGGTTGAAACTGTGGGCGTAATTGATATTTATTGATTTACCGTTCTGCAGTTTGCGAAAATATCTACCTGATTACTGTTAGAAAATAAATTTACAAACTTGGTCAAGTTGCTCTTCAAGTTGATGATATATATTAAGCGACCAATCCTAGTTTAAATTCGATTGCTCTGATGCCCATAAAGATCGCATGTATAGTCATTGTACAAGGTACTGTGATTTTGTCACAAAATGTGTACCGCATTCAATGAAGCGGGGCAGACCTTATAGTTATATATACTCTGGATCAGTTTGTAGAGCTTTCCGTCTGCCTGTTTATTCTGTATGTCATTTTATATGCAATCTTGTCTCTCAGTTTTAAAGCTATCTCGCTAAAACTTGGTAAGGGTCCATCAAGAGTGGGCTGAAAAATGGAATATTGACACCAATGGCAGCAGGTGTGCAAACTTGGCATTCGTCAAACGACCAACGACTTCAGGAATCATTACTATGCGAGGTTTTATACTTGAGCATAAGACGTCCCATAATTACCTTGGCGTTATACTGGATAGAACGCTGAACTTTTAAAAGCACACAACTACGGCTAATGCAAAAGCTGGGAAATTAGCTTGACTGCTTGCTCTTTTCCAAATATGCTGTCTTTGTACAGAAAGGTCACAAAATATTGTAAAAGAATTGGCTGTCACCCCAGCCTTCTGGCGAGACGACTATGAAGTAAACCTACAAAGAATAGTCTTAAAATGTGCCATTGGCAAGACCTCCCCACGAGAAGCCTTGCCATTAGAAATATGTTTACTGTTTACATATGAGCAAATCCCAGAAACAAAAACGCGTCGAAAAACGAAAAATTAATCAAAAAGTTACATTTTGTAACATTTTTCTTTAAAAACGTATTTATGTTATTTGTTTAAATTTACAAAAAAAAATTAAAAACGTGTTCATGTTATTTATTTAAGGTATTTACAAAAAAAAATTTTTGATGAGCAATCAAATTAGGATTATTTCTTATCAAAATAAGAATCTGGACAAATCGGTTTTTTAATTTTTTTCCAAAAAAGTTTAGGTACATTAATTTATAAATAGAATAACAATCACTTAATCTTAATGGAAAAAATTTTGAGTGCACCACATATTGAACGACACTATGGACTATAAGCTTTTTTAACTCCAAATAAGTTGTCTTTGCAGTCTAATATGCTCAGCTTTCTTTAAGATATTTAATTTTATATGGTTTTTTATGCATATGTCGCTAAAAATTACAAATTAATTTGATTCTATGCCTTTCGTAAGTGTATTTCAATTTTTCTAAGCACTATACAAAAGTTGACTGTATAGAATCTTTCAAAAGGCGAAAAAAAATTTATATAAATATAATTTATAAATATTATAGAAATATTATATACAAATTGTATGATTAAATAAAACAAATAGTTTTAAAAAGCAATTTTCACACAATTTTGAATGTTTCGGACATTTGGTAGACATTTAGTTTGCATACTTTTAGGACGTGCGATTTTTCTTTTATTATTTTTGTTTGTTTAAAATTTGTAATTTTATTTAACAGGCATTCTGTACCTTCAGATTGACGTATACTTTTTTATATAGCTGTGATTTAAATGTCATATTTATGGAAAACCTTATCCAATTTCCATGAGGATTGTCTTCATTATAATAATTTGAAACGAAAATTAATATTCTGCTTTCCTTATATGGCAAGGAGTTTGTCAATTAGTACACAAACAAAATAGATTTACAAGTTTTCTAAAAGCAAGTAGTACCTGACACACCCAGCTTTATGACTAGTTATAAGGAAACTAGTATATAACAACATGTTCAATGACTAGTTAAAAAGCAATTTATAACTGTCTCTTTAAGACTGCCTTACGAGTAGTTAAAATAAAATGGGAATGCAACTAGTAACAAGGTGATTACATTTGGGTGACTTGAACAATCTCTGTTTTCAGCTCGAACAATAAAGAAATAGTTTTATAGTTACAATAAAACCAACTTGAATTTGACTGGTTGCAAAAGGACTACACTAAGGCTAGTTAACCATCAGAAAATTTTTGGGTTTGTTTTCATTTGTTTTCATATATTTTTGCTTGAGTAAAAATGTATTTATTACAGCCCAACGGATAGTATCTGGCTCTGAAGCTTTTGGTGAAGTTTTAATTAATATTTTTATCATTTTCAGTAACTGTAATATTTGAACTGTAAAATATTTTAAACAAATACAAATAGTTTTAACTCTACATTTATTTAAATTGTTCACCCCTTCAAAAACTAGCTCCCTTATCAACAGCGTATTTATAGAAAGGAAGAATATACTTCAGTATCAGGCTAGTTTGAAAGCAACTAATTACAAGAGTTAAGGTTTCTTTTAATTTCAAATAAATTTAACACATTTATGTTTATAAATTACTATTTGTATGTTTTATTACATCGATTTTGTGATCGTTGTGTAGTTCTCTTAACAATTAAACTCAGTATATTAGGACACTGTCAAACTAATACAAATAACATATATATATTTAAATGGTTAGTATATAGGTTCACAGACACACAGATACAAGGACCTCAAATACATACAGTCATACACGCATACTAAACATTAAGCTTATCTACTTGAAATCCTCCAACGATCACGCTTCTTACCATGAATGACAACATAATTTTATGTAAGTCAAAAATTGCTTAGCATTTTAAAGGATTTACAGTTAAACTTATGCTAGACTTTTATACTTTCTATGTACAAATAAAAACTAGATGATACACTTTGCATATGCATATGGGCATAGTTCGTAATTCGTTAACTTAATCTAACAATCTGCTTTTAGTTGTATGCAGATTCAGATACATTTATTTTGGGTGCAACAAGTCTTTTGAATGTGAATGCTTCGTTTGCGATTGCGCTTACGATTGAGGCCTGGTCACAGTTTACAGCTCCGTCGAGTACTCCTCAGGATTAACATTGAACTTGCGCCAGCATATGTGATCGCCCGCAGCCGCAGATGTGGGCGGAGGTAGCTTGGTCGTATTCACATTGACTACGGAGCTGGCGGATCGCTTGACGTGATTAGCAGGCGGATGTAGCGCCGGCGCTAGGGGCAGGCAACCCGTGGATCGACCCAAGGGATTACGAGACATGACCGAGTTGGCATTTCCATTTGCCTTGGTATTGCCATAGCTAATGCACTCATTGGAGGGCGAAATCTCGATGCGAGTCGAATGATTTCCACTACCGCCATCCGAGAGCCGTCTGATGTACACCACCTCGCGGTGCTTCTCCACAGTCGTTGGTCCAGGTGGAATGTGGGTTAAAGTCTGCGGTTGGGCCATTTGACGTGCACGCTGTGAGTATCTCATCAACTTACTATCACTGGCCTGGAATGGCACATACTGCTGTGTGATGCCTGGAAACTTGTCCACGCTGATGTCTTCCTCTATGGCCGAGTCGCCGAACATGGAACCACTGTAGTTGGGCGAACTGTTGCCCGGCGTGGAGGACTTCCAATGTGTCTGGTGCTGATGTGGAATCTGCCCATTTATCCCAGACTTCTGGGCACACGAATATTGACCTTTTTTAATGGAGTGAGTGTAATCTCGTGTTCCACGGCGACGCAATGTGAAATCACGACGTCCGGTATCCTGACAGACCGAACGCCATTGTTTCCACGAATGACGAGCCAGTGGATCAGCTGGACCCCATTCCTTTGCTGGTTTAGAGGCCTCGCAAATCATTCCAAAGAAATTATACTCCACCTGACGGAAGATCTGCACACAAGCAATGATGAGGATCACAGCCAAAGCGAATAGTATGGGGGCCCAGCGGGGTAAGTAAATTGCCAGTAAATCATCCTGATCATCGTCGGCACACCACCAGACAAGTATTCCGGTAAGAATAGCCGGGCAGCTGAACCACTTCCACATCCAGACGCGACAAATAGGACGTCCAATAGAGAATTCAAGATCCGTGTAGATATTTTTAGCGCCATAAATCCACGTAATAGCGATCAGCTCAAATACCAAAGACGTTATAGCCAAGGTGCCCACAACCCGACTGTCCAGGACACGCGCTATTATGAATTTGGGAGCTGCAAAAGACATGACAGCCACCACCAAGGCTATCAAGCAGATTACATAGTTAGGACGCCGAGGAATTAGACGCGTCGAGGTGTACAACGCAACGGTGATGGAGACAAGAGCGGAGAGGATAACAAGTGCATAGATGAGCGAAGGAATAAGATGATGCATCAGCTCGCTTTCCGTCTGAGCGCCACGGACAACACGATCATAAATGGCAGTCAGTGGCTTCAGTTCATTCATAAAGCCACTATCCGAAGCATCAAACTGCACCATGAACAAAGTCACGGCAATGGCATTGATCAGCAGATTGAAGCACAGATACACAATAGATGTGCGCACTGCATCGCCCTTATAGAGGAACTTTCCCGTCAACATCGGCAATGAACCGAAACCGCAATTGACCGAGAACAACACCTGCATTAGAGCATTAAACCAGATGTTGCTCTCCGCCAAAAGGCTACTGTGATAGGGCCACAGCTTCGGAAAGTAATGCTGAGAGAATGAATTACGCACTTCCCAGCCAGTCAAGGCACAGAGCAGAAACAATCCTGTCAAGCCATAAACAAATAGACTACGCCTCAGGATCTTGCCATTGTGGGTGCTGGAATGAGAAAGGATTAGTGTTAAATGATGTTTAGCAAGTGGAGTTGCTAATACGCACCACAGCATGACCACAATCCAGAGACCAATTAAGCCAGCTGCCAGCAGGCCAAAGTAAAGTGGATTACGCCAAAAGGGCATCAGAAAGGTCTGTTGCAAGCACTCCTCTCCACTGTTTCCAGTTACCGAGTAGCCGTTCTAATTAATTAAATAAATATTGTAATGAAATAATATTTTATTTTATTGTTAGTAATAACTACTTACCATGTTCAGCTTTAGAGTTCCAGCACATTCCCGAAATGGTATTGCATTTGAGGCAAACATTCCTATATAGCCAAGGGCAAGCACAGCCTGAAGTGAAACCCAGATAGCCGACAGCCACGACGCAAAGCGACTTATAATACAGGCCCCTAAATGATAATGGGAGAAAAGAAAAGAAAATGGTATATAAATTTTCGGCATTCTCGAATAATCAAAGTTATAATCGCATTGGGTTATCTTTACTCGCACAGAAAAGAATACTGTGAACTGTGTAAGTTAAGATTCATGTGGGATTACAAATTGACTTCAAGTTTTAAATTAAGAAACTATTGCAAATACTTGTGGTTGCTGAAATTAAATAAATTTCACAATGCAAATTGTTATTATTATGACTTAAATGGCATTGCATTCGATATATTGCTGAAATGTAAAAAAGGGGCGATACAACGAAGGCATTCCTCTGCAGCACCCAGCATTATGTGTATTATACTGAGGTCTTTTCGAAGGTGTTGTGTCGTAATTTGCAGTTTTCATTTTTGCTTTTTGCCATTATTAGTATGTTGCTCATATTGCTCATTTTTGAATCGTTTGTTTTTCTCGTTACAATTTGTTTTTGGTTTATACTTTTGTTCATTTAGAATTTGCCTTAAACGTCTCTATGGTTATTTTTTGTGGACGCGCCGCACCATCAACTTCCCTGAAGGCGGGCTGGACATATGGTACCATATCCATGTACACCACAACTTAGGTGAGGAGCAGGACTTAGCAGACTAAGCAACCACGTCTGCAGCTCAGATGTTGCTGTTGTTCTTATTTGTGTTATCTTGGAGGGGGGAGGAGCCAGAGAGAGCCCAAAGAGCCCGGGCTCTCTTCCCAGCCGGCCCTTGGGCCGTATGTCGGCATTGGCGCGCCAGCGATTACACGAACGGGACACACACACCAATGCATTTTGAAGTTTTTAATATTTTTTTATGTTTTTTTTTCAGAGTTTTCATTTTGTCCTGATAAACACGATGATGATCATTACCTACTAAGTCACATTTAAGTTAGTTCGTTTTTTTAGTGTATTTTTATGTTTTTAAGTTTTTTTGTTTGCATTGATATTCTCTTGGTCTGATAGATTTTCTTTTGTCATTATTTTATCTTTGCGTTTCGTGATTTCTTGTTTAGACTTTTTGTTGTTTATATATTTTATATATAAGTAGTTTGCTCCTTTGCATTTGCATTTGCATTTTGCGAATTGCATTTGCTTTGTTTTTGCTTCAGAGTTTGACCAAAGTTTGCGTAACTTATCTGCTTTGCCATCCAACGGACACAATTTCAGATTTGGGTTAACGGGATGTGTCCAACCGTCGTCACTGCGAATGCACGACCGCCCCAATGATCCCAAAGCCGTATTCGGTATTTATGCTTCAACATTTGGAACAACAACTTGAGAATTATAAATTGAAAAGTGCAATAGTTGCAGCTTTCGCAATGAGCTTTAGTCCTGCCAGGGGGTTGCACTGCACAGCTTTCAGTTTAAGGGTTGATTTCGGCTGTGCAACCCAAAACCCACCTGTTGCCATGTGCAACATTAATGGCCAGAGAGAAAACCTGTTGCTTACCTTTGAATATGGGCGAGGCTCGCCATGTATGTGCCGCCCCTTGACCGAGAAACTGCCCCAAAGCTATTTCGAGCAATATCATGGGCAGACCGACTAGAAACAGCAGTATCACATACGGCACTAGGTAGGCCGACCCATACTGATCCAGTTCACGTGGGAAGCGCACCACATTCGCATAGCTGACGTTCAGACAAATGCAAAGCACAAGGCCACGGAACACCGAACATTTTGTCTGCAATAAGATAAAGAAACAATTTTGTTAAACATTTCAAGTAATATGTAGGTTCCTAAGATCTACAGACAAAACACCTACAATACAAATTCGTTAACATTTCCGGTACTTCCGCTTTCGAATTGTGTAACTTTTATTTTCTTTTACCTATTTTATGTTATGTTTATCTCTTACGGGTAAAAAACAACACTCGCGAACACTCAAATATCTCCCTTTTTGATTGGTTCTTACATATTTGTATACATTTATCTGTCTCGTAATGAGCAGCAAAAGAAAGTAGCGCCCCTTTATAAAGGTCTGTGAAGAGGCCAAAATGCCGACGCCTGCGAATATGTACCGCATAAGCCCATTAGATGCGGGGGAAAACACCACCAACCACAGAAACCACAGCAACAGCAAAATAAGACAACAACAGCTGTAAATACTTTCAAAAACGAAAAGGCAAAAATAAAAGAAAATATACAACTTAAAGCTCGAAGCGCAAAATCACAACAACAACAAAACTTACATATATAGTATATATATATATATGTATAAATTCGCTTGGCAGTGGAACGTTTTTAAGTGAAATTCATTCAGTGACGCTCAGTTATCCGGACAGACTGACAGACTGACAGACATCGTGACGATGAAGTAAATGTAGTTAATAAAGCGCAAAACCACACAGTGAAAATGTAAACAAAAAGCCAAACGCCGAAACAGTCCAACCTCAAGCATCAGTTGAGGCTTCCATTGGAACAAGTTGGGCCAATTATACGAGTACTCATAATCTGTCTATAAGCAAGTATTAATAAACATATCATGTGGCGTATCTCGCATAGCATGTCCCGTATCGACAAGCCAAGCATAAAGTTATTGCATTTGTTTAAAACGATTTATAATTTAACATTATTATATTGTAGGTGCATAGATATTTTAAACTTACTTTTCGATAATAACGGAAGGGCACATCCTCATGCACAACATATAGATAATCGGCTAGATATTTTGTTGTAGGTATTTCCATCTTTGGACAGATTTTATATTGTTTATAGGTGCAAAAGAATTTGTCATTTTCTTGCATTTGATATTTGTTGCATAAAATTCAAATGGATTTTTGGTTTTGCTTAAATTGAATTTCAAATTTTAGCTAGTTAAATTGCTATAATATATGTATATGTTGTATTAAACAGTCCATAAAAATTTTAAAAATGACCAGTAAAATGTTATTAAATTAAGTTCACTTTTACATAGCACGTTTCATTGCAATTGACAACATTCGAATTCAGATTCAACAATTTAATTTAAGCGCCATATATTTCCATGGAATATCTTTTATGTCAGACTACCAATAATATGAAAACAATAACAAAATAAGCTAAGAAGTAATAAAAAGCAATGACATAGTAAAGAGATTTATAAAGAGATATTCAAAACCACATACGTATGCATATGAAACAAGCTATCGCGTTACGACAACGTCGCTTTAAATATTAATTGGCAACACCTTCATTGCTTAGCCCTGAACCGCTTATTGAATGTCTTTTGCGAATTTTTAACGACAATCGCATCGTGTATCAGCGATTTCAGTGATTTTTGTTGTTGGTTTTCAACGTCATTGGCAAGAGTGACATCCGTAAACATAGACGAATACGAAGACGACGACAAATCGGTAAATTGTCATTAGATATGAACTGTAGGCATTATCATTACGATACACGAAACATCGAAGACATGCTGACAGCACATTACACACACGGCGTATGAGTAATGCAACGAAGTGCAATCGACGCTGAATTGGTTTCGCATTCACACACTGGCAAATACGCTGCATATAAATCGTTTGTTTGAATCATTTAAATCGTATTCACTCGGAAATTGCATTGGTTACGCGAAGCGATCGCCACTCATAACTGAAGCAGCGCCGTGAAGCGACTGCACCGCCGAATACTCGACGAAAATTGCGAGGCGCATTGGCTGAATTATGATTGGAAAATCGAATGAGACACCGAAAACGAGTTTTTCATTAATGAGTGTGCGCGCCGCTGACGCCGTTTTATGGGCTTTTCTTCTTTCCATCACAATAAAACAGACTCACAAACACTCACTCGAATTGGAGTTAAAGCTGTTGAGGTTGCTGAAAGCTGGCGGTTTGAGGGGAACTTGTGAGACACTGGGGGCGACCACACGTACCGTGCGAGCGAGCATGAACCGAGCTGCTCTCTCATTAATGCAGAACTGACGATGACTAGGCGGGCGCGAGCCTCTAAAGCGTGGCTTTCTATCGCACAGTCGCTGCGCAAAGTTAGCGCCCAAGAGCCGAACAAATCCGAATCCGAATCAAGCCGAGCTTATACTTCGCTTCGCGGGTAGCGCTCGCCATTCCGCACCAGGCACGCATCAGTGAATTCTCCTCAACCAAATTCTCTGAGTGTTTTCTGATGTTTTCATATATCTGTTTAATACAAATCTTCTATGCTTTTTTTCAAGTTTTTTTCTCTCATCTTCTAGATCGAATCTTCTGTGTATTTTTCACTAGTAAACGCCCACGCGGTGCGGACTCCCAGATCATCTAATTGAAAGTTCTGCCAAGTGTCGCGCATTTCGCATGTCGTGGGCATAATTAACTTAAGGCAAGAACAAGCGGACCGAGCAGGAAGTAGTCTAAGGCAAAGAGAAACTCGTCTATTAGTTCTGGCCATTGCGATGTATTCTTTTTTGAATGCTTGTACTTCTTCTCACAGTTAAATTAAATTTCATTTTAACACGTTCTAAGCAACAACACAGACACACAATCTTATAATTTTTATAATTATTATGTAAGCGTGCAAACGCAACTGGCGCATCAACTCGAAACTGAACCCTCAATCGAGACAGAGTACAATAACAAGAACGAGAACGAGAATAAGAATAAGAATTAGAACGAGATCGGGTTCGGGTTCGAGTTCGTGTCTGCGCACATAATTAACAATACTCAGTGCGCACCTCAATAAATAAATAAAAACGAACAAACTAAGATCAGTTTAAGTCGTAGACAGCGCTTTAATACAAAATCAAAATAATACTTTATTGTTTTGATATTTGAAATTACACACCAGTTAAATACGTATGTAAATTTAAATATGAAATCGTCAAATCGATTCTTTATTAGCCCTCTTTTGACTCTGGCCATAATCAAATCTTGCAACGGAAATGTCGACCTATTGGACAACGTATTGATGGATTTACTGAGCTCGGCCGAGAGCGTGACTTTCCTGAAAGCTGTTTATGTGTTTGATAAGCATTAATTACCCTACAAATTCATAATTTGTAACCAACTGGACTTTTTACACCTTCGTGTATAGAAAATTGTGAGATGAAAATAATTCACTAATATGTATTTCGAGTAATGTATTTAATGTTTTTTAATAATATTTTTTATTCGAGTAACACATTTTCAATTCTCTATAGAGAATTTACTACATACTTTCCTTTTATAAACTAAAGTTGTGCGTTTTATAGGGAAATCTCAGAGTCGACCAAACCAGAGTTGATTATGCCTGGTTGTCAGGTTGTGTCTGCATATTGTGAAATACTCGTAGAATTTTTATTTTTGGCCTTACGTTTAGCATTCATAATTGCTTTATTTTCATAAGCTTTTGGTGGCTTTTTCAGATTTGTGTGTTTGGCATTTCAAATGGACAAAGTATCCGTTGAAATTTTGCTTCATTTGAAAATAATAATAATAAAATAATAAATAACGAGCCGGCAAAAGTAAAAGCGTGGGGCTGACTGACCAATTGAAATCTGAGTCGAGAATGAGCCGAAAACAAACAAACTGTGGCCTTAAAATAAGCCTTTCATTGATTTTCTAATTATATAGAATTGGTTTTGAATGTAATTTTTATGTAGAACCCATAGAAACAGCATTAAAGTTTTTGGCCTTCTATTTCATTTATAGCCGGACAACAATTACGAGCACCATTTTATAGATGTTTTTATTTATGCGTCTGCGCTTGTCAATTGTACGGGGCTCGACATGAAATTGGAGTGTGAAAATGCGCCCACAATGCATGCTGAAATTGATGACAAAAGACGCCTGGAAATCTTTTGTCAACAGATTGAATAAGACACGAACGCTTTCAAAATTCGCTTGGACAATCTCTTTGTGTCTTGGCTACTTACTTGAAAAGTTGTTAAGTATAGTGTAGGGATGCATCTGGGGGCACTCGAGCAATGCGGTTTGTCTGTCTCTCTGTGTGTCAGTCGCACTGTGACATGGCTATTGTCTTACGATTTTAAGTTCGTCTCGCCTAATCAGTAGCAAGTGAAAGGAGTTGTAATCATGAAGCCATATAGCTGCCATATCGCCAACTCGCCAACTCGCCAAGTGCTTCGTTACACCCAACCCGGTAGCGCAGTGTAGCGCAGCGTTGGGTTTCTCAATTGTCGTTACTCCGTTTGGATTCTCTGTCTGTACACACATATACCTAAATTCTGCTGTCCACTGGCCAGTGGTCACTACGCTGAACAAGCTACTTGGCCACTTTCACTGTGGAGGCAGCTTTCAAAAGCCCATGTCTGCCAAGCAATTCTAATAACCGCCAATTATCATATTGCTTCCCACAACCGCAAAGCCAATCCAAATGGAGTCAGGCGCAAGTCAAGCCGGTTTTTTAATCACTTGGTATCAATGCAACAGCAGCATCAAAATGACGTCATCATTCAATTGACAACGAACCATATTATATGTATATCAAATCAGGCAGTCAGTCAGTCATGTAGCCAGTAAGCAGAACTGCTAGTCCACAAGTCAACCAATATTACAATTTTGGGCTGTGCCTCTCTTAACGCACAAAACGTGCAACTGGCGTCGCGACGCTAAATTTGCACCGAAAGTACAAGTCGAGGAGTTGCTGCATATTTTTTCGTTTTGTTGAACTTGTTAATCAGCGAATTGGAAACGAAAAGGCATAAGAGATGAAGTAACTGATACAAGTACATGTGCTCTGTGTACAACACCAGCTTCACACTCAAACAGACATGAAGACTCAAAACACGAAGAGTAAGCGACGACGAGGCGGTTACCTGATTTTTGTTATTGTACAAGTCATTGCAAATCAGTCGGTTTATGAGTACTTGCATTCATATGCACATGTGAATAATTATTATATGATTGCGACTTAAGTATTTTTCAATGCATTCAGTTTATTTGCAACTAATTAAATTCAAGCTGAGAAAATAATAATATATGTATGTATGCATATAGTGCTTTGGTTAAATATTTATGTTAACCTTTTGACCATACAAACAAAAGACTTAAGCGACAAACTGGTGCAATCGCAGCCTTGAACTTATGCTATGCTCTTATGCACTAACTAAAGCAAGTGGAAAGTGTAGCATGCTTTTCGACAGCTACATATATTTCGGTGCAGACATTCGCTAACGTAACTGTGCTATGAAACTGTTATACAACCCGAAGCAATTGGAATTTAAATGAAAGAAAGCTTGGATTTCTGCGCTAAATTTAATTTTTTTGTGTATGTTTAAAAAATAAAGGAAAAAGAATATCAGCCCTAAGTGGGAACTTATTGTTATGACATATATTTACTAAATTCATTCTTACATTCTTACAACCAGTAAAAGACTTTTATCATTTTAACTAATTTAAAACCTTTGCAATTAGTTAAATTAAAAGAATCTTATTTAAAACGACGTTAGCATTAGATACAGAAGTCAGAATAACAACGTTTGTAATAAGAAATTTAGAACATTCCTGTTAAAACGATAAACTTAATTAAAATTAATTATCAGCACTGTGGCGTATTTTCAATTTGCACTTTGCACTCATTACTAAACAAGAATAACAAATGCAATTAGCACAAATTGTAGAATTGCCGCTAGACGCGGAGACTTTAAAACAATTGGACGCCCCTCGAGCAGCAGTGTAAAAAGCAATGATGGTCAGTCTAAGCACTAAAGTTAAACCCGTGTCTCACTAACCCAAATAAACGTCAAACTAATACCGAAACTTGTTTTATGATGTTGAGTATACAACCCTATAAACCAGGCGCATTAAACCAACAAACGACTTAAACAACAATCAACAAATTTCGACGGTGGACAAAACAAAGACAGTCCCGATTTTTTACTAACGACATTAAATTTATAAAGATGTCAACAAAGAGTTGTGCTATTTTTGCGCTTATCAAGGCCTGCCTGCAATACATGGATCGACCAAAGACCATGTGAAGATAAACAAGTTCGTCTCCATGCGGCATCATCAAAAATTATGACATACAAAAAATGTTAGAAACAAATAAAAAGTGCGAAAATTTACTCATTGGTAAAGTCAGCACGGTGGCAACACGAACAATCAACGGCCACGGAAGCTTACCGCTAGATAAGCCCTACCGAGATAATTCCCTATCGCACGTAGCCGTTATAAAGCTGATTGCAATGATCTTAAGCTAGTTAGGCGCCTCAATTGATCGATTCGAATGTTAAATATTCTCTTTTAGACCAAATCTTGGTTCTTGGGTCACGTACATTCCGTTGCGTCTCGTGAACGTGAATGTGAATGTCAGTGTGAGTAATTCATTCACTTATGACAAGTTAAGCAATGAAAACTGATAAGCAGATTCTGTTTAGCTTTTCGTGTTTTGCATTCGATAAGATACGAAAACAAACTGAAAATCTTCATTAATGTATGTATCACTATGAAGCAGGGGTTCTGGGAATTTTTTAAAAAGTTCGCTTGACTTTACTTGGGTCTTTAAAATTAATGTAGTCTGTGTGCTGATTACACGAATATTACCAGGAGCTAATAATAAAATGTTGCAGGTATTAAAAAGGCAATAATACCAGAACTTTATACTCTACCAGTTCATCAAATGTCTTGTATTTATAATTCACTTTTGGTCTAGAAGTCAGATGAAGTACCAAATATCGTTTGCAAGTCGCATTGTTTTTGTAGGATATTAAATTAAATGAAATTGCCTTTGTCTACAAGATTATCTGACAAATAAAGTTAATAGAGACATTAAATTGAATTGCCAATGATCAACTCTAATACTATAAATTATTAAGGCATACAGTGATTATGCAACTCTTGTTAAGGCATACAGTGATTATGCAACTCTTGCAATCAGGAACAGTAAAAACAGAAGTAAAAACCTTTTAGTAGTCTATACTTACAGACCCACAAATTATTTCTTCAATTGAAATGTTCTCAAGGAAGTCATGATCAAAAAGCTAATAACAACTCTTTGCCACAATCTTATTTATACATTATAACTAACAGATAAATGTAAATTTCAAAAAATAATGAAAACGTTTTATAAATATATAAATATATAAATTATGTAAATATATATTATATTCTAACCCACCTGTTGATTTGACTCATCCTCCGCAGCGGGCAACAGCTTAGCATTACTTGCGGTCGTGATGTTGTGTGCAGAATGTGCAGACGCCGATACCGAGACGGAGGAATAGTTTTTGGACACGCCATCGTGTAGATCGTGCTCATAGCCCTGTATATCGGTCAAGGTGTTGTTGCTGCCGCTCAGTGTTATAATGCCGCTGGAACTGATGCGCCCCGAGGTGGCTGTGGTACGACCACCGCCACTGTCTACTACACTGGACACCGTTGAGATGCAGCTGCGCGTTGTCTGTGGCGAGGGTGTTACGGCAGGCAGATCGGCATCCGCCTTGGCACGTCGCATATTCAGCCAGGACATGCGTTGGGGCTGTCGGCGATCTAAAGTTGCCGCGTTACTGACTCCTGTGGCGCCTCCAATGTAGATGCAAGTCCGCGCGTTACTTGACTCGCTACGAAGTCGCTGTTCTGCGTCAGGGCGTGGCAATGTCGCCATGCCGCCAGATATCTCTTTATAACTTTGTGTGACCATGGGCTTGACACTTCTGGGCAAACTTAGGTGGTCGGCGACGGTCTCGTCGCTGCAGCGATGTTTATAATTGCTGCTCATTGATTAGATCTGAGAAGGAGGCAAAGAGAGACGGAGAGAAGAAAAAGTGAGAAATTACTCAGATTTGTTGAAAACTTATTAATGGGTTCAAAGCCAAACCGGCTTCAATTCACACGAAACCTCAAAAAAAAAATATTTCCGCTTTTTAAAGATTTTACATTTTTCAAACGAAGTGATTCACATGTGGATTTCATGGGTTTGTTTATTGGAAACAGCGATTAGCATGCGAATGAAATCCAAGTTTGCAGAACAATAAGCCCAAATCTTAGGCAAGAGCGAGTGCCGAAAGTAAAATTCGCTATCGCTAAAATGATATATGAGAAAGTGAAAGCCGCAATTCTAAAGCCATAACAACAATGGATAAATTCGCCATATTATGTCCGATTATGACACTATGCCCGACTTTCATTACGTTCTTTTTTCTTTATTTTATTATATACAGTACAAATTGTGACAATAACTTCTGTTGCGAGTTTCACTAAACTAAATTTAGTCAACTGCATTTGATCTCTCTCTCTCTCTCTCTCTCTCTCTCTCTCTCTCTCTCTCTCTCTCTCTCTGAAAGTCGGAAAGTATATGACACATAATGAAAAACAGAAACGCGTAAACAAAGCCGTAACAAGCAACTGTGTAAATATAAAAGTTAAACAAAGAATGCTGCTCGACTTACTTAAACATATCATAGCTAAGTTTTAATATAAAAACATTCAATGTATCTGAGTTCTTAACCCATTATGTAATTATGTAGAGGATACTGCTTATTAGAAGTTGTTGATTTAGTAAAGTCTTTGCAATTTGGCATAATGATAGCACATTAACGTTAAATTTTTAGTAGATTATCATTTACTCAAATGTCGAGAGAAAGAATTTATATTATACGCAGGTCGTTGAGCTTTGTAAAAGCTTTGCAGCCCAGCATTGTAACATTTTAGTCTTATTTCTAATTTATCCTTGTATTGGCGATTTTGTAAGTAGTTAGTTAAGCTATCTAGTTGAACTATGCTAAGTTACATAGGAAATATTTTGGTACATCTCATTTCAATAATTATATGGTGCGAATTTGTAGAAGACCATTAATTTATTTATAAATTGCGTTGCTAATTCATTTTAAAGTATTTATAAAATTAAGTTCACATACGAACTGAATGAATCAGAAATTGGCTCATTATCAGATCACTAACTCATCCCTTAACTCTTTCTGTATCGTCAGAGTCATATTGTAACCCATTTACAGGTATATTTGCAATACTTTTCAACACTAAGCCATAGCTCATTCTAGTAGAACATTTCACCATATTGATTTGTTAACATATTGGTTGCAGCTTGTCAAGTTTTAATGTGTTAATAAAGCTTAGTATCTTCACGATATGTAAGTAATAAATAATAAGCAGGTGTTTTTAACCCATTTATTTAGATCACCTGTAACTTAATTATGAAGATCACCTGATCAATTATATATTAAATACAATTTATACAAATAAATACTTATATACAACATTAATTAAGTCAAGAGCGTCTTTGAATAATGAATTTTATATTTGAAGCAGGGTATAAAATACAATTTCGATGAGTGCCTCAAATGATGTCGTCTGACAGAGAGGTTAAACAAGAGTTGTGTCATTTTGTTAATGACTGTTATTTCTTGGCATTTTCTTTGCTTTTGTCTCTCCTCTCGTTTTGTCAAACAAAAGGCAAACATCTTATCGGCACGATGGCATATATTTTATCTGCACCTCAAAAACAAGCACACACTAAAAATAACAGCTCTTATCACAATCACTTGGAATGCACATTTTACAAAATAATTATGCACGCTTGCACAAATAAATGAGTTGAGCTCAAAATATCTGTAACCATAACTACAACAACAACGAAAAGCGGTGAGCAGCTTTTTATCATGAGTTCGTTGGCTTTGCTGACCACGAAACAGGCCAACGAGGCAACAAACAACAACAGCCTCTCCCCGTATTTGTATCTCAATCTTTTACATATTTCAAGACTGCAAACAGCGCTGGTTTGGAAAAAAATTACACTTAACGTCATTTAAACACACAAAAAATCTTTACGAGCTGACGTCGACGCTCTCTCAACGCAAATTAAGGCACCAAGTGGACGTCGGCGAATTTCGATTTCAACTGCTGCGGCTGTTTATTATTGAAAAATTTTGCAAACAAACGCGACGCGACTGGCGCCAGACACTGTGAAGATTTGCAAGCGATACAGATTGCATATACTCGTATATGAAGGTACAACTCTAGCTATAGATACAGATACAGATACAGATACTGATATGCATGCCGAAAGAGAAATGCCACATAATCGTACATTTGTTCGGGCCTTGACTCTCTGGACCGTTGGGACTTGGGACTTGGGCGTAAGTCAGTGTCTGGAACCGAAGTTGAATAAGGCGACAGTCCGTTGGCGGCATCTGCATCAAGTTACAGGTTATTAACAGGTAAATGCTGCAACTCGTACGTCATTATGGCCAACATTCATTCTGGACTTGCTTTTCTTTGTGCACTCAAATTGAACGGCGACAACGGAACAAGAAAACAACCAAACAACGAAACAACGAAACAACAAAAACAAAAACGAAAACTAAGTTTGACAGTGTTGTTGTAGTACTCGTACTCGCATGCTCTGACTTCTCGCATGATAAAGGTTCTGACATGCCAGCACCAACACCACCACCACCACCACTACAATCATTACCAGCAGCACCACCATCGGCAAAATAGACGCTAAAGCAACCGCGCGTAACCACAGCCAAGTCGAACTTCAACTCAAAATTCTATCCGACGAAGTGGTACCGCAACTGGGCCTAAACTCTGACACTGCCAAGTTGAAAATTAACACAGCACAGTCTAAGCTGCACTTGAGCTTGCCGGCGAAAATAAAGTGTTATTTTTATATTCTTTTTTTTTGGTAATAAAATGAAGCCAAAGGTTTAATTTAAGTTGATATTGTTCTGAGAAAAGCAACGCACGATTCTTAGAAAAGAATTAGAAGTTCACACTGCGATTTAAATATAAACCGATTAAATATAAAACATAACATTAACAGGGTGTTGATTGTTCATCAAAGATATAAAATGTATAATTTGACTATTTAATTAGCTAGACTGTCACTTTATTTTTTATAGAAAATGCTTACAAATTAGCTTTAAATTTAAAGAATGCTTTGCATAAAATTCCCAAAGAAACTCGTGACCATTTAAACCTATAAATACATGTATCCGGGAAACAGCTCCATGAATTTATTTTAACCTTTTTGGAGCGAAAGTCCACAGTTAACAGGTGGCTGAGTGGACTGAACCTGAACCTGAACCTGAACAAATGGTCAGACTGACAGATACTTTTTTAACAGAATCCCAGCAACTACTTTTAGAATTACAATTTCAATTAGAAGATTCATGTGTTTAATTAAAAGCACAACAAACAGCGAGTTGAAGTGCTTCTGTATGAAAGTAACTTTGTAGCTACATAGTATCTTAATATCTGTATTAAGTTTTTTATAATTGGAAGTCGGCTTTCGTGTTGGAAAGAAATGAAAGTAAAATAAGGTGAGATTGTTTGTTTGTTTCTGTACGATTGTTACTTGTGTTTATTGTTTATTTTGCTGTCAAGCGGGAAATAAACGAAAGTAAAAACAACAAAACAGAAACAAGTTCAAGATAATAGTGCATAATATCAGCTACGTCTATCTATGGAAGCTTTGTCAATCAATCAAATACAGATGCAAGTGACAATCATTTCACAGTCGGCTTGACACAATTTCTATACATATTAAACATATACATATATGTATATGCTCATGTCTGGTTGTATCTATTCTCGCTAGAGCCATATAGACAGATTATGTAAAGTGCTACGGCTTAGACCAAGACTAACAATACCGTTTACATACATATATAGTACTCTATACATATTAATAACATTCAAGATGCTAAATACAAGATATGAGTAAAAGTATATACATATCAGTGTTTATGTAAATGTTTCGCGTTGATTGCTTTTATTGATTGTTAAATCGAATGTAATTAAGCGGTGCCCATTGCTGTGGGACCAGTGGTGCGAATCTGTACCCGTCACGCCCCGCAACGAGGCGACAACAATAACAAGTGGACAAAAGTGGACGCTTCATTGATTTCATTTCATCAATTTACTAATTTACAAATGAATTTTCATATTCGCATTAAGCAACAATTGTCAAATTTGTTCACTTTTAACTCATTCCACAGCTGCTCCACTTATTTTTTTTTTTTGTAGGGCACACGTCTTGTTTAACATGTTTGCATTTCCAACGCGAGTAATAGCATTAAGCTCTTTTGGCAATTATAAATATCAAGGCAGATTATAGAGACCACAACCGTTGCGAATTTAAGATACAAATGTCTACATTAATTCTCTCTCGCTTTTATTGCAGCAGATTTCTGTATTTTACTTTATTTTGCTCACAGAGTTAAACAAATTGCATTAATTAATTGCCCCATTGGAGCGTAAGAGATATGTCTGTCTGTCTGTATGTCTGTCTGTCTGTCCTTTTGGCACCTGTCAGTGGGTCAAGAGCATTAAGTTATGCAGTCACTTAGCAATTCAATAATTGTGTTTCAATCTATTCGCACAACCCTCTCAAGAGCAACCAGCCTGATCCAATCGAGTTATTGCAGATGTTGTTATTGAAGTTTATCTATGACTCATTCAAGTGCCTAGGCAATGATTTGCATAAATGTTACGTCTTTTTGTACCCATAACTCAGCAGGGAGGGAGGTAGGAAAGCCTACAGCTGACAGATATTTATAATCATAAACCCAACAATAGAAAATCTCAAACCTACGACGTCATACCTGAACGTCTCCATCTCCAAATCTGACGTGATGTCTATTAAACAAAAAGGCATTCGCACAATGGCAATTATCAGAATCATTAGCTACAAAGTGACCCCATGCCACATTCAAAATTAAGCAAACAAACAAATGTATTCAATTCAGAGTCAATATAATCGCATATACATCAAGTAAAAACTAAATACACGAGGCCGAAAAAGGCCATTATTATAAGCTATTATATAATATAAACAAAATAGGTTTCTTCAATTGAAATAGCATTTTAGTCTTTTTATAATACATATATTTAATAAGAATTCACACATACACACAATTTCACCTTTTTTTCTCTCAACAATAATTTGATAACTGTTTTGGCTTTTAACTGTAACACTGCACAAACTGGTAAGAGGAGTCGTGTTGCTCCATAAAACTCATTCAACAGACCGTTGTCGGCTTTGATGGAGTATGAAAATGAGTCGCGTCATTTAAATACAGGTTCTCGTTCATTCATCCAAATTTACACAAAACGAATTCTCGAGCTCGATGTTCGAAAATCAATTTCAATTCAATTGCTAAATTCCCGGAAATTACGTCGTAGCCGTTAACGATTCATGTATGTATATTATTTTGGGGCTTTATTCTCAGCAATTCGGATTCAATGCGTTCCCACTGAAACTTGTACATGAAACATTGAAAAATTCACAAAAAACAAAAACAACTACACAATGTTTTTGATATGGTGGCAAGAGACGCGACGACGACGACTGGTTCGGAAAGACTAAACCGAGCAGAGCTCACCTGAGCTGAGTTGAGTTGAGTTACCTGTCAGGTAGTTGGACACTCAATGGGCAGAGAGCGGGAGGTTCGTTTACATGAACAGTTTTACGAGCAGAGATTGGTACGCAGCAACACGTGTAACAGGCACAATGTATCTGGCAGATACATGTGTGCATCTGATCAGTTGACTACGCTAGTAATTGCATTAATATCAGCTAAACACGCTAGCCAAGTGAGAAAACAACATTTTCGTGCATCCATCAAATCTAAAGGTTACCTTCTCGTTCTCCATTGAGAAGAAGAAACCTTCCAAAAAATACTTCCTTTCCTTTTTTGTCTTTAAGAAGCCGCACATACAAGAACACAGAACACAGAAGTAGACATAAACAGGAAATTAATCACTCAAGTGTGTTTATGCCGATACCTTTTCACATGCCTCCTTGCAATGGCTTATGGGTATTACCCTTACCCTTACCCGGTACCCTTCTTTACCTGAACCCAAATTCGAGCCCCGAGGCCAACAGGGAAGCAAACAAAAAGAATGCAAAAGAAGAAACAATCGGGCTCAGAAGCGAGAAACATTATATAGGTTTAGGTTTAGGGTAAAGGTAAATTTACTCAGAGATGGCGAAAATATCAAGGACGTTTCTTCTCACAAAATGTTTACAACTTTATTGTCGTTGTATGTAATTGAATTCTGTTTAGCTTGACTTTTCGATTTTTCACACATGAAAAATAAGAAACAATGCAAATTGCCAGGTAACAAATCTGCAGGTGAATACTAATGAGTTCCTAGTTGCCATTAAAAATAGTTAATGATGATTCAATGTCAATTCTCTGGATACAGTTGAGCTGTCCGTAGCGAGTTACCGGTTTTCGGATCATTTCTAATTTTAAATAGCAAGCCCAACAATTATTATTATTAATAATAATTCATGCGAACCTCTCGTGCAATAGAATATTTGCCATAATTAATGATGCCCCTTACTCATCACATCCAAAAATATAAAACATACAAGTGCTACGCTTTTTGCAACACTTGAGGTATATTTTTGCAATTTATCTGACACGAACTTTGGTTCAAGAATCCCTCTTCTGGCAGTAGCAATGGCTTCCACATTAAAATAAGATAGTATATTTCAATTAGAACGACGACATTAAAGCGAATTGAATCAAAGATTTCTTTAAAAATTGCCCTATATTACCCTAGACCAGATAAAAAACAAACAAATCATATGTATAAATCAAAAAATGTGGATTACTAAGCATATGTTCTTTCAATTTTAAAATTAAGTAATAACTAGGGAACCAAACCGATACAAATATCGATTCCTGTTCAGATTCCGATATTTACTGGACGGCTTTTGCAGAGCTCTGCAAAGGTATCTAAGCTTTGGCGCGCCAAAGTTAGCTTGCGCTATATTGAGACCCAGTACTTTAAAAAAGTACAAATGGGTCTATTACGTTTGTGCAAATGTGCGTAACAGGCAGAAGGAGGCGTGGCAGACCCCATAAAGTATATATATTCTTGATCAGCATCAACAGCCGAGTCGATATAGCCATGTCCGTCTGTCTGTCTGTCCGTCTGTCCCTTTTTTGAGTAACTATATCTCAGAGACTATAAGAGCTAGATACACCAAATTTGGCAGGTATGTACATCTATATCTTGCATTGAACGAGTTTGTTTTATATTTTTGCCACGCCCCCATCGCCCCCGCAAATCAAAATACAAAATTTTCAAGTCGAATTACAAGAGCACCTTTAATGCTAGCGCCTAGATTTTTGGTATGTTTAATACAGACTATAGTTCCAACCTATCCAGCAAATTTCGTCCAAATCGGATGATAATCGCGGAAGTTATTCAACTAACAATGTTACGGGCAAAATCAATCTCTGAAGTGGCGCCATCTATGGAAATTTTTTGAAACTGAAATAATCTGTAGTAATCGCATTTCACTCAAAAAGTACTGGGTCTCCTACTGTCGAGCTTGCTCCACCGTAGCTTAATGCATTTTTTTTTGTTAGTCTTGACTCAGTGTTAATATAAACACAGCCGCTGACTGAAGGAAATTGTGCGTGCAAAAGCGTTATGAAATTGCTGCGCACATTGTTCGAAAGCAAATTAGAACTGGGCATATGGAAAACCCAGAGAACTACTTTTCATACAATGAAACAGAAGAGTCCGTCGACTCTCGATCAGCTGCACGTTTGCTTGGTGAAAAGAAGCCCAACGTATATTAGAGACAGAGAGAGGGAGAGAGAAAGAGGGATAGATACAGTGACAGGAGCAGAGACAACGGTAGCTGCAAACATAAGGGGGACGTCATCAGGTCGTGTCTGTTCCTCTGGCCTCCGTCTGTCAGTTACCAAATTGAGTGCAGCACCATTTTCCTCAACATGCTTTACTTTTGGACCCTGTACTGAAAAATTTATAAAAGGGGTCCATTAAGAAAGTACAAAAAACATGACCTGTACATGTAGTTGTCCGATCCTATTCAAATTCGGTCGGGCTGTACACAACGGAACCAAACGGACAATTTGACAGTTTGAGATAGTAAAAGTTGATTTTGACAGATCGTTGCTATGCTATACAATATAGTAGTTTGATTTTGGCCAGGCTGTATAATGAACCAAACACACAATCTGTGAGATTTTTTTAGAAACAGTTAGACAGACGAACATGTCTATATCGACTCAGCTTGGCGTTCTGATCAAGAATGTATACACTTTACGGGGTCTGCCACGCCTCCTTCAATGCGTTACACTTTTCGTGACAAAATTATAATACCCTATGCAAGGGTAAAATGATGAATTCAATTGATTAGTGCACAAATCCTGCGGGGGGTTTTTTGTGTGAATGTTCAATTTTGCAGACAACCTACAGGGTCTCACACAGTCGAGAATGCTTCACTGATGCCCTTCCCCATTTTTTTCCTTCTTTTGTCTGTTCTTGTTTTGCTGTTCTTCAATTGCCTTTTTGGCCACTTTCTAGCCATGGCAAAGAACTTCTTGGGACAAGCTCTTCGAGACAAAGACCCAAAGAACCGTCAAAACAAAATTGCACCACTTTTAGGGCGTTCTTCTTTCTGCTGTTTAGCTGTGCGAGCCAAAGAGAGGCATCATTATCATTATCAAGACCATTATTTGCTGCAGTGTACCTTACTGACACCATAAATGGTCGCAACAACTTTTATATGCGAGATATTTTTAAGCGAGTTTTGACTTGAAAAAAAAAAACATTAACACAGATAGATGTTGGCTATGAAAGTAAACTTGGCTAAAACAGAGAGAGGTGGCCCATCAGCACTGGTTGCCTCTTTATGGGCTTTGATTAATGCATTTCTTTGTTGTTGTTCACATGGCTGGCATTTTCAGAACGAGTAAGATTCACTGGTATTATGTAGCCCATGTACATACTATATTTACTTAGTTAGCACTTGCTGTAACTTTTCTCGCTTGCTTTTAATTTTTAAGAGTAGTTGTTGTTTTGTGTGTCTTCGAAATGACTTCATTTTCTCAGCAGCTGACATGCAACCCGCTTAATTTCTGTTATCGTATAACGCCATTGTTTAACTTTAAAACAATGTGCACCGCAAATTTCCACTGCATAATAAACTAAGTACGAATATTCAAACAAACCTTATTTTATTATTTTATACTTTACGTATTGTCGCACTCTGTCCATATATGACATACTTTGAAATGCATTTCAGAAGGTGTGGGGGAGGGGCAAAGGTTTTTGATTACCAAATCCAAAAACTATGCAAAAAGTTTAAGAGTCACGTTTGGTCAGTCAACTGCCAACCGTCAACAGCTCAGTTAAACCTGGTCAGCAATTAGGGAACTTGCCAACTAAAACTCAGCAAAGCAGCTGACTCCACAAGACGAAACAGGCCAATAAAAACAAATATTATTTTAATTAGCCTACATAGTAAAGTTACTCTCTATTGAGTGTAAAATATAACTCTCACGTTTTACTCTTTCGGGGTAACATCAGTTCTTTGGCCATAAAGCACAACAGCAATGGACGAGGCAAAATAGTTTGACTCAGTTAAAGCCCACATATGGCCACCAGAGCCCCTACCCCCTTTCAGTGAGCTATTACAAGCTACCAATGGCAACTCGAGTTCGTCTATTCATAACAATGTTAACTGAACTCAAAAACTATAGGCAAATGCAAATATTACGATTGACACTGGAGCGAAAATTCACAGCGGATATTAAACAACCTTAAAGCGTTCCTTTTTTGGCCTAAGTAAAAAAAAATACAAACAATCGATAGGAAAAAAACAATCGTAAAAAATATCAATAAATAAATTAAGTACTGTGCGAAAGTCCTCTTTAATTGGTCTCGCTTAATGAAATTACTCACATTGTGTTTTTATCAACTATAAAATAATATCTGGAAATAATGGAGACTTTAGTTTATTGCTTGGTAGTTTTATACTTTAATTACATATTTAAGAATACCTACGAGTTGCTAAAACTAAACTTTTAAAGTTATAAAAGGGTAATTTCCTAATATTTTACGACTTCGTTCAAATTTGACATAACCTTAATTCGCACATCTTATTATTAGCCAACTAAACACATACATAAACATTTTATTGTTTTTTGAGCCGCCGGCACAAAGCGGAAGTTAAAAATGCATTGTAAAAGCATTGAACTTGATGAGCTTGCTGGGCCAATCGCTAATTTCGACTTATAAAGGTGGCCAGCCTATATACTACATGCATACGTATAAACGAAAATACAGCAAAAGCCTCAATTGCAACAAGAACAACAAAAGCTACAGCAACTACTACTGATGACCGCCAGAACAAACGAAGTTGAAGAGCAGCAGCACGCAGCAGGCTTATGTAAAGTATAGAATGGAAAGGAAATACTATGACTTTGTTGTTGATGTTTTTGTGTATATGTATGTGTGTGCATTTGTATGCAAACGAAATATAAAGAACACGAACAGGGAGAACGGAAAGGAACACACACAAAAAGCGTGTGCATAAAAAATGCAAAGGCAATGAAAAAACTAGTCGAACTGGTCGCTTACTTAAACTTTACTGCTGAGCTCAAGACAATGCAGGGACAGAGAGAGAGAGAGAGAGAGAGACAGTGAGAGAGACAGTGATAGAGCGAGAGCCCGCCTGCGTCTCCAACGTAAAGGATCGCGCTGCGACTGTAAGCCAAACTCGAGGACTCTTTTAAAACGAACCTTTGTCACACAACAGTCACAATTGAACAGTCAGTACTTCAGAGGGACTTTGCGTTGAGTATATGCACCGTGTTTGTTGCCAATTTATTTGCTATCGTTGCGGCTTTTATTTCCATTTGCATATCACAAAACGCACACACGCAGCGCCCTCGAACGACGAGACACTTTTCAAATAAAATGAACACAGTTAAAATCAACAGTGGAACCGACACGACGAGAAAACGACTACCTCTCCATCTGAAGCGCGCCAATTGACTGAAAGCTGCTCTCGATCTCAAACTCAGAACAAGCGACAGCAGCAAACGATGGAAAATCTTATTGGACTCTCTCGGTTACTCTCTCTCTGCCACTCTCCCTATCTATATTTCGCTGTCGTTTAAGCACATGGCGACTTTACGGGGTGCGAGGCGCCAAAATCTGATAATGATTAAATAATATTTTTCAAAGTAGGTCATAGTTCCAAAATATCAGCATTGCAATATTTGACAATGGCGCTTTAAATCTAAGCCTCTTCCCTAAAATGCTTGTTTATTTCTCGATCGTTTTGACGAGTTCCATTAGAATCTGTCATCATGGCGCCTTGGAAACTTGCCTTGCCGTCCCACTTTCTGTCCTCTTTTTGGCTTGTCCTGTTTTTGTGGCAAATAATTTGCTTCAATGCTTTCGACCGACAAGCTATTTTTTGCAAGATCTCTCTCTTTCCGACTATCTCTAAAAAGCAGTGTCGGCAAGGCAGCTTTTTACCATAAAATCTGGCTTTTTCCAATTCAATTTTTTTTTACTTTTTTAAAAAGCGTTTAGTTATTGCACCTATAGAATATGGTTTTTATTTTGCAACCTTTAATCGGCCAAAAACTGCTCTCATAAACCTCCTAAATCTATTGAACGCTCTTGCCTACTCTCTTAGCCAGTCTCATACCCTTTTGAACTTCCACAGTCAACAGTTTAAATATGTGCGCGTATATTTTTGACTTAAGAAAACATCGCTCTAAATGCTATTGCACTTAAAAGTAAATTGCCCGAGGCGGACGACCCATCGGAGAGGACTCAGTGCGAGCGCGCAATGTCTGAGAAGAAGGCGAGTATGTCCTGTATATTGAATTCCAGATTGATCATGGCGCCAGCATAGCATTTCTGTATGCGCTCCTCGAGATAATTGTACTGGGCTATGAACTCCTCCTGCATGGCATGCCAAACGACCTGTAGTAGATTCTCCTCCTCGCACAGATGCTTATCCACCTTTTTGTAGAGGTTCTCGAGACCCTTTTTCACCTCACGCGCTGGATACTGGCTGATTACCTTGCGTAGCTCCTGCTTAGAGAATGCCATTTGATAACTAATTTCGGTCTCTTTGACGCCCTGCGCCACTTTCTGCTGCACTCCCTCAAAGAATTGCTAAAAGCGAATTCGTTAAAAACTACTGTCACGTAGCTGTGAGAAAATTCTTACATTGAGCTTCTCCAGCGGTCTGCCAAAGTACTGTGTTACATATGCCTTAAGGGCCTCATTGTAGCGGGACTTGGCCTCCTTCTTAAGGGCATCCAAGCCAGGCACTTTAAGCTGAGCCAGCAGTGCATACATGTGATGATAATTCTCCATGCGAACCACCTGTGACGGTGTTTTGGGATGGTCCTGCGAGTGTATGGTGATGCCCTCGAAGATGGCGTTGACCAGCTGCAGATACCACTTCTCCATGTCTGTGCGACGATCCGATTTACGGAAAATCCCCTCCGCCGTCTGGGCAAAATTTTCAAAGTTCTCCACATAAGGCAAAATGGCTTTTGAACGCTTGTGAAGTTTAGCCTCCTTAATCGATTGTAGCTGTTGTTGCATGAAGCGATCAAAGTTACGCTTGACCTGAACCAGAGCCGAGGCAAAGGTCATGCTGAGAAAGGAATGTGTGTCCTGGGCGGACATAACGTGCTGCGTTAGACGCACCAGCACATAAAGCGAATAACTGCAAAATATGAATAGAGATTAGTTGGATGAATGCTAGGGAGACGAGAAAAAGTTTCTAACAAGCTATCCACACGCTCAAAGCTTTGAATAAAGCTAACCAACTCGGGTTCCAGGCAACCAAACAGACCCATCATTAACTTCCTTACATCCTCGTTAATTTGACGATCAATTCTCTTCTGCGGCACAGCGACACCTTCAGTGTTTGTACTGGTGGGCGAGGCTGTTGAGGCGTTAAAGGATTGTGACATTTCGTTGCCCTTGTCTTTATCCATCTCTAGAGTCGTTTGGGTGTTCTTTGTTGTTGGACTTATCACATCCATTTGAAAGAAGTTAATGCAGAATAACTGCTCCTGTAAGGCAATGGGCTCTAATTCGGCTAAGACTTTCTCGAGCAACGCATCGAACCGCACACGATCAGCGCTATCCACGCCGGGTCCCCATTGATCCCGATTGATACCCAGTGTGCCATGTGGTATTGTAGAAACGGCAGACTTGCGCGACGAACTGGACATGTCCAAATCTTCCCGGGAGCTGCGCAGCTTGTCAGAAACCTGCATTTTGGCCTAAAAAAAAGAAATAGCTAAAGAACAAATCCTACATTATTCGTTACAACTCTCTTACAAGGCTGAAGAAGTTTCTCACATCGCGATCATAAATCTTACTTAGCGATGCCGTGTAGACACGCATTAGACCATCGTAGGTCTTGCGATCCATGGCCTTGGACCAGTGCATCAGTTCCGTGTAAGGCGACAGCTCACGGTGCACGTTGGAGTGATTAGGCAGCGTCAATTCGGTGCTGGTCAATGGAGTATCCCCAATCTCGTTGCCCAGATGTATGAAGAGATTGTTAAGAAATCGGCTCACTGTGGCTGAGAACTTTTGTTTCCATTTTTCAAAGCGCTTTCGCTGATCTTGTACAGCTTCCAGTCGCAGCAGCGATGGATCAATGTCACTGTTCATTGCCTGCTGCAGACACTGTGCTGCACTAATGGCTGCTTTGCGACCAGCTGTTGTTTTCAGATCGGGATCATCAAGTGCCTGCTGTTGGCTGTGCGGCAAGTCAAGTTGGCTCTAAAAGAAACATTATTATTCTTTCTTTGCAATTACCAATCTACCAATATTTGGTACCTACAATAACTTTGTTGAGTTCTTTCATTAATTTAATGTTGTTGTTATTGGCGATCTCAATCATGGCATTCTTGCCGCCAATCTTTTCCATGGTCTCCTTAACATGGCCCAGAATGTCCTCATAGGTATCCAGACGCGATTCAAACTTATCCGCCTCTGTTATCGCATTATCTATGTGCTCCATCATTTTGTGCACCTTTTGTTCCGATGCCAACACACTTTGCATGTTGGCCTGCAAGGTTTTGAGTTAAATTCGAACTACAATTTCCTGAAAGGTACTTACACCATCCAAATCGTGCAGCTCTTTGGAAAGTTGTTCAATAAACTGCTCCGCATCTTTGATGGCAAAGTCACATTCCGTGAAAAGCTTGCCTAACTCATTGGCTTCCTTGTCTGTTAGTGCTGTAAACTCCTGAGCCTCCTCCTCGTCCTCCTCATCATCCGTAATTGCTGGCTTTTGAGTAACATTTCCTGCCCCCGAACGCCCGGCAGCGATCTTCTCCGGTGACTTCTCGGACAGCCAAGCGATGGGAACATTACGAAACTCGGCGCGTGGTCCACGTACATATTTCTGAACTTGTCGGTTGAGGACAGCTAGAAAATTTTGACGCTCATGCAAATTAAGAGCGTACCACTTGTAAAGCTTTTCCAATTGGATATCAAACTCATGCGTCTCAAATTGTTCGTTGCGCCCGTCGACCCACTTAATCTCGTCCAACTGCCAACTGCGTTTCCGCTTGTACTCGCTCTCCCGCTGCTCGGACTGCTTAACCATGCAGAGAGTGACCACTGGGACTGGAGGCACTGTCGTCACCACACAAAGGTAGCAGGCCCGCTTGTCTTTCTTTTTAAAAGTCTTTGTCACTGTCACTACCGAGAGCAATCGTTCGCCACTACCAGAGCCATTGAAGAGCTCCTTTTGCAATATGTGCTTGATGTTGGCCAAGGTGCCGATAGTCAGCATGGCTAAGTACTGTTGTTAGTGCCCTGTTGGCAATTCTAATTGTAATAGAATTGTTTCCAAATTAAAAAACGCCTCCGCCAAAAACAGCTGTTCGATGAGCCACCACTGACAAAGACGCCAACTTCGCGTAAGTCAAAAATTGCGCTCAGCTCAACTTTGTGCTGGTAAGATCTAGTTTAAAAACTATGGCCCATATGTGATCATTTATTTTGTTCACTAACAAAAAAAAAATCCTTTAAAAGAAATCCACATAAAAAATAGAACTTTGTTCATTTCTGCATTTCAAGGCTGCCAGATTTCAAAATGGTGGTGGCGCCACCTCTTGTTTCTTAGCGCTTCTCTAGATACTACTAGATACTTTGATAGCTAACTTGCCGCACCCTGTTGACGACTTAAAGAACTACTAATAAATACCACCCATACGCTTAAGAATTTATACATAATCGATTTCTGGTTATTGCTATCGTTTTCTTTTTATTTAATTCGGCAATAAATAGAAAACAAATTTTAATAAAAAAAAAACAAAATGAAATCAAAATAATAAAAAAAAATTTGTAATTTTCTTAGTCAAACCCGGTCCTTTTGGAATTTGTTTCAACCGCGTAGGACCACCTGCGGCCGAGCTCTATGTCCTGCAAAGTTTCTGGGCGATAGCTTTTGTTCCGCATTTTCGTTTAAAAACTTCACCTACCCACTCAAAAATGATAAGAATCCAAAAATATGGAAAACACTTTTTACGCAGACCTCGCAAAAGCGCCAGCTAAAAACCATACGCTGTCGACTTTTGGAAGTATGGTATTTGATACTAGCGCCGCACCAATAGAGCTCGTCTAGTTTTAGAACTAATCGTTTTAAATCGATTTTAAAAAATCGGTTGCACCACCAAATACAACTCAGTGAGTAACATTAACGCAAAATAAAAAATCAAGTAAAAATTTTGTAGTTTTTTAAAAAATTTTAGCAAACATGCTGGTCAAGCACATCGTCAAGCAAGGACTGCTGTTGAGAAATGGTATGTCCATTAATTAAACACCTATTTTCGTCTACATTTGATAACCTGAAAAATTACATAACCATAGTGAATGTTGCTACTTAAGCAGGCTGGCTGACATTATTCATTAATATTTGTTAAATGATATTATTAACTTGCAGCTGGCGCTTTGTCGCGTGCTGCCTACCACGGTGGCGGTCACCACCAGCACTCCACCATGAACGATTTGCCTGTGCCAGCTGGTGACTGGAAGGAACAGCACAGCCAAAACAACACCAAGTACAACGCGGCACTCTTGACTGGTATTTTGGTATTGGCTGGCACCATTGGATTCGTAAGTTAAGCTGCTCCCAATTTAATGAATTTTCGACTAATCTCGTATATCTGTAGGTAAAATCGTCAGGCATAATTTACTTGAACTACAGCCCCCCTAGCAACTTGGATTAAGTTTAAATTAACGAAACCACGTACATTGCAGATAAATATTTGTTAAATAAGCTTAAAGTGGCGACATAATAAATAGCAACAAACCCAAAACACTGTTCATCAGTTTATTAATATCTTGCTTAATATACGGGACCATCGTCCATATTGTCGTCCTCCTCATTATAGGCTTCGCCATTATCGAAGTAATCATTCGCATAATCGTTCTCCTCATCCATTTCATCATCCAGCGCAGCTTCAGGATCCTCCTCTTCGTCATGTTCTGAATCGGATTCCTGCTTGATCTCATCGTTGTCATTGTCACCGCCGCTTTTAAGTTCCTTCTGCTCCAATTGTTTTAGTCTGTCTTCTATGTTAGTAGTCTTTTTAGCTACTTGCTTAGGTTTGAGCTCTGCTGCAGTTCGTTTTCGAGTTGTCGAATTTAGCTCTCTGGGCATTGCTTTGTAGTTAAACTCCGGTTGAGCCCTATTTTTGAGGCGCTCTATAGCCTTCTACAATGGGATAGATATGAATTATTTAAAGACAGCAGATTAATTTTATTAGACTATACTTCACGCCAATCTTTGACATCAGTTTTTTCTTCTCTTGGCTGGCTGAGATAATGTAGTACGGCGAGTCCCGCATGCGATTCAAAAAGTCTTCTTTCCAAAGCAGCTGATAACTTTGCGTTGCAGTTGTCTGCACACAAATTGATAATAATAAATGTTATGCACTAATTTCAAGGCATTTACTCACCTCCAGTGTAATTGGTTTGTTTAGTACCGGTGGGAAAGTTGGAGGCGGCGCCGATTGGACTTGCGGCATATCTTTGCCAAGACAACCGAGCGCCTGCATCTGCTCCGCCGTCAGTGTGCCTGTCTTACCACCACGCCCCCTTCCAGCCATCCTTTTAGCTTTTATTTGTCCTTAAAATA
Source organism: Drosophila putrida (assembly GCA_037043535.1). Lineage (NCBI taxonomy): Eukaryota > Metazoa > Arthropoda > Insecta > Diptera > Drosophilidae > Drosophila > Drosophila putrida. The sequence continues at coordinate 2,730,945 of JBAMBI010000934.1, forward strand.
ACTTCACACACATTTGTTTATATTTCAAAACGGGGCACACGTTTATTTTGATCAGCTGCTCTGCCAGGGCTACATCATCACTTTGCGATTGTAATTTGTAAAATTTAATGGGTGGCGGGAAAATAGTAGAGTTGCCAACACTTGTAGCCAGTCAGTTTTAAAATAACAGTTTTAAACTTTAACGTACATTTAATTATTGCAATTTGCACTTTATGCTTCAAGTTAAAACACCTAATAATAAAATGAGTTTGTATACAAGAACATGTTAAAATTATATGTAATATCTAATCCTACTGTTTTCTCGATAAACATTCGAAGAAATTCGATAAATTCAACTAATTTCTGTAATAGGCAATTCAGGTAGATCATCCTCCTGAGGCGCCAACCCCACTTTTGCATCAGCTCGGTAAGCTTTTGGGCCTTGCGATCCTCATTGTGGGCTATAACAGTACAGAGATGTTCCGTAAGTAGTTCCTTCTTTTCAGATGCATTGTGTAAGTCAATTTTTGCCTTTAGAAACTGAGCCTCAATCTTTACATACTGCTTTCTAAAAATTAAATAAAATACAAGCTTAGATTTACGAATTATACTTTATACATACTTAAAATAATTACTTACTCCACATTGGCAAAATGTATGCAAGCTGTGTCAATCTGCTTTCGAAGCAGGGCCACATCTACGGCAAGATCGCTTTCCAGCTTTGAGAGCTCGTGGCGAATCTCTTCTATTTTCCGCGATTCAGCAGCAGTTTTTTGCGTATGCTGTTCAATGGCGTTGTACAACATTTGTTTCTTTTGCTTGTTCTGTTCCTCGATCATTTTGCGATGCTGCTCAAAATCTTTTAAAGAAATGCCCTTAAAGGGCGAATCCGTGCTGGGTCTCTCGTCAGTTGAATCTTTGGTGCTTGGCAGTATGCTACCATCATCGTCTGTGCTGCTTATCTTAAGAATTGAACTGTCAACCGTCGATTCACTGTCGTCAGTTGACTTGTACGTGGCAGTTGCAACTTTATCGTTTGATGTTGGGGCTTTAATGGGTCCGCAGTAAAGAGCCTGTACCAATGATTCAGATAGACCACTTTCTAAGTTAAGAGATTCTTCGCTCTTCCCATTATCATCGCTTGACGTGGGAGTTGGTTCCGTTACTGTGGGCGTAGCTGATCTCGATTTGGCCTTGGAGACTGCAACTTGCTGAGGCTTCTGTTTTATTTGTTGTTGTTTTTGCTGACTTCGCAATTGATCTGCTTGCCGGAACATCTTATCTGGCATTCGCCTAATGCCGGGTTGATTTTTAAGCAATTTAATAGCTATAAGTTCGAATACACACACAGGTACATATATTTGTGTTAATGTATGTCCAACATTTGTTTTGTTTAATACACGCACACAAGCAAATCACAAGCTAGATGATGCCATTATATTTACCTGTATCCGCATTTCCCTTGCCTCCATTTTTCACTCCTGTTATTTTGAGTATCTCATCGGGGCTAAAACCATTAAACTTCTCAGCCATAATGATGTTTTAATAAATAATTATCCATTAAACGATCTTCAACACATCAGCAAAGGCAAACACGACAGCCAGCGTTGCCAGATCAAGCTGATCAATTGTTTCGATAGAATGTGATCGATTCGCTTCGATATGCCCGCATATTTACAAAAATTCAAATTCATTTTAAAATGGTAATAGGTTTATTGCAAAAGTTTAATGCCCAATTCTGTTCGTAATTCATTAACATTTTGCTCCCAACGCTGCTCCCAATAGACGGACATCAATGACTTCATCTGTTTGCCATTTTCGATGGCCCACGGCAAATAACGCTTCAAGTACTCTCGACGTTGCCTGAAAAGACGGGAAGAAGTGAGACACAAGACGTTGTTTTATTATTAGTATTAACCCAATAAAGCCGCCGAAATATTGAATAAGCGGCTACTGACCTCGGTCGCAAACGAACAGCACCAAACACGGCACCTCCATAGCACATGGGCAGTCCAGTATTTAAGGCCTCCACCCATTTAACGGCCACTTCGCCCAGCATGTTGGTCGGCATGTTTAGTACCGTGTGTACCAAGTCATGACACTCCCGATATCGGGTCATCAAATAGGCCAACTTGGGATCGGCCAGGAAGCGAACTTCCATGCGACTATCAGGCGTCACTTGCTGTGGAAAAAATCCAGGGAATAAAGCGATCTGCCACCTGATAACATTTAAGCGCACTTACGTTATCTTTCAGAAACTTGGCATAAGTGGCACCGAATGTGTCTGGCGGTAACGTCTCCAAGCGTTTTAAATCAATGGTCTGGGTGTTTATGCGTGGCTTCTCGACAAGGATGCGACGACCTTCCTCGCTGCTCTGCATAGTATCTAAAATGTCCCATAGTGCACTCTCACCCGTAGTCTCACCTAAGCAGGCTATCATGTCGTGTCTGTAAATGCATAAACGGAATAAAATTCACTGGAATTACATGCAACTTTTAGCTTACCGTCGTGGATCAAGCAGAGCAGCTATAGATGAGCCCGCGCCAAGCAGCAGCTTTTGAAATGTTGATATTTCTATGCGCTGCTTTACGTAGTTACGCTCAAAGGCATCAAATTCCTCGGGTGGTGCATCAGTGACCACTGTGCGTCTATTGGTCAAGACGGCCTGAGGCATAGAGCTTTGTCGCCAGCGCTTAACCATTGGCAATGAAATTTGACTGTAACGCCGCATAATCTGTGTGGATATAAGTGAATGACGTGTTCAATAGGTGCTTCCCGCAGGTGTACACCTCGTTGAGCTCATCATTAGCGGCAGCAGCGAGCCCCAACCTTCCCCAGTGATTATGTATGTGTGACTCGGCTCTTTAGTGCGACCCTGAATACTATTGTCTATAGTTGAAGCGTAAATTTGTCTACTCGAAGTAAAAAGATTTATAGACAAAAATTGCGCCCCACTACGGTTAAATATTAAACACCGAAAGAAATCCGATAACCGGTTTTTGGCGTCTACATACTCATTGATTATAATCACAATTGAATCTTCATGGAAAGAGTCTTGAGCCCAATGCGACGAACCAGGCAAACATCCGAACGACAACTCATCTATCTTCTATTCAGTTAAATAATTTTTTTTTGATTACTTTTGTCGGTTTTTGTTTGAGTAATTTCCCCAGTTGACACGTAAACAAAGATGGAGAGTAAAATTGAAATTTGTATACATACATACATAGTTTAATAAAATTTAAAAGAGATAAGCAAAGCAGTAAAAATGAAACTCAAATCATATTCATGTCGTCTAAAGATAACGGTGTGCAACGTTATTAGGAAACCGACTTCCGTTCTATCTGATAAGAGCTTTTAACAATTAGAAACTTAGTTACGGATGTGTTACACTGTAATTATTGTTCAATAAAATTATCAAGAACAGAAACTACCGAAATTAACTTAGACAATTGAATAGAATCAGGTAGTCAAAAAGATGTAACTTAATCAAAAGTTGTACTTCAAAATGTACCAATATTTACAAGAAATAGTACGCGCTTATGCACTTACATAGGTTTCATATCTTATCAGCTGGTTTGTCGCATGGCAATCTTATCAAGTATTCTGTTCTCGTTAAAGCTAATAAACAAATTGGATCACACATGAGCAAATACGTATGTGGTCAACTACACACAAATATTTATATTCTATTATCAATTATCTATTGTTTTATGGAGGTGTTCACGTCTGTATTTCTATAACTTATGACACTTCCATATTATTATGTTTGTGGCTCAGCGATTGCATATAAATTTAAAAAGACATTTAAATTATATAATAGCTATACATATATATATAATGATCAAATATTTAAATACATAACTACATATGTACATTTACAGCTAAATATTGAGTTTGCTTTTTATGCTGGTCTCTACCCAACTCTCATCTATTAATACATAAATCATTTATGGCTTTGGCAGAAGCTCAAGCGACGTCGGTTCATCTACATCTTTTGGGACTAGACATTCTCTCCACGAGAATTCGGCAGGTGAGCTTGCTTGTCGGGCGCCTGCTTCCTCCGGAATGTGACGTAAGTGTAAAGGAGACTGGCCAGCACGCTGATATTAATGCCGATGCAGTTGAGCCACGAGAATACGTAATCTCCGCCAATGAACATTCCCAGATACGTCACGCAAATGTTTTTAAGGCAGCCAACGATTGTAGTGGTCAATGCCGAGTTGAACTGCGTGCAGAGTATTGTGCTATAGGAGAGTATGAAGCCCATGACACAGCTGAGCAGGAACTGTACCACAAATGCCGGATCATTCCAACTGGGAAATTCTAGCGCCTTCTGCAGGTCGCCATTGAAATAGTTTAGTAGAAGTGCAGGCACAAACATGAACAGCGAATTGTAGAACATCAATCCGTACTTTCCAATTTCAGATGTGTCCAGTTTTTTCTTTACGTAAACCCCATTTGAGGCCGTCAGTGCATTGGTGATCATCACATAAGTGTATCCTTGCATATTGAAGGACAAATCATCGGAGGCAGCTATCAAAGCGCCGCCAATCATCGCATATACGCTAACTTGCACTGCCGTCGTGGGACGGACTCCAAGTATTTTCAGTTCCAGCAACATGGTCATCAGTATAGAGAAACGTCGCAACGCTGCAAACATTGGCAGGCTGAGGGCTTTGGTGCCACCCAGGCCAAAGATCATGTTAAAGCCAAAGATGAGGGGCAGCGGAAAGATCTTGGCGAACGTATTTCGTTGCAGAGGCGGAAAGTTGACCAGTTTAATGTGTTTGCCAAGGCCAAGCACCACAATGCTGGCTGTGAGCTGGCCCAAGCTAAGAAAAAGGAACGACGGGAAGGCGTAGGAAGTGAGGACCGTTTTATTCACCACTGTAATCATAAACGATGAGATTCCATAGAATAGTGCGCTGCCAACCTTCTTCAGGAATACAGCAGAATCGGCTTCTTCTCTTTCCCTTTCCCTGTCCCTGTGACTGGTACTACGTAACTCCATAGAGCTCCCATTCGGAGCATTCAACAGGGCACCATTAGATTTTCCCTCGTTGTCGCTGTTATCGCTATTATTGGCGTCGAGCAACGGCGCTAAATCCAGCGCCGTGCTGCCGCCACCACGCGAAATGCTCATTCTAATTGCTTTGTACTGTGTTATTTTTTCGCCGTTTGTTACAACTTCAAATAATGCATATGGTGTTGTGTAGTTGCACGTCTAGCAGTTTCAAATTATCACTTTACACGCTTCATATCGTATTTCAGATTTGTCAATGTAGTTTTCTATCTTTATTGCTGTTTTTACGCCTTTGATTCAACAAAAAACTATTTTTACCCCGACACAACTTGCGGCGCGGAGCTCTCTCGCTTACCAATGTCTAGCAAAGAAGTGTGACCAGATGAAGCTTACAAAATAAATACAATTGTTCAATATTAGTCGTACAAAAAATATACCAAATAAAATATATTGTTGTAATGTTTATTTTTGTGCAGGATTATCGAAATAATAGTCTAACCATATAATAATAAAAATAAGCATTACGAATCAAATTTATTCTTGCCGACGAAGTCGTAATTATCTCGAAAATTGGCGGATGCCGGTGAGCGATTGCTTAATAACCCACTATTTACGTAATGTTTATACTTACTGTGGTTGATTAATTGAAACGTGAACACAATTCTAATTTATATGAAATGATTGTAAAAACACAATTAATCGCCCGAGTTATTAACACAGCTTTTGCCTGAATAGTAAAACCTCCGCTTTCTCGAGCACAATGGAAACCCTGACAAATCAGCTGTTTTTGGTTTTCGGAGTTTTACAAAAAACAAAATAGAAATCTAGTTTTTTTTTGTTTAAAATTGCGATAAAACGAATGTTATCATGAGCAGCTCAAAGAAAAGAAGTAAAGATGATCAAATTCCCAAGCCTATAAACATTAAAAAGGAGAAATCGGAGGAGGACCGCACATTAAATCCCATTTCTCACTACATTGACGACCGTCTGGAGCTGGTCAAACAAATCTTTGGCACCCTGAAACCAAAAACGATTATGAATCTAGCGCCAGAGTTTCTTAAGGTATAATTAGTTAAAATTGGTTTCCTTAAACTTAATCATAAACTTGTAGAAGACTAGCTTGGATGAAATTGAAGAACTTTGTCTAAATGAGCTGCTCTGCATTTCGACTAAGCGACTGAAGTCTATTACAGCAGACACCAGATGCCCCACGGACACAGAGAGCTCAGAAGACTCGGATGTGGAGCACAAAGAGGGTAAGTGGACAAATCGCTTATAAGTTAATGCAATCTGTACACGTATGACATTGCAGAACACATCTCGCTGGAGGAGATTTCATCTGACAGCGATATTGGCGGTAGTGAAACTCGTCGCGGTGAGTATAAGATTCTCAAGAGTCTGTATATAAAGATACCCTAGCCGACTTTTGATTAAGCCATTTGAATTTCATACTGCACAATGGAATCCAATCTCTATACATCTTACATACATTTAATTTTGGGGCAGCCTAAGAATTTTTTGTACAACTGCACGTTGCAGATTTTTTTTACATAGTGGTTTAAGTACCATATTTAAATTTCTCACAGTTAAAAACGGGAGCCACGTAAAAGGCTCGCAGTATGCAAACATCTTCGCCAACGCCAAGCACGACGTTATCTTCTTCTTCCTTGCCCACCTCTAAGGTCACAACGAAATCTCCTACCTCCAGACAGCCTTTACGGCGCATGAAATCCACACCAAATTCAATGGGACTATATCCACAATTGTTGAGATCGTTAGTGTATAGAATGGGATGCATGTTACGACGCAGGTGTAGTGCTCGGGCTAAATCGAATTTACAACTAACCGTCTCTTCGTCATCATCCTCGTGTAGTGGCATCATCATATAAACAGGACAGTAGATCTCAGAGCGCGCTAGAGCAACACTCGCATTCTCGCACTTTGTAAAAACAAATATAGCCTGGCATTCGATGGTTGATATTGTTCGTATGATAAAGTTGACAATCGTTTGATAGGATGTGAGTATACTCTTGACTTGCTGTTGATTCTGTGCAACGCCAACGCGATAGTCACGAATAGGCATCAGCTTCTTAACAATCAATGGGTATTTGTTACACCACGGACTCTTCTGCATGTGTATCGTATCAATTTTCCAGAGAAACTCGTGCAGTTCGAAACGCTTAAAGTCGTTGCAACGCTCCAAGGGAACAGTACCGATGATAGGCTTTTTCTGACAGTGGGCAATTGGAAGTGCATCTTCCATAATGTAGTTGTATACGCAGCAATTAACATTAAACATGTCCGGTATCCAAATGTAGTCCAAAAGCTTGATAATCCCGAGAAGATCCATCATATTGTTACGCACGTATTCAAAGTCTATGCAACCAATAAGCTTGAAATTGAAATCGGCTTGAATAGTCTGAGACAATGCACGAAGGAAAGACTTGCAACGGATCTTCGGCATGATCACATAGTTGGCCTTAAGGCCAGCGGCACGTTCCAGATCGCTTCTGAACAGTTCAGGGTACACCTCAGGCGCCAATGCATGACACTGTCTAGGAAGCTCAATAAAGTCGAATGAGGTTAACAGACCCGCATCGATAATTAAAACAGCCAAAGCTTCAGTAAGAGTCTTCACCACACGACAGCGTATATCTCGACCAATTAGTAGTACATCATTTAATCGAATGGAACTGAGATAGGCGTGCAAATTGATCACATAAACAATTTCCCTGAAACCGGCATAGCGATAGGCTGGATTAGTGGTCAAAGTTACAACTGAGCCGCGTGCCAACATGGTCGCACAGTTGTTTCTCAGTCGACCAATTCGACAACAGTCGCCATTGATTTCCATGGCCAATGCTGTTGCGGTGCGAAGTTCCCGTTCATCAGCATGTGCGGAAATAGCTATGTTTAGGGTTTCCATTATGGTGGCCAACTCATCTGGACTGAAGGCCATCATGTCAATGTGAAATGTGAATGTCCCGTGCTCCAGCATGCGACGGAGCTCGTCGTGGGTCGTTTCCATCACAACTTTGGCCATTAGACCCATGTGGTAGTAGCGACGACGACGTCGTTTTCTCGCATGCTTTTCATGCGCTTCGCAAGCAGCTTTAAACTCCTTTAGTCGCTGTTCCAGGTCTTTTTCGCCATTTAAGCGTATTGTGAATTTTTCGGGATCTGGATCCGTCCCAGGCTGCTGTTCGTCCTGCTTATTGTTATTCATGCTAACATTATCCAGGTCTCTCTTCGCAGCCATGGTTGACAATTAATTTATGTTTAACTTAATGCTTTTGCTTTGATTTGAAAATTTTTACAGCTAAGAAATTGCGGAAATCAAACGCTAAAAGAGCCGATAAAACCAATGAAAATAAGGAAAGTAAGTTAATATAAATACTAAGTAATATTGAAAGTACCTGCCTACTATAATCACTATTTTTTATTCTTATAATATCTGTGTTCAGCCGATGGACAGATCAGTGTTTTGGAGCTACTTGAGCTTCAGGCTCGTGCACGCGCTATTCGCTCCCAGCTGGCTATGGAGCCCATTACAAAGATTGAGGTGAAGTCAGATGACGAGAATATGCAAACGGATAAGGACAAGACGAAGAATAAGCGCAGTCACAAAACCTTAAACCCAACAAATAATCGAAAGTCCAGCGAGCCGACAGCGAATGAAGTCTCCAATAGGGAGCAGCTAAAACAGCAAACTAACGGGAATATTGCAATGGAGATTTTGGCTCCTAAAAAAAAGATTAAGCTAAAGCGCAACTATCGTAATCTCACCAAGTCACCGGAAAAGGAGCCAGAAATTAATGCAACATCAGCCAAGTCTGGGGCTGAAGCCAATCAGGAGTCTCGAAAGTCTCGTTCGGCTTCACCGGATGTAATACCTATTCCAGCCGAGCCAGAAACCCTGTTAATTAGCGACAGCACAGACGATGAGGGTAAACAGACTTCAGAGAATTCGAAAAGGTCATCTAATGGGGAGCCGCAGCCTATTTCAGTGCCAGCTCCAGTACCAGCGGAGGAAAGTGAACCTGAAGAGGGAGAGGTGAGAGAGGAAAGCGAAACTGAACCTGACTCTCAAAATTCACCCAAGGTGAACACACAACAGAAGCCGCCAGATAATGGAATCGAAATAGTGGCAGTTGTTGAGACTGAGAGGGCAGAAGAAGCAACTAAAGGACCCGTCAGCGAGTCTGAATATCCTTCTAGCAGCAAGCAAAATGATGAGGCAATCGCTGACCCAATCGCTGAGCCAGAGCAGCAGCGAAATATTTCCGTTGGAGACGATGAGGATCACAATGATGATGTCATTTCAATAGGCGGTGACCTAGAGCATGAAATGATAGAGGAATTATCCAAGGTGACAGATGAGCCAACTATAAAAGTCAAAAACGAGAAACTGGCTCAGCCAGACGAGGAGGATAACGATGTCATATCACTAAATACTAGTGAGGATGAGCACGAAAAGCTGGAAGAAACTAGTTCCGAGGTAATTTGAAATAATTATGAAGTAAATAGTTTAAATTAAAAGAGTTTAAATCCTTCGCAGTCGTGGCGTACACGCTACCTGAAGAGCTCCAAGGTTAACCAGGTGCTCGTGGCATCGCGACTTGGAAAACGTGTGCGTGATAAAATCAAGGAGTCGAAACGTGCACAAAAAAAGCACAGCGCTGGAAAAGTTGATGGCGATGTAAAGGCTTCGCAGCAGCAGCAGACATTTACCTCCAAGCATGAGGATGGCTCCATGGAGCAATACCAAGAACTTTTACAGCACCGACAGCGAAAAAGTTCCAATAGCAGCAAGGCCGACAAATAAACGACTTTAATTCCGGCGGCAGTGACTGTTATTGAAAAGTCGCTCAGTATATTACCCAGACGTAGAATTATATAGCATATAAAAACTCAAATAAAATAGGTCCCCAGCAACGCACAGAAAATTTGAATATTTCGTGTTAAGCGCATATTTGATTTTCCTGTATTCTTTCATTATTTCTGTATACCCTGTAAAAATGTCTGTCAAAGTATGTAACAGACAGAAAATATAACATCCCAATCTATGTAGTCAACCGATAATATAAGATAAAGAGCATTTATATCATGCTTATGTACAAGCTAAAATGGTCCTCAAGTTTATAATAAATAAAGAGTAATTTATTTGCATAACTAATACAATGTAACGGTTTAAGTAAACGGCAACTGTAAGTCGAGTATTTCTTCTACACATTATTTATAGTTTTGTTTTTTTCTTCTTTTGCGTTTTTAGTTCTGTTTGTAGTTTAAAAGAAATGCGAAAGCTATGCCTTGTTATTTCCGGCGCATAGTTTCGGGAGTTGCCGTTAACGAGCAGCACGCTACGTTACGCATTTGACTTGGGATTGGGATTGGACTTGGAGGCAAGTTTGGAAACTGCTTAAGAATCATTACCTAGTTTGATGGTTGGGCTTTTACATTTAAATTTAACCCTGTTTGATTTCAGAATAAGAACTTGACTCAATTTTTACCCTTGGTAGTTACACAGAGATAAGCGGGTGTGAGAGTCTATATCTCAATTGAGACAGATACTCATTTGTGTTCTGTGTGTGTGTGTGTGTGTGTGTGTCTGTGTGTGGAAATGGCTTTGAGCGTGTTGCACCATAAACGATGATTGTTTTATCAGAGACTTCGACATGTTGATAAACTGTATTAAAAAAGTATAGAGCAGTCGACGGAGACAAAACAAATGTATTCCCAGAGCGACGCTCATTTTACTACAGCGCATGTCCTTCCGACTGAGGGTGTCTCATGAGTGTAGAGGTGTGTGTGCTGACGAATCCATCAAGTGGGCGCGTTGTATACCAACTACATGCAGGTAAGCTTAAACAATTCAGCAATTAATAAATTAACAAAAAAACACCCCCAAAAGTAGGCAGCGCCATTTGAATAAAAACATTTTCAAAAAACATAAAATTTAAAAATTTACAAATTTTTGGAGCATCAGCCGCCTACATCGCCCAACGCCCACGCAGCGAAAGTAAACAAAATAGCAACAGAGCGCAGATATCCGTTTAAATAGTAGCTGGTGGTGGTGATGCTATCAGTAGAGTTGGTGGTGGTGGTTTCTGTCCTAATGCTCTCTTGTGCACTGACTGCGCTCTTTGCTCTCTCCTGTGTGTGGGAGTTTGTGCATCCTTGCGGGACAAGCGGGGGAGGTGAAAACGGATTGGCGGCGACAGGCTTGCAAACGGAAAAACCGAAAAACCCGAATTCAGTCTACAGAAAACGCGAACGTGGTGCAGAAGTAGCCGCGCGTGGCCACCACAACGGCGTGCTAGACTTGTCGGTATGATAAATAAGTAAAACGCCCTGTACAAGTTCTGTAAGTTTCAACCAACAACAAACAAACAAACAAACAACAACAACAACATCGAGAAGCAACAGCAAGCCAGAATACGAAATAATAATATAACTAAATAATTGCCAATCTATGCGACCGAATATCTTTTTGAGTGTCCTGTGTTAAAAAAAAAAAACAAAATTATAATTTAGCCAATTAACTGGAACGCAGTGCTCCGTCAAAACAAAGTGTTTTAAACTTCAAGTTACATAAAGTGCTCACAAATGTAAACAACAACGATAACAACAACAATAACTGAAACGACAGCATAAAATGTTTCAAATTTATTTAACATCTAACTATGAGTTGCTGTCAATCGTACTTGTTTTTTTGGTTAACAAAATGCCGTTGTTACTCCAGTTAATAATTATAATATGACTCGTAACGTTGGGCGTTTATTTTCATATAAGTTTACACGTAGGATTAAGGTGTGCTCTCTGACTAGAGACATTGTGAGTCCAGGCCACTGGCTAAACAATATAATTAATGCAACTACGAGTATTGCAACTTTAAAAAGAACCTTAGTTCAATTATGCGCTATTTTAATTTGCCTGCTACCAATTAAACCAAAGAAAGAAAATCATAAAAATACATAAAAAACTTTAATATTTTCAAAATTGGCTTATCAAATTGGAAACTCTATATATTTTATAGTTCTTATAATGTATAACGATCCCTAGTGTTATTAATTTGCAATTGGCAAAGTACAAGATGTGATCTTCAAAATTGGATAAAAAACAATATGGAAACTGTCACACTTATAGTTCACTATTTACTTAATATAATATCATAGCATAGTTAATCTATATTCACAAATATATTGTCCTTCTATTAAGCCTAAATATTATGCATGTTCTGAAGAGTGTTATCGATGGGGATAAACTACATTATGGGTTGGGTATCTGCTGAAAATCCTTTGGAAAAGAATTTGTTTTGGGTTGTTACGGAGATTTTCATTTAACGCGTTATTGGAATTTATTCTTAAATTAATAGAAAAGAAATTTGGAAATATTCAAATTACTTATATATTTGTTAAAGTATGAAATCCCTAATACGTCTATGTACAAGCCACGGCATTACGCACTTAAAAGGTTCAGGCCATAAAATGCAAAATGATAATTATTTGAGTTTTTTTCTGGCTATCTACTTTTAGGCGCTCTAATGCACATCGCACTTTGTCGTCGCCATGACGCACTGACACTGACATTTACACACAGACACACACACACATACGAGTATGGAAACTTATGAAATTTAATTGAACTAATAAATTCTTGCTAGCTTTTTATACCCTTCAATGATAAAATGGAACAAATAGGGTAGTTCAAAATATTACGTATGAACGAACGAGTCTACATATACACCAGAAATCAGCAAGCGTGTGTGTGTTTTTTTTTTGGGTCTGCTTTTGTCACTAGAGTGAACTTCCGTGCTCAGTGATAAGGGATATTAAAATGTATAGATTTCATCTTCAACATGTGAAGTAATGCACGCTTTCCACGAGCACTGCCATTCGGCGTCATTCGATCTTCTCTGATTTTGGTTTACATTGTAGACACGATAGACCTTGCAGGGTATCGTCTAGTTAAATCGCTCCTAACACAACACTTTTGCTTTATTAAACAACAGACAAGCACATACACTCTCACAGCAACAACGCATATAGCTGATATATGTATATGTCATAAACTTTTATTAATAATGAAAATTGTGCTAAAAATGGTGGTGCAATTTATTAAAAAGTCTCATTAGCTGACAGTCAATGACTCTCTCATACACACACAGTCAGACACAAAACAACTTTGACACGAGTTTTATCGCACCTACGGGTGCTAATAACGTAAAAATAATAATAAAAATATGTATGTACGTCCGAGCTAACGGGACGCGGGATACTAAAAAAGCCAAATCGCGATAAAGTGAAATTTCGATATGGACATTATTAAAGAGCAACTCGCCGTCCCTAATGTACCCTGCCCCATTGATGGGGTGGGTTCTGTAATAACCCTGCTGTGAGATTAAGTATTTTTAATGCGAATGCCAATAAAAAAATAAAAATTTCAACGATAAGCCTGATAAGATCGAAATCAATTTCGTTATAATGCATATGAGTACACATGTTCGTATGTATTTGCTACATATAAGACTGATAAACAGTCAGCCAATCATGTATATCATGTGCTGTTGGAGCATTCATTTTGTATATATATATTTTTTTCATTTTTGTTTGTGCTCTCTTTTTCTTCACAGTCAAAATCAATAAATTTTGCACAATTTCTATATTCTCATTTGCTCTCGCTCTGCGTCAGCCCTTGGCTCATTATTAATATTTTTACATTTTGTATGCCTTTTGATATTTCGCAAAGCATATCCAAGGCGCCAGGCCGTCAGCCCTTCCAGCTCTGGCTTGGCTCGCCTTCCATCTCATACCCTCCCCAATCGACCACTAGGCGACTGCTTAAGTGTTTTTCTATTATGGCCTGCCCATTTCCCCAGTGCTTTCTTCCCCATCCATGTTATATTTGCTTTTAAATATTTTGATATACAGCACAGTTGAGGCTTATAACTTGGCTCACAACACTTACACATAGAGACACTCAGGCCCCTAGATACCTAGTAGGACCTTGCAGGAATAGTGGTAACATATCTTTTGATAAACTCTATATAGATGGAAAATTAGTAGTTCAATACATAATTATAAAAGTTATATAACATATGAATACTATTGACATTTTTCTACAAATAATTTTGTAATTCTCGAATTATTTTTTAATTATATTATTTGAATTTTGTTTACTTAGTAAAGTAGTACGAAGTACATTCTTCATGCAGTCAGTTCCTACTGGGCTGTCAGGAACACGCTCCCGCACACTCACACACACAGAGCTATACAACCAGCAGCAGTTGAGCTGGCAGGCACTTTCTCATAAAAATTTCGTACTCGAATAAGACGAAGTAGCTTCGCACACACATATACATACACTCACGTATACTTACACTCGTGCACACACAGAGAGACAGAGAAGAAAAAAGTAACCCGCAGGCATTTGGATAGGTTTTGGGCGGAAAACTTTGAGGCAGCAGCATGGCCAGAAAAATAATGTAAAGGATGTGCCATGGCGACCGAGGCAAAGTCGAGTGTAACTGGAAAATAATATTTTCGCCTCTTTCCACTACTTTTGCTCGTCCGTAGAATGTAATTCCTTTTTTGTTCTCCTTCTTGTTTAGCTTTCTTTGAGTTTCTTTTGAGTGTCAGAAATGGAAAAGAAAATAATTTGATGGTTTCATAAAGTCGCTGCATGCCGGCTGGGTGCAGAGTGCGGGTGCTGTTGCTGTGAGGGGAGCGTATGTTTGAGTGTGTGTGTGTGGGTGTGTGTGATAAAATTGCAAACTTCCCCTCCCTATGTACATGTATATACATATGTACATATAGTAGATGTCCTGTGTGTGGTTGTGTGGAAAAGAGGACGAAAGCGTGGCAGCAAAAAATTTATGGAATTTTGTTGTTGCTTTTGATGTCACTGTTGTTGCTGTTGTTGTTGTTGCTGCTTATTTTTCTTATAGCTGTGAAAATTTCTGCCGAAGATTTTCCTTTTGAGCTTGAAAGTGCGAGTATTTGCTGCATACTTTCGGGGGTGTTTAGATGAATGTGTCCGAGATAACGATGCCGATGACAATAATGACGATCGCTAGTTTCCCACTACTTCCCTCATCCCTTCTTCTATGTTACTCTCTCCCTCTCTTACATTAGGAAAACTTGGCATCCGGTCAAATACACTTGCATTATTATGAAAATTATTATTATTTCTGCGTTCTTTACACATAACCTCCATTCACTTACTCACAAATACAAACACGCAAATGGCTTACCATATGTATGTATGTACTAATATATGTACACACATAGTGCTCGTCCTTGTCTCTGTGCAAGTGTGTGTGCTTGTGTGTTTCTTTATTAATTTTTCTTGTATATTTTCCACATTTTTCGTATTTTTATTTTATCATGCCTTACACACACACACACACACACATACACCCACAAACTGTAACACACATATACAGACACAATTTTACACAACTCAGGGGATGGTACACATACAATTTCATATAGTTTATTGTACAAATAATATTTGATAGAAAATTATTTAGTGCACGAACGGGATAGAAATAGTTCTCCTATTAGCTTTCCCTTTTGGATTCGCTTTAACGTTTCGGTGCGAACGGTACAACAAATATACTGGGAAAATTTATTTTTCACTCTGTCCGCCATTCTCCAATCGAAAGAAGATGTGAAAGTGAAAATGAGGAAAAAAATATGTATAAAAATTTAACTGAATGCGAAAAAGGCAAATGGTAAATGATTGGGAGTGTTTATGAGTGTGTCTGTGTGTGTGTGTAATGTATGTATGTGAGTGTATGTTATTATTGCAGTTATGTTGCCAACGTTCGTTCATTAGTTTCTAATGAGATTTCTTACTAATGAGCACGTTACGCAGAAATATTGGATATTCTGTTAGCAAGTCAACTGTAAAGAGCAGGACACAATTCCTTCGAAGGGTGCTCACTGACGTATTCGAATGTATAGTTTAATGAGCAACCCGCCCCCATTCATGTTATTCGTCGTTATAACTATTCTTCAATGTTTTCTCTTGAGAAAAAAATAATCTTAATTTTAAGATAGCCTTGGTCCTCAGTGTAAAGGATAAAGATAATTATTTATCAGATAAATACTGAAAGTATCTCATAGCATTATAATGCTGTCCAATTCAAAAGCTTGGGTTAATCCAGTCTATAACTAGAATTCCTTTTCACGCTAGATAAAATTTAGATCATTATTTGATATTTAAATTTAAAGCATATTTTGAAAAATAGCGCCTCTAACAACTTATCTTCTTCTCCTCCAACAAAGACCCTGCCTCTATTTTCAATCTCTTAGATTACGTTGAAGGTGTTTATTGCTGCAGGTTTCGTGATTTTATGCGGTTCTCTCATACTGCATAATATTAATGAGATATACATCAGTGACTCCATGAGGAATTGGAATAGCAAAAACCGTATTATAACCACAATTCGCTTCACTCAAAAATCAATTTGTCCCAAATACTTCGGGTTGAACAAGCAAAACCCAACCGTCCATTAGGCGACCAACCGAATACTCGCCCCCGCAGACCCCGCAGACCTAAAACCAAACAGACCTTAATACTTTTGAAGGGAAATGCGGGGATGATTCGATGGCAGGAATAATTTCAATTTGATTTTCACCAAAATATTAATTGCATTTTGAACTGGGCGGGGGTGTCACACAAGGCTATAGAGCGTATAGTGGCATATGGGTGACTGGAAGGAGGAAGGGTATGAGCTGTGTTCTGTGCACATACATATATCAATCATATCCTTCGACGGCAGCTCGTCAAAAGGTACACGCACCCAGCCCAGAATAATTTCAACTCGTAATTACCCACTGCTCAGAGGGGAAACGGACCTAGTCCATTTGCATGTATGGAGTAGGCGGTGTCGGTGGTTCAGTGGCTCAACGCGCTTGGTTTTAAATTCCATAATGATTGTTGGGGAGGTTGACAGTTGACACCCAAAGGAGACCTAATTGTAGGTTGGAAAGTCTTCAAGTTGTAACCTTTATTTGAATGGCATTTGGCTTTGTTTACGTTTCGCGGGTACACGTGTAGTTGTCCAGCAACAGACATGCGCCTACTCCCGGCTGACCCAATCCCAATCCCCCTCTCTCTTCAAATGCCTCTCGGTGTGAGTGCGTGTGGGTAATTTCGAAAGCGAAAGTGCCGGCATCGGCAATTCCGAGCCCGATGCCAAGCACAACGTCACTGTAGTGGACATGCCGACATGTGGAAAGTGAAAGTCAATAGAAAACCTTGACCACTAGACGTGGTCAGACAACAGGGACGACGACGCTCAATGCTCCGACTCGGACTCTGATTGTGATTCTGACTCTGACCAAATGCTGTTGCTCGTGCTCGTGCTCGTTCTTTTGCTCCTGTTGGGATATTTTGTTTGCCTGGTTCGTTCAACCGGCAATTTCGAATTTCACGCACACACATGTTCACATATGATACCAGCACAAGCCTCTCAGCCGGTAACGAGCACCTAAAGAAACATAGGCGAGAGAGAGTGAGGGAGAGAGAGAGAGAAAACTGGAGAACGCCAAGTGGATGCATTGGGGGCAGCAGCCATTTAGCATCGAGAATGTGGCATGTGCGCATGTCTAAAAACTGAAAACGATGCCAGAATCGGACATGGCAAAAAGGCAACACAACGCGTCCTCGTTGTGGACAAAAAATAGAGAGACAAACAGAGAGACAAATAGGCAAACAGACAAACAGACAGACAGAGAAGACCTGAGAAGTCACTTTCACTTTTCGTGCTGTCTTGTGGTTTTTGGGGTATGAGGGGCTTGTATGTGTTTTTGGCGGATCAAAAAGGGGTGGCACACACACATGCACACACAAGTCACACAAATACACGCGTTTACCTACACACATGCGAGCATCTTGTAAAGTCAAAATCAATCTATCAATCCTAAACAAAAACACAAATACAAACATTGCGTTTAAATGTCAGGGGAGCTTTCTTGTAAATATACATATAGTACATATATGTATTCGAATACAAGTAAGAATATATTTCTATAATATTATTCGATAAATATGTAAGCGGACTGCAGGAAGAATTTCAAACATTAGTTAGATATTAAACTTAATATGGTGAAACAATTTTTAATCGAACAGATAAGAAAAAAAAGAGAAACAGATTAGTTATGAACATAAATGGCGTGCTAATTATAACTATAGCTGTTTAGATCGAAATCGAAACTCATGTTTTCGGTTAAAATGTTCTTAAAGTATCTTTCGCATTTTGATAAGATATATTTTACTTCTTGTGTTCTTAATTGGCTGTCACCGCAAAATACCACAGATTAAAAAACTAATCAATTGACTATTACAATCTTCATAGATGTTATTCCAATAATGTATACCTCTGTCTCAGGCAAAGGGATGTTCATACTCAAGCAAGCTAATATTACGTTCGAGAGGGGCGCAATCGCTTCAATCGGTTTAGGTCTTAAGAACGTAGAGAACTTCTTGAATGTGACTTGTCAAATGCAGTCATTTCGAGATATGAAAACAATAGTATAGGAACGAATAGAAAACAATAATAAGTGAAATCTTATTCAGTGATTCGGAGCCGCACCCTCCGAAAATCCGGAATAAAGTCACAAATATTGAATACATTAGAATAACAAAAATGTATGTAACTGTGCTCGACAGCAATAACAAAAACGATAGCAACAACTACAACTGCAAACTACAACTACAACTGCAACAACAACTACAACTACAACTACAGCTACAATTACACCAATAACAACAGAAGTTGGAAAAACAAATTGAAAAACTATCGAGCATTGATAAATTGGCACGAGCACGAAAAAAGTCAACATTTCCTGTTGGTATGAGTGAGACAGGCTTAACGGTTGTGTATATATGTATGTGTAAGTGTGTGTGTGTTCGGCCTTGTATGTGTGTGTGAGTATGGTGGCAACTGAAAATTTGAAAAGGGGCGGAGCAATAATGTTCTTCCGAGCAGCGCTGCTCGGTTGTCGGGTGCTCTTGCTGGTGACCGTAACTTTTTTTTAAGGGAAATTATTCGATTTCTGATATTTTGGGGTGTTTTATTGAGGTTTTTTTGGGTGAAAAAGATTTCAAAAAGTGCTGTGGGTAACTATCTGCTTGTGTTTGTATAAGTTATTGAATGGAAAACTATAAAAATTGCTGCGGGGTGTGTATTGATACATTTGTAGCCTTTCTATGTCTGTATGTGATTTTAGTATCAGTGCTATTGCTGTTTTGATTTTTAGCGATTTCACAGTATTTTTTTGTGCTGCGTCATGCGACAGTTGAAAACGAGCAACCTACTTGGCAGGACACGAGCAGCAGCAGCAAAGTGCGCATGCGCCAACGATTCGATAAACAGCGCAAACTGAACAAAACAAATCAATACGAAAGAAAGCAAATCGAAACAAAACGAAACAAGACTAAGTGAATTTAACGAAATGTGGATCAATTGAATGGTTAAAATACGCGAATTGAATGAAAGAACTTTAAGCTTTGCTGATTTCAATAGCAGTGAGCTTTAAATTGCAAAAAGTTTTAAACCGGTGCCAACGATATTAATGAGTACGTGATCAAAATGATATCTTAATTGTTCTTACGTGAAACAGTACTTGTCTTGAATCTCAGTCTGAATTATAGTTAAGTTTTTGCACTTTCATTAAAGTAGACGAGGAGTAGGCGAAAAAAAATCAAATAAAATAACATCAAACTACCTTAGGCTTTATAAAAATCCCAACCACACTCAAAGACACAGGAATACACCCACACCCACACACACACACACACATTGAAATAGCGGACATCCTGGCAGGCATTTTTCTTTAACTTCTCAAAGTACCAGGGGGAAGGCGAGGAGAGTTTGCTGCAGAAATTGTATAAAAGCAAAGTCAACAACAACAACAACAAAAACAACAACACCGACAACAACATCTACGAGAGAACCAATTTCCAACCATGGAAACTTAATTTATGTCTGCAGCATACTAGTTGAGAATATTTTTCTTCTGCTTTCAGAAAAGAGAAATAGGGAAAAAAAATAATTTTTTTTTTCGGTTTATTTCGACATTTTTGCTTTCCTTGGCCCCTTGCCACACGTTGCCTGGCAGCTTGTCCGTTCGTCTGCCCCCGCCCCCCTCTTTTCACCCACTCTCGCCTCATCACCCACCTCCCATATCCCCACTTCTTTTTGGCCCGTCCTCGTGTTGTTGTTGTTGTCGTTGTCGTTGTCGGCTTCCTTTTGCTTCTTGAGAATCAAATTTATTTTACCAAGTCATGTTGAAGAAAATTTTTATAAGTTTTATGCGCAGTTCAAGTGATGGTGTCAGAAGGGGAGTTGTGCGGGAAGAGAAGGAGGTCAGCTGGTTGGCAAATATTACATTGGGCGGTGAATGTGTGTGTCGCTGGGTGGGTGGGTGCTCGGGCGGGTTGAGGTGGAGGTGGAGGTGGAGACACAGAAAAGTTTGTGTGTGCTTCGCACAAAATAAGCAAAATTTGTATTCCTTAAATCGGATGACTTTGTATAAATTTTCGTGTGCGGCAATGGGGTTGCAAGTGTATATGTGTGTGTGTGTGTGTGTTGTGTTGTGATATGAGCATTTGTGTGTGTATGTGGGTGTGTGTTGGTGGGTAGTTGGGTGGCATGTACTGGCAGCTGGAAACACACAAAAACTTTTCTATATATATTTAGCTGTGCGCATGTATTTGTGTACATAATGGAAAAATTTTTCATAGAATTTGCACAAAAATGAAAAAGTGCTAAGAGGAAGAAAAATATTACAGAGCAAAAGAAAAATGAAATTAAGCGCATAAGGAAATGAGACACAAAATGTTGTATGGCAGACTATGCGTGTGTGTGTGTGTGTGTTGCCAAATTTTTGGCAACATGCTTTTGTCGATGGAAGTTTAGTACATAAGCCGGAGGGAGGTTAGGGGAATGAGAAGGAGCAGCATAACACGATTTAAGCTCCAGGCTATTCATATTGTAGATTACTCCCCCATCATCTAAATCGTAGCTACTCCCATGAACATGCACATGTGACCCACACAGACAGCAACAACCAGTTACACTCTTACTTTTACTCGTACTTAAACCCAATCAAATCCCTTGTATTCAGCTGGCATGCTAAGCTTCCTGCAACTTTAGACACCCAATTAGTTTTTTGGGGCTTCTTTAATTAAAGCGTGCTACGTTCTAACTTTTTGTTCTCTTTTTCGCTTTATGTTTTTTCTTCATTTTCTATAGTTATATCATCCAAAATGGCAGCATCCATATATGCCACCCCACCGCCGGATCTGAGCAGCGAAGACACTGCGCTCTCCGATGTCTCCAACTCTTCCACAGTCAACACAAATCGCGGCGACGGCAGCAGCAGCAAGACCAGCAACCACATCAATAATAGCAGTCATGAAGCCACAGCACAACCGACAGCAGCCGCAACCACAACAACAACATCAACAACAACAACAGCAACAGCAAATACAACAAGAACAACAGCAGCCACATCAGCAATACCCACTAAACACGCACTCATGGACGCGGAGTCAAAGTCAACGATGCCGTTGTTGAACGCCACAGGAAGCAGCACAAATGAGGCAGACATGGATGCTGATGCAGATCCAGATCAAGCTGAAGGGATAGAGGGGGAAATGAATCAGACGGCAATGGCGGCAATGGCCGCGGCAGCAGCAAATGCAGCAGCCATGCAGCTGCAGCTCCTCGAAGCTCTCAACGATGCGGCCAAAAAGCGACGCAAGCAACACAATCCTAGCCGTCTCGAGGCACTTAGTTTAAGTGGTGAAGAGAAAGAGGAACCTGGTATTGCAGTTGGGGCCACCGAGGAGTCAGGGTCTAATATTGTCATCGACTATGAGGAGAAATTGTCAAAAATGTTGCTGCCGAAGTCGATTGTGAAACTAAAGCAAACATTCGAATTGCTGCAACAGCAAAAGTTGCAGCCTGAAGACATATCAGAGGCAGAAGAGGAGAAACATTCTCATGAGCAGCAACAACAACAGCAACAGGAAGAGGAGGAGCAGCAGGAGCAGGAGCAGGAGCAAAACGCCATGATGAATCCCTATCAGACCTACTGCAAACAGTGTGGTGAGAATTTCGAAACGGAATTCAAGCTTAGCCTGCATATGTTGCAGGACCATCATCATCATCAGCAGCAGCAACAACAACAGCAGCAATTGGCGGGCGATGAGCCCGTAAATTTGTTGAACTCCTTTAAAGTAAAGTTGGAACGTGCCGACAGTCCGCATCTGGAAGTACAGCAACAACAACAACAGCAACAGCAACAGCAACAACAGCAGCTGGACTTGATGAATGGACATTCGAGTGGCAACAAAGAGCATGATCTCTGGCTGCAGGCAATGGCACAGCAGCAACAGCAGCAGCAGCCTCCATTGCCCGGAATTTCTCCTGCCTTTGGGTTTCCGCCGGAGGCTGCTGCTCTGGGTTGGCCACTGCTGGGCATGTCGGGATTTACGGGTGTAGAGGGACTCAATCGGCCGCCGTTGCGCATCTTCAATCCGGAGGCATATTGCGAGTTGTGCAACAAAGAGTTTTGTAACAAGTATTTTCTCAAAACGCACAAGGCCAACAAGCATGGCATCTTTGATCCAGCCGGTGATTTGAACACGCCAAGCAACAGCATGAACAACAACAATAGTAGCAACAGCAACAATAACAACAATAACAGCAACAACATTACGAACAGCAGTAGCAGCAGCAGCTGTGGCGCCACTTCCATGTTTCAACAACTGCAAATGCCACGCGAGCCACCACCACAAAAGCCAGAGCCACAACTGACACCACCAGCACCACCAACCGTGCACTGTGACATCTGTTCCAAGCGTTTCACCAACGTATTCGCCATGCGTCGGCATCGCGCCAAACAGCATGAAACTGCCACAACCATAACCACGACTTCGCCGCGACGTGGGAGTCCCAATGAGCAGTCGCCTCCACAATCCCAACAGGTCAAGGTGGAGCCTCAGGTGGATGCACTTCCCGTTGAGCCGAAGTCCTTTCAACCGCCAGAAGGGTTTCGCGAGGACTTCACATTGGAGCAGGAGGAGGTGTCCTTTGCTCCGCCACCGCGCAAGTTGCCACCGCAGCTGCAACAGCAGGCCAGGGAATCCTACTGTGCACCAGATAAGCTGCGTCGTCTTGGCGTGCAGTTGCCGGAGGCATTCTGTGAGCTGTGTTGCAAGGAGTACGCCAATAGATACTTTCTGCGCACTCACAAATGGAAGCGTCATGGCGTCTTTGTGCCACCCGAGGAATTGCCACTGAGTGGCAAGGAGGAGCAGCCTTTAATGGCAGCCGGCTGGCCGTTTATGCCTCTTAATCTCATGCTGGCCAAGGCGGCTGTCGATCAAGAGCAACAAAAACAGCAGCAGGTACCGGAAGCGGACCTGGAACGGCAGCAAGAAGACGATTTGCAGACGGATGAACAGCAGCCCAGCAAACGCATTAAACTGGAACCCAGCGATGAGTCAATGCCGGAGAAGTCAGACAACTCCGCAATGGGTTTGCAAAACCTACAGAAATTGCAATCGATGTTGCAGCAACTCAACGATTTCAATGGCAAGCGACCTTTGCCGTGTCACCTCTGTGGTCGCGAGCTAGAACATCAATATGCACTGCGAGCCCATCTCATGACCGAACACGCCGGACAATTACTGCCCGAAGGACATCCCATGCTTTACCAACAGCAACAGCAGCCACAACAGCAGCAGCAGCAGCAGCAGTTGCCTCTAAAGCTTTCCCCTGGAGGCGACGGCTCACCGGTTCACGCTACTATTACGCCCACGCCGAACGAGCTGCGCTGCCCGCAATGTGATCGTGACTTTGCCACAGCTCAGGAATTCAAGCAACATATCGCCGAAGTGCATCTGGGTCGCATTCCAGGCACCAGCCCCTTGAGGGAAGGCTTTTACACGCCAGAGCGTGCCACAGGCGTACCGGGTGCAACCATTGCTGGTGCAGCATCTGGGCCGCCACGTGCTGCTTACACAATAACGCCTACTTCCAGTTACTGTGAGATATGCAACAAGGAACTGTGCAATAAGTACTTTATGAAGACGCACATGCAACGCATGCACGGAATTGAGATTGAAAATGGCGCACAGATTGGCGGCGTTGTCTGCAACATATGCAACAAGGAGCTGTGCAGCAAGTACTTTCTGCGTGTGCACAAGCATAACACACATGGCATCATTGAGGATGGCGCACCGCTGCCACAACCACGTGGTCAGAATGGAGTTAAAGTCGACGCTCAACAGCAACATCAACATCAACAGCATCAACACCAGCAACAACAACAGCCACATCAATTGATTGGCGAACAGGACTTGAACATAACGCCACTTTCCAGTGCCAATGAATCGAGTGGCAACAACGAGCTCTGTCCACTGTGCGCTCGTCAATTCCGCAGCTTCAAGTGGCTTCGCACACATTTGATGAATGAACATGGCGCTGCTGGAGTTGAGAAGCTACGAGAGCTGGAACCACCAACAGTTGGCAGTGGCGCTACCTCCAGCAGAAGCAAACCAAACAGTCCCACGCTCAAAATACCCAACGGGAATCCAACTGTCGCCAATCCGGCAAACAATCTTGCCCAGGCTCTACAGAATGCACAGCAGCAACTGTTTGGCCAGATGCAATTGCCAAAGGGAATGCCATTGCCCATACCAGGCATGTTCGAGCAGACGCCAAGGTTCAAGGAATATCAGTGCTCACTGTGTCCATTCACCACACCCTATTATGCATTCCTCTTCATCCATGAACGATCCCATGCGCTGCTTAGCAATGGTGGTGATGGGGAGACGAATGTGGCTGCCGAGGCAGAGACTAGGGACAGATCCTTTGCTTTGGTACAGGGCAAGGCCAGAACCAAGCCAAATCGAGACAGATCTGATGTTGAGCACATCGAACCCACTAATTTGACCACTACCACTACCAACACCAACACTACCAGCAACAGCAACAGCAGCATCAACAGTAACAGCAGCAGCAGCATCGCAAAGGCTGCTCGCACTCCCCCCACACCCACACTAACACCCACAACGCCTCAAGCCTCGCCAGGCATTGACAACCCGACAATTGCTGTCTCTCCAAAGCCACGTTCTGCCACTGTGACTCCCACACCACGTCACACCAACAACACTCCCACCAAGCCAGGGACCCCCAATGCCAACGGCATTGGCACCCAACGTTCAGCGGCCACGTCTCCCTTTGAGATGTGTAGCGATCTGGCCAATGGCAGCGGTAAGCCAGCTAGCTATGCTCAGCCTATCAAGTCGGATGAGGAATATCAGATGCAAGCCTTTCACTTGACACCCGTTGATGCCGATGCCGAGGGTCTCTTTGCGCCCGCTCTTGTCTATTTGCCGGTGCGGACGCGAGCCTCGGAGTCGACCACTTTAAGCTTCAGGCTGACACCGGCGTAAGTGAGTCCTGAGTCCACAATTCATCAGAACACAACACAATATTTAGGTGTTGCCAGCGTACGTAAGTTAAATCCCTTCAGTTTTGTTTAGAAACACATTTACCACATTTATGACCCAATGACACGAGCTTAAAGTGATGCTTAGGCATAGGATTAATCTTTCATGGACACATTGTAAAGAAAGAAGTTAAACAAGAAGAACCTGTTATCGGATTGTCAAACTTAAAGCTATACATATATATTTAATCTTCAACTGATTGATTAATTTTTGGATTATTTAAAATGTGACTATAATTTGGAAAAAGTTTTCACGCGTTAGCTGTGACTCTCCTCCTCTTTTATTAATATCCAATCCCTTGCTTAAATCACCCAATAAGCATGTGTTATTGAGTTATAAGAATGATAACAGCTGATCACAATCACCATGGTGGTCAGCAGTAATTGTTCTAGTCCCCCCAGCCCGGTAACCGACAAGAAGACAAGACAAAATAGAGGAACTACAAAAGACTGAGTGCGCATATTAGTTGAGCTCATTATTAAAGTTAATATACAAAAGACAAAACTGAAGTTACTACAACTACAGACTCGTATATGGATCTGCAGTTGTCGGCATATACATACATACATATACAGAATAATAGTCGAAATGAGTTTTGTGTATAACATGGAACCCGATACTAAAATAAAATAATATTATAACCAAAACAATAACAAGTCCGTTTCAGCTGGCAACAATTCATATTTTTTTATAAATTCATAGCCGATAACAAAAAAAAAACCGGAAAAAAAAGAAATATAATGATGAAGGAACACTACATAACTACATACATAATATAACATAACATAACATAACATAACATAACATAACATAACATAACATAACATAACATAACATAACATAGCATAGCACACAATACATTCAAGTTATACATATATCTATATCTCTAGTGATTAATATCAAAGTTCCTATGCGTAATAGTAATTTTTAAAAGCCATTAACGTAAACGGGATGAAAAGGAGAAGGAAGAAACTTAGTCAAAAGAAATTTAAATACGTACATAATTCATAAGTCACTAACCGGAAAAAACATAGAGAGAGACAGCATGTCGGCAAAAAGAGATAGGAAGAGAAAAAGTGGATATATACACACATGTAACCAAATATACATATATCGTAGCTGCCATAGCCACATAACAACGATGTATGTATTTATATAGCTGGGTTCGTTAAGGAGCGTTAAGGATAAAAATTTTGGGATAAAATATATTTAGTAGTGCTAACTAGTAATAGTATGTAGAGGTACACGATTCAAGCTTCAGCATATAAGGGATAATCTATGCACAAAATTTGCTCAAAATCAAAATAGGAGAAATGAATCGCAAAGTAGAGAAAAACTTGATATCCGCAAGGTGTAGATCTAAGGAGAGCTCCATAGTAAATCACATTTATAAATTATTCATGTCTGCTCTATTCACAAACAAAAAAACTATTTTTATTTGGAAGTATTTTAAAAACATTAGCTAAACATTTCAATTATTATACCACAATTTATCCTTCCTCTTGCGAAAATTCACACTTATTACACATATGCCAAACACACACACATTCAAGTTGTATATAAAGCGATAGAAACAGATAGAGAACAGGTATAGAGAGAGACTATATCTAGTAGTAATTGTAATTGAACCGATTTGGTGTGAATGAATCAAGGGAATGTTAATTCACCAGCAGACAAACACAAACAACTCAGGGCAAAAGTACAATGACCATTAGTACTTTTAAATATACTTACCAAATAACATAATTAAATAAACGATAAAATGATTAAATAAATTTAAACAAAATAATAAAAAAAAACGAAGATGAATAAAAAAAGTAAAACATTTTGAAATGCTACCTCAGACGGACTTGAAAACAATAATTTAAATAAATAAATTTATATAACAATTGAACATGTATGCTTAAAAACGAAAATCAATTTTAGAGCAGAAGTAAATGAAATTTTTAGTGAATTTACCTCAGAAAACCAAACACAATGATCCATACAAAAAAATCTAAATGATAAAAAAAGAAGCACACAATTTATACCTATTGATTAGCCTTTAGTTTAAAAATATAAATTACCTAATTATTATGATTTGCTATACAAGTTTAGTTTTAATTGTAAGTGGCACTGACACATTCCAAAGAAAACGCACCCAAAACCGACCAAAGTACGATGCTAGTCGCAAATATATAACTACAACAAGCTCATTCTAGTCAAAGATGGGGATCGAAGCTGCACAGCGGCTTTTCCCCAACATTTTATAGATAATTTACAAGCCCAAAATCCAGAACACAAATCAGATTCACCAACCGACCAACCAACAGCACATTTTCATATATTATTTAGTAGTATTTAAGGCGTTTGTTCTTTATGAAAATGTGTTGCATTGTTGGATGGCTAAAGAGTCTGAAAAACTGATTAAAATTATAGAATACTTAAATATCAATAATGAACAGCGTTGTCAATTATGCTATTTTTAATTTTATTTTTTAAAAACGTGTGTTTTTTAAAATGCTGCGTGCCTTTTAGCAATTGTAACGCTGTTCAGCTCTAAACCATTCATCAACAAAACGATAAGAAAAACCACGAAGTAATACAAATAATAACAAATAAAATAGTTTATAGTTTTCATTTAAAATTAGTTATAATTATTTGGACATCTTATTTTATATTGTATATATTAATAAACATGTGTATTTGTTAAACTTGAGTTGAGTTTTCTCTTAATTTATTTACTTGATTTTCATTTCCCTTTACCCTCATCCCATCCACAATGATAAGTGTGCTAGTCTCAAGCCGGGTGTTAATTCGACACGAGGGCTACTTTGATCTTATCGCAGCCCTTAAAAAATTGTCATTGATTGCCGACAATTGACTCTCACACGCAATTACAGACCTAAGAATTTCGTTATTTCATTTTTTAAGAACTCAGAGCTAAGAGTGAGTTTGGCATAGGGGCTAGTTCTTACTTACTGCAGATTGGTTGAACGCCTTCGATATCAAATTAAAATTATTAAATTGTTATTTGATTGAGTTTTCAAATGAAATTTGTCAACAATAGTTGAAAATAAGTTCATGTTAATTCCTTCTTTAAAACTCGGCAGCTGCTTTTCGTTCCATTCCGAATCCAAGTAGTGAGTTTACAGTCTGCTATCAAATACCACAGGCAACCCTCATAAAAAGTTGGACTCGCTTCCGGCTCAACCCACAACACGCACAGATGCTGATTAGTGTATTTGGTTAAAAAATTCCATCCAAATGATTAGTGAAAACAGCGATAGCTAAAAAAACCCCCCAAAGAATAGAGAATAAAAACCTACATGGTCAAATGTAAACCCTGTGAGGGTCAAGCTAAACATATTTTCCATGGAAAATTCAAATTGCGCAGCTGCTGCTGGTAGTAAAAAGAAAAATATGCACAAGCCGTAGAAATCTACAAGCAATTGATTTTGCACTGAAAGAAATATTGTTGGCTAGAAATATAAATTGAAGAGAATTATTTATAATGGGATTCACTCATTAAATGCCTTTTTTTCAATCTACTTCATTTTTCGGAGTGCTGTCCAGCTCGAGGAAAGCAGAGCTACCCTTCGGGACTTTTTCATTAATTGTTTGTCACGTGTCCATGCAAATTTTATTCCATTGATTACGCTTCAGACATTCGATACTCTCTCTGACTGTTGGTTACTGCAATTATAGATATAACTAGTATGCTGCATGCGAAAGTACTTTCAATTGATATCCGTTGTCCGAGAAGCAACCCTCAAGAAAGGTTGCCAATTGGCAATTTTCCTATTTCTATTTCTGAATCACCCTCCTCGGGAGTCGTATTCATGCAAATTCTGTTTATGTGATGCCTGCTTTTTTCCTGCATTTTCTATTGAATTTTTATGGCAATTTATGATGGACTGGCATTTTGGCATTGTGTTCGTAATCCTGGGCCAACAATTGCCAAAAACGTTAAACTCCGAACTCATAACGGGGGGTGGTGGTGTTTGGTTCCACAATTTGCATGTTTAAAAGTGTACAGCGGGAAAATGCAATATAAATGCAAGACAAGACCATTTATTGCATGTGAAATGTGAAATGAAAAATGCAATTTACTTGGCTTCGTGACGTTTTTCGAGGGTGCTTCAATCCCTCCCACTTTCAAATATTCAGCACCATTCGCCCGATCTATGCGTTGCAGCCATTAATCGAAATGACATTATTACAATCTTTCAATAATTCCATCTATCAATACTGTGCATTAATCCTGGCTTTGGACTTGCGTTTTATCGATTTTCCTTAATTTATTAAAATTTCTTTCATAAACTCTGTATTTTTTTTGTTGTAGAACACAAAGAGCGCACAAATCAAAATTGACAAAAAGAATATATAAATGAAAAATTAAATTAAGTATATATATATGTATATATATACATACATATAAATGGATAAGTAAACAATTTTACAATGAACTTGCAACGTACCTTTAAATGAGCGTAAATCAAAATTTTGGCCGCAAACAAAAAAAAGGAAAAACTGTAGGGCTGAAAAAAAATCAAAAACATTTTATTAGATTTAAGGAAACTCCAAAGAAAATGAGAATCAAAATGAAAATTAAAAAAAAATCAAAAATACATTTTTAGCATTTAGTTGTAAGCAAAATTCAAAATTTCATTGAACATTTATTATTATTAAACGATGTTGAGTTAAGGACGAAATGAGCATCAAATCAAAATTGATAAAATGGAAGACGACTATAAAGACGATGAGCAAAAATCAAAAGAATTATATTCAAAAAGAGAAATCAAAACATTTTATTTTGCAATTGGCAAATATACAATTGGCATACATGCATATACATATATATGCATCTAAATATATATATTATATTTAACATTTTACTCTTCGAAAAAAACTTTGTTAATATGTAAAACTCTGTGTGAAAACAAAATAAAAAAAAAAACTTAAAAATAATTATTTATATTTATGAATTATATGTAATGTCTATCAAAATGAGAACAAACATTTATGATCCAAATCACCCTGAAAACGATCCCAAACCCAGTCCCTACCACACATCCGCCCCTGTCCTTGTCCCCTTCCGCACACCTTTTGTCATTCAATTGTAAGCGAGCATTTATCAAAAATTGTATGTGTTTTAATGATTATATTAAATATATATATACAACCATATACATATAAATATTGTATGAATTTAAAACCTTAAATATAATAAAAATCATATATTGTATTCATGTAAAGAAAAAAACAGAAACAAACGCAATGCGAAGGTGTCATCATCTCTTCTTATTACAGTATCGCTCTGGGTATAATTTTTCTTTGATTTTCCGATTCACTTTGCTGTGGAAACTTCTAAGCTGATTTTGCGGCCCTTGAGAGAAATTGTGAGAAGGTTTTCCCCTGGACCTACCCTGTGAGTGGCCAAACAGCTTTTCTAGCTTTGACATTTGCTTTCAGTTTTTGGATCTGATCTCGACCAGAACTACCACCCAACATTGTTCACCCCCTACCCCAAAGTTGGCAAATCAGAGTATGCCAATATTTGTATTACATGCGAGGATGTCTTATCAATAATTTTTGTAAAGAATGCGTCGAGATGCGAGATGGGAAAACGAGATGCTCGAGCCTCGAGGATAAAAGCGAAATACGAAAAGCGGAAAGCGGAAAGGAATTCTCTTTTGGCTTATGTACTCGTGTGTGTATGGGGTTTGTGTCCGGCGCGTGTTTGTGACAGTCCCATAGTTTGATGTGCTTCCTGTTGCCCAAAAAACTTTTCACATAAAAGGCTGTTTATTAATTTCCAAAATACAAGCTGGCATTGTTGCCGAATGGACAAGTACTCTTACTGTACACAAAGAGATGAGTATTATGTTAGAGTTCAATTCTTGATTGCCTGTCGGGGAGTGTGAGTGTGAGTGTGAGAAGGGTGTCACTCAAGCTGTTGGTTTTGCTTTTTGCTATCCCCATCAACACTTGGCTATCTTTACTCCAGGGATACGTCATATTGAGCTGGCGAGGCTAAGTGCCGCCGACGCCTTGACACAATTCAATCAAATTCTCAACTAGAAGTCCGCTTCCTACCCCATCTCTCAGAGTTGTGACTGGACTGGTCATTAACTCAAAGTGAACAAGTTGAAAATTAGTTTTTAATCGATTTCACAATCACACACGTGAGCAACACAACAAATTATACCTACCATACATCACACCAAAAATACGTAAGTACGACCCCAAGAACCGACACACACTCAAATATATAAAGACATTTCTATATACAAATACATATACATAGATATATGTCTGTGAGCGTGAGTGTGTATATAATTGGACTCTCAATTAAATTGTGTAGGCAGAGGCAAAAACAACGGCGCCAGGCACAAACAACGACAACAATTTTGTCACCATATGCTTTAGCACCATTTTCAAACATCGTCATTACTAAATACCCAGTATAAATTTATTATTAGAGTAGGTATATGGATGGACAGTAAGTATCAGATAGATGTAGATGGCTTAATATCCTGTATTCAACTGTTTTAAACGGAGTGTAGAGAACATATGTAAGTATTTGATTAATGTTTATAAACTATATACCCTACATAAATGCTCTAAATAGTTGACATATTTAACTAAATGATACTATATATCAAGAGGTTTACAAGTCCTAGGTAAAGTATCCTAAGTATGTGTCTTTCTTTGAGGCTTGCATTCTTATTGAAATTCCAAAAAGATTAAATACGAATTAAAAACAGTACTTTGAAAATTTTTTAGCTTGCCCGTATCGTGTGATCATCCTATATTGAAAATATGAAGATATCTTTTTGAGAAAAAAAGGAAGACTGATTAGGTATCTTTTGTTGCTATACTCGGAAAATGCCTTGAAATAAATGAATCAAAAAAAAGAATACAAAAGTCTTGTAAGTAGTCTAAAGAGTTGCTACATCATATTTTAAAATATCTATAGGGTAACTTAGAGTACGGCAAAGTGGATTAATGACGCCGCTGTTACTATTATCCTTGTCGCGTCGTAGTGTCAAAAACCCAAACACAGCACGCCAGGCAGTCGACAACAATAATAATAGTAACAACAACAACAAAAACAACCAACAGAAAGGACAAACTTTAATAATTCAACTTATTATGGATTTTTGTTTGGAAAATATTTTTTGGCTGTTTTTTTTCTCCTCATTTTCCATTCATTTTCCAGGCGGTGAGGGTGGAAATTTTAGTTTTCCTTTTTATTTTTGTTCCTCTCTCCTGTTGTTTTCGGTGGCATGTGTACATTTGAGCCGAAATGTGGCAATTTAAATAAATGACACGCACTAAGCGAGGCAAAAGGAACAGAAGCAAGAATAAAAGAGAGTGCGGGTGGCAGGAGCAAAAAACGTGAGGGGCAAGAGGGCGGAACTTCGGGCTAATGATTTCTGAGAACGCAAAGGGCCACAAAAAAAAAACGAGTTTAAAACCATTTATATTTTTTATAACAAACGGACAAAGGACAACGATAAATTTAGGATTAATAGAGTGTGGCGAAATCACAGGTTTTGCTTTGGGGATAAAGTAATTGTTTAAGCACGTTTTTCGTTACATGTAAACCAATCTTAGAGTAGCCAGCGTTGAGCAGCTCTAATTCCTCCTCTTCCAGTATAAAGAATGAGATTCCTTCGCTGGGACGCCTGAAGACATCGACAGCTCGATAAGCCGAATCCTTGGCCAGTTGTAAGCGTAGTTGCACCGAGGGATCTCCGAACAGATCCTGATCGAGTGCCTGTGACATGCTCAACATAGGCAGTTCCAGGCGCCACAATAGACGCCGTACAATGAAGTCGGCAAATTTGCGCTGACGATACTTGTGCGTCAATTTTGAAAGAATTACCTCCATAGCATACTCAATTCTTGGATTCGCTATAAACAGCAACAACTGCGTAAGGCTCATTACCAATGGCAAAAAGCAATAGGAGATTAGGGGCTGCTTCACGAGCAACAGCAGGTCCATCCAATAAAGTAAATCCCGCTGTTGTTCCACATAACTCTGCTTTAGTAAGTAGGTGAGCACTCCCAGGAGCGCAACGACAGTACCAAGTTTACGATAACAGCGGTCTAGACAAAGCTTCAATTTGCTCAAGGCACTCATATTGTATTGAAGAAGCAACTTAAAATGATAATTTATTATTAAAATTTGTTGTCAATTAATTTTGAAATAATTTTAAAAGCAACTTAGATGTATGAATATTCCAAATTCCCCATACTTGATAGCTTAAAGCAGCAATTAAAGAGTTTAGAATTGATAAACATTTATTGAATTTAAATTACAGCAATACTCGTCCAATTACATTGCTCCTGCTACTAAACTTTATGGGATCTATTAGCAGTTATACCTTTAGCAATATCAGCTATAGTTATATTATTGCACTTGGAACACTATTACAGCTCGCAGAGGGTGAGCACGATAGAGACAGTGAGAGTGGCAGAGTGCGACAGAGGGAGAGAGAGAAACGTCAGCATTTTGTTAAGTACGGACCCACAAATTTCACTTTCAGTTTCCAATCTGTTTGGCAGCTCCCAATACGAGAGAGAAACCGAGCCGAAGCCATCAAAATAAACTGGAATTTAGCTCAGTTTGTTGCGTTTTGAGATTTTTTTTTGTGCCTTTGCCTTTCCCTTTCAATTGGATACGCACATACAAACACACGCACAAAACTGCCCCGAGGTGTGTGCGTAAACACATACACACACATATATACTTACGATTACATAGCAGCAGCTTCTATAATGTGGCTGCTGTGGCAACTGGGGGTGATGGGGGAACATAAGACGTAAGCAGAGAAACCCACAGGAAACAAGCAACAAGATGGCAGCACATTTTGTATGAAACTTGAGAGAAAAATAAGAGAAAAATTGTAATTTTCATCAAAAAAAAAACTGTCTTTTTATTTTATTCTTGCTTGACCTTAAAGGAAGACAACAGAGAATGCTGCGACTATATCGACTCTGTGATATCCTATACAGAAGAGAAGAAACCTCCAAAGAGGTTATAGAGAACATTATAAATTGTTAACTTATTTAAATATCTTGGTTTCTTATTTAGCTTAAGGTTCTGCTGATTGACTTACGTCTGTTATACCCTTTCAATTGTAAGGTAGAGCCCATAATGAGTTGCTCGTGCCCGCCTGCTACACACTGCACAAACGTGCGTGTGCGTGTGTGTGTGAATGCTAGTACTCTGCTCACATACGTTCATGTGTGTGTGTTTGTGTGTATGATACGGTGGACTATCGAAATATTCCAAAATAAAAAGAAAAATTTAACGCAAGGCACAAGACGAAATATTTGTCTATGTGGTGTGCGAGGATGTTGCCAAGAATAATGCTGTTTCTACTCCGGGTACTCCTGCCACTTGTGAGCTTGTAAGGCGGCTACTTCTCCAATTCTCCAATTTCAGAGAGGGTGGTCATAGCCGTATTTGTTGCTAACATTTGGATGCGTGTGTTTCGTATTAGGCAGAGGGCGACGCGGCGGATGCTAAAGTGAAGTGAAAAGTAGTAAATTGAACTTTTTCTTTTTGGCTTTCGCCTGAGCATCGTCTTCGGTTTGGGTTTGGGTTTGGGTTTTGGGTTAGAAGAAGGGGATTTGTGCTGCCTTCGGGCTCTTCCTCTGTATGTTCGTTTTTATATTTTGTTGGCAATTTGTACTTTTCTGCTCTCAGCACTTTTTGTAGTTGTTGTAGCTGCTGCTTCCTTTACTTACTTTTCACTTTCATTTGTGTTTCATTTTACGGCATGTGTGTATTTGTGTATGTGACTATTGTACTTTTTGCTCAAATGGTTGTGGCATGTGGAAGCGTTTCTTATTTATCGTCTTTCAAATTAAAGTCGACCGCCGGTCATTGTGGCAAATTATTCATATCAATACATTTGAGATCCGATTAATTAAAACCAACAACAATCAATCGCAGCTAATAATACATTGAAAACTATAACAAAGTGAGGTAAGATTTTCAAACCAAATAAAGTGCAAAAATTCTAACAAGATTAGCAAATGTGTGTGTGTGTGTGTGTGTGTGTCAAGTCAAGGAGAAGTGACGAAAAAATAAAAGTCCTCTATACATATATACAAACTTGTATTTTTGGGTGGCAATCAACTTTGACTGTGTCGAGCAACGAACAAGCTCCGACTCAATTTCCCCGCCTTTAGCTGAAATGTATGCTACATTTTTTTGTTCTCGTGATTTTGCAACTAACTCATTATGCGAAAATCAATAGGAAGTAAAAGCAAGTTTAGACCATGACAAGAAGCACTCTGCCTTCTCTCTCTTTTGCTCGCTTTTTCTCCCTTTCCGTCTCTTTCAATTCCAATTCGAACTGTAGTAAGTAGTTCAATTTCAATGACATCAATAAATTTCGATAGAAAAATCGTTCCCCCTTCAAAAAAAAAAAAGCAACGACAAAAACAAAATTAATTAATTTATGTGCCCAGTGCTAGTCGGAATTTTCCATGGCAATGGACACACATACTGACACAATCTCGTAAACACACACTCACACACACACACACACACACACACACAAGTTACAATCTATGGATACAATTTTACGAATTTCAACGTCATCATCTAACATTTTTGTCCTAATTTCGTCAAAGTTGCTGTTATTGTTGTTCTTGTTGTTGTTGCTGTTGTCGCTGCTGTTGACAACAGCAGCAACAAGGACTCATTACAAAAACATAATAACAAAATAAATATTGAAAGGAATGGCATAAAATTATAAAAGCCCTCGCGTCGAGGAAAGCAAAATAAGCAAACGCAACTTGACAGCAACAGTCTGAGTCTGAGTCTGAGCTACTACCCCCTTTTCTATCCCTTCACCCCCCTCTGTTCGTGCAACAAAACTCAAACTGAGTCGCCCCCAATGCGCCAATAAATTTTATGCACTATCACACGGACACACACACACACGTAGTTATAGATACAGCTACAGATATTGACGTGCGTAAGTAAGCCGCTTACGAAAGTGCGTGTGGCTGTGTATATTTATATATACATACAAATATATTTATATATGTGTGTGCGTGTGTGTGTGTGTGTGCTTGTGTGTGTGGTCAGCTTTTGTGTTGAGCTTATATTAAATAAGTAAAAAAAAAAGGGCGAAACAAACAATCTGACGATGGCCAACTAGCCAACTTTATCCCTTCCCTTCTCGCATTTCTTTCCTTACACTCCAGACTGTTATTTTATCTCTAAGTGATGACGAACAGCAGCAGCATATCAATAACCGACAGCAAAGCAAACCTAAAACTTAAATTTATTTTTGCCATATTCAAACGTAAGTATACATTCACTTTTATCTGTTAAATGAAATTAATGCAATTCAATTATCTTATTGGCAAACTTTTCATATTTGTGGATAAAAACTGTTTTATAAATATTTTTAGCTGCAAATGAGTGATTCAAACTGAAAACGTATCTGTTGCCCCATATTAACCAAAAGCCAAAAGCTGTAACCTTAACTGAAACTACAAAACAGAAATTTTTAAAACCAAAATAACCGTTTAGAAACCGATTTATGTAAAGCGGTTTGTTTTTAATTTGGAATAGACCTTACATATTTACTTCAGTGTAATTTATCATGAGTACCATTTGAATTATATATTTTCTTTTAATATTTATTGCACTGTTTTGGATTTTTAGGTTTCTTTGTAAACCGAAATCTTATTCATTCATATAGTAATTAATTTTTATCTTAGATCTGGAGATGGAAAAAGTTGTCTTTTCGAGTATACTAAAAAGTGGACTAGAACTTTGGCTTGGAATTAAATTTAAAAACTATCAAAGTAAAAGTCACTTAAGAGAATTGCTGAGTTGAAAAAGTCTCTGGTGCAATTAGAAAGTACCCATATCATATTAAACCCTATTTTTAAGAACAGCATTAATTGAAAGAGATCTGGAAACCAGCATAGCTTGGTTTTTGTTGGCATGTAAGAATTTTCTTTGGCACGTGTCTTGATTTAAAAGTCATAATCTCTGATGCCAGCAACACCAACAACAAACTGTTAAAAAGCAACCGTAGCACCAACGAAAAAAAAAACAATAAAAAATAAAATAAAAAACAACCGTTTTTCTTATCTTTTTATGGGAAATTATAGCCCATACCCTAAATGAGACCCTAAGTCCCGGACAAACAGTCGCACGTTCGTGCGCGCGCCAATAATATCGAAATCGAGTAAGTAAACATAAACACAAAATATACAAGATACAGATACAAATGTATCTGCAACTGTATGCATGCGATGAGACGTTATGAGACGTTAGTAGTTTAAAACCCCCTGTCGCCTGTCGCCTGTCTCCTACCCTCGCTCCATCTCTTTCTGTCTATCTATTGTCCGAGCTTGGCAGCTGCTTTTCGATACAAAAATTGAAATCGAAATTGAAAGTGAAATCAACACGCGTGCGAAGCGCGAGACTGTCACATGCTCCAAAATGTAAGGGAAACTAGGGATTGTTGAATGGATAGAATTTATTTTAGAACTAGACGGGTTGAGGGGCCTGCTGTTGCACAAATGTAGCGACAAAGGGTTGAATCAACTGTGCACCATTTTTCCAACATTTTTCCTCAAAAATGTGTAAAATTATTGTCCCAAAAATTTGAAGAGGATTCACCAAATTGCTTTTGAGCGCGTTGCAGCAACTGCAGCAAAGGATATTCAGTGAAATGTGGGAAGGGTTTTCAACCCTTTTATTTCAAATTTGCCATTTCGTTGCGGATAATGCGAATTTTCCAGGCAAAATTCAAACATTTTTTCTTAACATTTTGCACAAAAACAAAAAAAAATCAAAAGGTTGAGGGTTAGGGGCAGGGGCAGGGGGCAAAAAGGGTCACCCAAATGCCGCCACGCATTGTGTAAATAAAGGATCGTCTGCACAACTGTCACACGACCATGCGAAATTAATAAATTACATTTTTTCACAAAATTTTTGCCAGTTTTTGAGGAAAATTAAATTTTTTTTCTGAAACTGCACCTAATCTAGTGTAAATGGAAAAGGGCAGGGGATTGGAATAGCGATGAAGGGGTTGTGACACATTAACTGAACCCATTAATAAGCGCTGCCAACCCCGTTCGCGACCCCGGCGCATCTCCTGACACGCGTGGGTCAGTGTCAATCGGACCAGGAAGAGTCCCGGACCCATGCACGTATTCGGATTTACAATCGATGAGGTCGCTGCTAATGCGTCTGACAGGCGACACAAAAAATGGGTAAAAAAATACGCAGCCCAGAAATAGAAAATACAACAAAGAAAAAACAAAAAATGCGAACTTCTCACTCGCAAATAAATTGAGAAAATTGGAAATTTTCACCAAAACTGCAAATACGGGGACAAAAATAGAAATAACAACAAAATCAACAACGTCTATAGAAAGGACCTCTGTAAATTTTGCCCGGCAATAATCCTCTTAACTGCGAGAACTGTCGCAAAGCTGCATCAAAGGATCTGAAAAGTGGACTATAGGGAAGTTCTTTGTTTATAATGCTGGTCCAGACGCCTTTCTGTTATGGGTTTTGTTGTTGTTGTCGCCAGCAGCATTTCAAAAAATGGGATTTCATACGAAATTAAGAGCCAATTCACGCAAAAGTATAAATTTAATTATCTTGGCTAAGCTGAGCCTTTCCAATGGTTCGTTGAATATAATTGGCGTATATCAAAACGATTGGTCTGATATGTTTGTGAATGAATTAGTAACAATAAAGGTTATACTTTAGAGTTTTTTATTTATCAAAATATTTACGAAAGAATAGTACGAATCGCCGAAAAATAAGCACGAAGAGGCTCAATGATTTTGTAAGGTGCTAGAAAAAATATCCAGTTGTTACGACTATCAGCTCGTCAAATATTATAATCAAAAAGATAACGGTTGATAATAAAGGGTTTGCAATGCAGCACAAATTGACTACACGCATTAGATACAAAAGTAAAGTGTTTTTCTCTGAAACATTATTTTTATTGAATTTATCATGAAGTAGAAAGTAGTAGAAAGAAGTATTGTAGGGTCCAATAATGCTCATCTTTGACAGTAACATTGGCATATTAGATTAGAAACTAAAAATTCTAAATCTATATCTTTAAAACTACTGGTGCATCTATGTTTCGTTGCTTAATACTATCTTGGATTGGAACAAATTTCACTATTAGTTTGCTAAAGAACTTATGTTTTGCATTGCTGTACAGAATCTAAAGAAAATTTGATAAGAATCTGATTTGCTATAATAATAATAATAGTGGAATGCCCCTTTGCTTTTGCTTTTCTTGCCCTTCAATATCTATGGTGCTATCTGCTTATAGTCGAGATAATAGACAATTACAATTACAACATCGCCAATTCTTCTTCCAAATTGATAGAATTTATTTTACTTTATTTCCATGACTTTGCTTTCTTTCCACAATTCAAATTTTAAGATGTATGTTTCGCAAAACAAATTTAGAGACATGTAAATTGAGATTTAGTTTGACTTTTGGATAGAACTATTTCGAATTTGAATCCATTTAATTTTTTTAACTAGAAATTATTAAAGCCAGGGAATGGAACCGGACCCGGAACCGTTAACCGAAATTAACCGATTCAAATACGGTACCAGAATCGAAACAGAAACCGGAATAAATTATTTTCCAAGAACAAACCGAAACGTTCGTACCGGTACGGTTTCGGTACATAGCTTTGCACGATAATAAAAATATGAAATATAAGTAAGACTTAAACATGCTGAAATACATGAATTTGTAATAAAATTCGAATTTTTAACATTTTAATAATTTTAAAAATTACTTTGCTGTAGCGGTATGGACCGATACGAGAACCGGAACCGAAAGGACAAAACCGAAATACAACCTTTTATCAAAATACGTAAACGGAACCGAAATTAGTTTCGTTTCTATTTCATTCCCTGATTAAATACATCCCCTAATCGGACGAAAGCTCCACCTAGCGTTACTGTCAAAGTTGGGTGTCAATTTAGTTTTCACTAATGTTAAAAAAACAAAGGGTGGCGCCACCGATTTTAGAAAGAGAATCGTTTTGGCACTTCTCTAATATTACAGCTGCTAAATTTTTCAGGGACAAGAATTTTTACATTTTAAATTAATTTAATTCAA
The DNA here is from genome assembly GCA_037043535.1 of Drosophila putrida. Taxonomy (NCBI): domain Eukaryota; kingdom Metazoa; phylum Arthropoda; class Insecta; order Diptera; family Drosophilidae; genus Drosophila; species Drosophila putrida. The sequence continues at coordinate 2,771,629 of JBAMBI010000934.1, forward strand.
TTTACTAAAATGGTCCTGTTTATTTAATCCAATTTATTGTTTAAATGGTTCTTTAAAATAAAAATAACATAAAAAAAAGTATTGACATTTGAAGCATTTCGGTTATTTTATTTAATTTACGCTTTCAAGCCAGGAAGGCGAAGCCTTGGGAAATTTTATCGTTTTAACGAAAGTCAATGGGAAATTTACCGAATGCTGCCTGGTCGCGTATAGAGCGCCATCTATTTGTCGTTGACACGTTTGCCAAACAGTTCGATTTCACAAGTTTGTCCCAAATTTATGAAAAGTATTAACTTTGATGTAGTGACATCAATTTTGTTAAAATAGGTTTATGTCTTCACTTTGTACCGCGAAATAAAAGTTTCAAATTGGGTGCTGTTTAAGTTTTTACTGCTCTTAAATCAATACAATAGAGAGCGTATATATGTTTTATAAAATATGCAACAGGTGACGCCTCCGGTTGCCTTATAACATCGAACAACATATTGCATAAAAAAGGAGTGCTGATGTTTGAAATAAAGAAAAATTATTAATTAAGCGATTGTTTAATTTAACTAAAAAATACATTTTTAAAATGAATAGGATAATTTTTCTATAAGATTATTCTAATTTTAAAAATAAAAAAATTTCAATTCGAAAAAATTTTAACAATTTTTTTAGTTTTAATTTTCTAGTTTCTTATGCCAAAACGATTAATGGTTCGTTTTGGTACCATTCTTGGATTCTACTTTTTTGGGAACGACGTACGCCTCATCTTTTGTCGTTTAGCGCCACCTAGGTTTTGTTTTATTAGAGCCTTATTGTCAAAGATTGGCAGTGAAGTCCCTTTGACAGAAAAGAAAACATTTTGTTAAAGCCACTTCCTTCAAAATTGACGGCAATGGCAAAGTGTTATTCATCAAAAATAAAAAAAAATAAGCTCTATGACCCTCCCAATAAGTAAGATCAAATGTTTAGCTTTAAAATGACTCTTCATCATTAAGTTGGAAAAGGTGGTTAACGATCCCTAAGAACCTATCGCTCACACGGACAAACGGACACGACTCGGCTGTTGCTGGTGATAAAAAATATATACAATTAACGTCGTTAACGTATTACATACTTTTTTAACAAACTTAATACACCAGCCCAGGGTATCAAAATACGTCAGTGACTCGTTGTGGTGAATATAAACCGCCTTCTAGTGTTGACTGTATAATATTTCTGGAAAAATATCCACCTCAACAAAATTTGTATATAAAACATCCCAGAACGCATATAAAAGGAAATATCAACACCCTCATAGTAAATGTCTACTTCAAAATATCCCCAACCAGATTTATGAATTCTCAATAACTTTGTTATTGGAAATCCTTTGCCGAATTAAGAACCAGTGCATTGAAACAAGAATCTTCAATGTTCACAAGAGTATTTTTCAGGACCGACCCGAACTCAAACCAATTTTCCAAAACAAGTAACGGTCTTAACAATTTTATATTTGCATTTAAAAATAAAATTTTATGCAATGTTTATTTTATTCAATTTCAAATAATGTAGTTCTTTTCTAACTTCGAACACTTTCAGATGAGCAAAATACCCTTGCACTTGTAGCAGCAATGCAAAGGAGTTCGTTGTGTTTCGGACTTTTAAGTAAGATCCGACTAGAAGCGAGATTTTTAGGCCCGAGTCCCATTATTTTGTAAAGGCCCATGGGTCGGCCTATTAGCCCATCCCGCCCCGTGCTCACCTCTAGTGTGTGAGTATATGTTTATTGTTGTTGCTTTTTATGTTGTGTCGTTTACTGGTGACCCAAATTCCTTTTAAGTAATCTTTAGTGATAAGCGGAAGTGCATGTACTAAATTCGAAAATTTAGAAGTGTGTCTACTTCTGTGTAAGTACATACTTGTGTGTGTGTGTGTGTGGAAATAAAGAAAAACTATACCCGCTACGACGTAATTAGAGCTTTTTTATGTTTCATTTACAACTTAATTATGAATGTATTTGCGCAGCAACAGCGCCGACGACGACGACGACGACGACGACGACGAAGCGAAATCTCAATGAATGCTCCACTGCTGCCTGCTGAACGCTACATGAATGAATCGCAAACTAAGAGAATGTTATATAGTATGTGATTCACACTGAAATATTTTTTAGCGCATAAGTTCATATATATTCATCTCAAATTTGTTGTTCGTCAAAGACCACAATAGTTGAAATAGGAATACAAATCTTATAGTAAGAATCAAAATCTTGAATTAATCTGATTTTACAAATAAGAAGAATTTTTCTAAAGATGTTGAGAAGATTAGTCTTGTATGTAATATTGTTTGTTTGAACAGTTTTCAAGTATTGTTCCTGATAACTAATGCAGGCGACATGAAAATGTCATCAAATTTGATCGCTCAGTTAGTTAGTCGATACATCTATTGAAACATACGTATGTTTTGCTTCTTTGCTTATGTCTGTGGATATTGGTGACATATGAATAATTACAATATCAAATGTATTTATTATTGTTTCTGAAAATAGTAGCAGGTTACAATCTTACTCTTAGATTTGCTATCTTGATTCGATTAGGAATTCTTAGTTTTAAGAACAAAATATAAATGTAGAGACTTTTTTTTTAAGTGTACTCTTACTACTGGTGCACGCACCAGAGCCAGTGCCTCGATGAATGCCCAGTGCCCAGTTCTCGTCTCAGTCTTCGGCTGCCATGAAATATGAAGTGTGTATGAATGAATGAATGAAATGTGTTGATACGAGGTGGAACAAGGCGGTGAAGGCAGTGGCAGTGGCAGCGGAGGGGAGGGGAGGGGAGTGGCGATTTATGTGTATTTGTGTGTACGCCGGCCGGATCAGACCGGGCCATGCCGGGCCAGGCCAGGCCGGCCAAATATACACTCAACATATACGAATACACACAACCGGAAATGAGTTAGTTGAACTTCCGTCTTGGAGCGACTTGGAATCTGAATCTGACTCTGACTGCCACTGGCCTGCAATATTTTTTTATGCGCTGCGCGACAATAATTTGCACAGTCACACAGAAGACAGACGACAGACGACAGACGACAGAGACGGACGTCCGACAAAACCTCAAACGAAAAGTGTGGAAGCGACTGGAAATTATTGCTTGCCTATGCCTACAGTTACGCATATGATCATAAGGTCTCGCATAACGGATAAGTATACGTATTTATCTATAGATGTACGTATATGTATCAGAAGCATATATGTATATTTGTATATGTGTGCCTTTATCAAGATGACCTTATGACATCTACCTGAATTTTTTGTAGCGCCTAGGAAACATTGCAATTAAAAAAGGGCTGTTGCTGATCATGATCAATGAAAACGCTTGATTTCTACTCTTTGTCTAGGAGGTTTAATCCTCTATTTTAAATTGAACAACGCGATTTTAAACATTTTGACACAATTATTACAACAATATTCCTTTTACGCAGTTTTCCACTGCAAATAATCGACGACAATGATATCTCTCATTGTCTATGGAAAGATCGTGTTTACATAGTTATCTTATGGATATTTACAACAGTTCTATATATAAAATGTCATCTCCCGGTATAAAGTCGAGGGTAGGCGAATAAGAAGATCCTCTTTCCTCTGTTATTCTTCCTGAATGATAGTTTATTTGTTACATTATTTGCTTTTTAATTTAACAATTTGGAAAAATTCAATTCGATTGCTTAGTTTTATTTTTAAATACTAAAAAATTTAAGACCGAGTATTGAGTGCACTTTAATCTGAACGTGTTCAAATTTCAATTACATTATTTTTTTATTATAAATAAATTTAAAAAAAACAGTAATCCTGCAATTGATATCAGTATTTTAATAACTTCGGAGCTTAAAGTCATAGCTTTTGAGCGACTAGTGATAAAAGATATATTTATATTTTGGAAATACATAGAGATGTATCATCTAAAAACATATTTTCTATTAAGTAAACTCTTGTCTTCGTAATAATGTTTATTTAATATATGATTGTCGCATTCAAAATCAACAGATCATCAGATGGGACAGTGTGTCTTTCATCCCCCTTTCTCCACTTTACTACTCTTTCATCCTGGACTGTCAGATATGGGGCGTCTTTTAAATTTGATTTCGATGTGAGTTCAACTGGAAATACTACGCTGGCGGTACACTTCACAGTACAGGCTGGTGAAAGTGCTGCACTTTTCACATGGCCATAGGCCGTCATAATGTTTATCAAATGTGCAACGGTCTACGCAATCTCTGTGGCAACAACAGAGGCAGCAACGGCAACGGCAACGGCGGCGACGACGACGACGGCGACGACGGAACCAACTACAAATCAAGCAATTTACATTTCGTGCACTTTTTGTTTAACACAATACACATATACATAGTACATACATGTGAGTATGAATGTGGAAATATGAAAAACGCTGGTAACCCGCATATATTTCTACTTGGTCGTAGAGTTGTCGGGGTTGACAGTCTGTGTCAGCTCAATTTAGTGAACAAAAATTTTCAATTTCTAAATTAAAGATATGGTTAAATGAAATTCATAACGCACCAAACATGCATACATATAATTAGCCAATTACAAGTATCTAAACGGCGCCCAGAAATGTTGAATATGCGTGCATAAATCAAGCGTGTACGGGGGGCTGGAGGGTGAAGAGTAGAAGAGATGGGGAATTCAGAGACTCAAAGATTGGGGGTAGGAGCTGGGACACTGACAGACCAGTATTTAAGAGAATTTGAGACGAGCGCTTGAGTATGAGATCTATTATGTGTGTAGTAAATGTGTGTGAAGATACACGAGTTCTAAGATATTCAAACTTTCAGTGCGCATGTGCGACTATTGGCAGTTGGCAGTTGGCAGTTGTTGCGCCGGCGCTTCCAGCTGATGATCCATTTTCTCACAGCTTTTAAAAGGAGCCGCCGCCGATGTTTACGCAATGGCGCATCAAGTTATCAAGAGATATCAACAGGGGACGCGAAGGGAAGGGAAGGGAAGCGGATGTTGGTTTTCCAGTGCGAAATGATCTCATTTCATAAATTCTACCACAAAAGCTCAAACAACTTGCCCTGGCAACAGACTACTGCGATTCTCATTCTCAGTCTCATTCCCATTCTCATCCCTCGATCACGATCACGTTCCCGTTTCCAATTGCCACTTCAATGCCGCACACGTGCGCTTCCCTGAAGGCTACTAGAGATAAAGAGAGAGATAGAGAATAATAGGAACAAGAGAAAGGAATCGGAAAATAAAGGAAGCCACCCTGAACCGTCGCTGTCGTTCGTCGGGGTAGGGGCCGCTCTCTGAGCACCCCATTTCACACGCATTTTACGAGCTATTGATGGTTGTGAAAATGTGCTTATGAATATGAATAGATTTCTGCCACTGTTCCCTGCCCCTGTCCCTGTCCCTGCGTCAGCAACCTACCTCTTACCTCCTACCGTCGTCGACTGCCTGAGACCTTTTTCCAAACCACGTTATAAAGAAGATATTTTAACGGCAACTTAATAAGTCCAAACGAAGCGTCTCAACAGCTCAAGTCGAGGGTAAGTTGTTTCAACAAAAGCGCATTCTCTCCATAAAAAATTTAATTAGTTGTCTTTTGTCGGCTGTCGGTTGTCGGTTGTCGGTTGTCGGTTGTTCGTTGTCTGTTAGAAGTTGCCAGTTGTTGCCAAGGCTTTTTTAGGGGGTTGCGGACAGCATATAACTTGCAAACTTATAGATACATTTGTAAACAAAACGTGGACAACTGAAGGCCAACTGCTACAACAGAACTAGAATGAGCAACACTAACAACAACAAAACAACTCTAATAACAACTTAAAGAACAATTGCAACCAGCAACATTGGAAATTCTTTAAAATTTTTTTAAGAAAACGCAGCGCCTCTGTTAATTGTACCTTGGCTCTCTGTGGCTGCATCTGTATCTGTATCTGTATGTGAGAGTGTGTCTGCAGTTCGCACTCATTGCGTGCTTATCTATAGATGTATGTATGTGTATCTTATGGCCTAAGCACTGGCGCTGGCCGCATTTGCGAAGCTTTATGGGCCGCCACTGCCACCAGACGCATTCCGATGCGTATCCGGGATTGTGAAATGTTTTCATTCCGAGACACTTTTACCATTGCGTCTGCACTCTGTCTGTGACTCTCTGTCTCTGTGTATCTGTGTATCTGTGTGTGCTTATATGTTTTTGTGTGTGTGTGTGTGTAGTGGCTGCTCACTGTGTTTCTCTTTCTCTGGGCCACTCACTCACCGATACGTGTCGCATTTTAAATAATATCGAGACCATCGCATAAAAGAGGATCGAAATGGGTCGTGAGGTTTTTTTCAACCATCGAAAACTATTTAAAATCTTGCGTTTTTTTTTTTTTTTTTCTTTTTTTTAATCTATTTTCAGATATTTTATTACAGGTATATGCATAACAATCAAAGATATTTATAGTTACCGACAAACATTTTCAAAAACATAACATCAGTTAATATTCTACTTATAAATAGACTAGCACATAATTTCCGAACTTATGTTTTGAAGATTAATAAATAGAAATAATTTCTTACTATTACTGTATAGGAATTTAAATTTAAGTTTAAGTAAAGTCTACAAATTAAAAAGTAAATAAACATAAATCCAAGCAGACAAGGCTTTAACATATATGTACAGTATCCTTAACTTTATCTTTAAAGTTTAATTTTATTATTCTAATTGATAGTCAAAATTATTTATAAAAAATTCATTAAGCTACGGTGGAGCAAGCTCGACAGTAGGAGACCCAGTACTTTTTGAGTGTAATGCGATTACTACAGATTATTTCAGTTTCAAAAATTTCCATTGATGGCGCCACTAGGCGCCGGACTATAATGTGTATTATACATACCAAAAATCAAGGCGCTAGAATCAAAGGTGCTTTTGTAATTCGCCTTTAAATTGTGTTTTATCAATTTAAAAATCTTTTTGGAATTTTCGGGGCTGGTAGGAGGCGTGGCGAAAGTCTAAAGCCAACTTGATTTGGGCAAGATACAGATGAGCAAACTTACCAAGTTTGGCGTCTCTAACTCTTTTAGTATATAAGAGCTAGTTTTTTATATTTGGAAATTTCAAACATTTGTGTACTGTCTGTTTTCGGTCCGATCAGGATGAAATTTTCAGGACAGATTTGGACAATATTGAATATGTACCAAAAATTAAAACGCTGGCATCAAAAGGGCTCTTGTAATTTGACTTCGAAATTTTGTATTTCGATTTCCGGGGGCGGAGGGGGCCCCTCCTTGACTTGAGATATAGATGTACATACATGCCAAATTTGGTGTCTCTAGCTCTTATAGTCTCTGAGATCTAGGTGACACAAAAGTGACAGACAGACGGACAGACGGACAGACGGACATGGCTATATCGACTCGGCTGTTGATGCTTATCAAGAATATATACACTTTATGGGATCTGCCTCCTTCTGCCTGTTACGCATATAAGCACAAACGTAATAGACCCATTTGTACTTTTTTAAAGTACAGGGTCTATAAATGCAGTACGCTACGGTGGATGAAGCTCGACTGTAGGAGACCCTGTACTTTTTGATTACAAAGCGATCACTATAGATTGTTTTCACTTCAAAAATGTCCATAACTGGCGCCACTACGAAGATATCAGTTGATTTTGCCCATAACATTACTAGTTGGATAACTATTTGATTTGAATGAAATTTGCTGGATAAGTTCAAAATTTTGTATTTCAATTTTCGGGGCCGGATGGGGGCGTGGAAAAAATCTAAAACAAACTCGTTCAATGCAAGATATAGATGTACCTACATGCCAAATTTGGTGTCTGTAGCTCTTATAGTCTCAGAGTTCTTGGTGACACAAAAAGGGACGGACAAACGGACAGACAGACAGACAGACAGACAAACAGACAGACGGACATGGCTATATTGACTCGGCTGTTGATGATTATCTAGAATATATATACTTTATGGAGTCTGCCACGCCTCCTTCTGCCTGTTACGCACATTTTATTTTGCACAAATGTAATAGATTTTTTGTACTTTATTAAAGTACAGGGTCTAAAAAGACAACAAAATGTACCCACATCAAAGATATGCGCTTCCATCGCAAGAACATTTGAGTTAAGAATTTATAAAATTCGGATTCCAGAGTTGTTTTTGTCTTCTAAACAAAAATTAAATTGTATAAATTCTTCACAGAAAGTTATTTCTGACAATGATCTATTAATAAATTTTTATAAGTACATACATGAATTTTGATCTTAACTTTATTCTTAATTTTTATAAGTTTTCTTTTCAGATTTTTGCTTACTTCCGGACTCTGTCTAGAGAATGTGTTTCAGTTAAATTCATTGACATTCTCTGGTATTTGGTTCTGGATTCCGATCAGATGGAACTAGCTCCTTCGACAGCTTGAACCTCTTGGCGTCCATGATGCTCCGTTCATTAAAGGCATTTAGAAAGTCACCCGGAAATTCACAGCCACACGGCATATTTATGCTGATTAGCACCTTTTGGGTTAGCTCAGCCCATAGCATGTGCCGTTGTTTTATTGTCTTGTGTAACTATGTGAGCATGAGTGTGTATGTGTAACTGCTTTGGTGTGTGTGTGTGTGTGAGTGTAATCAATTGGTAAATATGTTTATCACGACTTTGAGCCAACGTGCATAGCTTTCGTTTCGTTTCCATGCTCCAATTTGGCCAGTTTCGGAGTCGACGTCGACGTCAAGTGCGATCTGCGTTGGAAAGAGAGCAGGGTGAGGAGGGGCGACTGGAAAAGGCATTGGCGTTTCATGAATGAAAATCGGTGGAGGCCAAACACGTATGTATATGTATGTGTGTGCGTGTTTGGTTCGTTAGTATGTATGTATGTATGTATGTATGTATGTATGTATGTATGTATGTATGTATGTATGTATGTATAAGTATGTAGGTAGATAGACGACATTTTTGATTGTCGATTACTTATCTGGCTGCCCCCGCCTGGTGCCTTGTGGCTTCTCTTATCATCGGGGCCTTTTGTAATGCGCAAACAAAGCATAAATGCCAACACATCAAGTTGTTATTTAGATTTCGTCGGTTGCCGCCGTTGGCATGCTTGGAATGTTGTCCCAGCTCTCCGACTCCGACTCCGACTCACCTTAAGCTGACAGTCGCACTCCAAAACACAAAAACAACAACGCTTGGCGCTTGCGCGCAGCTTATGCGTTGGCGGCGTAAGCGTCATCGTTAGCGTCGGTGCTTGCCGCTTTGACCCAGTCAGTAGTCAGTAAAGAAAAAGTCTCTCTCTTCTCTTGTTCGACTGCAAGCTCAGTCACATTGTGTGTACTTACCTATACACAGTTATAGTAAATACTTATGTACATGTTTTGTACTTACCTTCAGAGCGGCAGCAACAACAGTTTCACTTGGAGGCTGCGCTGTCGGCATTAGTTCAAAGGTTTGTAGCACCACACGAATTCGTAAATGTGTGCAGGGGAGACACAAAAAAAAACCATTGGAATGTGGAATGTGGTATTCATTGACAAAATCAGCTTTCAAAATGATCTCACTTGTATGAAAAACAGTCAAACCAAATCGAAAACCGGTTTCGTAGTCAAATCAGAGAGAAGCACTATTTAAATTGTTGTTTAGTATGTTATGTTTTCCTTGAATGTACATACAATATTAATACATACCTCGAGTAATTCACTTTTTCCCGCACGTGCCTGGAACTTGCAATTAAACCCTGAGCCACATTTAATAATTACATTGGCACACAAAAGTATACATACATATGTTTATTACTTTTATGATTAAACCCCCCTTTAGGGTTGAAGGGGAATTTCAGGGCAGTTTTGTTAATTTACTCCCAATTAATATGACAAGATCCTCATAACCCTAGCTGGATCTTGTCAGTAGTTAGAACAGATAAGTTCTTTTTCGTGCCACTGCTAAGATTGCTATGTGTGTCATGTCTTTGTCAAGACTTTGTTAGTTACAACACATTGGATAAAAAGAAATGAAAACAAAACTTAAAAAAAAACTAAATTCGGGAAGAATCTTACGGTATTAGTTGTTAATAAAAATAGCACACACAATTAGTAGAGTTTAGAGTGTGAGGCGGCCCTAAAAAACACAAAAGTGAAGGAAAAAAATAAATTTTAAATATTTCAAACTTATCACGGTTACAACTATGCTATTCCCATTCCAATTGCTATCAAGGGGATTTTATCAAAATCGAAACGGTGGGTCGGTTGTTAAATATAGTCGGGTCGGAAGGGAGAAGAGAAACGCGAATGGGGCGCGAGAAATCAAAGGTGCTTTTAATAGACAAACTTCAGTCTTTATTGCGCAGACGCGCCCTGTTAGTAAGAAAGAGATAGAGGGCGAGAGCGTAAACAAGCGCCAACAATCATTTGGAATGCTGGGAGCAACAATCTTCATTTAACAGTCATTAATTTAGACGTCGTTCCAGCTGTTTGGCTTTGGCGTGCTAAGGGAGTGCCCGCTGCCTCTGCTGCTCCCGAGAGATGATCACACGCTGCTCTGTCTCTATCTCTGTTGTCTGTTGTGTTGTGTTGGGAAGCTGTGGGAAAGTATGTGCCGTCGCCGCAGCAGCAGTAACAAATTAGGTCAACATTTTTTCATTCACTCTTTTTCGCTGTTATATTTCGACATATTTTGTGTGTTTAGTTTTTAGTGTTTTTATTTTCCTCTATCTGCTTCTTCTTCGTTTTTTTCGTGCGCCTGCCATTTTTTATTAACAAAAACTTTCTATTGAACGGACAACACAAGCACATACAGAAATACATTTTTTTCTTTTTTTAACGGAAGCCACACACAAGCTCCAGCAGACCATAGCGTTCACCGTTACTTTTTTATAGCACATTTTTATGGCCCAGACTTGGCGGTCAGGAGCTGCCGTCCCGTCCCGATAATACAAATTTAATTTTTTATTGACATTTATAGTTCTGCATCAAAGGGCAACAAACTGTGTTTTTCGATCAAGACAGATTCAGCTAACTAACAATACTGATAAGTGTGAGCGCAGCTTTGACTATCGATAGACTGCACGATTACGATAGCTTAACGATAGGCCAGACAGACGATAACGACGACGGCATTCCTCAACTCGTTATTGCTGCACTCCGACGACCACCGTCAACGTTTCACTGTTGGCGTTCTTTGGACATCTTATTTCATCGCTTTTACGTCCAAAAACAACAATAACATCATCACCAAGCAGCAAGCAGCAGCAAAGAACAAGAACTACAAATGGGATCATTTTGCCACTGTCCGTTAGGTTGTGAGAGAAGGAGAGCATATTTGCTCTCCCTTCTTACCCTTTTTTTCTACACACTTGGACTTTGGCGTCTGTCCCTGTCTGCCAACTGCGTCTCATCGACCGACGACTCCGTTCCCGTTCCGTTGCTTTTGCTTCGCATGCCTTTTTGCTTGCCCGCTTTCGTCTTTCTGTTCTTGTAAAACGGTTTTTGGTGATGGTTTCTCTGGTTCTGCTTGCCTACATGTTGTTGTTGTTGTTTTTGCTGTTTCTGTTGCTGTTTTCTTCTATTGCTTTGCTTGCTGCCAGCCCGCATTCTATGCTGGTGGTTGACTTTTCTTCATTTTGCCTTTTTCTGCTGAGTGATGCAACTTTAGTGTGGCGTTTGAAGACCGCAATATATCCAAGAGCCAGAGTCGAGTCCAGCGATTACAATTATGATAAGTACAAGAAGTAGTTCCCTTCTTCATACTACCCTTTAATTTATTATCGCCTGCAACTGCATCGTGTGCGCAATTACCATTAAAATTGCTTTAACCACAAAACGTCGCAATTAAAGCTTTAAAGTTTAAACGATAAAAAACGACAGAATTGGTATACAGTATGTTTTTTGAAATTTTCATGTTTTTTGTATAAAAGCTAACGATTATACATTAGTATTACCAAATATAATTTCTAGTTGGTCTAATAATAATTTTGCAGCTTCTTCTATAAGAAGTTGTTGATATTTAGCACTTAAGTTAGGGTCAGACCCACGCTTTTGTCGTATGACTCATGCTTAAAAAATTTTTACTTGAATTTCCAAATAGACGCTACACACACAATCCAACACATACTTAGGTATGTACATATGTACAAACATACACATGCAGACTGCCAAAGAGACGACAACGGCGACGCGCAGCATCCAATTTCAGCCAATAAATATTTTACTTCGTGTCCAAAGACGAAGCTGAGCTTTTGTCTTCGAGTCTTCTAACTGACTGGCTGTATATGTAAGTGTGTGTGTGCGTGTGTGTGTGGGAGCGCATTGACTGCTGGCAAATTCCACAAGGCTTTTACGCTTACCCATGTGGCTTGACTTAGAGGTTAGAATCAAAGAACTCCTTAGATGTCAATGAATGCCCCTTGCAGCAGCAGCAGAAGCAGCAACAGCAGAAGTCACTTCACGACGACGACACAAAGTCTTGGCCGCTTTGCTAACGATAAAAACCAGTTTCTGGTCACATTTTTTTGTTCATATTACTCACTTCTGAAGCGCAAGTTCTATTTGGCTTAGTTATTCTCATAGTTGAACGGAACCGCATTCCATGCTACATCAATACATACACGCAAAACTTCCAAGCCTCACTCGCATACACACACTTACACGTGTACTCACAGACACACACTTATGTACATACATATATACACTGAGGGGAGAGTTCTTTAACATTCATTTTTCCACGCTGCTTATGCTGTGGGCCACCACCTCAGCTCCCCGCTGTTGTGACCACTATCCCCATCGCATTCGTTATTTGAACTTTCTGGAATGCGGTCGCACAAGTTTCATATGTATGTATGTACGCCTGTTCGTCGTACTGTCTGCATGTGTATGTATGTGTGATATAGCAATGATTTTTTGCTTCGTTTTGCGCAGCTCCTTACTGAACTGAGCCTTTTTAAGTTTTGTTTAAAATAACTTTTTTTTTATACAAATCTCGCAACGTTTCAGTGTCATGTTTGAGTTTCAATATTTACTTTTCACACTGTTTTTGTACTCATATTTATCGCCGCTGTTGTTCTTCTTGTTATTAATGTCGTTACATCCGTTCTCACAAAACGGCAAAGTCTGAATCAAAAAACGTCCGCGAGCAGTTCGGCAACGACCATGCGGTTGCACCTACAAAAATTTACTGAATGAAAATTTGTCTTTTCTTTTGCGCCGATCTTTCGTTTCTGCTGCTCGCGCCGTCGTCGTCGTCGCGCATGCGCTCGTGCAGACAGAGACGGGGATAGAGATGGTTGAATAGAGGCCTCGGGAGCCGCAGTAGCGATAGACAGAGGCAGCAAGCAGCGACGTTGGCAGCGACGCCAACATCAACAGAGGCAGCGGCAGCAACAGCACTTCGAAAATTTTGTTGTTGTTGTACATTTCGAAAGTAGTTGATTGTGTATGTGCATGTGTGTGTGTGTGTGTGTTGATGTTGTATCTTTCGCTGGATCTCTATACGAATCTGTATCTGTTTATTTGTGTGTGGCCGTGTGTCTATATGTGTGAGTGTGGTAGAAAGTTTCGATACTGAACTGAACTACTCCATGATGATGTTTGGGTAGCATATGAAACTTACAGAACGGCATTCCACAAACAAACTGACTCAACTGCCCCCTGGCCTACCCCCTACCCTAAGCACATCAAGCACTCTACAAAAGTGCATACAAACATATATCGTATATGTATCTCATGCTGTTGTTGCTGTTGTTGTTGCTGCTGCTACTGCTGCTGTGTCCGAGCTAAGCGCTACTTTAGTCTTTTGTCCCAAGCACAACGTCAATGTCTCTTTGAGTTCGCATTCGCTGCTCGTTGGATTCTTCAGTTTTGTTTGACTGGTTTTTTTTTCAATGTTGTAATCTACGAAAAAGTTTTCTTATTGTTGTGTGTGTCTTTCGTAAGTGTCTGTTGGAATGTTTGTTTGTATTTTATGTATGTAACATGCAACCTACAATGTGTAGGTATGTTTTTTAATGTTGCTGTAGCTAGTGGCGTTCTTTTGCGTAAGCAACACACACACATGCACACACGCACACGCACACCAACGGAAATTCGCCATTGAACGGTAAAAACAAATTCCAACGTGTTTGACTTTGTTACATGTATGCGTATGTATCTGTGTGAGTGTGTGTATGGTTTTTTCAATTACATGTTTGTAAATGGAATTTCTGAACTTTTTGTGAAGGAGGTCATTTAAAACGAAAAAAAACCAGAGCACCACGATCGAGGGGCAGCAAACGGGGGAGAACAGAGGTATTAAAAAGCTGCTTGTATTTTTGTTTTTGTTTTTGTTTTTTTTATTTTGTGTTCGTCATGAAGGTATTTATAGGAAATTCCATAGGCATTACTCTTAAAATTTAAAATAGGCGTTATTTATAGTTGGCGGGGCAGCGGTATGTCATGAATACGAAATGCAAGGGGAAATATATCATTCAGTCGGGAGTGCCCGACAGTAGAATACCCTGAGGTAGTAGAGAACGCCACTCAAATTTTCTATTAATTATATTTGTGTTTCGTATTTGTGCTGTCTGTTTTGTATTTAAAAGTTACACGTTATTTTCAAAATAACTAAATAAAAACTTTAAAAACAATTTTTAAATGTATAACAAAAATTAAAAACAAAAAAACTATAGAATTTAAGCCTGCCTTTACTGGGATTCAAACCATTATCTCCCGACTAGCTACGTGGCAGCTCTACCACTCTATTTGAAAGAGAGAGGGAGAGAGGGCGAAAACTCACTCTAATACAGCGCGCACGAACAAGAAAAGAGAGAGGGAGAGAGATCGAAAACTCACAGCAACAACACATTAAATTAAAGAATTAAGTAATTGCGAATATTTTCCGTGTTTATTATCCGATCTTGATCAAATTTTCACAATGGGCGAAGGGGGCGTGGCATCCAAAATTTGAAATAAACTTGATCTGCGTGCAAGTATAAGAAGTCTTAATACCAAATTTGGTGCTTCTAGGTCTTACCATCTCTGAGATCTCGTTGTTCACACGGACAGACGGACAGACGGACATGGCTATATCGACTTAGCTTCTCGCCCTGATCAAGAATATGTATACTTTATGGGGTCTGCCACGTCTCCTTCTGCCTGTTACATACTTTTTTTCTAATAAACTTAATATACCCGCAGGGTATAAAAAGGAGGGCAGGCAGGAATGTCAACTGATCGACGAAATGTGGGTGATAATGGCAAAGAAAGATCTGCTTCATATGTTTCGGAAACAAATGTATATAATGCATGTGGAACTATCAATTTCTAAGAGAAAAAAATAAAATGTTCCTAAATAAAATCTCATTAAAAATCAAAGAATAGATTAATATATGGGCCGATTCTAAATTTTTCTGAGAATCATTTTAATACCCTGGGGGATATAAAGTTGCTAAAAGTATGTAACATGCAGAAGGACGTGTGGTAGACCTAATATAATCTTGATTATCAACAACAGCGGAGTCAGTCTTCAATGCTTGTGAACAAAAAAAAATTAGAGATGTTAAGCCCGTTTAGTATAATTCAATATTATTTTGGGGACAGCGTCTCTTCGTCCACAAGTCGAAAAAGAAAGACGAACTAAAAAAAACACTTTTAAACTGCAGTTTTACTTAGGTTGATATTATTCCAACGCGAAAATTATATTACGATCGGATTTTTAACAAGTATCATATTAAAAAAACAATCATTTGATAAAATGTCGTCGTAAGTTAACGCCCTTTACTTGCGCAGGGTACTTGACTGTCGGCCTTCCCGACGGGATGTATTTTTATTAAATGGAAAGTGACTAAAGTTTAGATATAATTTAACAAATAAGTCAGTAATTGCAATATACTTCGTGTCATGTAAAGTATTAAGCGTGTTTGTTTATTTGTACAATGGATTTTCTTTGTACTGAATTTGATGATAAGGTAAATGTATCACCATATTTCCCTATAACTAGGGCGCCAGGTGTAAACTTGTAATGTTCCCGAATGAGTGGAAGTCCATTGACAACTTTACCCACTCGTCAAGACGAATGTCGTCGATGACGGACCGATAAGTACCGGCGATAGCGACAACGACAACGATGACGGCGGCTACTTGACGCAAAAATTTCTGGAATTTCGAAAGTGTATACACACCTGTCTCAGTCACGCACACCCACACATACACACATACACACATACACACGTACACACAAACATGAAGCACGCGCTCAATCTTTGGCTTATCAAAAGTCGAAAGCAACTATATAAGACTTATGATGGAATTGCAGTAACTTTCAGTCACATGCTCAATACTTACCCGCTCAAAGGAAAGAAAAGCGACCGGAGAATGTGTGCTTAACGCTTGTCAGCTGTAAAGAGAAAGAGAGAGAGAGAAATAGTGAGAAAGGTTAATGGTAATTGTAATAAATAGTACATATTTGTGTTTTATTTTCAAGGGAATTCTCAACTCGAGTACAATCACAAAATGGACTTTAAAATGCTTGAACTATTTACAACATCAACAGCAACGTCAAGACACCACAAAAAATAATTAATAAAGCTTATCAGTACGGCGATTCAAATACAGACAAGTGCCCTTAGCTATGGCATGAAATGTTTGGAATGTTATTGCAGTATCACGGCTTGACTGCCCGTAATCCTCAATGGGTTCCCTCCCTATCAGTAACTCTGCTAAACCAAGTCGAAAGTTTTGATGGGCTTTAATAATAAGTCCGTCTAATAGGAAGCACGTGATACGCTTACAATGGGCCAAATGGCAAATATTTAAAACCTATGGTGGTGAAGCAGAGAGGTGAGGAGAGGAGAAGAGAGAAAAGGGTTATCATTGCTAGACCCCCTGCTAGACAAATTGCACATAATTTCTAGTCGAGCAAGTCTCAGCGAAAAGTGCAGCGAACCTGCCCCAAATCTCGACAGACAGTTAGAACAAGAAAGAAAAAGAGAGAAAAATACAGAGACAGAGAATGGGGAAGAGAAAGCTGGATAAACCCTGGAACAACTAGTTAGTTAGTTAGTTTCAGTTGACGACTCGTTGCCAGTCAGAGTTCTCAAACTCCCTGCTCCCAGCCATTTCATGGAAATTATGTCGTTTGCAATTTTATGCATGAGAGAATCAGCTTATGCTTGCAAACAACAACAACAACAACAGCAACCATTAACAGAAGTCGAGGCAAAGCGCGTTACAGCCCGCGCCGGCGGCAAACATGGCAACTGGCAACTGGCTCAGGTTTGATGATAAGCCGCCGCCGTCATCGGCGATTCGAAATGAGAACTTGCCAAAAAAATACACACGAGAACAGGACGGGAACTTCAAGAGTTTACTGGGACTGCACACTGTGACCGAATTGCATAAAAGTCCAGCAAAAGAATTAGAAAACACATCGATATGGGTATCGAAAATGCGAAATAGTGATAATAATAGTAATAAACTGAAGGTAATCCTATTCCATGCCATCTAAGATAAATAGCCGACTGACTCCAGGCAATATCAGAGTTTTTTTTTTCAATTCGTTGTAAGACGATAAAAGAAAAAATATTGTAGTTTGTCGAATTCATGAATTGATTATTACTAACAAGGTAAAAGTTAAAGAAGTGCATAATTCAAGTATAGTTAAGTCGTTATTATTTTCTGATAGAAAAAGCCTCTCATATTGAAAAACAGTATTGGAAAAGAGAAGAGAAATTATTGTCAATGCTTCGTTGAGTAGTTGGCTTAGGAGTAACGTTCGATTCGGTTCATAGTCTGATTAGGTCGGCAAAAAATATGCGGGAACGTTATTCAAAGTCTCCAATATCGGTTTTACAATATTACATTTCTGTAATGATATATTTCTTTTTTATGAATATAGGAATTAGTTGGTTTATTGGGGCAATGAAAAAGGTTTCAATAAAATTGCCTCACTATTTGGTTTGATAGAACTTTTGGTAGTTGCATGTTGCTTACATTAGCATACAACTGATGATCAGAGAGAGTCGGAAATCGAGATACAAACTACAAACTAGCAACAACAGTAATAACGACAACTATTTTTTGTAGACCCTGTACTTTAAAAAAGTACAAATGGGTCTATTACGTTTGTGCAAAAAAAATGTGCGTAACAGGCAGAAGGAGGCGTGGCAGACCCCACAAAGTATATATAATCTTGATCAGCATCAACAGCCGAGTCGATATAGCCATGTCCGTCTGTCCGTCTGTCTGTCTGTCCATTTTTTGAGTTCCTAGATCTCAGAGATTATAAGAGCTAGAGACACCAAATTTGGCATGTGTGTACATCTATATCTTGCATTGAACGAGTTTGTAATAGATATTTGCCACGCCCCCCTACGCCCCCGCAAATTAAAATACGAAATTTTCAAGTCCAATTACAAGCGCACCTTTGATGTTGATTTTTGGTATATATATTAAAGACTATGGTCCGAACCTATTCTGCAATTTTCGTTTAAATCGGATGATAAACGCGGAAGTTATTCAACTAACAATGTTACGGGAAAAATCAATTGATATCTTTGTAGTGGCGCCATCTATGGAAATTTTTTGAAACTGAAACAATCTGTAGTGATCGCATGGCACTCAAAAAGTACAGGGTCTCCTACTGTATAGCTTGCTCCACCGTAGCTTAATGCATTTCTTTTTTTTCGCTTAACTAACGAACAGAGCGACGCCTCTAGAGTCTTGAGTGGAAAATGCATTGAAGCGACGCTGACGCTGGCTGTTGTTGCCACTGTTGCACAGTTGCACTAGGCGCTGACTATGTGTATTGCCCCTTGCCTCATGTGGCACCCTCACATTCAGTGCATCTTCTTGTCTTTCGGATATGGGCAAGTCTTTGACCGCCTTTCGTGGAGGGAAAGTCGTCAGCGGGGGCAACTTATTGCACAGCAGGCTGGCGAATTGCTATTCCGCTTCCTGAGCCCACACAAACACAGGCAGAGAGAAAGAGACAGTGACAGAGATAGAGACAGAGACTGATACTGAGAGAGAGGAATAGGAAGGGGAAGGGGAAAGGGGAAGAGGTACAACGACAAGCCGTGTGAGGCTGGCATAATTATAGCACATTCCATGCCACAAAGTAGCTGCAATCGGATGTGGATGTGAATGTGGATGTTGTAGTGGTTTTGGCTTCCAAGTAGGAGTCGCTCACTCATTGAAATGGAAAAATGTGGGCGTCCCCCGTCCCTCCTTCGAGCTTCAACTGCTAACTTTGCAGCTCCGCCTTCGATCTGAGATGTATTAATGACATTTGGCCCAGTTTGTTAACAGTTTTTCTTATATATTTCTTTTTTTTTTTGTATCGTGGGGCGACGACAACGACGACACGTAACTTGGAGCAGCTGTGCGACGTCGCGACGTTGGCGTCGCTGTCTGCTGTCTGCCTCATTCATATTCATAAATTTAATGTCTTTTTGCGTAAAGCTACGACGCAGCGGAAGTTGGGCGACCCCTTATCCCGCTACCCACTGGCTTCCAAGCTCAATCAAAAGTGCTGCGGCTCCTTCCCACTCCTCCTCCATTTGGCAGACAATGTGCCGCTCTATTTTGGATGCGTTCCCGTTCCCATTCCCATTCCCGTTCTCAATAGCAATCCCAATCCCAATCCTATATTCATTTACGTTCCCAGGCAAGAGAGCCAAAAGTTCAAAGCACTATTGAACTCAAACGAGAAACACTTTCGCCATAAATAGCTAAAGTGACGGTTTACCCCTATCCTCGTTCTTCTTTCTTCACTTTCCCCTTTCCTTCACTACTTCCAGGCACCGCTGCGATATTTTATCAACGGAAACAGCAAGAGAAACAAAAACAGAAACATCGCAGACGCTTGTTCAATGTTCAGTGGGAGGGACAGAGAGGAAGAAAAGGGGGAAATGGCGAAAACCAAAAGAAATAGCTGATGAAAATAAAGAACTAAAGGGAAAGAGTAGGAGATAGAGAGAGAGAGAGAGAGATTGAAAAGCGAAAACAAAAGTGACTAATGCCTCAAGGGTGAGACGCTAGTTGTTTCCTCCCGCTCACTTCCTGTGCGTGTGGCCTAATGAGGAAGTGGAAGTGGAAATGGAAGTAGAAAATGGATCTGGAAGTGGAAGTAGAAGTAGAAGAAGGTGGGAAGTGCAACTGCATTTTGAGGTGCCAAAGAAAGCAAAAGAAACAAGAAATGTTAAGCAGTGCAAATACTCTATCCCATTTCAAATGAGGAAATATGTAAATAAGATATGTATACAGAAATAGTATGTTTGGGAGTTTAATAATAATAATAATAATAATAAAAATAATAATATTAATAATAATAATAATAATAATAATAATAATAATAACTATTCAATTGCTTTCACCTTTTTTTTCTGGAAATATTAGTTTACAATAAGAAAACTAAATGTGAGCCTAACCTTAAATATAAGTGCTAATTTTCAAATGCTTAAATTAAATCATTTTTGGACATCTGGCAAATCAAATTACAAAAAGAAATATCAAAGTGTCAATGTCAAAATGCTATGTAATTTTATCGGACAACAAAATGCTATGGATGTGATCTTACAAATCACACAAATTATTTTATTGAATGTTTATATTAAACAACAACATATTTCCTATTCTACGCAAAAGAAATTATTTAAATTTTTCAGTTAATTAATTATATAATTATATAATTATAATTATATAATTATATATATTCACATATGCATAAATAGTGAATATTGAAAATGCTTTATTTTTTTATCGGCTGAGATTCTTATTCTCGAATCTCAGGAGATCTCAAATTTATGATACCCTATCCAGGTTTAGGGTATAGAAAACACGCAGTGCAGACTCCATTTGGAGCCGAGTTGAGATGGTATGTAAGCGGTTTACCGGGGGCGAGTCTATAAATAAGCATTTGCCCCGAAAGGCCGGAAATATTGTGACTATATAGACGCAACGCTACGACGGCAACCGATACGAATCCCAGTCTGATTGGCTCTCTCTTTCTTCCTCTATCTCTATCCTTTTCTCCGTTTGTATGCGTTTCATTCACATTTTTGCGCCCCTTTCATTCATAACTGTATGTGAATGGAATTGGGGATAAAATGGTATGGGAATGGGAATCGGAATCGAAATCGGGCAGCATACAAAATGCTGGCAACCGCATATGGGAGAAGTTTGACGTGTTGGTTTTTGTTGTTGTTGTTGTGATTGCGACAATATGCAGTGAAAACAAAAAAAAAAAAAACAAAGTACTGAATGTATTGGGGCCTGACCCCAAAAACGACAACAACGGAGATACGGATCCGTTCCGCACTTATCAGCTTATGTCTGTGTGTGCATGAATATGTATGTGTGTGTGTGTGTGTATAGTGTTCTAGCTGCTGTTATGCGTGTGCTCAATGAAAATTCATTGAAATTTAGAGCAAATCTATAAAATGCAACGAAGCAAGCAACAACAACTACAAGCAGACTAAACACACACGCACACACAAAGACACAAATACAAACTCATGATTTGGGGGTCTCAATGGCTCTTTAGATGGCGTTGACGATGGCGGCGATAAACTAACAACAACAACAACAACAAAAGAAACACATTGGGGCAACACAGTTGAAGCGATGACACGAGAGAAGGGCGGAGGCGTCAGCGTCAGCGTCAGCGTCGGCGGTGGCAATGCATGAATTTATGAATGAAATTGTATGTGATTATGTTTGTCTCTCTGTGTATGTGTATGTGAGTGTGTGTGTGTGTGTGTGTGTCTGAGCACTGCGCTCGCATTTAATGAATGAAAATCCCAAGCCACGACACCACACCACACATAAACCAACAAAACACACACGCACACACATGTGTAAATACATTCACACAAACATACATACATCTGTATACATATAAGAGCCCACACAGTGAAACCACACAACAAATGCAGTAAAAACGGAAGTAAATGAGAATAACAACAGCAAGAACAACATCAAGAAATTTGCCCCATTGGAATAAATGAATGAACGCCTGATTTGAACATACGGATAAGATACTTGAAGAATATTTTATAGCTCAAGTATCCACTCATAAGCCAAGCACATATGTATGTATATACATACATACTTAAATAAGCTGTACATATGCATTTATTCGACTTTAGAATTAAATATGGCAAGGGCGAACTTAGTCTTAGGATTAGATTTCTTTGAGCTCTTCATTCAGTTCAGAGCAATAATCATTTGTCTGCCTTGCACTTTTCCATAGTAATCATCTTTTGTCTACCCTCAACATTTTAATAATAATACTCAAATAAAAGTAGAGAAACCTTTTCAGTGATGGATCTTAACAAAATGTTAACTAAGATTGATCATAAACATTAATCCGATCTTTTGGCATAATTTTTATGTAGGAAACAGCGATTCAAGCCAAAAAACATTGGAAAAAATGTTGATAATTTTAAAAGCGCTGAATATTGAGTATTGTACATTGAGAATAATTTTTTTTATCATTCATTTTTTAAATCCGATTGAATCGTGTAATCACACGAAGTAATTAGAACACAAACTATGTTAGTTCATGGCATTTTTCGTCGGTCAGCTCCAGCCATTGAACTGCATACAGATATGAAAGAAATTGCTATAGAATTTTGGTGTAAGAGCTGATGCTAATTGAATCGAATGGCACACACACAAGGTGAGATGTGGAGCCTAGAAACCAACTGTGTAAATCAAAGTTAGCACTCTTCTACCGTTATCCATGAATTTGTTTCCAATTGGTCATTTGAGTTTGAAGGACTTTGGCTTCAGTTGGTTTTCGGTATCGGTATAATAAAAAAGTTAATTATCGGTTATGGTTCACGGCAACAAGTTTGAATCGGTTAACAGGTTCTCTTTCGTTTACGGTTTTGGTTCATGATAGGAACAAAAGAAGATTCAGAGATGAACAAACAATTCAAGCTTAAGCCCAATTTAAATGAAATCCAACGAATGAAATAGATTCCCTCTACTTCAAAAGTTACGCTGACATATTTAATTAATTTCTGCCTTTATTTTTTGCTGATTTCATTAGTGCTATTTTGGGATTTTTGATTAGCTGCGATTTTCTTGGAAAAATATCACATTAAGAAATTTGCATTTAATTTTACATTCGTTCTTTATGAGTCAATAATCTGGGTGAAACAGCCGCCAACTTGTATTGTTGACTGGCAATTGGGAACTGGGAACTGGAGATTGTGATTGTAGAGAAATTCGAGTGACTGTGTCAAAATTGCCTCCGAAATTACACCACTGCAATGGAAACGGAAATGCAACTTGGACAAGTAGAAAATGTAAGAATTATAAAAATACAAAGAAAAATAGGAAATGTTCAAGTTTGTTGGTGTTTTTTAATAATGACGCACGAACTACACTTTTGCAGGTAAAGCACATTGAGCTTAAAGCAAATATAAACACTATATTAACAATGTATGGGATATGTACATATATACATCTACATATGTACATATACATACATACATACAGTATATAGCCCTGGCTTGACTTTTACGACTTAATATTTATCGAAGGGGTAAAATTACAACAGACCCCAACGAAAGTGCCGCGAAAATTGTTAAATGTGGAGAAGCAATAATAACAACAACAGACCAAATGACGCACAAACTTTACAAGGTTGTCTGCCCCGTCTGTGCCAATGTAATATTAGAGGTGAGGGCCAGGGGTGTGGGAGGGAGATCTGGTGGGTCAGCTGGGGAGGCGTTATGTACGTCATTGAAAAACTGAATGAAAACGAAATGAAAATGAAATTGGCGCAAAGCAAACACAACTACATATGTATGTGTATGTACGTAAAACACTAGAGGCCTTTACGTCAGCACTCACTATATTCACTAGATTTGAATTGTTTTTTTTTTTCCTTTTCGTATTTAGATTACTATTATTTATATTAGACCATTGCCCGATGACGTTCTGTGTCTCATAAAGGAGTGCAGAGATCATTTATAAAAGTTTTACCCGTGGCCATTTTGAATTTCATTAAATACTTAGTAGCGCCAATTTCAGACATTACCATTTCATTTCTATACATACATACATATGTGCACACATATATTTATATACAAAAATAACCAATCGATAATTATCGAGGGGGGAGCGATAAAAGTGTTCACAAAATATTACAGGGTGTATTAAAAAGATTTTTGGTTAACTTCCGATTTTGCCTATCAGATATTTTTTGGATAAATGCGTAACATTTTAAAACTGGTTCAATTCTGTTGATAGATTTTCATGAAGCTGTTGTTGTTGTTGTTGCTGCTGTTGATCGCGCCTCGACTGTACCAATCTTAATTGCGCATTTAAATATGTTTGTATATATGTGAGTACGTCGTAAAATAGAATAAAAAAAGAACAACAACAACAACAACATGTACATACATATATGTATGTAGTTGAAGCAACATACGGAATACAATTCACAGGCAGCAAACAAATTTACAGCCCATTGTGAACTTTGAAGCTTGAGGAAAGGCGCCTTCTCTTAAAAACGTACGCCTGACCCGCTCCCTACGTACCTACATACCTCCCTACCACACTGCCAACCGTCCTCGACGCTCGTTCCCGACCATGTGTCTGTAGTTCTCGACATTTGAAGCTGCGCATATTGCGCCTTGACTATTTATTTATTATGTATTATAGTTTATGGGCCCGCAAACAAAACAGAAGCGCAATGCAAAACGTTTTTGCGCACTATTCTCAGCCTGTCTGTGTGTGGCAACGCTATCAATTGAGGCACGTGTGGCCAATTATACAAAAAAAAGGGTCCTATACTTAAAATAATACGATTAATTTGTTTGTTCTAATTGGCCTTTTTAAATCATATCTTTTCATCTTTAAAATAACATCATTGTTAGCTATCTGGCAACGCTGAGCGCAAAGGTCACCATTAAGAGAACGAGAGAGCTTATGAGCGCAAAACTACAACAACAACAGCAACAATAGCGACAACTTGTTGCGCTTGAGACTGTGTGGGTGAGCGAGTGGTTTAATAGTGTAAGTTTATGTGGGATATGTATGTATGTGAGAGGGTATCTGAGAGCAACAAAAGAGAGAGAGAGCTTTTAGGCCTTGCTGGCCTTGTTGTTGTCTGGGTTGTCTGTCGGTTCGTCTGGCTGTGTGTCTCCCCGCCTGTGTTTGGCTTTGCTTGAGTGTATTATTTGTTGGTGCGCAAAAAGCCCAGCGCATACTTAAGGACACATGACCAGTCCCATAAGACTCATGCGTATATATATGAGGGTCTGTGTGTGTGTCTGTGTGGAGGACTCGGTGTCTTGGTTTAAGCTGCGCTGTTGCTGTCGCAGCAGGCTGCACAAAACAGCTGTTTTCTGTTGTCAGTTTGTAATGCACGGCCGTACGAACGCAATGAAAACAGCTGTTTAAGCTGCATTCAAGCCGACCCCGCTGGCTGACAGAATAACA
Organism: Drosophila putrida; assembly: GCA_037043535.1. Taxonomy (NCBI): domain Eukaryota; kingdom Metazoa; phylum Arthropoda; class Insecta; order Diptera; family Drosophilidae; genus Drosophila; species Drosophila putrida. Next base: position 2,797,035 of record JBAMBI010000934.1, read on the forward strand.
ACAAAATTCAAAATTCACAAATACATGCAGTGATGTAAATAAGTGTATGTACGTATTAAACTAGTAAAAGTTTAAACAAATTGCTTGATACTTACAAACAAAGCCATTAGGCAGCCTGGTTGATGTTGATGGCGATGTCGATGTTGATTATATAAGCAGTCATCGCACACATACACACACACATATATAAATATACATATATGTTTAAGTATATTGGAGTGCGGTGCTGTGTTTGTGGTAGTGTGTGCCAGTTTAGTAAATGTTCAGCACACGCACTAACTCAACCGAACGAAACGTCGTCGACGACGGTGGCGGTGGCAGCGGCAGAAGCAGAGGCAGAGTCAGCAGCAGCAACAGGCAGATAGGCAAGTTTGTCTTTGTTGTTGGATCTGTTTGCCGTTGGTCTTTGTAATTGTTGTTGTTGTTGTTGTTTCTGTAGTTTACATTGTTGTTGTTACTGGGCAGGCGGCGACATTTGTGTCGTATCTAAAACATTTGCGCTTTAAATAAATATACAGAGGTATTATAAAAAATGAGGCAACTACAGACACAAAATTGGTTCAATGCACGCCGTCAAAGTGGACAAGGCAGCAAAAAGCACATATTACAGGTGATAGCAGAATGGCTGGGTTTGAGTTGGTGTTGGTGTTGGAATTGGGGGTTGAGGGTTCGGGCTGGAGCTAAAGTTGGACATCCTGTTCCTTGGTTGAGGGACTTTATTCCTGTTACTGTGTGATTTAAAATTGATTTTAGCTACTTTGTAGCAATATCAACAACCTCATTATCAAAAGTTTGTCACTTGAGCCATGAATGTACAAAGTTCACTTGTTCTTTTTGCCTCATTTTTTATTTTTATTTATATTTGTTGTATCCAATTCAGGCAAACATTGCTTTTTTTTATTGCATTAGTTTACAGTTGCTTTGTGTGCCATTATTCATATATTATTTTAATACAAACTCAATCATGCACATATTTCATATGTTCATACCTCGATATAAGTAAGTTTGTTTCTTATATTTGGGTTTTATTTCGCTTCATTTTTTATTTACTTTTCTGCTTCTAATTTTAATTATTTCTGTTGCAAAGCTCATAAGTCGCGCGCTATTTTATTTTTAATTCTTTTTCATGTTTTTGTTATTGTTGTTTCTTTTCTTCTTGACGTTGTTCCATTGTTTTGAAAATGTCGTTTAAGCAGTTAAGTTACGCTTACGTTATGGCATTGTGTTTAGACTTTGCGGGGCCTTTCAAACTGCGACGCAAATTTGCAACTAATTTTTATTGCTGTTTTTATATTTATCTTTTTTTATTTGTTTTTTTGTTTTTTTGTTTAGCTTGATCGAGTTGAAATTCGGTTCGAGTTTTTCTTTTTGTTATGTTTGATTAGCAATATAATTAATAACTCGTAAAATGGCGACACACAGCATCACACACACTCCACACACAGCTGCAGACACTCGAGCACACACACACACACACACACACATACAGATAAAAGAGACACAGGGCAACACCAACACCTTTGCACAGTATTAATTGAAATTCACTTTGATGCCGCCGCCACCGTCGCCGTTGTTGATGTTACTGCTGTTGCCGCAATCCAGAGACCAGAAGGAGAAGAGTCCAAGCAGTTAGCTAGAGTAAGCCGCGCCCCAGCAAAGCAGTTCACCGCCTCCTCCTTCTTGACGTTGGCGCTGTCGGTGACGTACTGAAACAAATGCCTCACCAAAGTTTAGTTTGCGGCGCATGGTTACTCTGACAGCACACACACACACACAGTCATGTATGCACAAACACAATCACAAACACAGACGCAGCAACAGCGACAGCGACAGAGCTCAGCGAGAGCAAAAGCAACAGCAACAGCAGCATTGGTATCAATGAATGCCTTGAGTTGCTTGACGTTGGCCCAGCAGCAACAAGTACGAGTACGAGCAGAAGCCGTCTTGAAATGTTTGAATGTCTGAATGAATGTGGCGCGCAGCTGCTGCCGACACTGTGAGTGTGACTTTGCATGTAATGGTTAACGCCACCGTGGAAAAAGTATATAAATTTCGCTTGCTTGTCTGCCGCTCTGGTGCTGAAAACAATAGCAAAACAAACACACCGACACCTCACACAGGCAAACACATGCACATACCAAAGAGAGCGAGCACACATACCAACGAGAGCATACTCGCTCGTTGTCTCTCTCTCTATCTGACAAAAGCTTGCGGTCGGTCGCTTCTCTACATGTGTGTGTGAGTGAATGCGAGTGCTTAGGCACGGTAAGAAATTTTATGAACGAAACTAAAAAGAAAATGGCGGACATTTCAATTGCACTTTAAGCGTATCAATTGATATTTTACCGCATTAAATGATCATATAGAATTGAAATACGACAGGTAGTTGCAGCAGTGACATATATTGTAAATTTATTAATGAATCGTCGTAAGCTTGGTTCAAGAAAAATGATAACGATATGTAAGGATTTTTGTTAATTTGAAAATCATTTAAATAAGAATAAGGGTTTAAGATATGATCACAAATGTTTTAAGATTTCGAATTTTAACAATTTCCAACTCCGTATTTGGCATTTTTTGAAGCATTGTGATGACTGATTATTATCAATATTGTGTCAAGATATGAAGTGCGGCAAATAATTTGAAATGGGCAGAATAAAGTTAATAAAACAATAGTGTAAAGCTCGATATAAAACAATTACCAGACTACGATACATTTTTTCAATCGAATTCTGCTTTGATTGTTAATACTTACTGTTCTTTTACTAAGAAAGCAATACTGAGAGAGTTCACTACATTTTGCAAGACATTTGGTTTAAGCCTGACTTTGAATATAACTGAACGATACACACTTTCTGCTCAGTGTAGGGCACAAAGACGCTCATTCAAACACACGCACAAACACACACATGAACGAAATAAAAAAAAATTTATAAAATACAACCAAAACCCCAACGAAATCTGTAGAAAAATTCCTGTGTCAGAAGCGCGTATGTAGTACGTACATGCACACCAAAATATGTATAGAGCAGAGCAAGAGGTTTAAACTAACACACACACTCGCGTAGCCTGTGCCATATGAAATGTGTAACATCACAATACATACATGCATATGTATGTATGTACATATAAGTATGCAGCCATACAACAAGCGATTCACCGACACAGAGATACAAATATACTAGAAAACATTTCGATTTTGGGCATGTACATACGTGTGTATGTATGTTACGTATGTGTTTGAGAGCTGCTTGATATGCCTATATGAGTAGGTGTGTGTGTGTGTGTGTTTGTGATTGCCATGAGGGCATTTGTCTAAAGGCAAGCATGAAATTAAAATGAATTTGATATCAAATAAAATGTACTTACATACATTCAAATTTGCAATTAGATGGTTACAGTTCTTTAACTCCCAAGATGGGCAGCACTTTAGATGAGACAAAGACTGATACCGAAACGGAACTAACTACATGCCAATATAAAAGACTTGGCCCAACCTTTAACCGCACAACTGATATCAGTTTACGAGCTGTCATTATTCAGATGGAGGAAACAACAAAGCTAAAATAATCAACGAACAACAAACATATCAAATCATCACTTACTAAAAACAACTGGCAATACAGTAGTATAAAAGTAAAGCCCTTAATGCCTTTTACCCGTTTCCATAGCCCCTTAACAATTATGTATTAATTTGATCCTAATGCTTCAAGTTAATTAAACACTTTAATAATAGTCCACGTGCTAATGCTGACGTAAGGGTCGACAGTCAACAACGCATAGGGGCGTTCACAATATCAACGCATCTCGCTCACAAACACAAACACAAACACACACACACACACGCACACTCAGAGGCATACCAACAAAAGCGAACAAATTTGTTCGCAGCAATTTCAAAAACGCAGCATTTCTCACGCACACCATGGCGCCGACAGCTCACACTTCCACACACACGTGACACATCACAACAAAGTTTAGCAAATTTCTTTCTATAAAGAACGTATTATATACATACATATGTATGTATGTATGTACATATTCAAAGTCAAGAGAGTGCCAAAGCTTCAAATGATGTACATACATACATATACATACATATGTATGATGTGATATAGAATAAAAATGATTGTCTAAATGACGTGAAAAATCCAGTAAATTCTGAAAATTCTTACAAAATGATCAGGATCCCTTTGATAAAAATAAAACTCCTCTATACTCCTTTCCTTACCTCTTTGGCCATAGTGCCAAATTTATAGAAAATTTGACAAAAATCACGTGTTCCTCCATGTATTACATTCTCAAATCGAGCAATGTATTGAATGTATGTACTATGCGCGACAACAGAGAAGAGAGCACCCGAAATTAGCAACAAAAAAAGCTTGACACTATCGCTCAGAGCAACTCACGCGTCGCGAATGGAAACAAAATGGCCGTCAGGTGAAGTTGTTGACGTGGTTATGTTTTTCTTCGTTTTATTTGTAATTATTTTTAACAATTAATAAATATTAAGATAATTGCAATAGTATTTAATTCAATCATATAATTTGTATTCATTTTACCTAATCAATATAAGAAGCTTTTTACTACACCTCAGCAAAAAATCTTGAAATATACAAAATGGCGTCTAAAATGCGCATAAAACAACCAGATGCGTCCAGTTTAAATGTTTGATTGCTTTAGAACAGCAATATTATATAAAATTTATTTTATTATTCTATACCACGGCATCTTGCTTTATGCTACAATCACAGAAGATCCATTTGTGGAAGAACCTTTTTAAATACATATGAAACCCATATTTACAAATGCTTTCTGAAGATCTTTTGTTAGTTGAGTGTTTTACTGATGAATGCCAATAATTTTTACTCCATTAATGGTTAAAATCTAATTTTCAAATTATTAATAAATAAAAAAAATAGCTTTAATCTTTAACTAAGTCCAATGCTAAGTTTTCCTTATAAAAGAAAGAATTTTTCAAGGTAAGAAAAATGATGCATTATTTCAGAAAAGAGTAACGCATTAAAGGAAGCGCGCAACCTGTCGAACTTTGTGTTTGATATGGTTTTACAATTGATGAAATTTGGTTAATAGCGGACTACTATATGCAATATTTATGCGCCTATCTATTTATATGTATTCTTGAAATTCCATGTACTTCTTATTAATATATATAAATTTAATCGTATAACTGTGTGCAATCAATCATCAGTTTAAAGAAACAGCAACATTTACTATAAAATCACAATTGTTATGTCTTATGTGAGATAACTATCGCTTGTTATTAGAATTTAGGTTAAAGCACAATTAAAATGGTGATCGATTATATAAATATTCAATTAGATTTGGCCTCATTTTCCGGCAACTGTTGCATGCAACTAGCCTGGGTTCGAGTTGACCATTCGACTTTGGTTATTTATCCGTCTCAGTGCCAGTTTTCATATTGGAGTTGGACTTGGACGCAGAATTGAAATCGCACTCGCACTCGCACTTGGACTCGGACTCTTGTGGAGTCCATTTGCATTGAATAGGCAAGATCAGAGCAGACCAGGCTAGGGCAAGGCGGCGACACAGAAAGCGACAGCCTCTATTAAAATGCCCCACTAACTGCATTCCAAGAATTCATAAGTCAAAGATCGAATATGCTGTGCTTCAACGATAGTGACGGTCCCTGCCACCAATCCTCTCCGTTCTGTGTTCGGTTTCCCAGCCTCAGTCTCAGTCTCAGTCTCAGTTTTACTAAATGTGTTGTATCTGGCCAGGGCCACCGTCAGCGCCAGCACCAGCACCAGCAGCAGACAACAAAGAGTCAAATTGAATAAATAAAGTGCAAGATTTATGTATACGAAATTAATAAATTGAAATATATGTACACAATGAATATTAGACACTAAAGCTTAACAAGTGCAGCAGGCATTTAATTTTAATGCGTACAGATCCCTCCCATTCCTCCTACCTCCTACCTCCTTCTTGGGGCCATCAGCTTATCAGTGAAAGCCACTCCTCCCACTCCGTTCTGCTCTCTCTTGCGCTCTCCGTGTCCCTCGATGAAACGACAAAAGAGATTAACACCGAGTTACCATCAACGGGCGAGAAAACAGATATGAAATATGCGCGATAAGACCAAAGTGCATTGGTGTCAAAAAACTACTTACATGAAGAATGCAGGCCAACTACGTAAACTGCGGAGCGTACGAGTACCAGTACCAGTACACGTATCTCTCTTGGTTTTTATATACATACCATACTATATTCTTTATTTTCTTCCATCATTGTGTTGAGTGGTAAAGTGATGAAATGCAGTACCACACACTCACACACACATACGTACGTGTATTTACTTATGAACACGAGAATGAACCAAGCCCCGTCACATTCACAGTCACAGTCACAGTCAGAGTCAGAGTCAGAGTCGCGGTCGGCAGCTAGTTTCAGTTTCATGAATGGGGCCCTGGGAGCTACTCCAAACTGCAGGCTGAAGCTGCAGCTGTGGGGCACTCTGATCGGTTTGGTTGCATGAATGAATTGCGATGGCGCCGGCCGCTCATACATCGAACTATTGTAATTACTATAAGATTATGCAAAATGCATATGCAATTAGTTGGATCTGTAGTTGAAGTCTATAGCTGAATGTGAATCGGAATCTGAATCTGAATCTGAGAGACTGGCTCTTGAGTCGAAGTCTTCGGCTGGCTGTGACTGGGCCTAAGTCTGGCTCTGAGTCTGAGTCTGAGTCATGAGGGCAACTGGTTTGACTTGCCTGAGAACAAGTACAAACGTACCTCTGGTTGCAGTTACATTGCCAGTAAGTAATTGCAAACAGAGGCGTAGCGACACACTTCATAAAGAGGCGTCTTATCGATCCAAAATGAACTAGACAAATCATACAGTTACTCATTTCTTTAACAAAACGCCAATCATAAGTCAATAAGAATTTGAGATTCACTTCGTTCAAATGTAGAAAATGTCCTTAAAATGCATTTAGACACTTATAGCCTTTGAAGCACCCAATCACTTAACTCACGCTATTATGAACCTCTTTTAAACCAATATTTCCTTTAATTACATAATCATTATGGTATCTTTTATTATCAAAAGAAGCAAAACTTCTTCCACATTATACATATATTTTGCAAATGCAATTTGATGTTGAATTTATATTTATAACTGTTTAGCCCCATTTGGGTACCCCCATGATTTAAGTGACTGTGATATGAAGTCACGATAATGGAATGTGTGTCTTGATGATGATGATGACGAACAAATGTTGTGCAAGCCACAAGACACAACTGCAATCTGTTGGCATATTGCAATTAAAATTTCTAAAGCCATTTGAGAGCTGCAATCACTTTGAGTGTAAATTTTTCACCAGAGTTATGCCCAACTTTCAAGAGAATTAAGAATATTAATTTGACGGTCTATTGTCTCGTTTGTTGACATTACCATTAAAATACGAATAATACTCTCATATACCTAGACATTCTTAACTTTTCTGTTACGCGTCGTTGAGATCAATGGCAAGTCAATAATGAGCATGAAACGATGCCGATGGAAACAAGGTTTGGAAATGCCATCAACATCAACATCAACATCAACATCGCCATCAACTGTCAATGTATGGGCCTATCAGTATTATATGATGTCTGTCCCTGTGGCCTCTGTTCCCTAAAAACTGATAATAATGTCGCCTGCGGGAAATTCCTTTAGCGGCATTTAGGGCCACTTAATTATGCCCCGTTGAACTGAACTGAACTGAGCTAAACTGAACTGAACTGAACTGACCAGGTTTCATAACGAGTCTCAGTCTCATTCTGGGCCTCTCTCAAACCAAAAACCAATCCTAATTTCCAGGAATTTTGACTCTTGTTAAATATCAACTGCTGTATTCGTACACGGCGACTCTTCGACTTTGACTTTTGTTTCACCGTATCTCCCTCTCCCTGTCCCTGTCCCTGTTGTGTATGTCTGTCTGTCGGTCAGTCCGATTGTCGCTCTTTCAGTTCTTTTCTCCCCCGCTAGCTGCACTTTTCGACTTTCAGTCTTTTGGTCTGTGAATGTGTGTTTTGTTTTATGCATTCTTCACCCAGCAGAACTTTTTGACATGAAAAATGCACAGAATCTGCATTTTTTCTTTCTTTTCTTGAAAAACAATTTCATCTCTGATTTTTGAAATCCAACTAATGGATAAAATAATTTAACTAAATTTATTTAATTTATTTAAACAAGCATTAATAAATAGAGTGTGTAAATTATAATTATGATCAAAATTAATTTCAAATTCGATATCAGTTGCGCTTTTTTTCAGAGATGTAAAATTTAGAATTGTTTTGTTGGAAAAAATCAAAAATAAAATTAAGAATACAAATTAATATTTTTTAAGAGTATAGTGAAAAAAGGCGCCATATCATTTTCAAAAGCACATTGCCTTTAGAAAGTTCCAGTTTTCTAGCCAATGTTTAACTCAGTTCAAGCTTAACTCAAAATTTAATTTGGCGGCTTTTTAAGACCGTCCTTAACGTCTTATCCTGACTTTGGTTTTTATATTCATATATGTATAATGAAGTGATGCCAAGCTAATTAAGCAATCAATTTGATATTTTAACCACACTGTTTAGAATTCTGCTGGGGCTGCTGACCTTTAGAAGAGTAATTTACAATGAATAATGTTTATTATCAGTTCACAAATGGCATGTCGATAGATGTATCAGAATAAAGCCTAGTTCAACAAAACAAGAATAATATTTAACGCCCATGCATTTCTTTTTTTTTTCTGCTTTTTGCAGACACTTCTAAGATAATCTGAGATCGTCTCAAGATCCCGATGAGCGAACCAATTAGATCGAACGTTTACTCCTGCTGAGTGGCAACAACTTATGCACCATGCAACTTCAGCGAAACAGAGAATCAGGCCCTCCAGCCCTGCAGCAGAAGGGTCAATGTTCAAGCTACAAGACCGCCAATGTAAATATACACATACTACCACACACACACACACATACTCAGATATCAGACATTCTTTTATTGCTCGCTCGTTCAAGAGAGAAGAGGCCTGAATGGGGGGAGGGGGGGGAGAGGGGTTCAAGAGGAGAGGTTGCATCGATGATAATATTCATTCATTTGATCAAACCGCCGAAGACGTCAACAACAACCACGAAGCAGCGACGACTTTCATTATGTCCCAATGCCCATGCCACCCCCTTAGCCTTCTCCATCTCCTGCAACAACGATGACTGCAACTGCGACTTCGACTGTGACTGCGACTGTGACTGCGACTGCGAGTGCGGCAGAGACAGGGACAACGACTGCATTTGCTGTTTAACCATTGGGTAGGCGATCGGTCGACCGCCCGATTGCAGTCCAATATCAAATTGAGCCAAGGTAGCCGCAACAGCAACAAAATCAACATCCAACAAAACCAACAGCAACAGCAACAACAACAACAAACATCACATCATTACACTGTAAGCCAGGAAGACAACTTATCTTTGCCACAGCAACGGTTTTACACCTCTTTCAGGTCCTATATTCGATTTTTGATAGATCGTTCTTATTACAGTTCTAGGTATGCATATATAGATTAATTTAAATTTTAAAACAAATTTTTCAAGAATGAACAAGACATTATCAAAAACAGAAGCTGCGAGGTTTTACCGATTCAATTCCGGTAGTTAAAATAGTGATCGGATCCGGTCGTACCAAACCCAATTTTCAAAACTGAGAGACTGGTTTGCATAGAAACATTAAAACAAAAACAAAAACGGTCAAAGCGGACAGATCCAGTTCCTGACCGTGTCATCCTACTCAAGATATACATATTAGTATGCTTTAAGAAGCCTTAATTTAAGTGACAAATTTATAGTTCCCCCTGGTTTATGGTATAATGCAATAAATACCCCAGAATTAGATATTTAACTTCAGCAGAGGTCTTATTCCTTTTAAATTGATGATAATTTCTTTCATTTATCTAAAACATTATATAATAATATTAAATATTTTTGTTATATAAATTTGTTATCTAAGTATGTTTCCCATTCTTTCTTAACTTACTTTGTAACTCTTAAGAATCAATCAACTATTTTAATATAGATTTTATCTCAAAAAATTCTCCGAGCATTTAATAATAATAGTAATGAAACCGATAAGCTTACTGAAAAGAGCTTTAAGAATAATAATTTAATAAAAATAAAAAGAAGAACTATGCAATGATTGTCCTTACAGAGTCTTAGTTAATCCCAAAGTAGCCCACAACGCAAGAATTCTAACATATGTATATTTAAGTACTCCTCATAAGAACTCATCTTTGTGCTTCAAGCAGTAATATTAATCTTAAGGCTTAAGTGGTTTCGAATGAAAAATTGGGTATCACTAACTGTTGTATCACTAGAAAACTGTTGAAGGAATCAACGTATAAATTTTTAAATGTGTTTATTAAAATTAGTGTTATGCAGACAGCTTTAATTTATTGTACTAATATATAGCACCTTTAATTTAGTGCTGGTATTTCTACACACATGTTAAAGGAATAACATAATAATTAAGTTATTATATTAAACTTCTTAATTACTGTCTGAGCAACAAAAAGCTTTAACTTGGCCATGCTGGAACATTACAACAGTTATTGTAAAGCTTTTCCATACCGTATTCTTATGTTTGATATTTCCCTTTTGGGAAGCGTAGATAAGATTTCCATTAATTGCTAGCATTACAATAAGTGTTTTCTACATATGTTTGTGCATATAACATTTCTTTCAGTGTATACAATCGACACATTCACTTATAGATTTCAAAATCGTTGAGAAAAGGAATATGTTGAACAGGCATACTGTCTGAAGCACGGCTCAAAACTGCCGTCCAATGTCCGCCCATGCACACACAGAAAGAGAAAGAGAGAGAGAGAGAAAAACGAACACACAGACAGAAGACGAACCAAAGACCTCTTTTTAATGTATTGCAATTCCAAGAATTTAGGAAGAGGAACGTGAGAAACTTTGTTTTTGTTAATTTCTTTTCTTTGCATTTCATTTCAAGATACGAAGCCTGTGCTCCAACCTTACCAACACATCGTATCTCTATCTTTCTCGCTCTCGCCATCTCTTTATCTCTTTCCTACACTTTAGCAATCCCTGTTGCAGTCCCTAGCCGAAAGACTTCGTTGTCGTCTTCGTCGGAGGTGGTGGTGGTGGTGGTGGCAGTGGCGGTGGCTATTACTCTTACAGCTCCTACATTGGGCTTGGGCCATGGCCAATGTTTGATTGCATTTTCCTCCGTCTGAGTCTGAGTCTGTGTCTGAGTCTCAGTTGCAGTTTCAGGCTCAGTCTCAGTCTCTGTTGCTGTTGCTGTTGCAGTTGCAGCATGCCCCAGACATTCATATTGTATACACTTAAGTTCGTGTGGAATTTCGTATTGCAGCAGCCAAGAACGGCGCATTTTAAGGTGCAAACGTGTGCGTTGAGTGGAGAGAGGGTTGAGACAACAGTGGCAAGTCGAATTGTGCGATTACCTTCCGTAGAGAGTCTGGCAGTCAGACCAGGAGTCGGGAGTCGGGAGTTCGGACATCGGGAGCCGCAATGCCAGACTTGGCTAATAAGTAAAGCCAGCGACAAGAGAAAGCCAAAAATTCCGAGACAACAACATTGCAGCACTTTGGGTAGAAAGCCCCACAGTGGGCGCAACATCGGGGCTAAGCGAGGGAGTTGGAAACCGGAAGGGAGGGGCTGCGGTTGAGGGGGGAGGGGTGCCTCTGTGCCGCATTTAGTTATTCTGTTTGCTTTCCACATTCTGTTTTCTTTTGTTTTGATTTGTTTTTGCATTCGCAGCGATTTTTGCCATAGTATGTGAGTGTGTGTGTGCGTGGATGGGTGTGTGTGTTGCAAACAGCCCATTTCTTTTTGGGATGCTGCCGACGTTGCCTCTTGCTTCTTGCTTCTTGCTTCTTGGGTCTTGTGTCTTGCGTCTGGCTTGTGGAATGTGCGCGCCGCCATCGGCGAAGCTGCATAATTTTTTTTTGTTGCCGTGGCGCAGGGCAGCGACAAAATTGCAGAATCCTGTTGCCATGATCGTTAACAAGATGCCAAGTCAATGGTGGAGTGGAGAGGCGAATGTGGTGGTGTTGCGGCGTGCCAAGCAGCAATCTGGAATCTGTGGGAGCTTCAAACTGGCAGCCAAATTAAATAGGCGCAACCGCTTGAGTTAGCCACGAGTTGTGGCCAAGAGGAGAGTGCACGTTCTTGTTATTGTTGTTGTTGTTGTTTTTGTTACTGTTGTTATTGTGGATCTGTTATGCCGAGTTGATTGTCCTCTCACCTGAAGTTTTTGGCCTGAGTCTGGACTCAGTCTTGAGAGTCTACCTCTTGTTGTTGTTTTTGTTGCTGCTTTTTGCATGGAATGCAGCCTTACGGGTATAGAAAATCTTCTCACCTCACCGGCATAGAAATCATTTCGTTGGCCCAATGTAGATCCGGATTGCACGTTGCAACGGATGCAGCAATAGCTAAAACGATTGATATTTAAATCTCGAATCTACCTACAAATGCATTCCTTAAGAATATGTTAACTATATCTCGCTCTAAATATCTCTCGATTACGGTCTGTCATTGTATTGTTGTAATATTGAAAATGCAAGACATTTCTAGAAAATCTAGATTTTTTATATTGTCTGTCAGCTTGGGCGATTTCGATAATAAATTATAAATAAACTGTCCATCTTCGATACGTCTTATTGGTTTCGATTACAATTTCAGTCTCTCATTGAACAAAAGCAACACAATTCCTTAAACCGGAGGACCAGTTTTCTTAATATACGTATTCTAAAAAGAATTTCCATACCGCTAACCTAATATTTGTGTCGATTCACTTCTCTGCGAGTTTCTGTTACTTCAAATTTGAAGACTCCTAAATAAAACTAGGTCCACAAGTAGAAGTTAACTTGGGAATTCAATTTTGTTGTTATCTAAATCTCTTTATTAGTTACTAGTCATTTGTCATAAAAATAATGCTCTACTCAATCCTTTTAAAGTCCCGTTACACAGTCCGTTTTTCATGTGAAAATATGAAATTTTAAAGCTTCCAATAAAAAGCGAAAAAGCTGAACGATCCTAATGCAGGCAGCCTGCTCGCTTTGCTCGCCAACTCCCAGCTCGCAACGCTCGCTTAAATCATAGGAAGAAATGTGGAGTGAAAATGACGAGCACTTCTCACAGCTATAGCCGGAACTTATATCATATTTTAAAAGAAAGGCGGAAACGTAAATTGCCGCGCTGTGCTGTTTTCTAATTCAAATTTTCCCTGCAATCGGACTTAAAATGACACTACATTAACTAATATGAAAAATTTACATTTTCTTTACAATTGGACTTTTAAAGAAAAAGTCCTTTGGAAAAAAATTTCAAATTTGGCGGGAAAAAGGCCAGATTTGGGGGGAAATGTCTGATTTGTAGAGATAATTTGTTTGAGATTGCTCCAAAAAGAAAAAAGGTCATCATACAAAAGTTTATTTTGCATCCCGTTGTACCTATGGCTGCTATATGATATCCAATCATCCGATCTTGACCAAATTTTCTCAGAATATAAAAAATATATAATCTAGGAGTTTGGTTTAAACAAGCAATTTTTTCATACTAATCAAATATAACTTTGGACGCCCCATTTGAACCCCTTCCATTTTTCACATCGTAAACCGCAGCTTTATTGTGCTGTGTGAATTTCAGCTCGGTAGCTTTTCCGCTGCAATGTGATCAGTCAGTCGATCAATTAGGACAAAGAGTTTTATGTATATATATATGCGAGAACAAAAAGCTATGGAATTAATTGGCCACGTAAAACGAACCGGGTGACGGATCTTTTAGGTTCCAAAAAGATTTTTCCGATTTCATTTCCCCCCAATTTAGGATATCTTTTTAGTTTAGAATAATAATAGAATAATCGGAAATGGCAATGTGATAAAACTAACTAATCAATTTGTTTTTAATGTTTATGTTAAATATATTGATTTACTTTGGTGCGCGTATTATCTAACTTGCATAGTGGTAACTACTTACAATGATTCATTACTTATTGGTTCAGAATTCCTCATAATTAAAAGACGTATATCATAAATAAAGGTGCCTCATTAAGGAGAAATTGTGGAATTCTGTATCAATAACCTTTAACTTTTATCCAGTTATCCTTTAAATATGTAATTATCATATAAAAAAAGGGGAAAAAAGTGAATATGGCTATCATGAAGTTTATGTGTTGATCATTTATAGGTAGAGCGTGTCGAGTCAGTGAGAATAAGTGGACGCGCTGAGCTGTAAGAAGTCGCGGCAGGAGCAATTGGTAAGGGAGGCGTTTCTGTTTTTCTTTTGAATTCGACTAAGGCTGTTATTCCTGAGGCTTCTGGTCGCTTGTCCGCTGCATATTGTTCATTATGATTATTTCTGGCATGCATTTTGAGCCTCTGACTGCGACGGCGATGGCGACAGCAACAGCAACAGCAACTGAGGTTGAGGTTGAGGTTGAGCCTGTGCAAAAATCCGCACATAATCTGGCAAAACCAGTAGAACTACAACAAGAAGTCTCCGCCACTTAGGACGCGTACGTAGATGTGAATGCGAACGTGAATGTGAATGTGAATGTGGATGTGGATGCGGACGCAGCAGCTCTGCTCGCTCATTTATAATGGGAAATGTGTGAGAGGCGAAGGCGCAAATCCCTTTTCGTACCTTGCCGCACATTACCTATCCTGTCAGTTGTTATTTGTTGTTTTCGCTGTCGTAGGGGTCGCCGTTGTAGCTGCTGTTGTTGTTTTGCGTCTTGGTCTTGTCTGGATGTGAATGTGTGTGTGTCTCTACATCAGCTTCAGCCTCAACATTGGCATCGGCATCAGCATCAGCTTTGGCATCGACATCGACATCGGCTTTGGCTTTGACTTTGGGTTTTTTGTCTTTTGTCCTGCACATCGCATTCGAATTTTCTCAGAAATGTTAATTATAATACATATGTACATAACACATATTCATATATAATTACTCGCATTTTTTTCATGTCTATATCCTGTTTATGATTGTTTACGTTCCGTTGAGTCGCGTTGCGTTCTGTTTGTTAATGCGCTAAATAAATTTGCATGCTAAGCGTTTTCTTTATTATTATTTTGTTTTATTCTTTGGCACCAAAAAAAATTGAAGGACAAGCACAGCTTGTTTTGGTATTGGCTTTGGGTTTGGTCTGCTTTAGCCCCCTTAAACAGCGCATCAGTTTTGGCTGTTATGTTATTGTCAAACGGGCGTAAGTAGGTTGGAAGAATTTTAAAGTGCAGTTACTCCCTATTAGTAGTTTTTGTTAATCTATGTAGATTCTAGAAATTGCTAGGGACTCCAAATTGGTAGCATGTTCTACACACAAAATCAATGAATATGAATTTTTCCAAACTATGCTACATACATATGTACGTGTGTATGTAAATTATAAGTATAAATATATGTTTATTAATTTAACGCTGTAATATAATATTATATTTTAGAATTTTTGGTAATAAAAATAGTTTAATTACTTTGTTGACTCAAAAAATGAAACAAGAAAATTAAATGCATAAAGACAAATGTTGAAAAGTTAAACAATTTGCTACAACGCATTTTTTGAGTTTTCTATCAAATTTATAAAATCGCCGCCATTATGTTTTTTTTACGCTCTCAAAAGAACAGCAACAACAACAACAACAACAACAGCAGCACCAAAGAGCAACAGCGAAGCCCTCCCACTTCTTGTTCACCCCAAGTCCCCAAAGCACGAGAGCTACGGCGGCTCTCCAAATAAAAATGACAACAACAAAGATATGTCAAAATCTAACAAAAACCTAGAATCTCTCACACTCACACCAGCTACCGCACACACGAACACAAGTGCACGTATACGTATACATTCATATATACTCATGCAAGCGCCAATTGATCGCTCACACGCGCACATGTGCGCCAATTTCTCACCTACACATTCGCCCATTCACACACACGCGTCAATACTAATGCAATAAACGCTCTCATTCTCTCACTAATCGCAGTAGAAACGAGGAAGGGGAAAGAGCCGAAGATCACGTAGTGCTAAGGCTGTAGTTCGTGATAGGTGAGCGGTGGGCGTTAGAGCGGTCGAGGAAGCGGTAAATACAAATACAGCCACAGCACACAGAATAATTGACGTCGTCCGCAAAGAGCGAGAGAGCACATATACATATATTTATAAATATATATACATATGTCTGTACATATGTAAGTCAATGTATGTATGTATGCATGTATGAATGTAAGTTTGTATTACAAAGAGCAAGGGGCCAACTAACGCCACCCTGTCTTGCCAGCAAAGCGATAATGAACGAGAGAGTCGACTGTAACTGCGACGACAACGGCAACTGCGACTGCGACTGCGACTGCGATTGGGGCTCCGACGGAGGAGGGAGCTGAGGCGTTGAAAACCAGTTGCGGTAGCAGGTCGCAATACCAATACCGCATTCCAAAGGAAAGAGGTTAGACCTCCGCCGTCATTTCATTCACAATTTTCAGCGTTGCAAGCAGCAGCAGCAACAACAAGAACAACATGTACGGGGGTCGGGGAGCGCAAGCGCAACTGCAGACTGCACATATCTGGAGCTCTTGTTGCTTTAGCTTGCACTCTGCTGCTCCTGGTGATTGCAACTGAGGTTCACGCTTGGCATGCGACGCGGATACGAACACGGATACGGATACGGATACAGAGATTGTTTTGACTTTGAATGGGGCGCCAGCCCAAAAGAGGTTTTGACTATGTCTTTAATCAAACTATTTCTTGGTGTCTCTCTCTCGCTCTATATACATCTATTTCTTTCCCATTCTCTCTCTTTCTCTATCTCTCTCACACTTTCATGATTGAATGTATGTACTTTGAAGTCAATGTTGATGAAATGCTGCCTTGACGGCAAACGCGTTCCACAATTTTCTCGCATGATTCATTTACTATATTGTTTGGGGTTATCCAATTCTTCTCTTTACACGAGTCTGCATAACCTGTTGTCTTAATTTCTTACTCAAATGGCAAACGAATTACAATAAATTCCTTAACTAATCGTGTAATCGTGTTATCATCATTATTTACAACTACACCAATACAAACATTGGTCGTACACAGTGAGAAATGTAATGCCGCTACTTTGCTACAGCACACAGGGAAACAAATGAAGAGAACAGGAAAATAATACAGTTGTAGTTTTTCTGATTGCTTTTCACATGCTGATTGTTCTTTTTCACAGTGTAGACATACATTGCGTATCGTTTTTAGATATTATGTCTTCCGTCGCTCTGCCGCCTATGCGTAGCACCGTACATTAATAATAACAGCAACAGAATCAGCAGCAGCAGCAGAAGCGGCAGCAGCAGCACAAGCAGCAGCAGCAGCAACTTGCATACGAAACTTTTTGTACACAACAACACCAACAACAGCGACAACAACAGAGCAGTGGCAGACGTGTGCACATACCTACACATACTTCAATGTTACCTAATTAAAGTTTACAAGTCGAAGTAGACGCTGTCGTAGTTAAAGCAACATTAACAGCAACAACAACAACAACAACAACAACAACAACAAAACCAAAAATAATAATAACAGCAACAGCATGATTCATTAGAATGCAAAGAATTTTTATATGTTTCTATCTACACAGAAATATACATATGTATGTATGTATGTCTGTTTGTATGTACGATGGATGATTTTGTAACAAACAGCAACAGCAACATCAACTCCCTAAAACATCAAGGCAAACACTGTGCATGTGGAATGCAGTAATAGGGCCAAGCATAACAAAGCAGACAGACAGCTAGAGTACGGAAGGGGAGTGAAGGGCCCAACCAGGCTGACAGACAAAAAGACGGACAGACGGACGGACGGAGAGGGAAACAGTCGAAACGAGACAAATAGCTCCCAATAGATAGACAAATATGCATGATGGAACCAACAACTGGAACTCGGACCACACATTGAGTTAAATGGTATGCAACTTGAATGAGGAATTTGATTAGGAAATCGTAATACGTAAAGATCTGATTGTGCTTAATATACATAAATATAGGATACGCTCGTATTTTTGTTGTATAAAAGTTAACAGAATTTGGATTTGAATTCCCGCTTACGGAACCTTGGATTGAAGATTGGTAGGTTATCCTTATCCCTAGACCCACGTCTCAACATTTACAACTCAGATGGGCCAGAGGGAGAGAACTCATATCGTGCGTCGATGGAGAAATCTATGAAAGTTGTTCTCTTAGGAAACCGTATTCGGGATTGAAAGATATATAAAATTATAAAAAAAAAATTAATCTAATATGCTTTACTTTTTTTTGTAACGAACATTCTTAAAAGCTTTCTTACTTCAGTTGCATTATCGATCCCTTAAAGAAATATATACTTATATGTATATATTAATGGTATTATTCTTACATATCTTAAATCAAAGAAATAACCTTTCATTCCTATTCTGATACATTGCCAATAGACAAATTGGTTGCACTATATTAAGACGAAATCAAGGTACATTATAAATCGATGAAGATTTAGTGGTGCATCCCACTTCCAGCTCAGACATTCCCATAATCACACACTCACCCACACAAAGAGATATACTGAGAATGGACGGCCTAGACCAGTTACACACCAGACCCAAGACTATGAGAGCATAATGAAACACCAGACTATACTGAACTCAAGTGTCTGAGTTAATAATGGGAATGCATTGTAGGCGGCATTTTCAAAAAATATCAACGATGGCATAATGCATAACAAACAAATTGGGCATATTTCTGTCATTGCTTAGGTCTGTGAAAGTGGTGCTGGTGGTGATGGTGGTGGTTATGGTGGTGTTGGCGGTGCCTGTTTCTAGATTCGGTTCAGTTAACCGCTGCGATTTCGCTGTGTGTGATAGGCGCAAGTGACTTGGTCAGCATTCATTAGACATTATTCGGAGGAGGGTATCGCATCAGGGATATCAAACTGGTATCGGCTTCGATGCATCGATTGCAAAATTCGTAGAAGTCATTGAAGAGGCCCTTGAAATAAGAGCTAGACACTGGGCACTGGGCAACTGGGTTTTCTCAAGAACCTAACGACGCGGCGATCAGTCAGTTGCATTTATTGCATTGAAAGTATTTTCAAAGACTTTCCAGGAATAATCTCTCTGGGACCACCGCCACTGGCAATACAGTTACAATTTAGTCAGCGTGTAATCATTTTTGCTGACAAGCAACTTCCTGTGCCACAAACAAAAATGTGAAGTGATTAGAGTCTTTAAAGCGAAACTCTGTCCCGCTGTCATCTCCTGTGGCCTGACCGTGTGCGGGTGTGCCAATATCAAAGTGACAATGCCGCAATATTGGTTTCTACACATACTGAGTCTCAAGTGTGGGAAGTGATGTGTTGATTACAAACAAGTTGATGGCTACACATGGGTCACATTGACCTATTTGACCTGACCTCTGGTCGAATTAAGGACATCAAAAGGGCAGAGCGTTAGTATTCTTCGAATTACATATGTGAAGATACGAAAGAGATTCTTATCTGTGATGGCCATAAATATGCAAACAATGAACATTTTATCGGCAAACAACAGATGACAGATTCCGTGGCAGCGTGAGATACTTTTCATTCTCATAAAACACAAACAAATGCAACTAAAAACCATTCATAAAAACATTCATGCCAACAACAACATGTTCCTGGATCTAATTTGTACACTTTTTTCTTTAGAGCCGCACAATGGATTTATCACCCCTTAAGAAATATAATAGGGAATAGGGACTGCTTGTTAAGGATGACACCCTAAGGAAATACTACAGTAATTCAGATGAAATTTGGCTAAGAATATGAAATGTGGGAACTAACTAATTAACAAGGATTCTCTAAGATTAAAAGACTGTTTCGCACAATGACAATCAGATAGTTAGATCTAAGTAAATGTATTTATAATAATTTGAATTTATAGAAAGCAATTAAATTTAAGACTATTGTATAATATACTTAAGTATTTTACAATTCTTAGTTAAATTTCAGTAAAACTTCTTAAAGAATTTTGGTCATATATGTATGTATGTTATCCCGCTTTCTCTTTAAACCTGCAATACTAACTGTGAAACATTTTATATTGAAAATTATGTTCATTTAATAGTTTAATATAGATACTAGCTTACTGATATGCTATTTAGCCTGGGTCGAAGCGTTAAGAGGGCCTTGTTTTGTACATTACATTAACGTCCACTTTAATGACTGTTTCGTTTTTATTTTTAATCACTGCTTTTCATTTACTTTAATACGAAAATGCTACAGCAATCCTTGTTAATATTGGTTGATAATTGTAGATTACAATCACCATGATCGGAAGAACCTAAAGTATTCGAATATTTCCAATATATTTAAAAGAACTCTGGGTCATTAATTACCCTTTCTTTAAGCAAGTCAGCTTATTTCATTATTCTACACTACCCATGACAAGTACCTCTTTTTAGCTATACATACTTAAAATAATAAGAATTCCCATAAATTAGCTGAAGGTTTAACTCTAACTTTAATATACTTTAATAATAATAATATTCCACAGTTCTTGGATTGTATGTTGAAAATAACTTGTATTCCTCAGTTTCCCTTTACGACACTTTAAACATTTCATTTCCTAAACTGACCCACGCTTCTTCAGCCTTGCACCCACAAAGACCCAAGACTTCTTGGGGTTTGGCTTCAGCTTCAGTACCAGCTCATAGTCGAACTCGAACTCCACCTCTTTCTCACATTCAATTCATGTGTTTGCGTAGCTTTTGAAGTTGCAGCGACAACATCATCACCATCGTCATCGTCATCGTCATCGCCATCACCAGCAGCAACATCAGCACCGACACCATCGCCAGTGTCACCCGCTCCTCGTCTCCATTTGTCCACTGGAGTGCATTGTGTATTGTTGTTGTTGTTGTTGTTGTTGTTGTTGATGCTGCTGTTTTTGTTGGTATGTTAAGTGTGTGGCGCGTTGGGTCTGGGCCACGTCGTATTTGAATATGAAACCGGCGCGACGCCGCTGTGTGGTGCCATGAGGTATGTTGTCTATGGTATGCCTGGAATGCAGGCCGTCAGCTGTCCGTCTGTTCCGTCTGTCCGCTCCGCTTTGCTCGGCCCATTGTTATCAGGTACGCCTTCAGCAAACTTCAATGTCTAGTTCCAGCCCTACATTAGGGAGTGCCATATTAGTAGGTTCGATACCTGATAGTTTGGTACTCAGGTTCGTTCGCTCTTTGCCAAATTAACATATACATATGTACATAGAATGCTACAGGCAAAGACATTGCTAATTTGTGCCAAATAAGGCTGGCAGCATCAACCGGTAGCTTCTGTCGCCCCTGTTGTAGTGCTGCTCAGCAGACGCTGCAAGTCCAACGGTCATTTTCATCCAAGAATGCGGAAGAATGACTCAAGAACTGTGTGCAATAATTCGAAAATAAATGCACAAAAAAAAAACGCTTAGAGTTTCCATCTCCATCGGCATCTGCATCTCCATCTACATCTTCACATACAATTGCAACATCATATGGACACGGAGACGAATAGACAACAAATGTGTGTTTGCTGTGCCCATGTTTGTGTGTGTGTGTGTGTGTACATGTGTATGACTGTGTCTGCTTGGGCTTGACTATGTGTGTGACAGGGCCAAGAGCTATAACTGCTGGCAATCTGGGGTCTTATCTAGAGATGGCCATGGCAACAGCGAACCAAATACGAAATCAACATTAAGTAGTAAGCACAGGAATGTGAAGAGAGCTTTTGAGAAGCTTACAATTAGCTTTTCCAACGTTCCATTTTATTATTATTTTAAGATAATTCGTTTAATATTTGTTACCCCTCAGACTTCCATCCGTTATTTAAGCTTTCATGTATTTAAAATTAACCAACAGATAAATTTACCTTTAATTTAGCAACAATTCATACATTAATACTATTTAGTAAGCACACTCTGCAGAATGTGCTTTAATGTGCTTTAATGTGCTTTTCCTCAGTCACAACACAGTCGCCTAGCTTTTGAAGTCGAACTCAAGCACGACCTGAATTATGTAGTCTTATTTTCTAAGATGGAGAACCGAGTTGGACAGTACCTTGGACAGCTGCGGTGTCACAGCAACAATCAATCAAAACATCAACAACAGAAGCAAAAGCAGAAACAGAAGCAAGAGCAACAGCGGCAGCGGCAGCCTGCCGTCTGCCATCTCCTGTCGCCGTTGGCTATGTTTAGCCATGTTTGCCATATACTCAGACGCACACATACGCACACACACATATAGGGGACATTTGTGATCTAACTGTCTGTGACATATTTTTATTTCTGTAGCGGATCGGCGACGTCTGTCTCGTTCATCTGCTCATCCCCCTGCCGCTTGTTTTGGCCAAGAAGCGCTCAAAAAGCTAATGTCACTTCGCAGCATATTTAAAAGCACATAAAGATGTTAATACCAAAAATAACATGCAAAGGCAAAGCACACAGCAAACGGCAAACGGCAAAACGTACGTACAATCTGCACCCCATTCCATCCCATCCCATCCCAAATCCCTCATTCGTCCCGTCCCGTTCCGTCCCGTCGCCTGGCCATCCACATTTGCACCTCTCCCCTTGGCAGGCGCGACAGACGCGGCTGCGGCCCGTGGACCAAACAGTCAAAAAATAGCCTAGCGACAGGCCAAATATAAACGAAAGCAGCAGACGACGCCAACGCTGCAGTCGCTGTCGCTGCTCTCGCTGCTGCTCACGGTGCTGACGGCGCACCGTCGGCGTTAACGTTACCCGGCGGGCAATAATGTCCCAATGGTGGCGCTGCGTTCAAATGATATGTGGATGTTCTATGGCGGCCACGGCTGATGATGGCATCAATGAATCATCTCTAAGGACTTTCGATTTCCTTGCTCAACAATTTGTGTTGCCTACTTTGAGGAATGGACCAAGTCACTATGAGATCTCTGTAAGGATAAGCTTGATTTAAATTTGAAAGTTTTAAATAAAAGCCACAACAGTGGGAGACCCTGTACTTTTTGAGTACAAAGCGATCACTACAGATTATTTCAGTTAAAAAAAAATTCCATAGATGGCGCCACTACGAAGATATCAGTTGATTTTAACCGTAACATTGTTAGTTGAATATCTTCCGCGTTTATCATCCGATTTAAATGAAATTTGCAGTGTGGGTTCGGACTACATGACAAATTTTCTGTCTTTAGCTATTATAGCCCCTGAGATCTAGGAACTCAAAAAAGGGACAGACGGACATGGCTATATCGACTCGGCTGTTGATGCTGAACAAGAATATATGTATATACTGTACTATTGTACTTTTTTAAAGTACAGGGTCTAAAAAATAAAATTATATCATTTTTTGTTAAAAATAAAATGGGAATAATAATAGGGGAATCCCCTGTATAGACTAAGGAATATATATAATACCTAGACTACTTGCACTTTAGTCAATTTTGTCTCTACCTTTAGATATATGTTATTTGTATGCCTATGTCTTGCTTTGCTATATGATAGATCATTCCTGCAGCAGCGTTAATTTAAATTCAGATTCACTTGCCCACAAAATTAGAAAATTAAAACAACATCACCAACAACTACAACAACAACAACAACAACAACAAAACAGCAATATTTTTCAGCGTCTAAATAAAGTAGCGAAAAGCCAAAAAAAATGCATTAAGCTACGGTGGAGCATGCTCGACAGCAGGAGACCCTGTACTTTTTGGGTGCAAAGCGATCACTACAGAATGTTTCAGTTTCAAAAAAATCCCATAGATGGCGCCACTACGGAGATATCAGTAGATTCTGCCCGTAACATTGTTGGTTGAATAACTTCCGCGTTTATCATCCGATTTGGATAAAATTTGGTTAAAATTAGGTTTGGACCATAGTCTGTAATATACATACCAAAAATCAAGGGGCTAGCATCAAAGGTGCTCTTGTAATTGGACTTGAAAATTTTGTATTTTAATTTGCGGGGGCGGAGGGGGGTGTGGCAAAAATCTAAAAGAAACTCGTTCAATGCAAGATTAGATGTACATACATGCCAAATTTGGTGTCTCTAGCTCTTATAGTCTCTGAGATCTAGGAACTCAAAAAAGGGACAGACGGACAGACGGACAGACAGACAGACAGACAGACAGACAGACAGACAGACGGACATGGCTATATCGACTCGGCTGTTGATGCTGATCAAGAATATATATACTTAATGGGGTCTGCCACGCCTCCTTCTGCCTGTTACAAACTTTTTTTTTTAACAAACTTAATATACTCACTGGGTATAATAACAACAACAAGAACAAGAAGCATATATAGAATAGAAGATCAGAAAACTACAAAAGAAAAGAAATTCAAATGAAAGCATAGAAATGATCAACGAAGAAATCTTAGAAACAAGAGGGGTGAATCCTAAGCACACAAGAGCAAGAGTTTTATTTAAAGTTATGCAGGGGAGAATACCATATACTCTATAGCTATTGATATCTCCTTCTCTATGTATCTGTGTGTATCTCTATCTAGCTATCTAAAGGGATCCGTTGGGGGAGCATTGTCTGGGAATGCCCAATGCCCGGCCGGATGATACAAGAATGTGGCGTCTTTGGACGGGCCCTCCGGGATGTGTGTTAGCAGGGAGAGTTGTGAGGAAGATAGGAGACTACGGAAGAGGGCGGGGAACGTCTATAGCCACACATGCATTCCATACTTCCGTATGGGAAGCTTGCTGTAGCAGTTCCCATAATAATTGCAGCTCAATCATCGGTGGAAAATAGCAAATGTCTAACGAAAGCATTTCCGTTATTTTTGGAATCCATTGAGGGGGCGCCGAGTTTCACTCCTGAGTGTATGTATAAATATATAGTATATAGATATACTAATCTGTGTGTCTATGCGCGTCTGTAAATGCAGAATAGGGGCCAGTATTACAATTTTAAGGTGAATTCTGTGAAAAAAATGAATAACATCCCAAATAGAAGTACATAGTTTTCAGATAAACGCATTTGAATCTTTATAAGTTACTTGGTTGATCTTACCATTGATTGTGCTGTGCTGCCGGATACTGCGGCAACACATTAAGTGTCCTGCTAAAAGTCATAATCAACTGTTCACCCTACATCTGCTTAAACCCATACAGACACCTTGGGAATGAATTTTTATGCCCCAATGGCAACGAGATCGTCTCTCTCCTCTGAGGTCTCATCTGAAACATATCCGCCTTCGTCTCTGATTGTGGTCCTGAGTGCAGCGTATAGCCATATAGCCACATAGCAGCAAAAACACAACGGCCAAAGACAAATTCTTGCGTTTTCCAGGAATTCACTCAATAAACTCAAACAAAACCCAAACATTGAACAAACGAACCAGAGGCAGCAAAAGCGGCAGCGGCACAAAACGCAGACAAAGGCCAAGAAGACGAAGACGACGACGTTGAAGATGAAGATGAAGATGAAGAAGGCGAAGATGGTGTAGACGAAGTAAAGTCGCAGACTCGTTGTTGGGCAAAATACAAAATAAACCTAAAAGGCAGACAAGGAATTTCAAACAAGAATAACATAGAGAGAAGAAAAGAGATAGTTAGAGATGGAGATGAAGCTGTGACGTGGCACAAACACGCGAAGACCACTCTGAACAAGTCCAACACCGCGCGAAAGAAGTAAGGAATTGGGTATCCTAATATTTGAATAATTTTCGTAGTTGCAAAAATTACAATTATATTTATTAATTTAACGACAACATATGCAAATAATATAGCTGAAATTATAGTAGAGTTATCCTGATATCCGCAAGTGCCTTTATTCTATGAAGATTTAAGATAGATCACAGTTTTAATTTGGAAAAATGTTCGAGCATCTTATAAATCCACTTGTTCATCCAACTTACTCGTAGCATTCTTTGAGGCTGACTTGACAGTCATTTCCCTGTATTTGTTTCTCTGAACATTTTACACTATAGTTATTATTCAGCATCTAATTTAGAGCTGAATATTTGTCTGTTTTGACACTGAAATTCTTCGAAACCTTAGCGTTTTATAAGACTTCTTTTTCACTGTGCAACAGCCAAAACTCTTCTGATACATATGAGCCCTCTGATGCCGGAAATCGACTTTAAAAAATTTTCCTAGGTGTAGTTTTTTTTAATTTTTTAAAGTTCAGCGATTTTTTTCCTCCGATTTATTTTTTGTACTCTTACGTTTTACATCATATATAATATCAATAACAGCGAAACCGATCTAAAAAATCTTCCCAGATTCTGAAAGATAATGAAAATATCTACTAATCATTAATGCATTGTTTTCAATTAAAAAATATATATTTTTAAATTAAAAATGCATTAAGCTACGGTGGAGCAAGCTCGACAGTAGGAGACCCTGTACTTTTTAAGTGCAAAACGATCACTACAGTTTGTTTCAGTTTTAAAAAATTTCCTTAGATTTCCACTACGAAGATATCAGTTGATTTTGCCCGTAACATTGTTGGTTGAATAACTTCCGCGTTTATCATCTGATTTGGATAAAATTTGCAGAATAGGTTTGGACCATAGTCTGTAATATACATACTAAAAATCATGGCGCTAGCATTAAAGGTGCTCTTGTAATTCGACTTGGAAGTTTTGTATTTTAATTTGTGGGGGCGGAGGTAGGCGTGGCAAAAATCTAAAACAAACTCGTTCAATGCAAAATATAGATGTACATACATGCCAAATTTGGTGTCTCTAGCTCTTATAGTCTCTGAGATCTAGGAACTCAAAAAAGGGACAGACAGACGGACAGACAGACGGACAGACAGACGGACAGACAGACAGACGGACATGGAAATTTTTTGAAACTGAAACAATCTGTAGTGATCGCATTGCACTGAAAAAGTACAGAGTCTCCTACTGTCGAGCTTGCTCCACCGTAGCTTAATGCATTTTCCTAATTTAAATATATAGTATATATTTGGTAAACTATTGATTTAAATGAAAAGCAGTGTATGAATGAATAGTAGATACATTCATTATCTATCATGTAAAGTTTCTTAAGATCGGTTGTGCCGTTCTCAAAAAATAATAATTCGAAATGAACAACATCTTATGAAAAAAGACGGTAAAATTTTAAAAATTAAGAAGAAAACTGCTCCAAAAAAATTCTTTTAAAGTCTATATATTTAATCTTTGGCTCCAAATCTATCATAAAAAGCAAAATTTGGCCGGTTACCAGAAAAAACTCCAAAAATATCGGGTATCGGAAGATATTAAATGAAAATTATGCAATAAAAAGACGCCATTTGTTTTTGGGCGAGCGCGTTTGAGTACACAACATATGTATGTATGTATGTATGTATTTATGTATTTATGTATTTATGTATTTATGTATTTATGTATTTATGTATTTATGTATTTATGTATTTATGTATTTATGTATTTATGTATTTATGTATTTATGTATTTATGTATTTATATATTTATGTATGTATGTATGTATGTATGTATGTATGTATGTATGTATGTATGTATGTATGTATGTATGTATGTATGTATGTATGTATGTATGTATGTATGTATTTATGTATATATATATATATGTATGTATGTATGTATGTATGTATGTATGTATGTATGTATGTATGTATGTATGTATGTATGTATGTATTAATGTATTTATGTATTTATGTATTTATGTATTTATGTATTTATGTATGTATGTATGTTTGTATGTATGTATGTATGTATGCATGTATGTATGTATGTATGTATGTATGTATGTATGTATGTATGTATGTATGTATGTATGTATGTATGTATGTATGTATGTATGTATGTATGCATGTGTTTATGTATGTATGTATGTATGTATGTATGTATGTATATATATATATGTATGTATGTATAAACAAGTTAACTATGTTCCCATATACTAGGAATCTAACAACGTCGACACACAGGGTGTTTTACAATTTTGAAGTGTTTGGGGTTTTGATAATGATTCTTTTACCTTTTAACTTAAAATTCTTATTTGTTTTGCATGAAATTCTCTAAATGTTGCATAGTATACTTTCTGGAGCTGCAAATAAGTGAAATTTCGTACGTCCAACAGAAATCTAATCCGTTGAGAACTTCCACTAGGCAAAGGAAACCAAGTTGTAGTCTAAGGTCATCTTTTGCTCGAATACCCATCCCACTGATGGCTCTGCTGCGGTACTTTTTCCAAAAAAATTCTTTTAAAGTCTATATATTTAATCTTTGGCTCCAAATCTATCATAAAAAGCAAAATTTGGCCGGTTACCAGAAAAAACTCCAAAAATATCGGGTATCGGAAGATATTAAATGAAAATTATGCAATAAAAAGACGCCATTTGTTTTTGGGCGAGCGCGTTTGAGTACACAACATATGTATGTATGTATGTATTTATGTATTTATGTATTTATGTATTTATGTATTTATGTATTTATGTATTTATGTATTTATGTATTTATATATTTATGTATGTATGTATGTATGTATGTATGTATGTATGTATGTATGTATGTATGTATGTATGTATGTATGTATGTATGTATGTATGTATTTATGTATGTATGTATGTATGTATGTATGTATGTATGTATGTATGTATGTATGTATTTATGTATTTATGTATTTATGTATTTATGTATTTATGTATTTATGTATTTATGTATTTATGTATGTATGTATGTTTGTATGTATGTATGTATGTATGTATGTATGCATGTATGTATGTATGTATGTATGTATGTATGTATGTATGTATGTATGTATGTATGTATGTATGTATGTATGTATGTATGTATGCATGTATTTATGTATGTATGTATGTATGTATGTATGTATGTATGTATGTATATATATATATGTATGTATGTATAAACAAGTTAACTATGTTCCCATATACTAGGAATCTAACAACGTCGGCACACACGGTGTTTTACAATTTTGTGTTTGGGGTTTTGATAATGATTCTCCTACCTTTTAATTCAAAATTCTTATTTGTTTTGCATAAAATTCTCTAAATGTTGCATAGTATACTTTCTGGAGCTGCAAATAAGTGAAATTTCGTACGTCCAACAGAAATCTAATCCGTTGAGCACTTCCACTAGGCAAAGGAAACCAAGTTGTAGTCTAAGGTCATCTTTTGCTCGAATATCCATCCCACTGATGGCTCTGCTGCGGTACTTTTCAGGAGTTGTTATTGTTGCTGCTGCCACTGCGTAAGGCGACTGGCGACTCCTAAGCCTACAAGCGAATCCTCTAAAAATTATTTATTAACATGGTAGAGATCCGCAAACAGGTTAAAACGGCCAATCAAAACAACAACAACTGCTGTTGTTGCTGCAATGGTAACAACAAAAATAACAATAACAACAAAGAGCGGCGGCAGCCAAAGACCCAAAGTGCAGATAATATTGAAAGGCAGTCAGGCTGCCAGTCGACCAGCCAGCCAAGTTGGAGTTGGAGTCGGAGTCGGAGTTGGAGTTGGGCCGCCCGACTGGCAGACACATTTCGAAAAGGGCCAACATGAAATTCCATGGGAGTCATTGACTTTATTATTATTGGTTGGTTGGTTGGTTGGCTGGCTGGCTGGCTGGCTGGCTTAGTGGCTCACTGGCTATTTAGCTTGGCTTGGTTTGGCTCGGCTCGGCTTGACTGGGTTGAGTTGGCTGCTTGGTTAATTTTCTTGGGAAAGTTTTTGTTGAAAGTTGGGCGAACTTTTTTTTATTTTGCAACTGAAGTTGTTGGTGTTAAAATACTAATCATTGGTTAGGACAGATGACAGTTAACTACAACAAATAATTAATCTGATCTTACAGTTCAATATAACTAGTATTTGGGTCAAAAGTTAAAGTTCTTTTTATTTAAATACTCTATTTTAATTATATCCAAAAGAAAGCAATAAACAAAAGTATTGCCTTGTCAAACGCGGGTAAGTTTTATTGAAGATATGACAGTCTCAAGACTTAAAATTTGTTGTTTTAACTAAGCAAGATTAAGATTTTAAAATAATTAAATTATAAAAGTTTTCTAAAATGTCCTAAAATTTTAAGCAAAACCTTAATGCATGATCTGAAAGAAAATTTTTTTGCTTTAAAGTCTGCAAAAATGCGGATTAGTACATTAAATTATTTGTAACAGGCAGAAGGAGGCGTGGCAGACCACATAAAGTATATATATTCTTGATCGGGACGAGAAGCTGAGTCGATATAGCCATGTCCGTCTGTCTGTCCGTGTGAACAACGAGATCTCAGTGATTGTAAGACCTAGAAGCACCAAATGTGGTGTGAAGACTTCTTAGATTTGCACTGAGATCAATTTTATTTCAAATTTTGAATACCACGCCCCCTTCGCCCACACAGTAAAAAAAAAGGATAGCACTGGCAATTAACAAGCTAGAGACTTGAGCTTGGCACGAACAATTTTTAATAAACAAGGAAGATATGCGCAATTATTTAATTCTTTAATTTAATGTGTTGTTGTTGTTGTGAGTTTTTACCGTCTTTCCCTCTCGCTTCTCTGGTTCGTTTAGGCATACATATATATATATATAAATATGCATGTAAGTGCACGCTGTGTTAGAGTGAATTTTTGCCCTTTCTCTTCCACGTTATCAAGTGGTAGAGGTGCCGAGTAGGCAGACGGTAGATCGTGGTTCGAATCAGAGTAAAAGCATGCTTAAATTCTTAAATTTTTTTAATCTTTGTTATACATTTAAAAATGATATATATTTTAGTTGTTCACTTTTTTAAATGTCGTTGACATAAGTATTGGTTACTAGTTGTTTATTGCTGGCTTGCTATAAAAGCTACCTACTGTGTTCCTTAGTGCGGTTTCTATATTTCGGGATTAATAATATGTCGCTATACGGTCCTATTTTCATATTCGTTTGACAAAATCGAAAACATTAGGAAAAACAAAAAACATTTATTCTAAAAACATATTCAGAACCGATTTCCCCTTTAAGTTCTTAACGTTAGCCTACTACTCAATTAAAATTTCATTGTTGAAATGGCGTAAACAAAATTTGAGATATAAATTATAACGGGTTACATAAATGCATTATGTATGATACACGGTTTTCCATTCAGTATCTGAAAAATATTATTACTGAGACGGAAATCCAACAAACTGACATCCCATTATTTTAATTTCAAATTTTGCGTCAAAACCTTACGAAAGCAGTATTTACACACAACTAGAAAAAAAAGCGAATATAAGTATTTTGCATATCGATATACATACGTAATCAATATCGATATCCGTGTTATCTACACAATTATTGTGGCCGCTTATTTAAATCAGCTGTTGTTGCAGTTCAGAAGCAATACAAATTTAAACTGTCACTGATAAATAAAATAATAATAGATCCGTTTTTTGGCCTGGTGATACATTTTAATAATACAATATATTTATTTTGATCGATATATAATTTTAATTAAGCAAAAAAAAGCGTAATTAACTTCTATAGGCTCTTACGTTATTAAACATATCGAGAAGTGTAAAGTAAAATGAAAAACCGAAAGAAACATTTTTCGCTTTGTTTTTTATATGGAATTTTTCATTACCACGGCGATTCACCGATTCGAGTGTAAATACTGCTTAAAAGTCCAGTTACACTTGTTGTGAAATGGCCTTGGAGTGGAAAACTCCATATAAAAAACGGCCAAAATTTTTAATGCAGTTTTTTAGACCCTGTACTTTAAAATAGTACAGGAGACAGATGAAGGCGTGGCCGACCCCTTAAAGTATATATATTCTTGATCAGCAGCAACAGCAGAGTCGATGATGTCCGCCTGTCTGTCTCTTGAGAACCTAGATCTCAGAGACTACACTGATAGAAAAAACGTTGTAAATTTCACTATTCTCACTTTAATTCATATATTTTTCGCCTTGATTTTGTACCATAAACGATATTTGTTGATCCGAAGTGTGTACACTTTGAATTCTGGTCAAATATTAGAATCAAATTTGATTTGATGTAACTTAAAAATTAACAAAAAAATAAACATAATATTCGCATTATTTATTAAGTTTTTTTTTTAATTTTTTTAATGTTTTTATACCCTGAGGGGGTATATTAAGTTTGTTCAAAAAAAAAGTATGTAACAGGCAGAAGGAGGCGTGGCAGACCCCATAAAGTATATATATTCTTGATCAGGGCGACAAGCTGAGTCGATATAGCCATGTCCGTCTGTCCGTCTGTCCGTCGGTCCGTCTGTCCGTGTGAACAACGAGATCTCAGAGATGGTAAGACCTAGAAGCACCAAATTTGGTATGAAGACTTCTTATGCTTGCACGCAGATCAAGTTTATTTCAAATTTTGGATGCCACGCCCCCTTCGCCCATTTTGGTAATTATCAAGCTAGAGACAGGAGCTTCGGCAGGAACAATACTTAAGTTCATAAGGATGCATTGTAAAAATTTGATCAAGATCGGAAATAAACACGAAAGATATCCGCAATTATTTTATTCTTTAATT
This sequence comes from Drosophila putrida, assembly GCA_037043535.1. Taxonomy (NCBI): domain Eukaryota; kingdom Metazoa; phylum Arthropoda; class Insecta; order Diptera; family Drosophilidae; genus Drosophila; species Drosophila putrida. The sequence goes on from JBAMBI010000934.1 coordinate 2,829,546, forward strand.
TAATGTGTTGTTGCTGTTGTTGTGAGTTTTCGCCCTCTCTCTTTCTTTCTTTCAAGTTATCAAGTGATAGAGATGCCCGTAGTCAAACCGGGGACCTCGGTTCGAATCCCAGTAAGAGCATGCTTAAATTCTTGAATTTTTTTTTTTAATTTTTGTTATACATTTAGAATTGTTTTTTTTATGTTTTTATTTAGTTATTTTGAAAATAACGTGCTTATTGTTGCTTAGACCTTTAAGTACAAAACAGACAGCACAAATACAAAACACAAATATAATTAATAGAAAATTTGAGTGGCGTTCTCTACTACCTCAGGTATTCTACTGTCGGGATCTCCCGACTGAATGATATATTTTTTTTAGTAAAAACAAACTGTGGTATGCTAAAATCCTATATTTTCTGCACAGAAAGACGCTGAAGCTAGAGTTCTGGGGTTCGAATTTTCATGCAACCAAAATATGCTTTTAAAACTTGTTATATATAATACCTAATTTGGAATTTATCTTTTAAATATGCACTTTGTAGATTCAAATATTTTATATATATTTTGAAATTGAATAGAGCAATATTTAAATCAATTAATTTAACTACAATATGCTAATTATGCTTTAAATATACATATATAAATATACATTATATATTTGATCGCAATATAAATTTTAGAATTTTAAATCAAATATAAACGTATTTGATTTAAGAACGCATTTTTTCATCAGTGTATATAAGCTAGAGATACAAAATTTGGCATGTCCGCTCATCTATAAGAGATCGAGACACCAAACTTGGTATGTAGGCTCATCTATATCTGGCCAAGATTGTTTGTTTTAAAATTTTGCCATGCATTGTTATCCGAATCTGTCCTGAAAATTCATAATCAAAAAATAAAAATCAAAAATAATTATTATTTCCGATTTTTATTTTTATTTGCTTATGCTTTTGGCTTCTGTCTTAAAAAAAAGCAAAAAAACGTTTTGATTTAAATCTTTCGATTGGTTCGAATATATATCATTTGACAAAACTTGAGAAATCTGTGCATGAGTGCCCAACACATCGTGTTTTCACTTTTTTCAAGTTTTTCGATGTTTCTATGCATTATTTTCTGCAGACACTAAATATACTATTTATGGACCATGCTAAAATTTGACAATCAGATAGTTATTGACCAAAGTACTCAATTAAAGAAAATAAAAACCATAATTAAATTTGAAGCAATTAATTATTAAAAGAATATTTAACAAAAAAGTCTAGTGCTCGGGGGTAGATTTGGTATCACTTTACAAGGATATGTCATAATATTGATGAAATGTCTTACACAGAAGCAATAAATTAGTGTTGAGTTTTATTTTAAAATACCTATACATATATTTATTTACTATTTTTGAGTTTTTTTCTTTTGACCAAAAACAATGATTATACCTTAGTTTTATTAAATTAATTAAAAATAATGATTATTATTGAAGAAAATCATGCAAATTTAAGATAATCCTAATTACTTATATAGTTTTAATAATATAATTTAGCATTTTCATAAAGTGGGCTATATCGGTAAAATGAGAAATCGCCCTTCAGTCGGGAGGTACCGACAGTAAAATACGCTGTGGAGGTAAAGGATGATGCTAAATTCCATATGCATACAAACAGGTCAAAATTGCTCACTTATACATATATGTAAATATGTAGATGTGTAAGTATATTAGAACACATACACACGCACGCACATTACATAAGCGTCACTACGTGGAATAAATTTCTTCGAATATCTTCCGTGTTCATTATCCGATTGCGATAAAATTTTCACGGTAATGATAAATCACCTTAAGTATTATTCAAGCCGAGTATAAAATCTCCACCTTGATAATTGGCAGAGTTATTGTTTTTGCGATTTGTGGGAGAATTGGATAGCTTTTCCAAAATTTGATCGGTCCGGATATTCAAAATAATCACATGTACCAAATCTCAAGTCCGTAGGGCGAAGGGGCATCAAAAATTGGAAATAAACCTGATCTGTGTGCTAATATCCTTATACCAAATTTGGTGTCCCTAGGTCTTACTGTCTGTCAGAATCTTTCGTTCATACGGACGGACAGACAGACGGACATGGCTATACCGACTTGACTCCTGAGGCTGAGGGTCTGAAATTTTTTAACTAAGCTAATATGTCCTTACAAGGTATAAAAATTAACACTATCAAAATTGACATTACCTTTGTTGCACTTTGTTTGCACATATTAATTAACTGAAAGTTCCGAAAATTATCTATGTAGCATTAAAAAGATGCATTAAGCTACGGTGGAGCAAGCTCGACAGTAGGAGACCCAGTAATTTTTGAGTGTAATGCGATTACTACAGATTATTTTAGTTTCAAAAAATTTCCATAGATGGCGCCACTTCAGAGATTGATTTTGCCCGTAACATTGTTAGTTGAATAACTTCCGCGTTTATCATCCGATTTGGACGAAATTTGCTGGATAGGTTGGAACTATAGTCTGTATTATACACACTAAAAATCAAGGCGCCAGCATTAAAGGTGCTTTTGTATTTTGATTTGCGGGGTCGGAGGGGGGCGTGGCAAAAATATAAAACAAACTCGTTCAATGCAAGATATAGATGTACATACATGCCAAATTTGGTGTCTCTAGCTCTTATAGTCTCTGAGATCTAGTTACTCAAAAAAGGGACAGACGGACAGACGGACAGACAGACAGACGGACAGACGGACATGGCTATATCGACTCGGCTGTTGATGCTGATCAAGAATATATATACTTTATGGGGTCTGCCACGCCTCCTTCTGCCTGTTACGCACATTTGCACAAACGTAATAGACCCATTTGTACTTTTTTAAAGTACTGGGTCTAAATATTTATTAGTAGTGGTGTAGTTCTCAGCTCTTTGTCAAAATAAAGCTAATATTAAACGAATTTTAAAATAATTTAATATACACGTAGTCCTTTTTATTGTTTTTGAGAACAATAAAATTAGCTTGATGTCTTGGGAAATCAAGTCATAGTGTGGGCTGAGGTGACGAACATTTATTGTACTTGGGTTCTCTATATAACATATAAAGGTACAGGGAATATCAAGCAAATAATCAGGAAGATGAAGCAAATTAGATTCAATTTTGAATGCCTTCAAGTAAGTGTACATAGGAAAGATAGCACAAGCTATAGTATTACAATATTCTAAGTAAGTATATGAAATAGTGATCCAATCCGGTCAGTTTTGAAAAGCAATCAACAAGGTGGCTTCAACTGAGAAGATTAGACTAAGAGACTATAGTATATAATTTTGCATAGAAAGTGATAAACTCAGCTCGTCGTACTGATGAAGAAGATACTTTATGGCGGCTATCGTGAAAAAATTATAACATCTCTCCAAGAGTATAAAAATGGGATGTACCATGATTTTATTTGATAAAAACTATTTCAGTTATCTTATTTTATTCAACTTAAGTTATACATAAGCTTTTTAGTTAAAAATAAGCTATTAGATTTAAATACATTCTTAAATTCTGTAAGTTTATTTAGTGAGATTGACTCAAGACATACAAAAGGCTCGAGATTAAGTTTTTAATAAATTCCTTGAATACCTCGCCTTTTCTTGGTATCATCAACGTTAGCTTGCCTATGGCCGGTATGCGTGGAATTTACACAATGTTTTTGGAGCCGTCGTCGCCGCCCTTCTTTAGAAACCCGAACCTAAGAAGGTGAAGGCAAATTGATACTTTATTTATAGCGAAAACTAACAAAATTGGCAAATATTAAAAGCGTTGCAAGCTGTGCGCAGTCAAAAGATTAAATAAGCAAAACTTTTTTTGTAGGCGCAAAAGAAATCAAGAATTGCCAACCACAAGAGTCCCCATTCCAATGTTCGACCCCGTTCCTGATTCCATCATTAAGTTTGAAGTGCACAGACACAACAAAAGAGTTATGCCTGTATGTGTGAGTGATAGCACTTTTGGTCCCTTGGGTTTTAAGTTGTTGGGCTATTGCTGGGAGATGTTGGTGTCGGTGAAGCCGCCGTTCTGGGTATGAATGAATTTATGCTTTTGTTATTTTTATGTGTGTGTTTTCTCAGGAATTTCGTTAAATGCCTTAAATGGCATTTCACATGTACATATCCCTGTACATACATCTACATATGTATGTACGTACATACACAGTATATGTATGCATTTCGATGTTATTCTGCGCGATAAAGGGATACAAATTTGACTGTCCACTACTTTTATCGCCAATTTCATTTGTAATTGATCGTCGACGAATGCACACCAAATAGCAACCGGATCCAATCAAACGACAACATTTCAGCCATTTCAAGCAGACAGTTTTCACCTTTTCGCACACCGAAGCACTGATACTCTTCGTACTCATTATCAACTTAAACAAGAATAACAAATAATTATCATCATAACTGTGGCCACTCCAAATGCACAACCAGAATCAGCAGCTTGAGGCAGGTAGACAATTTGGTAGGTCAAAAACAACAGATACGTATGTACATGCAAGTGTAGTTGTTGTTGTCTTTTCTCTTCTGTTGTTGCTTCCCACGAACATTAATAAAACTTACACGTTTCTACATGCAAAGTTTCGTTTACACATCTTTTGGCAAAATGTCGCCGACTGTTGCGTTGGCCTTCGAAACGAACAACAATGAAAACGCGTCAAATTAAACGTAAGCCAAATCATAATTCAAATTTGATTTCAAAACGAAATAAGCATAGCGAAATATCCCAGAACGCCATCTCTTAGTAAATTGTAGTTCAAAAATGCCCGTGGAACGCCATATCATGGCATATTTATATCGTAAATTATTCCCCATCTCAAAGGAAACTCACAGCATAAAATATCCCAAAACGCCATAAAGCAAATACAAAAACCACAACGCCGCATAGTTGCCAGACTGTGAGAAATACTTGCAGCAGCTGGCATCGCCGACAAATTATCGCGCGCTCTTTAAGTAGAAGCACAAAACTGATAAGACATCGCTGTATTTGTTTTTATCTACATCAATTCAAATCAATATTAACCTTATTACCATAGGCTACTAACTGATAAGCTAAGCTGTTATGAGGAGTTGTCATTAATGAATTGCTAAGCAGCTAGAGATATAAGCACATATACAGAGACAAGATTTCTGTACAAATCTGCTACTGATAAGAAAACAGCAGCAGCAGCAGCGGACATAGAAAACAATTATAGACTCGGCACACGTAGTACGAGAGTCGCAGTCAATCGCAGCGGCTGCAAAAAATTAACAAGTTAATCGGTGTCAGGCCATTATAGAAAGAGGAAGGGACAGCGGACCAACAGCAAAGATGCGCAGCTTGAATCGCTTTCGATTGATAACCTTTGATGTAACTAATACACTACTGCAATTTCGCACCAGCCCAGGCAAACAATATGGTGAGATTGGAGCGCTCTTTGGAGCACGCTGTGATAATAATGAGCTGGCCAAGAACTACAAAGCCAACTGGTGGGTAACCTAATCAACAGCTCAACTGCAACTTCATCTCCATCTTCATCTGCATGTTAACAGGTATAAGATGAACCGCGACTATCCGAATTTTGGCCGTGAGACGTCCCCTCGACTTGAGTGGCAGCATTGGTGGCGTCAGCTGATAGCAGGTAGGCGATAAACTGCAGCAACTGCCCGCAATCCACGTCCAAAGTGCAAAAGTTATATATTTGTTTACTGATTTGCTCCAAAGGCACCTTCGCGGAAAGCGGTGCTCCCATACCCGACGAGAAGTTGGAGAGCTTTTCAAATCATTTGCTGGAATTATACAAGACCTCAATTTGTTGGCAACCTTGCAACGGCAGCATAGATCTGTTGCAACAACTACGCAAACACTCGCAGACGGGCAAACAATGTCGAGTAGGAGTCGTGGCCAATTTTGATCCTCGACTCGATGTCCTGCTCCGCAACACAAAACTCGATCAATACCTTGACTTTGCGCTCAATTCGTATTCAGTCAAGGCGGAGAAGCCACAGGCTGTCATATTTCAACGTGCCATGTCCGAGTCTGGGTTAGAGAATCTAAAGCCGCACGAATGTCTGCACATTGGCGATGGTCCAACCACAGATTATCTGGGTGCCAAGGAGGTGGGTTGGCATGCGGCGTTGGTGCATGAGAAGAGTTACGCTTATTTAGTTAAGAAATACGGCGTGGACATAAACAGGAATCACGTTTTTCCTAGTCTCTATGATTTTCACAAGAAGTTGACTGACGATGCTGTCGTCTGGTAGACGTCACAATAAAATCATACCCTTAAACACAAATTTTTTATTATTGCTAAAAAAAAAGCTACGTTTCTGCCTTGGGTAACTGTGCCATGAATATGTTGCCCAGGGGATTGTGAGGCTTCTGACTTTCGGTATCGTACTGCGCGCCAATGGCCCACAGAGATTCTAAATCATATTCCTCACGTGCCTTTGGCGAGAATATGTGTAAAGCAATATTGCCTGTAAAAATTAACTGATTAAATTAAAAGTCGAAACCTGCGATTAAAGTATTTACCCATATCCATGGCCATCCAGTCATGACTCTTTTCTCCCTCGATGCGTGGTAACAGATCTCCCTTGGCCCTTTTAATTTTGAACATGCGACGCACAAAGCTCGCCGTGGCCAACATGTGTCGGTAGCTGCGAGCGCTGCAAACGACTAAGTGATCTACATACTTTAGCTCCTCGGGCACATAGCATACAAAGATATCATCTACATTCTCCTTGCGCAACAGCTCCACAAGATCTTCAACATCGAAGACGCCACGAATGCCTCCTGAAAAATATATCAAAGCAATATAGTCGAGGAGGTTTCGTTCCGGGGGCTGCCTTTAATATCTAGCCAATTACACAATTAGCACTTATATTCCATTTGAAAGTTTGGTAATTTAAAATTTAGTATAAGCATAAGCATAGAATGGATTAGATAGACCATTAATTTGAACTTTTTCAGAATATAAATAGAAAAGTGAAATTAATACATGTTGCAATTTGGAAATTCTAGCTCTAATATTAACGGAGACATTTGAGTCGATTTTAAAGATAAATTATAAAAGTCGTTGATGGCTTTTATTATATTCTCTCGCAATTAAGAGTCTTTGGAGACTTGTATGTCAAAAATTATTGTTATGAAAGAAAGAAATAAAAATCAATATTAATGATCATTCTTGATAAATATTTTTTAAAATCCATTAAAACCATTATTCCTAACGTGTCTATGGGAACCCCCAAATAATATTAACTTCGTACCCAAATATCATCAATATTAATCAGGAATGTTGCACAGAGCTCTAAATCTTTTGTCGACAATTGCATTTGTAAACAGATGTTTATTTTTATTAATTATTAAAGGTTTTGAATTATTTGTTTGTACATTTGAATGCAATGGTTACTTGTTTAAGGACACCAAAAAAATGCTTTTCAGTTGCTTTTGGGCTGCTATTGCTTTGTGGAACACCCCTGATAACTTTTAAAAATATCAACACATCTAGCGATCTATCAGCTGTCTGATTACGGACTTGCCAACTTGATATGATTTAAGACCAGTTTTATCGATAAGCCGATAGCGTTTGTTGTTCGGCATCGAAACTTCAATTACCGCAACGAGAAGAAAAGCATTTCTAATCGAAACTTACTCTTTAAATTAAGACCCATGTACTGATCCTCTTCGCTTTCGGCTGACACCTCTTCTTCCTGGTAACGCGCCTCCTCCACATCAAAGATTTCAGTTGCTTCCTCATCGCGGAATACTTTGTATTTATTTTGCACGCCGCCAGTAACAAAAGAAGCACTGGAATTGTCAGCCTGATCCTTTAAGTTTAGTTTAATCGTCCGCGGGTCAGGTTTGGTAAATTCATGGTGAAAACCACGCAAAATTGGCACGCTTAAGCGATTATTGTCACAAATTAATCGAAAAATTGTAGCTTTTAACATAGTTTATTCGTTGATACTAAATATATTACGCGACCTATCAGCTGTTCGATTATGGTCCTGCCAACTTGATATAATTTGAATCCAGTGTTACCGCACTTCTGACAACTGCTATGTTGTCGATAAGGCGATAACTTTAGTTGTTCGTCATCGAAACCTCAATTACTGCTAATTTTGCGGAAAGAAAAAAACGAAAGAGAAAAACATTTCTAATCAAAGTTAAACGCAAGCACTTGGTGTTTTAATGTAATTATTGTGAATAATGTGGCAAAGGCTAAACGCTTGTACTTAGTTATTTATATACATTTGCCGCCAACACACACCCCAGCGTGATAGCAACAGACAACAGAACAACAGTCGTCAGACCGTCGTCGCAATAGTCAAATTTTCTTACGCACTATTTACTAGACTCAGTCGTGTGTCTCGGTCTCGGTGTGTCTCGAAAATAAAACGCAAACGAAATAATAGTAGTAAAACATTACAAAATACTCAAAATTTGAAAGTAACAAGTTAACACATTAATCGAGTGCGCAATGAGTGAGAAAAGTACAACGCCGCCGACACGGGGGGATAACACGCCCGCCAGGCTCAAAATTGAGCAGGAATATAATGACAAAAAAACTGGATCGGGATGGTTGCGATTCTACAAGGTGAGTAGTTCCATATTATTGTATTATTGTACACCCAAAAAGAGGCACAGCTACAGGCAAGAAGCAGAACATGAGCACACATCACAAATACATTCACATTCATACATCCAGACATATTCGCACACATACATGTGCATGCATGTATATGTATGTATGTATACACTTCGAGGCACATACAATTTTTATTCCTTTTTGATTTGATTTCCACGAAAATGTGATGAGTGCGCAAAAGGCTTCTGCAGATGCCGATGCCTCCAACACCACCAACATACACAGCAGTAGCAGCAACTACATATATAATGAACGTATGTGTGTATGTAAGCATACCTATGTTTGCATGTGTGTTTGTGCTCACGGTCAGCCCCAACTGCGCTACTATTTTTGTTGTTTTTGTTGCTGTCGCTGTCATGTGAGCGTGCGCCTGTATTTGTATTGGTGTTGGTGTCGGCGTTGGTCAGCACCAGCAGAGCAGCCCAACTTCAGCTTCAGTCTTTGGCTTGAGCTTGAGTTTGTGGCGCTCGCGCAACGTTTGCCCGAAATTTCAGAGGCAGATGCTCTCAAACACACAGATACACAGACATGTTCACACTCTTTCACGCATACATACCATACATACCATACATACATACATAGATATTGAAGCTAACGCTCACCTGCTGCACTTTGCATGTGCTCTCAGTTGTTGCGCTGCTCTTGGATGCTGCTGCTGCGGTTGTCGCTGTTGCTTTTGCTGCTTTTTCTCTTTCCTTACGAACTGCAATTCGCTTCAAATTTTTCGACTACAGTGTCCATTTTCTTCTAGACTTTGAGCCGCTCGCTATGCGTACCTGGAATAATAATAATTGTTTGCGCACTCATGGGAAGAGTTTACGATTAAGATTACCAAAATTTAGTTTCGACGTCTATTATTATTATTATTGAAAAAAACCGAACGCTTCGCGTTCGTTTGGAGTTCCGCGAATTGTTTGTCGCGGTATTCGTACACACAGTTCTAGGAAATACTTATGTATGTATGTATGTATGTGTGTGTGTATCTTTTGGGGTTCATTTGTTTTGATGGTTGTTGCCTGTTGATAATTTAATTGCTACTTACATGTGCATGTATGTATGTACATCTGGATTTTGCATACATATAACATATGTAACTATGTATATATATATGTGACTCCGATTTCATTATTATTTGTAATAACAATGTGTGAGTTCGATTAGCATTCGATCAGAAAGTTTGCACAAAAGCTTGCACTGCAAGTGCAATTAGTTAAATTCCTTCACACGGACACACACACACACATACACATGCACATACAAAAACAAAAACAACTCTTGTGCTTCTTCTTCTGGACACAAAGGGCATAAGTCTGGGTTAGCGTATGGCTTTGGCCATGTATTCATTTTGGCCTCCCGGTGCTGCTTCGGTGCCTTCGTCTTTGCCCAGAGCTGGAGTTTCTGCTTTATGACCAGTTCCGGTGAAATGTGTCTTTTAGATGTTGTTGTTGTTGCTGTTGTTGGCACTCACTTGAATTTGGATTTCACGGAATTTAACTTCGCAGTTAGGATGACATTGCCTGCGTGAATCTATGTATATGTATCTGTGTACCTATCTATCTGTGTATTTGTGTGTGTGTGTTTGAATTTTGGGTAATGAACGCAATTTCTTGTTTGCCTTTCTTTTGTTGTGTTCATGTGTGCGTGTGTTATTTTTGGGTTAGGTCCTTGTTGTGCTGCGAGCATTATATATAATTTTCAAACTAAATCAGTAACAAAAACACTACCAAAAAAAAAAGAAAAAGATAAAACTGAATAGACTAAAGCCAAAGCCGAATCCAAGCTTGATGGCATCCTAATTGCTTTCGCTTGAAAGCACTTTCTTTGTACAATTGAACGTTTCCAATGAATTATGCCGCGCCAGCAACAACATACAAAATAAAACAATAACAACAAATAATAACAACAGCTTAGATGAAATTTTGTTTTGCCTGCCAATGTAATGTCACTATCCAATGCTTGACTAACAAACTGAAAAATCAACCTAACAGCGAATGCTAGATTACATGCTCTGATTACATTCTTTATTTTCTTGTTGCAAGTTGCAACAACGGCGCAGATTTCACAATAGTTGCACGTTAAAAATGTGGAAATGCAGGTAGAGGTAGGTCACCTGAATAGTTAAAAAGCATAATCTAATAATGAGTAAGCTGTAAAGTAATTGTAATTTAACAAAAATAACGAGTTATTAACCCAATTCCACTCCGATGCTCAGATATGTACATTTTTACATTTGTTGTTGCTTAGTAAATGTAATTAATGCTTCTTTAATCTAAGCTCCTACTCTTTTTCACTTTCCCTCCCTCCCTCCAGTCTGCAGTCCATTTTTTATTGTCTGTTATCGGGCAATGTTCTTTGCAATTGAATTTCATAACAATTGACGACTTGAATCTGATTCACCTAGTTAATGACAAGAGCTGACAATCAACAGCTGATATTCATATACATTCATATATATGTATATGTATGTATGTATTTATATACATAATTTAACAAAAATGTTCAGAACAAAACAGACTTTCGGCTTTAAAAAATACCTTTAGCCAGAAAATTTTTTAACATTTTATTAAATTGTACAGTTTATAAAGAAAAGAAAACTTTTGCGTGCTAAAGTTTGAATACCCTTTTAGAAGTCACATATTTAACAAAATATGTTAGATCTTGTTTTCGATCCGATCTTTCCTATTGATATAATAGTCCCAGTTGCACCAAATTTAGTCAGCCTGTTTGAAACTATACCAAATACACAATCTGTTGAGTTAATTGAGATATCTTTAGAAACAAGTTTTTCATACTAAATGTTTATTCCGAACCGATCGTTCCTATGGCAGCTATATGATATAGTGATCCGATTCGGCTGGTTCCGATCTATGTACTGCGTGCAGCATCAAGATAGCTTCAAAACTGAGAGATAGACAGACGAATAGACGGACATGGCTATATCGACTCAGCCCTGATCGTTGCCCTGATCAAGAATATATATACTTTATGGGGTCTGTGAAGCCTCCTTCAATGCGTTAACGAAAACTAAACCCAGACTTTACTATAACTTTTTAAACATTCAACTATTTGTATTATATACTGTTCTTTATGGGTTTTTTTCGCTTTTCTGGTCACTTCTTTTGTCGCAAGTAATTGTCACTAGTGCTTGTTAGTCACAACTCACCCTCCAATGATCATGCAACCGTTTGTTGCAACATATTTGTTGAATGCAAATTGGACTGTTCAATTTAGCCAAGTGTGTAGCAATTGGCAGCAACCACTAGAATCAAATTGACGTTCACTCGCTGATAACAAAGCGAATGCTACAGATAATAACGTTACCAATGATTATAGCACATTCTGACCAATTAGTCATGCTATAACATTAACATGGCCTGAGTCGGTCCCGTAGTATGTAGTATCTTCGGGCCAGTCGCTAGGCCACGATAAGAGAAGAGACATTGGCAACGTGAGTGAGTAGTAGTTGTTGTTGTTGTTGTTTGTTGTTGGAGGGCTACCCCCAAACAAATCACAAATACACATATATTCAGATTGCATATGAATCATTGCAAAAATATTTGTGAAACTTCATTCATAATTGTTTCTTGTTTGTTGATTGCAGGAAGTTTGTGAAGTATGCGATCGTGAGGCTAAAGATCAACAATTCACCACATTGGAATCGGAGCGTTCACAGAATCGAGGACTGAATCGATACAGGGATGTAAATCCATATGATCATTCGCGTATTGTATTAAGACGCGGCAGCGTTGACTATATAAATGCAAACCTTGTCAAAGTAAGTTTATTAAATATTATCTTAGTTTCATTTGAATTTAAATTAATAATTTTACAGCTGGAACGCGCTGATCGTCAATATATACTGACACAGGGTCCGCTGCCGGATACGGTGGGTCACTTTTGGCTAATGGTATGGGAGCAAAATTCACGAGCCATCCTCATGTTGAACAAGTTAACGGAGAAAAAGCAAATCAAATGTCATCTCTATTGGCCCGATCAGCTGGGACCCGAGCAGGCTCTCAATCTGAGGGATGTTAACTTATCCGTGGAACTGATTTGCTGTGAGAACTATCAAAATTTCGTGCGAAGATGGTTCAAGTGAGTAACAAAGGAACTGTGCACGCTACAAAAGTTCGAATTAACTAATTAGCTGAAAATTCTATTTCAAATTATTAACATTGATTAATGTTAAATTAATGTATTAATTGTGCTGGAATCCCCTATATACCATATCAGTTATATTAGTTTATTTAAGGAGGCATAACGACATATATCTGATCCTATAAAATATAAACATATTTATGAATAGTATATCCTTGATTAGGTGCAAAATTTAAGTTGATTTTGCCAACAAAAAAAAATAATATAAAGAGTTAGGATATTTATGATATTTCTATTAAAAAGAAATCCATATTAAACCAAAACGAATTCAAATACTAAGAAATTAGAATTATATGTTAGGGTAAAGCTACATTAAAAGTTGTTTCTTTTATTATAACTTCTTATATAACTAAGTCAGATAAAGCCTCTTGTTTTGTTGTATTTCCCTTATTTAATCTTACGGATTCTTTCTCAGATTAACTGATCTCGAAACGAATACGAGCCGTGAGGTTATGCAGTTTCATTATACGACCTGGCCGGACTTTGGCATACCCAGTTCACCAGACACATTTCTGAAGTTCTTGCAACAGGTTCGGGATTCGGGGACATTGAACAAGGATGTCGGACCCGCCGTGGTGCATTGCAGTGCCGGCATTGGTCGTTCCGGAACCTTTTGCCTCGTCGATTGCTGTTTGGTGCTGGTGGATAAATACGGAGAATGCAATGTGGCGAATGTCTTGTGCAAGCTGCGTAGCTATCGCCTGGGACTGATACAGACGGCCGATCAGTTGGACTTCTCATATCAGGCAATCATCGAGGGTATCAAAAAGTTGAACGACCCCGTACGTATTCCAGATAGCCGATCGAGAAGAAATTGCCAAAAAAAAACCTAATTTGAGGATGAAATGTCTGTTTACAGGCCTGCGAAATTTTAAATTTGTTAAAATGTTATCCCTTGTTTTGTTGATTAATAAGTAAAAATAATTTATGGTTGATTATTTGCTGTTCAAATTTAATGTTGTAGTTTTTCTTCCCTGACCAAAATGTTAATTTAAAGTGTAATCATTTGTACGCCAATTTCTTAGATTGCTTGTTAATTCCAATATTTTTTAGTTTTATATGATCATTTACATACTTGATTCAAATATTTTTTTTTTTGTGAATTTTCGTAATCAATTTTTTATTCTTAATTTTGATTAGTTTTCTCTTTTTTTTTTTGACAATTTTATGGTCTGTTTGTTAGCTTTAATTCATAATTTAAAACTGATTTAACCGCAATTTTGTCGTCTATTTCCATTGCTGATCTTACACCGCTTTCACTTGCAGGATTTTCTTGAGGCGGAGGAACCAACCATTAGCAATGACACGGACCCACACACACAGGATGAGCAGCCACCGCCGCTGCCACCACGCTCGCATTCCCTAAATTTGCCATTGGCTCCCAACACAGGTGGTGTGCTCTCTTTGGATATGCGAGCAGCACAGGCCAATGGCGAGAATATTGGCGAGGGTGAAGCCTTCAGCGATAAGACAGCAGCATTAAGCAGCAAGGATGCACTCAATAATATAATTATCAATCAACACGAAATTATAAATGCCGAGGTGGCAGACAGTCTCCTTAATAATCGTCCATTGCCGCCGTTGCCAACGTTACCACAGCATACCGAGCAGGAATCGGACAGTGATGATGATGATGATGAGGACTATGATGATAACGACGATGATGACGAGGAGTACGAGAACATTAATGACCATAAACTGGAACAGGCCAATGGCGATGTGACATTGCTACAGCCACATAAAGATGATGTTAATGCCAACAGCGAGAAGCCAACTGCTGCAGTAGAGCAGCATAAGGTTAATGGAGTTGATTTAACAACGAGGTAAGTTATAATTTTATGAATATATTTATATTTAATGGGACTAATAATTATTTATTTTTAATAGTTCTGGGGACGAGCTGAAACGACGAAAACGCAACGAATACCAGGCAAATCTGGAGCAGAAGGTCAACGATATCAAGCGAAAACAGCGAGAGAACGAGGACAATCAACAAGCAGCGAAAAAACGAAGGTCATTACTCACATATATTGCGGCAGGTGTTGTGGTGGGCGTAATAGCCGCATACGCGTACACGAAGCTAGGTTAAGTCCTTGCCAATACAATAGAGCCAGAAAGTAGCCCGTAAATGTAGCAATTAGCAGCATGTAGTGCAGCATTAGCTTGACAATGATTTCCAATGCTGGGCATATGTATATGTATGTATGTATGTATGTGTGTATGTAGGTCTTATCGAGCTAACATTAAATGTCAGCGCGACACAAACACTTGCACACAACACACCACAACACACATGAGATGGACAGCAGACGAATGATTGATCAATGCGAAAAAGTAGCATTTGTTGCAATGATAATGACAATGCATATTAGGGAATTTTTTATATAAAACGAGGACAAAAACAAAACAAAAATATTGAAAAACATGTGAAAATACATCAACATTTAAATTTAGGAACTCGGTGTAGAAGAGGACCGATCGATCACATAAGTAGATTTCTGCGCAATAGACTGACGTTTTAGAACAAATTTTTCTTCATACACTTTAAATAAGATCTATCCAGAGAGAGAGAGAGAGAAAGTGAAACAAAAGAAAACCTTAAAATATCGATGTGGTGTAATATTTGATGCAAATGCATTTTTAATTTGCGCTCGCTAGCAATGTACAATTTTTCATTTACTCTAATATTGAATAAAACGTTGCTAACTTAATAATTTGTATACGTATGTATGTTGGTCGTACAGACACACTTACGACCATTACCATATAACAAGATCACGCTTATGTCCCTGTTCACGCTTCACTTGTTTTTGAACACTAAATTTCGTAGACTATTTGAGTTGTGAGTATTTATGTATTTAAATATACACAGATATGTACGATGTGTTGTTATTTACGAAGAATTTTGACGAAACACTTGTTTTGCAAGTATATAGATGGCAATGAATGTAGTATCGTGCCAAAAGAGGAACAGAACAGATGAAAAACGAAAGAAACGAAAAGTTTTTAACAAACAATTTTATTGAATCGAACATTTACTTTGTCCGCTTACTGTAATTTTATTTAAACCAAAAATGAAATATAACGAAAGGAAAAAACTAGAACTGGAAATTGAAGTACTATGAATTGCAGGCGCCTATTAAAGCAATAAATGCAAATATTTAGCACAAAACATAAATAATAATAATATTAAATATCGATTACAGTAATGAAATTTGTATTCTAAAAAGTAATGGAATTAAGTGTATGTAATCTTAAAGCAGCAAATAAGATGAAAATAATGAAGTTGAAACTATTTAATGGTTTTTAGCTGTAAGCTTATACCTTTTATATATGTCGCCATCAAGTTTCCGATATGAATAACAAGTACATATAAAAATACACACAAATACACTTAAACTTACGTGTAGTCGTTCATTAACTGTGCGAATGAAACTGAAAATTATTTTTATATGTGTAATCCACAAATTTAACAACTAAACCTAATTGCGACCCACGAAAGCGAGCGCGCTTAATATAAACAAAATGATGACGATGATTTTTATAAAATGCATACATATATAAATATATACATATAAATATATATATTTAAAAATGAATGAACAATACCTATAGTAATGCCTAGTTAACTGAACTTTGGCTAAATACACTGACACAAACCAACCACACACAACACGTAATATATACATACTATATGCATAATGAGTAGAGACGTAATCGAAAGTATTCAAATAAAGTTATATTTAAGATACAAATCAAAAACAAAAAACATGGTGATGTTTTTTTTCTTATAAAAATTATGATTTTTTTGTGTTTTCTTATTTGTTTGCAGACGCCCAAAACGACACATCGTGCCCAAGACAAAGTAACAATCCACAATCAACCCATCAACTCCCACTCCTTGCACCAACGAACACAATGAACATATCATGTCCCACACATGTAGTAACTAATTCAATAATAAACGATGTTTTTCAAATGCCTGTTTTGGTATTCCGCTCATAGCTTAAATAAATTAAACCGTGTCGTAACATCAGTACGTAACGTTGTGTTTATCGATAAAGGTGAAGTTATCGCCAGTGTGCAATATACATTTCCATTAGTTGGGATTTTCTGTTCCGTGAGGGCTCATGCTAAACCTCAAAAATGAGCTTCTATTAACCTAACGCATCCAAAGTCAGCGATGTGCTTAGTTCTTATTTTACAATAAAAACCTTACTTTAACGAAAACAACGCTTGTTTACAAAGTGATGCACAGCCAACTTATTGTTTTTTTTTAACTTGTAAACATGTTGAGCAGAACTTACATAATTCATATAATTGCAACGCAATTAAAATAGTGAAAAATTAATACTGTGCACCTCTGCCGTTCGGAAAAAATCTGGCCGATCTTGCAGCTTTCCGCTTTTATATTTGTGAATTGCTTCTGTGCTGTATAAACGGGGGCAATTTTCATTTCACGAAATTAGAAATACGTGGAATAGTCCATATAAACATAGTAATAGACACATTTTTTGGAAATTACCTACGCTACCGAAAAATACCAACTAGTACCTTCAGACGTTGTTCAAACATCATTTGATTATGTTCTTAATGGTACTGCAGCGTAAATATTCTAAACACTCAACTGACTCCAGCTTAAACACACTTTTTGGAAACTTTGAGTGAGCCTGCACGCAACCGAAAAATACCAACTATTGTGAATTTAGTAAAATATTGCTCAAATACCGAAAGGAAAAAATGGTCAAAAATAAATCGACACGAAAAATATATATCGATATATCAATATTGTTGTAACAACTCTACTATCGACGACTTTGTTTTCTTTCTACGAATAAAAGATATTTTCTTAAAACAATAGTTTTAATAGCAAGTGCAGAATCCAAATTCTCCTTAAAATATTAACAAAGTATAATGCCTGCAATAGAAGAGGCAGAAATTAATAAATATCTATCAAAGGTATGATGAGTCATAATTTCAAAGCCTTTTACCCTTCTACCCATAAAGAAATGGAAACGTAAATTACTTGCGTATTATTAATTACTCCCTATTACTTTTTGATTCTAGTATAAAAATGTAGCCGCTACAAGGAAAGATGTTGTCGATGTTATTACTACGTATCGCAGTTTGACATACGATCTTCAGAAATTTGGTGTGTATATTAATTGCCTAATACGTATTTTAATATTTGTATGCACCCACATATACTAATAAGCTACTTCACACAGTTTTTAATGATGGAAGCTCTAAGGATTTGTTTACATTGCAAGGCACCATACCCGTGGTATATAAAAGTAGGTACACACGCATAAAAAACTGTCTAGCCTCTAACATTGAACATCACATTTAACAGATAACACCTACTACATTCCCATTTGTATATGGTTGATGGATACCCATCCCCAAAATGCGCCTATGTGCTTTGTAAAGCCAACGCCCACAATGCAGATTAAGGTGTCCATGTATGTTGACCACAATGGCAAGGTGTATTTGCCTTATCTACATGACTGGCAGCCCCACAGATCAGACCTTCTTTCGCTTATACAAGTAATGATTGTGACATTCGGTGATCATCCGCCCGTATACTCAAAGCCGAAGGAGCAAGTTGCTGCTCCATATCCAATTAATTGTAAGCACAATTTAAACCTGATGCAAGCTTAAACGTATATTCATATTTTTTTCAATTAAATTAGCTTATATGCCCCAACCTGGTGGTCAAGGTGCGTTTCCCCCTTATCCAAGTGGTGCTGGCACTGGCAGTGGTGCAAGCTTTCCGCCATATCCCACTGGCGGTAACTTCAGTCCTTATCCACCAAACGGTGGACCGACTGGTAGCTCTGCCGGTTATCCACCCTATATGAATTACCCACAAGGAGGTTATGGAGGAACCGCTGGATACGTAAGTTACTCTGGATTCACATTCAACAAGAGAAATTGCAACTTTCGTTTTAACTATTATGTGCATTAGAATCCTGCGGCTGCTACAAATCCCAGCTCAACAGGTACCATTACAGAGGAGCACATTAAAGCATCACTTATAAGTGCTGTGGAGGACAAGTTGAGGCGTCGCATACAGGAAAAGGTAAATCAATATCAGGCCGAAATAGAAACATTAAATCGCACCAAACAAGAATTGGTGGAGGGCAGTGCCAAGATTGATTCCATCGTTACTAGATTGGGACGCGAGCAAATAGATTTGCAGAAAAGCATTAGTATACTGCGGGACAAGGAACAGGAATTAAAGAAAAGTCTGGAGACCCTTGAGAGTGCAGAGGCCATAGATCCCGACGAAGCTGTAACTACAACAGCTCCTTTATATAGACAGTATGTTCCTCCTTTCTTTAACTAAACAATTTTTCTAAAATGAGATTTCTTAGATTACTAAATGCCTATGCTGATGAAGCTGCCACCGAGGATGCCATCTATTACTTGGGCGAGGGTCTCCGTGGCGGCGTAATTGATCTGGAGGCGTTCTTGAAGCATGTGCGCACTCTTTCGCGCAAACAGTTCATTTTGCGTGCAACAATGCAAAAGTGTAGACAAAAGGCTGGACTGGCTGGCTAAAAAATAAAATGAGATGTTCTCATGTGGTCGTCCCGTCGTCTGTTGAAGCTATCATTTTCACTATTGCAGTTTTAAAGTGCAACTAATAATCAAACCGCACATAAATGATATGTTGATATAAAATATTCGGTATTGTTTTAAGCTAAAATTGAATCTTTGAAATTATAAATGTATATGAATAAAACCCCAGCATACGTTCACAAGTCCCCACTCATATTTATTGCAGAATACAATTACATTTTTTGCCGCATTTTTCATAGTCCTCATACGTAAATACCAACGGTCAGCAGGAGAAACACAATGCCAAAGCCAAGAAATATCGAGGCGCACAGGCTGATTAAAAGCTCCTTCATCAGCGTGCTCTCTTTTGTACTCTTTCGCGATACCACAAAAACAAAGAACCAAGCCGTGAAGAAAGTACCAATAAAGAGAAGCACAGTCGCAAGATGAGGAAAGACCGCTGGGTTTACCGGCGAAACATAACGTTGCATAGAATCCATGCTGCAAATACAAATAAACATATATTAGCTGTGGAACTATGCAAAAGCTGATTTCTTAACTCACATTAGGTTTTATATTTAAAAGTTTTTAATTTCTTCTTGTACGTGGCCCGGCCTGCGATGGGTAGGGTTATTGATATCGTATCGAAATATCGATGGATTTTTTTCAATATGATATATTTTTTACGATATTTTCTCAATATCGATAATTTTGTCTGAAAAATTAGTCCGCTGCTATAACCGATGCCGCCACTTTTCTTTCCATTCAGAACCTGGATTGGTTAAGTCTAATCTAAGTTAATTCATTACAGTAACATGTGACTAAGCAACGGTAGTAAATCTGAGCAACACACGAAAGTTAACATGCCACAATGCGTGAATTGATGAGACGCAGCCAACTCATGGTTCTTTTTTCAAAGTAGGTGACAGTGCTTAGTTTGTGAACTTGTTCAGCGGAACATATAATTGCAGTGTAATTAAAATAGCCAAATATAAATACTGGTCACCTTTGCAGTTCGGTAAAAATAGCTTTCTGATTTCATTACGCTTATTTATAGGTGAATCAAATGAATGCAAAGAAGCCGTTGCGCCCTATTTTAAATATTGTCCAAATCTGGCAGCCATGCGTCTTAATATTCGTTAATTTCTTCAGTGCTGTATAAACAGGGAAAATTTTCATAGCAATGTCCATATAAAAATGAGTTATTTTACCCTAACCAAATAACCATAAATTATATGCATAAGTTCGTCATTTGTCAGCCGATTATTTTGAACGATAGCTTGTTTTGCTCGACATAGTCCGAACTTTATGCTTAATTTACAAAACTGGTGGTTTTTGTGCGATTAATAAAGCCACTTTTCCCATAAAAATTTTGCATTTTGCAACCAATTTTTTGACTGCTTGAAGTCAAGTCAAGTCGGACTCAACGGTTTCCTCTCATTTAGCGTCCTATAAATCGACCTGCATCATTACTTTTGTCAGTTAAAATGATGCTTTCATACAAAATATTTTCGGGAAGTTTTGAAGCCAGGTAGCCACATTTAAAGAAATAGCACATTTTTCTTCAGTCTCTAACTTGCAAGGTGTTGAGTTTTTTGACCAACTTTCTTTAACAAACTTGTTCGGAATGCTCTAAACTATAAGTTGGAGTTTTGGTCAAAATGTCGAAAAATTCAAATCTATAACACATTTTATTTTTAATTTTCTGTCCATTTTTTTTCAATAGTGGAATATCCAAATCCGTTACTTATACAAAACGTAGATCGTATTATGACAAGTGGTATTAGCAAAAATATCGTGGAAAAATAATTCACCAATTTCAGATCTACAGGTATCAACAATTTTAAAATTTACCTAATTTTCAAAACATTTTTGTTGCAACTTTTTTTATAATTAAATATATAACAAGTGTATTTATAATGAATATACGTAATTAATATATTTAATGTGTGTAAGTTATGTATATTATATACCTAAGAATTATTTGAAAGTAGTTATATAAATTTTTCGACCATCAAGTTCCAACAAGTTCAAGTTCCCCGTGTTCATCTGATTTTGTCGAAACTTGCTGCCCTAAATGATCTATGTGGTAATGCATGAAATGTATTTTTAGCGACATAGCTATGGCTTCAAAAGATTTGAGCATATCGTGAACATATTCCCGCCAATCTTCTGACCGATGTATTCCCATACATTTGTGAATGACGGTCATTACGGAATTCCAAGCATTTTTTTCTTTGGTCGTCAATAGGGATCCAAATTCACTGTGTAATTATTTTCCTTTTTTATTTATGTTATTGCTATTATTTTTGTTAATTTTTTTGTGTATCCCATAAGTATTACAATATAATATACATTTGTAAAAAAAAATTGTTGAAAGAGGTGCTATTATAATAAAATGTTAAGGTAAAGTTTAATTTGTGTGCCTACTTTCATTTTGCAAACAGTTAAACTGTACAAATACATTTTCATCATGTCTAGAGGCAGCCGGAAACTCTGTGTCATGTTTTGTGGCGCAATGTAAACCTAGCATAAATATTTTAGCTCGAAAAATATCGATATATTGATATGTTGATAGATTTCGACAGCCCTTATTCATCGACATATGTTCAACAATTCGTTCATCTCTATCCAAAACGTGGTTTTGTGTAAAAATTAAATAAGAAAAATAGAATAGGCTGCGCTTTTTAATGTCCAAAAGAATTGCAGCGATAGCAAAATATTTCAGAGACTGGCACGATGAGCGATGTAAGCAGAAATCAGACCAGCCGCATAGCATATTTTTCAGTCGTTTATGCTAACTGTCTTTGTTGTTACAGCTTGAAGATATGGACACCGACAGACTGAATGAGCTGGAATCAATACTATATGCTACTATACATTATAATGATTCAACCAGCGAGGAGCAGCAGCAACAGCAACAGCATGCACTGGGCGCACATCTGGACACGCAGTCTATGCCACCTCCGTTGCAACAAATGCAACAGTTACAACAACAACATCGCATTGTTAGCGATAAACGTGTTATCAACAATGCAACAGCCAAACCTCGTTATTGGGCAGAAGCTACATCCTTTGGTGAATCTGGCAAACCACAGACAGGCGAAGTCACTTCTGTTGAAGGTCAGTACAATTTAATGTACATATATATACATATATCCATAATGTGGATGTATGTGAGGTGTTCACGTGCAGATTTTTGAATGATTTCGAACTGATTTCAAATCGACTTGGCCAAGAAATATTATATCAATACATTATTGTCTAGACTCAAAATTGGAAATACAAGTGTGTGGCTAGAAATCATGACACAGCATTGGGTGCTTCGCCTTATGAAGACGCATTCACGCGCCTTTTGTAATCAGTTGAGCGAAATAAATCATGGCTTTATTATATTGCTGACACTCAAATTGCTGTGCATTGTAACGTTGATGGACTATAACTATGTCTATTATGGCCACGACCTACTTTATTGGGTTGAACAAATATCTAGCCATCCACTTGAGTGGATAATGTCAGTCATGGTCTTGGTTACCACTGTGCACATTGGTATGTCCAGTGTTGAGGTAACCATATTCGAAACTCTTATGAGACGCAATACGTGCCGCCGATTCAATAAGCCTCGTCAACACTTGGAGGAGCGTTACAGACGGTATGTGATCATGCTTTTGGTTCAACAACTGGAGAACGCATTGCAAATGCAGAAGCGATACTCTGAACAGGGCCAGATTCAAAAGAACTTGGAAATGATGAAGGATGATTTGCTTTTATCTCATCAGCAGATCCATCAAGCGGTTAATGACTTTCGCAGTTCCTTGGCAGTGCTTTTGTGGCCTAATCGGGCAGATCTACAGATGGATGCTTATGTTTTGTACCATGTTGATGAGATACAGATCGACGAGCTAATATATCAGGGTTACAATTTAAGTAAACCCGATAATAGTGCCATTAGTAACGAATGCTTCAAGCGTTTGCTCAATCCTTCTGGATATTAGTTTCAGTGTATCAGCATCTGTAACATCAATAAAATCGTATTGTTTCGCAAACTGACAATGAGTCTATTTGATTTTGATTTTTAATTGTTATCACAAGGACTTAAATTAAATTACTTACTTATATACAAATTAAAGATACAGTTATATAAATTGCATACAGTTAAAAAAAATTAAAAGTAATTTATAATCTGATTTTTCACAGCCACAACAACAGAGGAGGAACCCAAGTCACAGCAGGCGAAGCGTATGTTACCGCCTGCGACTGCAGTAAAAAACGCGACTAAAAGTGTGGAAGCCAATTGGAATTCCAAGAAACCCACAAAATCACAATCACTTAACACAGTGCAACAGAAATTGCTACATCAACAGCAACAACAAAAGAAAATTCAGTTGCAACAGTCGCTTAAGAAGCAACAACAAAAAAACCATCAGAAACCACCAAAACAACAACAAACCTCAAAAGCAACTAATGATGATGAGCCGGAGCGTTTTGATCAACGTTTGCTGGTGGCAATACCATCAAATTGGCCGCAACTTAAACGTGAGCCTGCCCAGCGTGGAAATGCACCGTTTGGGAAAGCAAATCGCAAGTTGGAACAGTTACAAAAACTGGAACAAAAGCGACAGAAATCGAAACGAGCGCAGATCAATAAGAAGCTAAGACAAGCAGCAAAGGAGGAAACGGTTGAACTTATCGATTTAATGGATAGTGATTCATCATCGAACGCAGATGACGTTGTGATTGTGCCGCTGCCGCCAGTTCCTATTATAAATGTGGATGGTAGCGATGACGAGGATGAAAATAAGGATGAAGTAAAGCAGGAGACCACACAGCATTACCTTGAAGAGAACGCTATGGATGCCACCGATGTTAAATTGGGTGTCGATTGCACTATGGAACCTATGGAGACCGTAGTTTCGTCTCTTACTTCACCCTGCAGTTCGGTCTTATCCAGTGATGATTTTATTGTGCAAAAGGATACTAGTCGTCTGCTTGCTGAGCGTGCACGTGCCACGGACGAGGATCTCTTGGTTCTGACAGAAAATGCCATAAGAAATGCTGTCGATCCGGACAGCCACGCAGCCACGGATAGGGAACATGAGGCAGATACCTCATCCGAGCATGAGTTTGTGCCGCCGTCCAAGCTTGATCAGATCAAACAAAATTTTCGCGTTGATGAGCAACAATTCCGTGCTCTTGATGTATATGAAAGCGAGTCTGATCTCACCGAAAGTGGCATCTACTGCAAGGCCAAACAGAAATCAACGCCCACAGTTATACGAAGTGTAGACTCCGATTCGGACAGCAGCACAGATGTGGAGGCTGTTGTCGAAAATAACGTGGTTAAGACAAAGCGACTACGCAAACGTCGCGCTTCTAGCACCAATCAAAGTCAATCTGATCCCAACAACGAGCTCGATGTGGAAGACGACACGGACAGCGACAGCGATAATGATGTTGAAGCAACGGGCGTTCCTGGAATTGCCCGTGGTATGGCTGTGGAACGTTGTAAGCGTAAAATCAGGCGCATTAGTCAAAGGCGTTGTTCCGAAGGCGCTGTCACATCGGATCTAAGAAAGACGATCGGATCCGCAGACGATGCTAGTTCGGAAAGTGGTCCAGAGGAAGCGCTGCCAACTGCACGACAAATTGCCGAGAGACTGTTGAAACAGAAGCGAACTGAAGAACAGACAATGGATGATGTGAACGATGCGGAGATTAGAAGTGAAGGCTCCGATGCAAATACAGACGATGAAGCTGAGATGAATAATGCCATGTCCGAGAGAATAAGCGCAGTTTTTCAACGCATCGATGGAAATACAGAACGCTCTAAGCGCAAGCATAATCATGTGGACGAGCATGATCAGCACGAGGAGGTAAGCACCACTAGCCCGCAGCAGGAGATGGAGACGGATATTTGTGAAGACCAAAATGTAAGTGGAATTGAAATGGAAACAGAAACGGAACCGGAACCAGATTTTGAGCCGCAGCTCGAGTTGCAACCAACACCTGAAGAAGATTCTGTGTTGCGAGTGGAGCACAATTTGGCCGAGCTTAAAGAGCAATTGACTGGCGGTGACTTAGTGGGCTGGAATGATGAAATGTGTCGCTTCTACAATGATAGTTGGCGTGGTGAACAATTCAATTTGCAAAAACTTCTTAAAACTATGTCAGGTACATATAACTTTTAACCGAATATTTTAAATTGATAAATTAAATAGCATAGCATATTATTATATGGTATTATATGTATATTGTTAATGGTTTAAGTTTTGTTGCAAGTTTGGGCAGAATCAAGAATATCCTATTTGTAGCAAATTTATTGATATTTTACAGGACAACGCCACGAGTGGAGAATCACAAATGCAGATCGTTTTCCAGTGGTGCGTAAACGCTCCAATCTTAAGTGCACCAATTGCTTTGAAATGGGTCACATGCGCTCCAAATGTCCTCGTCCTCGTAAGCCAGTCATTTGCTACACCTGTGGCATGACTGGACACGCAGAGCCAAGGTGTCCAAATGCCATTTGCCTGGGGGTAAGTTAAAATTCCAAAAATTCCAAATGGAATTGAGCTCAGAGCTTCTCTTGCAACTTGATACCTTTCAGTGTGGCGCTAAGCAGGCACTCTACGTGCAGAAGTGCAACAAATGCTCCTTTCACAGTCGCATGGTCTGTCAGCTGTGCAAGATGCGTGGACACAGCACGGACATGTGTCCGGACAAGTGGCGGCGCTACCACGCTACGGTAAGTTAAAAAACAATCCCTTTTTTCATTACCCTGGCAAAGTCTAAGAACATGTTTATAATTTTATCCATAAATACGTTACGTGAGAGTTGAGTCTAATGTACCTATATAGCCATATCCATCATTAGACCCTGTACTTTAAAAAATTACAAATGTGTCTATTAAGTTTGTACAAATGTGCGTAACAGGCATAAGGAGGCGTGGCAGACTCCATAAAGTATATATATTCTTGATCATCATCAACAGCCAAGTTCAAGTAGCCATGTCCGTCTGTCAGTCCGTCTGTCCCTTTTTTGAGTTCCAAGATCTCAGAGACTATAACATAAGTCACCCAACTTGGCATGTACATTGGCAATTTTGAATTTTACCAATTTTTGCTTTTTCCCATAAAAAGAGGGAACTGTAGCTCGAACTTTCTCCACCGTTGCTTACTGAATCTATTTGCTTATTCTCTTAAACCCTGTATTTTAAAAAAGTGCAAAAACTTATCAATTTAACCCTATGACATCCTGTTAAGTATTAATATATTTGATCAGTACGACGAGCTGAGTCGGGATGCAAACTAGTCTCTCAGTTTTGAAGCTATCTTGAAGAAACTTGGTCCGTATTTTTGTTCCAGTTCCTATGTCGGATCACTATAACATAAAATTGTCGTGGGAACGATCGGTTTAAAATTCATATTTAGTATGAAAAACTTTATGATTTTTGAGATATCCCAACGAAACTCACAGATTCTATATTTTATGCAGTTTTAAACTTAATGGCAAAACTTGGGAGGGCGAAAACTCACAGCAACAACACATTAAATTAAAGAATTAAATAATTGCGAATATCTTTCGTGTTTGTTTTCCGATCTTGATCAAATTTTCACAATGCATCCTTTTTCATTCAAGTATTTTTCGTGCCAAAGCTCAAGTTTTTAGCTTGATAATTACCATAGTTATGGTTTTTCTCATATTGCGGGTAAAGGGGGCGTGGCATCCAAAATTTGAAATAAACTTGACCTGCGTGCAAATATAAGAAGTCTTTACACGAAACTTGGTGCCATATCATTCATACGGATAGACAGTCGGACATGGCTATATCGACTCATCTTCTCGC
The DNA here is from genome assembly GCA_037043535.1 of Drosophila putrida. NCBI lineage: Eukaryota > Metazoa > Arthropoda > Insecta > Diptera > Drosophilidae > Drosophila > Drosophila putrida. The sequence continues at coordinate 2,856,745 of JBAMBI010000934.1, forward strand.
CCTGATCAAGAATATATATACTTTGTGGGGTCTGCCACGCCTCCTTCTGCCTGTTACATCCGTTTTTTTTTTGAACAAACTTAATATACCCCCGGGGTATAAAAACCTCACTTTAAATCTATTGGAATATTATAGAAATCCTTAATTTGCGCAAATAAATTACATGTATAGTTTATGAAGATAAAAGGAAAAGTTGCTCAAATTTAGCCAAAATTGGATATTTATCATATAGTCCCCGTAAGAACGATCGGTCATAAATCGGCTTTAAGTATTACCTTTTTGTTTTCTTGAAACACCTCACCCAATTTCTAATCAAATATAGTTTATTAACCTTGGCTTTATTTACTTATCTTATCTTCTCTCAAATGCAGACCCGCTCCAATGAGCTGCTGGATGCGAATGTGCAATATCGTGCGAAGAATTGCAGCTATTGTTCGGCGCGTGGTCATCTGTTCGAGGAATGTCGTCAGCGCATTGGCGAATATCGCAATACAAACTACAGCAGCTTTATAATGTCGCATCAGAAGGTGTATAAGGATCGCTGCAGCCCACAAAGCCAACTTTCCAATATGCAATCCTTTTTTGCTATCGAAACGCCATTTCATTTCAACTGGAGCTCGGAATTTTCAAAAAACAGTTGCTATGCACGCTTTCTCAAGTCCGTTGGCTTGGCGCGTCCCCTATCAAGACCAAAGAAATCGATCGTAACGCAGGGTGTTAAGATGTATACAAACGACTATGTTCCAAATCCATTAGCCAGAGCAGCAGGTGAGAAAGTGACCACAACGGCAACGGCAACCGCGACTTCGACTGTGACAGTCGAAGAGACATCAACGAAGAATAGTGTTGTATCAGAAGCTGTGGCAGGAACACCAGCTGTTGGCGCGATGCTAGAGTTGCATAAAGCAATGGAGATCAGTGCCGATACTCAAACCCAGCTCTCGGAAGCACCAACAACTCCAAAACCCAACAGCAATGTTGCTTCGACAATCAGTAAGTCCAGCATAACACCACACGATTTGGACTCGGATTCAAATTACAGCTTCTCCGAGCACTTCGAAGTGCCGAGCTCCACGACAACCTGCAACGAAAGTGAGAAGCAACAGGGACAGACGAAATCGGGTCCAATGGAGAACCTGCCGGATATGATACCGTTTCGCACAGATGATGATGATGATGGCAATGATGACTTCAACATCAGCAGCAACAGTCAGGGTATCTCAATGTGTGTAACTAGCAAAGCAACATCAACTTCGACGTCAAGTGCTTCAAAACCGGAGGAGAGCTTGCCGGATTTACCATCTGAGGCTAAGATTCTGATGGCACAGGATCAGACACAGTATCTGTTCAGTCCGGAGGGACGTCAGTTCCTCACGGCGTCGGCCAAGAGGTGCAACGTGAATGTGCGCATGGATTTCGAGGAGTATGGTTACGTGCTTGTCATCTATGGTCTTAAAAAGAATCAAGAGGATCTGCAACTGATGTTGTTGCGTCGCAATCAGGAGGTGAAGCGTAAGAGCAGCGACTTTCAAAGTCAAAAGCCGCCAAAGCGTATTGATGTGCTTATACGATTTATGCGCGACGGCATCAGTAACTTAAATGGCGATCTTGGCAATGCAAAGAATCATTATTTTCGTATCAAGGAGCTGGAGCAAATGAATACCAAAAATGGTTTCAAGTTGGCTGAACGCAAGCGTCGTCAACTCAACATGATACTGTTTGGACAGGCAGGACTTGGAAATGGCAACAGGCATCTCGATCAGCTGTTGGTCATACTAAAGCGACTTGTGGAAGAGCACTCTCCAGATGGAAATGCCCCCCAATCCTTGCGTAACGAAATTGAGGAACATTGGCGGGTCATATTTAGTTCTCTGCAGCATGATGATTATGAATCTCTGCTGAAGAGTTATGGCCGACTAGAGGTAAAGAATCGCATGAATACACTCATTATTGAGCCAACAGTGTTGGGTTTTCAATCGCCTCGCAAATTTCAACCGCAATCTGCCCTGAAACGGGATCGCATTGCATCGCCACCACCACCGCCACCTCCGCCAGTTTGGGATCATGATGCGACAACAACAACATCAACGACGACGACGACCGCTAATAAAAGTCGATCACCAAAAGTACGAGCATTGTTGAATGCAAAATGGTCAGATCGGCAGACGCCGTTGCCGCCAGTTTGGCAGCACGAGGATCGCTCACCAACACAGCAAAAACCTTCCGCACAGCAGCAGCAGCAGCAACAACAACAACAACAACAACAGATCAACAACAGCAACAATCGTACAGCTAAGTCACGCACACAGACCCATATCAAACAACAGCAAAGGCAGTTGCCATTGCCTCCCATTTGGCAGCAAGAGGAGCAGCATAACAATATGTTCAGCAACAAGCTACGTCCACCAAAGCAGCGACTACAGCAATATGCGAGACCGCTTGGCCAACAACAACCGCTACAGCAACCATCTCAGCAGCATCAGCCAAAGTTACCATGCAACAATATGCAACAACGTGCAGCTGCAAACCTGCAGTTACATCGTGATCGTCCTTTACAGTCGGAGTGCGCACGACTTCTTGACGGAATGGAACGTGATTCGCATAGCATCAACACGGATGCCACAAAGCCATCCATATTTTGGTCACGTGAATCGCTCAAGTACCTGGACAAATTGTTCAAAACTACGGTCAATCCCGAGACTTTGGAGCGACTGCATCGCGTCCTGGATCGTTCGCGCCGTGGACAGTTGTCGCATAATGATTATCGGGCTGTCATTCGGCTGCACTCGATAATGGAGCCCAACTAACAGTTCGCTTGTGATCTTATCGGAAGGGGGGTTACTTTAGCATCAGTTTTATGGTTAGAAATGAGTTTTGAACAGAGTTGAAAAGTAATGGGTATGTCGAAGACATTACCCAATAACGAATAAAATAAGTATGGACTTCAGTTTAATTATGCAATAAGTAATGCATTAATCTTACATTTATTCTTTGGTAACAAATATAATTAATACAAAAATGAACTTATTTAGCTTTGTGATATCCTAATCAACACAATACTGGTAGCGATAGATTACGATTATGACTGATTTGGCGATGCGAAGTTTGTTGGCAGTATCCTTGATTTGGTCCACACATCAAGTTAAGGGAGGCAAGCTACACTACTAATCGTAAGTTGGAGAAATTGGTGCGAAGATAGAGTTGCTATGGATAGATAACCCTTCTGCAAGCAGAAGAAACAAAGTAAAATAACATTAACGATTTTTCTGTATATATATGTTGTGTTAAACTGAACTTTAACATGTATTATTTTATTGACTAGAAGGATTTACAATAAATTAGGGGCGAAAAAGTAATTTACATTTTGAAAATTGTTGTATTGCGAAGAGGAGATTATTTTGTGGGAAAATCTGGCCAGTAGTTTATGTAGTATCTGTGTGTAGTTCCCTCGAACAATCGGTCCAGCCAATTGCTGAGACCATCCAATAAGTTATCTTCAAAAAGAACATTCGATTCGGCATCCGATTCTTCTGAGTAATTCACACCAAGGAAGTTTCCAATTTCTGGATCGTCGTTTCTATCCAGCAATTGCTTGGTCATTTTTATCATTCGCTTAGTTCCTCGAGCGCATTCAGGATGCTTTGCATGATATACGCAAAAATACTTTCGGTGTCCATTTAATGCTATGACAGTGCCCACACAGTTTCTAGGGTTAATTTGAAGATTCTGATTTGTGCATAGGGATAAGCGCAGCAGCTCTGAATACCAGGACAAACCCTTTTCAATAAGCATATGGCCAAATAATAGAGTCTTGGTTCTTCTATATGGCCAAACAGCACGGTGATACGGCGGAATAAGCTTCGGCCGACTTTGCATATCCGTTATCAATAATATAGTTCGACATCCTGGCTTCAGCAATCGAACTAATCCATTGTATTTTTCTGCTCTCAGTTCGTAGAGTTTAAGCTCTGGCACTGGCTTGTTTGGTTTATTGCACGATCCCTCAGTATTGAGTTGTCCCTGGGCCTTTAGAGTCTCTTCCTCAGCTCTTACAAAGTACATCATTACATAACCAATTCCAAACATAAACGCTATAGTTCCCAATAGTGAAAGGGCTGCAAAGAAGTGTTCGTCTTCAATATTATCGGACAGGTAATCGGCCAAATAAAGTAAACGAGCAATCCATTTACTCAATAGGCCCTGAGCGTGCTCGTCGAGTAGATTCTGGACATAAGCTTCATAAGTTAGGGCCTCAGATGTTTTTAATAGTCTTTGAACAGTTAGATTTATCTCATGTTTAGTTGCATTAATTGCCGTGTTGTTCAAATAATCTGTAGTTTTAATATCCAACTTAGCTCCATCGACCCATTCATACTTGATTTGAGTGCTATCACGACGCCAAATGACCACGAGACGAAGTAAATTATCTTCGAACGAACCCTTCGAAAGAGCATTTAGGAAATCAGCTTGCTTTTCCTTGTACATATAGGCAAATCGCACTCTTTCCGAGCTATAACCACTCTCGAGGGCAATGTGTCTTAGTGCTCCTCTTGCGATATCATAATCTGGAGAGTTTTCTGTTATTAGAACCACACACAATCGCTTTCGAGGTCTGTTCCATTCGGCGGGGCAAACACCTTCAAGGACTTCTTGAGATGATAGCCTCGGCAGTGACAAGTATTGGTTCGAAGAGATGATGTTTTCAAGTGTTTGAGTGGGTATATCGGCCATTGAGATACTTGCCACGGCTCTTAGAGAATCTTCATTGAACAGAAATAGGGTATCCAATTTGGGATTAACTTTGAATCGATCTGATATTAGTTTTGTGTTTTTGTTGGTAAGATCCACAAGTCCAAATGCCACACGATCATGAAAGGCAAAGGCTGCTATAAGATACCGCAATCTCGAGACACTTCTTGGCTCTAAGACCAAAGCCCTAACTCTATTATCGGTCCATCCATTAAGAAAGTCATTAAGATTATCGTCATTAATACGTTGACCAATCTTAAAAGGCATTTTCTTGCGTATAAATTCGGCGAGTTTCTGCTGTGTGTAAATATTCTCTCGAAACACATAACTATGTCCACCCAAAACAAGCACCATTCTAGGGATGTCATCAGCACCAGTTTTACGTAGAATTGTTGGTTCATGAGCCGCATTTATTGTCGCAAAGTTGATGCCAAGGGGCTCGAAAGTTTCAATCAGTTTCTTGAATGCTCCAACTATTCTCATACATCCAAAGCACCAATCATTATAAAACATTATAATGTGTAATTTGTTTTTACTCTTTGGTATAATTGTTTGTTCGAAATAGTTAGATGTCACCGACAACTTATGATATAAGCTGATGTCCTGGTCAAAGCCGAATTGTTTGCCGAAGAACTCCTCAACTGGGTCAAAGCCGAATCGATTGTATCCGCTATAATCATGCTTTTGCTTAATGTAATGCGAGTCTTCACTTGTTATCCCATGTCGATCGTATATTTTTCGACGCTCAGCATCGTTCAGCAGCTCATACGCTTTTTTGATTTGCACAAATTTTCGTTCAGCATCCGGATGATTGTTTTTATCGGGATGCCATTCTTTTGCCAATTGCTTATAGGCTCTTCTTACTTCCGGCACTGATGCTGTTCTACTTATCCCAAGTTCCTTGTAAGGGTCATTCATAGCACATAGACAAAATGCGGCTAGTGCTAAAAATGACAGCACTCTGAACATCCCACATATTGTGGACATTATGCTTATTTTCTCGAATTAAATATGCTTGACTCGCGAAGGGGGTTGTTGGTCCGTGCTCCAGATACGAGAGGAGAATGATTGATGGGGATATTGATTTTTCTTTAATTTTATTTTATGCAAATAGTTTAACGATTTTAGAAACGCACATGGCGTTCTAAACAATTTGTTTTGTTTATTCACAGGACAAAACCTTAAGAATCAATTTTCTATGCTAGATAAATTGTTCGCTACACCCGATTGGGTAGTCGCGGAGTACAAAACTGTAGAGTTGCCACTCATCAAATAAACAGATGTATTCCTTTTGCTTTTCTGCACTTCGGAGTGGTTTATGATTAATTTTAAAAAATAAATATGCTTTTAAAAGGTGGCTTTAATTTGTTTGATATTCCACCCGTTTTAATGACTTATTATTAGCTTGGCTTATTAATTTAAGATAATAATATTGCACAAATATTGCCCAAAACATCGATAGCGATACTATCGTCAATATCATCGCGAAATTACCTATCGACCTATCGATATATTAATATTTTTTCAACAATCTTATCCAGCACTAGGCAAATTAAAGACAAAATTAAAATAGCCAGAAAAATACGCGTGTGTGACGTGCTAATAGCTAAACAGTTGTGCCTGCAATTGTAATGACTAAATAGACTGAATTTCGAGCAAGTGTTTGTGCAATACAAAAAGGGTAGCGTTCGCAAAACGCACAATATATTAGAAAGAAATTTTCAAACTTCGGCTACTGGCTGCAGCTACAGTACAAGCCACAGCTCCTACCCCTCCGTCGCAGTCGTCGTTGCCTTTGTCGGTCGGTCGTTTGTCTACTTTGAGTTGCGTCCCGTATGTAAATGTAACCGATGGACGACGAAGGCGAACCAAACAGATGATATTTACACTAAAAAAGACAACAAAAACGAAGCGCAGCAGCAGCAGTAGCAGCAGCAGCAAACATGTACATATAGCCCATATTATTCAATGAGTGTGTGTGCGCGAGCGTATAAAAGAAAATTAGATAAAAAATCAAATGAAATTAGCGCACGCCTGAATTTCGAGTTTGGCGCAAGGTGAACCGAACTAAATGTACATAAAAGTCGACGACGAAAAGCATTTTCAATTTTCTCTTTGTGTGTGTTGTGCGTGCGTGCGAACCTGAAGTGCTGCCACCTGCAATAGCAATAGCAGTTGCATTGATTTATGCATAGATACATACATACGTACAAACATAAAAAGTTCAATTCGCAAGAGGATATATATGCAATAGTATATACAATACATATATACATACATGTATATACACAGACACAGACACACACACATGCTGGCTGACTGACTGATAAAAGCCCCATACTCACACACACGCACGCACACCTAAACACGCATACGACTCATACACAGAGCTTTGTAAGTTTTCGTTTATGGTTATTTTGTAGCTGTTTATTTTTACATACGAGTACACATCTGCATTGTTGTTGTTGTTGATGTTGCTAATGTTGTTGTTGTTGTTGCAAACATATCGCTCTGCTTTCCGTCGTACGTTTTCTATTTGATTTTGCAAACTCATTGAAAAAAAAACTTAATTATATCCATGGCTCTGCTGCAACAGTAATTACCCCGCCGACGAGTCCCACTGACTGACTGCCGCATGGAAATTTCTTACGGTACGCAGCCCCACAGAGCAAATGTTAATTATGTGCCGCTACCACTACCACTACCCCTCCCTCATGCCCAATGCTGCCAAAAGCGAGCCCATATTGTTGACGCAGTTCGCGTCGCGTTTGTTTATACTCCATATATACACATACTCCCACAATTTGTGAACTGTGATTCCCCGGCTATAGTTGAAACTGTGTCTTGTAATTGAGCCGTAGATGTGAAAAGTGCTGTGAATTACAAGATTTTGGTTCTTTATAACATATATTTAAAATTAAGTATTAACTGTGATTTCACCTATTCTAGATTCAGTTCTTTAAAAAAGTACAGAAGTCTATCTGTAAAATATATGTGATTGTAAGAGGCAAAAGGAGGCGTGGTTGGCCGTGTAATGTAATTTCTTGATCAGCACCAACGGCCGAGTCGATATAGCCATGTATATCTGTCCGCCCGAGAGTCCGTGAATTCATATTTTGATCAACTAAATCTCAGAGATTAGTACAGGCTCCAAACTTCGTATGTAGGTTCCTCTATATCTTGCTCAGACAAAACAAATTTCATTACATGAGCAGGTTTAATGGTCTACAGATGATTATAAAGACTGAACAATATAAATTCATTTGACATCCAACAACATTTTAAAGGAAACATCAAGAAGAAATCAAAAATCTCCTTTAAATTGGTATATTCTCATATCTATATAATTTAAAGAACAATTAGAGTTATATATATAAATTTTTATATATTAATAAAAAAGCCAGATTTGATCAGGGCGACAAGCTGAGTCGATATAGCCATGTCCGTTTGTCTGTCTGACTGTCTGTTTCTTTGCAAACTAGTCTCTCAGTTTTGAAGCTATCTTGATGAAACTTGGTACAGGTCCGTCTTATTGTTGCACGCAGTACATATGTCAGAACCAGCCGAAACGGATCACTATATCAAATAGTTGTCATGGGAACGATCATTATCTATCGATCAGATATTTTAACCAAACTCACAGATTGTGTGTTTGACACAGTTTCATGCATCCTTACCAAATTTGGTGCAAATCGGAATAATATATCATATAGCTGTCATATGAACGATCGATCCGAAATCAACATCAAACAAGTTTTGTAAAAAATCGGATGGCTTAAGCAGAGCTCTGCAGGGGTATCCAAACTTTGGAGCACCAAAGTTAGCTTGCGCTAAAGTTTTTAAAAATAATTTTTGACAAACAGACTCTGTACTTTTTGAAAATACGTGGTCTAAGAAAGTCAGTTTTTCACACAATAGACTGAGCAACAACAACAAAGGAGCTAAAAAACTATACACTACAACGTGTTAAAGTTAATAATTATTGTTAAATGTAATTAAATTATTTTTCGGTAAAGTTAACAAAAAATGTCGTGCAAATTGAAGGACATTGGTTATTGAATGTCTTTTAAGCATATTCGGATTCAGTTTGGATTTGATTAAGCGATTCCTTTATTTTGCTCGTGCTGTCACACAACAAATATTATTTAAAGACTTATATATGTACATATGCAAATTGCTGGTTTTAAAGTAAAGTAGATTTGAGTAAATGCTATGTAGCTATATTTGTTTTGTTTTAAAGTGACGAATTTGTTTTTTCCTTTTGCAGTGACACACAAGAACGTAGAGAGACAAGTTTGGCTACTTGATAGCGTCACCCTGGGACGTCATAAAATTGCTGGAGGAGCAGGCAATATAGGCATATAGAAGAAAGAACAGCAAGAAGAACAAGTCCGATGTCCAATAAAATAAATCCCAAACGCCGTGAACCGACAGCAGCAGCAGCAGTAGCAGCAGCTACGGCAGTAGTGGCCACCAATACGAGCAGCTCGACCGGCTCCAGTGCCGGCAACACATCCTCAGCGAACACATCGTCCTCGTCCAGCTCTTCACTGTCGTCCGCCGGTGGCGGTGATGCGGGAATGTCCGCCGATCTGACATCACTCTTCGAATGCCCCGTATGCTTCGATTATGTGCTACCACCGATTTTGCAATGCTCAAGCGGTCATTTGGTGTGCGTATCATGCAGATCGAAGCTCACATGCTGCCCAACATGCCGTGGCCCATTGGCCAATATACGCAACTTGGCCATGGAGAAGGTCGCCTCAAACGTTAAGTTTCCGTGCAAGCACTCGGGCTACGGCTGCACTGCCTCACTTGTTTACACAGAGAAGACCGAGCACGAGGAGACCTGCGAGTGCCGGCCGTATCTATGTCCCTGTCCGGGTGCCTCATGTAAATGGCAGGGACCGCTTGATCTAGTCATGCAGCATCTGATGATGTCCCACAAAAGTATCACAACATTGCAGGGCGAAGATATTGTATTTTTGGCCACCGACATTAATCTGCCCGGCGCCGTTGATTGGGTGATGATGCAATCTTGTTTTGGCCATCATTTTATGCTCGTTCTGGAGAAGCAAGAGAAATACGACGGACATCAACAGTTCTTTGCCATTGTTCAATTGATCGGATCACGCAAAGAGGCTGAGAATTTCGTCTATCGCCTTGAGTTGAATGGCAATCGACGCCGTCTTACCTGGGAGGCAATGCCACGATCCATACACGAGGGCGTTGCCTCTGCCATACACAACTCGGATTGTCTGGTGTTCGATACATCGATTGCGCAACTGTTTGCCGACAATGGAAATTTGGGCATTAATGTCACCATATCTCTGGTCTAAGCGGCCAGCCATGTGGCTTCTACAAATAAGATGTGCATCGTTTTTAAAACGACACGATTATCGATACAAGCTATTACAATACATACATATAATTAATGTCACATCATTCAATGTGTACATGAATGTATATATGTATGTATGTATGTAGATCGGTAGGTCAGTCTGTCTGTCTGATTGTCAGTCTCTTGCCGTATGGCGATAGTTATTAGTAGCTCTAGGGATTTCATTTAAATAAAACAAAAAATAGCAAGAAAAGTAAAAGTGAAAGAACAAGAAGAACATTTATTCGACACCGTTTTTTTTACTGTGGGTTTTAGTTTAATTTAGTTTGTAAGCCGATCTACGTGGGCAAGACACTTGGAGGTCTTGGAGCTGCCCACCATACACACAGATTCAAACACACACAAACAACCACAACACACAATACATCAATATATATACATCTATATACTGAGCAGCTAGTTTAGTTAATGTAAATTATTTTATACGAAATAAACTGTAAATGATATAAAAGTAAAAATCATCACTTTTAACGAAATCAACAAAAAAACAAAAACAAAAATAAAAACAGTTGATATAATGATAATTATGTATTGACTCGAGAGTTGTAAGCGATCATTTTTGTTTATGGCAAACAAGACGTAACATTTTTTTAAAAAAATGCAACTCGAAATTATAACGATGATACGATGAAATATACTCCCAAAAAGACACAAACACACACACACACACATTTACATACTTTGTATCAAGTTTTGGCCCAACAACAATACAAAAAAAGCAATGTAATGTTTAAATATACATAAATAGTTTAGACCGATCTCCCGAACAGTTGATTTTATTTGTTTTCTTTCTAAGTTTTAACGTCAACAAATTGCAATTGGAAATTGTAAATTAGGCAGTTTTTTAACATTACTGCAATATGTTTAATTTTAACAAACAAACAAACATACACATACATATACATTGACAACTACTACAGAAAATGGAAAATAAACGTGATTAGTAAAAATGAAAAGTCTTATCAATGAGCCACTAGAACGTAAAAACCTAGCTAAGAGAGTATTTAGAATATCTAAAATTAAGAATAAAATAGCTAAACAGCTTTTAGAATATGGATATAATTTATTTTGAGATATTTATTTCTTTGGCTATTCTTTTGATCAATATTTCGTTAGATTCTACTCAACTTATAATTTTCATTACAGCAAGCCTGGCTATATCCATGAAACCAACCAACAAGAGACCAAATTTTAGTTTTTCTAAAATACAAATTTTTTTTAAACAACACTAAATTACAAAGCGTACGAAAAATTAACACTGATACTTTCCATTATCTTGTTCTTGAGTCCTCTCGGCAAATTGGCATTCTGCTCTAATCGCACAATACTAAATTCTCAAGTTCTGCCCGTTTTAGCCTGTGGCATTTTCTTTTTAGGCACCCACCACGCAATCAACATACGGGCCATGCAACCACGGCGCCACCGCCTGTCTTCTGATGCCTTAGAGGCAGCGAATGTAGCGGTACCCAAAGATAACAGCAGTCTGGAGCAGGATTCGACTCTGGGCCAAATGGAGTGTGGCAGCAACAGTTGTAGCAATAGTGACTGCGATAAACCAAGCGAAACGGCAACTAAAGAATTTTTGATTTCTCTCCTAGAGTGCCCAGTATGTTTTGGCTATATGATGCCACCAATTATGCAATGCTCGCGGGGGCATCTTATCTGTTCACAGTGTCGCAACAAGTTAAATGTATGTCCTGTTTGTCGTGTTCCAATGAGCAATATACGCAACCTGGCCATGGAGAAGGTCGCCTCTAAGTTAATATTTCCCTGCAAGCATGCTTGCTATGGGTGTCGTGTTGGTTTATCCTATTCGGACAAGAAGACACATGAGGAGGACTGTGAATTTCGACCATACTTTTGTCCCTATCCAGACGAAAAATGTGTATGGCAGGGAGCACTCAAAGATGTGTATAGACATTTTGTTAGCACTCATCAGCATGTTATTACCATGGAGGGTACCGATATCATCTTTTTGGCTACAAATGTGAATCAAGTGGGTGCTCTGGACTGGACCATGATACAGTCCTGTCATGATCGCCATTTTCTGCTCACCTTAGAGAAGGTGCAACTCGCCGAGGGTTGCCAACAGTATTTTGCCGCATGTCGCATGATCGGCTCTATGCGCGATGCTGCCGATTTTGATTATATAATTTCTTTGGAAGCCAACAATCGCACCCTTAAGTGGAAGTCAAAGCCACGGTCAATCCGTGAAAGCTTCGTAACTTACACTAATGCTGATTTTCTGGTATTAAACAAATCTACGGTGGAGCTCTTTGCGGATGATGGGAATTTAGCATTAAATATTGTTATTAAAAAGGCCAATAATGGTGGTCATGATTGAGAAACTGTAACCATTACGACCCTCGGGTCAGGGACAGTTCTGTATTGGTCCACTCCAGTCTCAATAGTTTATCTACTCTTTGTGTGCTCTTCATATGTATCATTATTCGTAAATTCTTCATTGCCAGACAGACATGATTTCTTTTCCTTATCCTGGGTAGTAGTAGCTCTGATACTAAATATATAAATAGATTTGTAAATCCTTTGATTAGTTCTCATATATCACATAAATAATTTATTACTTTCAAATTTCCGTTATAAATTTCATTTGATATTAAGATTTTGACCGTTTGCTCACTGCATATGAAATAAAATTCTTATTTATTATCGGGGATGCAAATTAAAGTTATTAAAATTTTGCCCTATCCCGGAGTAAATATTATGTCAATCAATTATTGAAACGTTTCAAATAAAAACAATTCTTTTATTGAAAAATAAGATCGATTTAAAATAATCCATGCAATCACAAATTTGTTAGATAGATAGATTATTATCTGGTGGGGCAAAGTTGTTCAAGGAAATTCTCTAAAAAATGCATGAATATTCTAAAAAATTTAAACAAAAACTCATAAAAAATATCAATTTAATTCCTTCTGTATGTAGACTGGATTCGCTGTGGATTTTTGCTTTGTTCACTCTTGTTTGGATCCACTCAAACGTGAAAAACAAGGCTGTAAAACGGTCCAAAACGGTGGCGTCATCTTTTGGTTGTTAGCGCTGTCACCTAAAATGTTGACTACTTTTAGAAGTAGATTATTATTGATTCCTTTTTGGCTTACCCAGCACTAATCGCAATTGAGAGACCAATTTTATTAAAATGCCAAAATAATATGATATTAACTTAATTAATGGAGGAAGTGGATAAAATTATTTTGCACCAGCTGCAACAAATCGATGCCAGCATCGAGCTCACGGATCAATTAGCCAGCTTTACGCCGGAACAGGTGGTGAGAGCTGTGTCCAGTTGTTTGCTGGAAATCAATCCGTCGATGACAGAGCTACCACGTTCTTTGCCAGGTGGTGCGATGGCACAGCGTTTTAGTGTTGCAACTGTTTTGGCCGAGCGGTGCAAGGAGATCGGTTACCGTGGTGACATTGGCTACCAGATATTCCTGTACCCCAACGCTGTGGAGTTAAGACGTCTGCTCATGTTTCTCATTGAACGACTTCCTCGCGAACGACAAAATGTTGATAGTTCTGGCAAGCCGAACACACTTATCGCTAGGGAACAGCTGCATCAAGAGGTGCGCAAGAAGCTTACCGAACAACTAAAAGCGCCATGGGTACCTCAATTTTGTCGCGCTGTTGCAAACCGGCAGAAACAGGGCTGCAGTTGTCAGAGCATCGAATTTAAGCCTCATCCGAATCTGAATATTCCATCCGCCAATTTGATGGAACGCAGTAAAGAGGTGCAGCAGTATTTTGAGCAGCTGGCGCCTAATTTGTTTCAGCAAGTGGATGCGAGCTCATATGATCTCATTGCCACGGTGTTGCACAAAAATGACTTGGAGCGTTGGAGCGAATTGGCGCCCACGCCAGTAATGGTCATAAGTGCCCGGGAGGAAGAAGTAGCACCTCGTCCGCTGCTCGATAAACTTCGAGAGGACCCAGAGACGGCGACGCCAGTGCAGGTACTTGGTGACAAGGTCCAGGAGCTTAAAACGCAATCCGAAAAGTTAATGGCGCAGCGTAAGACGCTTTTCGCCAGCATGGAAATATTAAAGTTAAGGGAATCTGCCGCAACTGTCGATTTGGAAAGCCTACAGGCCATCCTTAAGCTCCACGAAAGAAGTTGCCTCGTGCTGTCCGATCCCGAAGAGAACGTTGCCAAACTGGAGGCATTGCTGCGCGCAACCGAAGCTAAACGCCAAACATTGTCGCAGCAATGGCAGGATTACCGCAGTCCACTATTAACCACCTTAACAAGCCTAAAATCGGCTAAGGAAGCACAGCAGGTGCAGAGCGTTCGAGCAGACATTGAGAAATTAGAACGGGAGTTGTTGTCAAAGACACAGCAGCACAATGAGCTCAATTTACGCAGTGCCAAGCAGACACAGTTGGCGCCACGCAAGGAATACACGCGTCGCATACACGAATTTATTGGCAGCATCAGGAAGCAAAAAGACGATATTTACAAGGTTCTGGACGATACCCGTCAATTGCAAAAGCAACTCAATGTGGTGGGGGCACAGCTGGAACGACAATTCAACTATACGGATGATTTGCTGTTCCAAAGCGCCAAGCATGATTTGCACGCCAAAAAGGCATACAAGCTGTTGGCCCAATTGCATGCGCATTGCAGCGACCTGGTCGAGTGCGTTACCAACACTGGCAACGTCAGCAAGGAAATTCGCGAGCTGGAGGTACAAATTGATGGGGAAAAGATTAAGAATGTGCTGACAAGTCTGCAACAGATCACGGATGACATAAACAAGTTTGAACAGCACTTTCAGGAGCTGCAATCACAAATACGCACAGTGGAGAATGCAATTACGGCGGCCTAGACTAGACTAGAATATAATGGACCGCATTACGATATTAGGATATTACTTATTATTTAGTGCCAATTATAACAGATCACTCACGCAAAGCGTAGTTTCTTGTAGCCAAGTTATCATTCTATGCATTTTTTAATCTAAATAAACGGACCTGATCAATTTAAAAATAAAATTAGTATTTCATTTATAATGTATAATTTTACTCGTATTTAAACTCTGTGCGATGTTCAAAGCAATGAATTATACCGGAGCCGCTTAGCGAAATTAGTCGTTTCATATGCAGTACCGGAACCGTTGCCGTAAAGTTTGTACCGGTACGGCTCCGGTACATTTTTAAAAAATTGTATGCGTATTAGACACCCTCCGCCCCCGAAATTTAAAGAAACAAAATTTTAAAGTTGAATTACAAGAGCACATTTAATGCTAGCCAGCTGGGTTTTTGGTACATATAATATGCACTAAGCCTATCCTAATTTCGTTCGAATCGGGTGATAAACGCGGAAGTTATTCAACTAACAAATTTACGGGAGAAAGGAAGAAGGAGAGACGCTAGCGCTCTTTGTGTTTATCAACTGATATCTTCGTAGTGCGGCCATCTATGGAATTTTTTTGAAATTAAAACAATCTATAGTGAACGCTTTGCACTCAAAAAGTACAGGGTCTCCTACTGTCGAGCTTGCTCCCCCGTATCATACCGCATTTTTTTGCTTTAATTTTGATCAAGACAGTGGAAACACAAGCTCAATAAATTCCATTCTCTTCACTGAAATGCTTGTTAGTGTGAATGGGCTATTAGCCGGCAATGCTCTCTCAACATTTCTCTCTTCGGAAGCATGCGCTCTTTTTATACTCTTTCAGTAAGTATAGTACGGATTTTTCAAGTAACATGAAATTAGTTCTTAATTAAAGTTATTATAACCAAGTTAATATAATTTATTTTAACATGATTAAGTAGATATTAGTCTAGTAATAATATTTAACATTTTATTTGTATAGTATATAAGAAATTAAATAATAACAATTAAATTATGTCTAAAATTGTATAATATGTTCACTTAAATAAAAAATTTTCATTAAAGCAAATACTCTAAAAATGTTAATGCAATAATAGTGGAGCCAAAATGTTAATAATGTTTATTGTGCGTACTTATAATATAAAACAATTTAGCCGTATATTACTGTCTATAACAGTAAGAGTATTCAATGCTCGGGGCGCAATTCGAACGCTTGCTCTCTTGTTTTACTCCCTCTGGTTTTTGAATCTCAAGCGGCAGTTATAACTGCCGGTCCGTACCCGGCTGTTAGTTGTTGCTCGTCTTTTGAAGTGTTTGAAGCTGCAGCGCATTATCGGCGTTTCGTGTCGTGTTTTCATTTCATTTTTGTTGATTTACTTTCGTTTGTTTTTAATTTAAAAGTAAATTTCCAAACATCAGGCACTTGGCTTTGGGCTAAAGTGCCGCCCAGCCTAGTCTATAAGGGGTTATTTTTCTCCTAGAACATATACAACAAAAATAAAACAAGTCAAAAATAAAAATAAAACTAAACTAAAAAGATACAACAAAAAATAACAAAAATACAACATATCATAATAAAGAACTTGAGTTGTGTTTCAGTGTTGCTGGGTGCTTTTGCTGTTGTTGCTGTTGTTGTTGTTGGTGTTGGTGTTGATGTTGCCCTGTGCCGCTTCAGAACTCGTTTGTGGCCTAGTGTTTTAGGTTCTTTTGCATGCCGCGATAACAAGTTTAACCGGTGTGCGTGTGTGCCGCGTGTGTAATTTTGTGTGACGACTGAATGTGAATGTGTGTGCTAGTGTAGTATGTGTTTTTGTGTTTGTGTGCTTGTGCCTCCTTCAACAAACTGTTGCGCTTGGTCGCAGATGACGTCGCCGGCCCTTTTGCGACTGCTGCAGTCCATAATTAAAAATAAAAATCCAAAAACTACGCTTGACCAATTGAATTTCAATTAGAGTTGCAAGACAGTGAAGGTCGTGGCTTTGCAGAGCCTTAACTTTAACAACAATAACTAAGTTCAATTTAAATGAATGAATTGGCCTCTAATTGGCAATCAGCCGGTTGGCATTGTTTTCGACTTTGGCTTAAATGTTGTTTTGGGCCTCTACTAATAGTTATGAAAACACTGTTTATTTCGTCTAACGGAACACGTCACACCTGGCAGTCAGCTAACAATTATCAAACCGGCACTAGTATATAAAAATGAGAAGAAAAAAAAATAAATAAATAGAATTAAATATTAGAAAGAAAGAGAAAAAGAAGAGAGTGGAAAACAAGTGAACTCTTTATGTTGGCAATATTTTTAACCGACTACGCAATCGTTTGTTTAACTGAATATGCCAAACTGATAAACTTGATAATAAATTTAAAATGCTTTTTCATTATTATAGCGTGCAATCGCAACGTAGACGTCGTGAAAGAGTGTAACGAAAAGCAATACTACAAATTAAACACCAGTTAATTGAATAGTAATAATAATTGCATTTTATTAAACATGACACCATCGCCCACAAAGGAGCTCATGAGTGGGCAAACAATTTCACGTCGCCCTCGCGAGGAGTTCGCCGAGAAGGTGAGTAATCTCAATGTCCTTTCGAAATGTTCATAAGTACTCGTGTATATATCACCTTCTGGCTATTTATAAACTATACTACACTATGGACTTCCTCTACTTTTATTAATCGACAAAAAAAGCAAGAAAAAAACAGAAATAGAAATGATTGTGCTTTGTATTCTGGGCATTTCTAAAAAATATAAACATTTGTGCGGCTTTTGTTTAATTTTGTTTTGTTTGTCCATTATGTGTACATGTGTACAGCGGATGCACATATGTATGAATGTTTGTACCTTTAGTAAACGTATAACGTAGTAACAGATCGCACAAAATAAATAACTATGTAGTTGTAGTAAATACTTAGTATACCTGTTGTCTTCCCTTGGTCGTAATTCAGTCACCTGCCGGTTGGCGGGTATAGTTGACTTACACATTTTAATTTCGAATAGTTGCACACCTATAATCACATGCCACACAAGATTTGGCTCTGACTAATCAAAAACTTGGAATTTGCCTGTAGCTCATACCCCAATGTGATTGATAAGATATTGATGTCAACGTTAACTGATAATGAAGTGTACGATGAAAGTGTTGTTCGCCCTTGTTCGCCCCCATATGTGAAAGTCATGAATTTAGTCTGTTTATACGGCAAAGACTATTTTTATTAAAACTAATCAATATAACAAATTCAAGATGATACTTATTCTTTATACAAAATGGATATTGCTTTCTAATTTCTATAACCAAATTCATAAAATCTTAAATGTTTTATAACTTCGCCAAGTGCAAAGAGTGACATTAGTTTATTTGCTCATCTGGTTAATACTTATGCTTGTCATAAGACTATTAATATTTTATATTGTAATATTTATTTTAACATTAATTAAGTATTAACATGAAGCCTTACATATTTCTTCCAGTGCTAAATTTATTTTCAAAGAAAAATTTTGTTGTTTTGTTCTCGTCTGTGCAGTTGCACTGACGTCAAAAATGCATTTGAAATGCTAAAAAAATCAGCAACAACAATAATAAAACGAATTTTCAATTCTGAGCTTAAATTAAGTGAGAGGTCAACGAATTACAACAAAAACAAAATAACAAACACAAACGATGACAGAATGAGACAAAAACGGCTTGTGGTTGAATTCCGACACGTTGCGAGGGATTATTATTAAAAATATTCATTATTATAATTCGATTATTATTCGATTTTCAATATGTAAGTATCTCTCAAGCCGTTTTACAGTTAAAAATTCACACACAAATAGATAGACTCATATGCAAATCTGATAGTTTATGGCTTGTATTGTTCTAGTTAGATGCTTTCACAAGACGACTTTGTCATGAGCTACGCTTTCAGATACAAATGTATCTATATATCTATTTGTATCTCCTTCTCAAAGACCACCTCAGATACCATTAACACAGTCCCCAAAGCAAATTGTGTCAAACACACAATGTGTGAGTTTATTTAAAATATCTTAAGAAACAAAAAAGTTTTTCATTCTAAATGTTTATTTCGATCCGATCGTTCCTATGGCAGTTATATGATAAAGTGATCCGATCCGGCCGGTTCCGACATACGTACTGCGTGCAGCAAAAAGACGGACGTAATACGCTCTGCAAGGGTATAATAAGCCCAATCAGCGAATTTCTGTTCTCTTCATTGATTGATTTGCAACAATTTCAATTTGTGCGTTCAGCAACGGGCAATGTTAATTTCATTTCAAATTTGTTGCAGATCAATCAATTCGCTGCACGCGTTGAAATCATTTTCGACTGTCCAAGTTGTATCTTTATGTATTCCTTATATCGTATCTTTCGATGTTCTCTTGATGGCATTGACCAATTTGTTAGCTGGGTGTTTTGGGCGCACCATTAATGCGATTCGCATTAGGCTATAGCCGGGGACACGGTATCATCTTTACTCGACGACTCTGGGCGGTGTGTTGTATCGTGCTAACAGCTAATTTTGAATATTCTGCATATGTGTTTTACAAAGAGAAAAAACAAGAAATTCAGTCTAAATTGTGGGCCACATAACGACATGCCGTGCGAAATCTGATGCAATCGATGAGATCATCGCAGAACCTACAGAATATACCAAGAGCAACAACAGCAAAAAATGTTAACCGTACCCGAACCTGAAAAGCTATTTGACTTTTACGAGAAACTCACACGAGCGTAATGAGCCGACGATAATAATAAAAATATAAAAACTCATTTAATTGTTTAATTTGTAGAGGCGTTAAAGTTAAGACTTCGATTTCCTCACTTAGAATTCGTCTTCCAAAAGATCTTGACTCATTGCCCAAATGATGCCTCGATCTTACTCACTTCCTTCGTTTGATCTTCTTAAAAACACCCAGTAAATTTTAGCTCAAATAAAGTGATATAATTGATCCTAATACTGATAAGCATATCGAAACTGGAAAAATCTCAAAAGCCTACATTGACAAACTGATTCTTTGCTTGTGTAATAGTACAACATTAGAAAAAATCACTATGAATCTAGAAACCTATGAGAAATCTTTAAATATTCAATCGATGCCGTTAAATGCTTAGAATTGGAGCACAGATGCTTGGGACAATGAACTCCAATGATAAGAAATTCAAATTTAGTTTATGCCGTATAATGGTTTGTAAGTATAACATACTGAATCGTTGCGGTATTTCACAGCCAACCACTCATCTCTGTCTCAATTCGTCTGTCCACAGAATGTCTCTTTAGGGGTTCTCAGATCTTACTTCTCAGTGATGCATCAATTCCAGTATCTTTAAGTTTCTGCCCCTGCATTATACAAGGGCCTCCGCTCTTTGCATTTTTATTTTTCTGCTCTTGTCATCATTTCTGTTGAAAACTACACCAACTATAACTGAGTCATCATCCAGGCTGCAGCAGAAGATCAGAAATTTGACACGGAAAACTTGGAGTGATCTTACGCGATTCGAGGTTTTTCTAAATGCATATAACTATACTATACATACTTAAAAAATCTAGCGTAAGCTAACTTATACGAACCGATCGTTCATATGGCAGCTATATGATATAGTAGTCCGATTTAAACAAAAATTGTTAAGAATGTGTGAAACTGTACCAAACACACAATTTGGTTGAAATATCTTAAGAAACAAAAAAGTTTTTCATACTAAAATTTTAAGTTTTAGGAAAAGTCAAAAATTTTTAAAATAGTTTAAATTCTGCAAGCGAACTAAATTTAAGTGCATAACTAAATAAGAGGCGAAAAAAACAAATTGATTTTCCACATGGATAAAGTAAGACAAAATTAGACTTTTGAATAAGTGTTAAGGAATTAAAGGAGGCTGAGTAACAGAAATTCTCACTGTGAGGGTCTTAACCCATTAATGAACAATATTATGTTTTAATAAATTACAATTTAAATTATCAGGTTTATTTTACTTATGTCTTAATGTATGTATGTACATATTTATTGACTCGTGTGCTAATTTGTGGGCGCTCTAAGGTTATTTGAGTTTTGTACACTTTGCACTTGTTGAGCTAAGCTTGACAGTTGTCAAGTTTGATAACTTTTAATTGCATTATTAATTTTCACAGCCTGGCAATTTGTGTGCTAATGTCTTAAGGCTAAAACAAACCACATCCCGTAGCAGTGCGAGTTGCTTGCTCAGTATTTCATTGATTCCGGCAGCACTTTGGTAAAGAGTTTGGAAGGAAACGTGCCGCTTGTAAAGAATCCCAGAATACAAATTTACTACGCGGTTGTCCCTCCTCCCCAATCTAAATCTAGTCGGTGATAAAGTTCTAGACAGAACTAGGCCCTGGCCCATCAGCATAATCATCTTTTGGTCCGGTAATTGTTGCGTGTCGTTGTTTTATTTCCCATGGGTGTGTTAGTTAAAATATGTACATAGATACGCACTGGGTGGTTCCGATTGGAGTAGCAGCTTCAGTGCTCGACCAAAGCGCACCTTTATCGAGTTGCCAAAGTCGTCAGGTGAAAAGTTGGCCAAGTGGCCAGGTGGCCAGGAGGCTTGTCATATCATATGGCAATGTTTGCACGAACATCGACGGGGAAGGTGATTTCGAAACCCCTAGCGAGTGTTAGAGATGGCCACGGGTTAAAGGTGAATTAATTTTAGCTTAATTTTATAACAAAGTTAACTTTAAAGAGTACAATTATAATGAATTCATATATCTGAAAAATACATATAATTATTTAACATTTTTTTTTATCGAGTAATAAAACTTGTTGTTATTTAAATATTTATTATTAATCCTCATAAACCGCTTCCTTGGCTATTTGTCATCTCTAAGTTGTTTGCTTGTTGTTGTTTTCCAAAATTTACTTTTGTGCATAGGGCGTGGCATTTTGGCATGCGTGCCGCTCATTGACAGCGCCCTGCTCATATATGTATATGTTTATATAAGTTTAAATATTAGTATATAATTAATTTAATTGATTTTTGCCTTAATGCGTTGATTTTCCAACAGCTGGCAAAATAAGAACAAGTTTATTGTAGCCATTTGTTATTTTTATTTTTAGATACATTTTGAGAAAATATAATAAAAATAGCAACATTTATGTTAAATACAGTGAGCACAGCATTCGCATAGCTTCAATCGTTTTGGCAGCTGCCCACAGCCATTAACTAGACTTCAATCCGAACTCACGTAGTTTAATTTTCTTTTTCGAAGTTTGATAGAAAATTTTTGTTCGAAAAGCAAACAAGTCAATATTGCCAATACGTAAATGAAACAAATTTATGTATTTTATGTTAAAAAACATCGTCATGGCATATCGCTAACTGTGCACAAGCGAACAATCACAACAATTTGGAGCCCGTTAGAGGTTCAACTACTCGTACAACACTCGAATCCAAGCAACGTAGCAAACAAAGCAACATCTTAACAACTCGAGTGTCTGCAGTTGCTGATGCAGCTGCTGCCTCCTTCTGCGTCTCTGGACCATTAAAACGCCATATGGCCTTTCTCCAAAATTCAAATAAAACAGTCATGAGACACGTCATGAGGCTCAAGCAAGCAATGGTTGTCCCGGCTCCAAAGAGTTGCAAAGCTCGCGTCATGCGTGCCACTTGGCACCTATGTTGATAAGATGAGTATGTAAGGTTTATGCGAGGGTGGCTCCACAGACATCTAATGAAAATATTATATACAAATACTATATTTACCTCATTATAAACTAAATTTTGTATCAGGAAGCGGAAATCGTATGTAGACTGTGCTCGCTGTTTTAAAGTTTTCGCTAAAAATGGACTTTGGGAAAGAAGTCAGAATAGGCAGGAAAGCGGATGATTTGGCTGAAAATGTATTGTTTTTCAGAAATATTTTTGAAATGGTGAAGTGTGGGTTTGGTTGAGATTCAAAAAATCGCAAAGTTCCTTATACTATAGATTAATTTGCTGATATAGTTACCCGGTTTATACAAAAATTTCTCAGGCTGTACTATAGTTGTAACACAAAATACATAATCTATTATTTTGGTTCCAATAGATCGAACTAATTTAAAATTGATCGTAGACGAATAAGCTTACAAGATTATAAAAGATATAGTTGAGTTAATGATACATAGATGTTGAATTTTCCAATGTCTAACATAATATTCTTCATGCTAGGTCAATGGGGCGCATTCTCATCGGCTGGAAAAATGTTAAAAGAAATTAGGGAAGTTATTAAGCAAATTTATAGTTACTATAAATATGCCGACTAGTGTATATTCCTTCGTAACAAAATTCTAATACCCTCTCCAAGCATATACAAATTAAGTTATTTTAGGAAAATAGGTAAGCATAACGATCACACCAAACTACTTAAGGATATCGATCTCAACTTCTCAAATTCTTATCTATTCATATCTATAAAGCTCTTGATTAACCCTCGCTTCTTACATACTATACCTATGTACATTGATCCAATTTGTGCGCCGGTCGCAATGTGCACCGGTCACGGTTTCTTGTTGTTATTGTGATTGTTGATGGTGTTGCTATTGTTGTTGTTGTTGTTGCTGCTGAAGTTGCTGCCGGCCAGCCAAAGATTCAGAGTCTGGTCGTGGCTGTGGCTCTTAATGTGGCCAGCTGTGCACACCGCTGCTCTTAACTGTAAAAACACGCTCGCCCACTTCCTTGGAGCATGGTCGGACGGACGGGCTGTCGGATTGTTGGTTAGACGGACATATTGTCCAAGTGGTGTGTGTTTGATTTTTGGTTTCATTTATTGATTCATTGATGGCATTGTTGCGTGTTTGAGTGAGTTTGAGTGTGTGCTTGTCATTGGCAGTGTGTGTGTGTGTCTGTGTGTGTGTGTTAATTTTTAATTGTGCTAAATGTGCACAGAAATATTAATACAGACAAATACAAACGCCCAATATATGTATGTACAATGCAACAACAGCAATAACAACAATAACAAGAGCTACAATAATAGCAACAACAATTTATTCACAATTTTTAATTTCATCACCCACTCATGCTTTGGACCGTTTTGAAGCCTTTCGTTGTGATTGTTGTTGTTGTTGTTGTTGTTGTTGTTGTTGTTGTTGTTGTTAGCATTGGATGATGGGCATGAATAGGCATACAAATCTATCTGCCTGCTGCTGCCTTTTGTTGCCTGACATTGACACCAACAGCTGTCATTTCGAAGGAGTGTAAGTGTTGGTGTATATGTGTCGGGGGTATGATTTAGTAGCTGATAAAAAATATTACTCTCATTCGTAAATGGTTGTGACATGTGAGGCTTGCTCCGATCAAAATGCATACAAATGTGTCGAATGCTCAATGGCAATAATCGAAGCGAAGATACAATTGTATCTCATGGGACACACACACATTTTTATTGTCGTGCCTTCTTATTTTCCTGTTTCATTTTTTTATACAGCTTTTCATAAATAACAAGACTGAAACCACTTTGTTTGGGTCCTCGAGGCTTACTTACGGGTATTTGGGCCATTCTATTTGGACAGTTTAGTTATGAATTGAGCTTGCATTTCTATACTCACACATACATATGAATACATGCTTAGAAAAGAAGAAGAACCAAAGCTTAGGCAAATTTTCCCAATGTCTAGTCATACAACAAATTAAAAAATTTATATTGACGCAAAACGTATATAAATTAATGCACAATTTTAAAATATCAATCAGATAAAATAAATACTAAATTAATGTTTTAATTTAAAATCAGTTTCTTTGGAAATAAGCACTCCTTTCATAGTATAAAGTTTTATTCATAATTCATCTTTTCCATTTGCTGGCAAACGGAAAAGGTTTATTGACCACATTTCTAACCTTAAATATATTCATCTAAAAAATTTGTGTGCGTTTTTTCGCACTTCATCATAATAACGTTCAACTAAGCATACTTAATTGTTTTTTTTGTGTTTGATTTGAATTATTATTATTTTGTTAAAGATTAAACATAAATTCAAACCATTTGCATAAACAAATTTATCGCATATTTCCATTCCTACACTCATATAAACATTTTGACGTAATATTAATTCTTTGGTGTTGTATGTTGTTTTGACCCACTGCTGCGTACGACTTGAGGCAAGTGGCAGGCCCACAATCCTGCTAAATCATTCCGAGAGACTTGCCACAAAAGTTTCACCCAAACATCTCATAGAACTTTTGAAATTTTTTTTACACACCTCGCCCGAGAAATGGTGTCTATGGATTTTCATGTTTTTATGATGC
Source organism: Drosophila putrida (assembly GCA_037043535.1). NCBI lineage: Eukaryota > Metazoa > Arthropoda > Insecta > Diptera > Drosophilidae > Drosophila > Drosophila putrida. The sequence goes on from JBAMBI010000934.1 coordinate 2,881,993, forward strand.
TGCAAATGGCGTGAACTTTTTCGACTGCCCGCTGTGAGTTTAGATTGCCGAGAGTTGTGCATATGACTTGTAGTTTACATAAGACGCTGCTAAATTTTTCCTACTCCTTAGCGTCCTCCCTCTCTTCTTAGTATGTGTATGTGGATAGTAAAAATTTTCACAAATGTTTTTCTGTCGAACAGATCGCGTTTCTTCAAACAAGTTTCAAACAACGTTTATCAGCTACTGTAAGAAAGTTTCCAGCCAGGTTATAGACACAATTCATTACATATTTAATGGTTAGTGGTAAAGATCCTAGTTCGACCGGATGCGGATCTTACAAGAAATTTGTTCGCTGGGCTGGGCGACGGAAAATTAAATATACGCAACCTCACGCTTTAAACCACCACCTGAACGCGGAACGTCCCGACAGGAGACAGGAGCTACATAGGGTATATCCACTGAGCGCTCTACCAGCTCTACGGTAATCATAACTACTTTGAGTAAATCAAACTACTCTTAATAAGTAGAGACATGCCGTAATTTTGATATTCAGCTAGCCGGATCAACCTCACTGTCCTCTACAGTCATATCAAATACTTAATGGAAGGAAATTAACTAAATAAAAGAGGTTAATTTGTCTTTAAATATTTATTTATTGTTAGCAAAGACTTCAAATCTACGCGTGCCCTGCTCCACTTACTCTGCTGCACAGCTCTACTCCTCCTCTGTCTCCTTCCTCTGTCTCCTTCCTCTGCCGATCTCGGTCTCTCGAGCCGCTCGTTGCCTAGCAACCACAGATCTTTCCCTATTCACCACAGAGCTTTCGCTATTTACCACAGAGCTTTCGCTCTTATTTCACGGGGCGAATCCGTGCTCTGTTAGCGCGATCGACCCGCCGCGGCGGCCGTTGGCAACAAATTTTAACTGTTAATGCCTTAATTTTCTATCGTGATGAAAATATCATTCTAAACAAATTTGCAGTCAAAACGAACGAGTCTGAAGCAAATTCATTATTTAGACGCCAATTTACATGTTACAGGTAAAAACCTACCATGCCTGGGCATTACCGCTAGAAAAATCATTATAAGGTTGAATTACGTAAGTTAAGGTTACATTTTATGCAAAACACCTGGGTTTTAGATTTGCAATGACTTATTTTGCAATTTTTAAGCCCTGTACTTTGAAAAAGTACAAAAGGGTCTATTACGTTTGAGCAAATGTGCGTAACAGGCAGAAGAAGGCGTGGCAGACGCCATAAAGTATATATATTCTGGATCAGCATCAACAGCCGGATCGATATAGCCATATAGAGGCACCAAATTTGGTATGTACGTTCATCTATATCTTGCATTAGACGAGTTTGTTTTAGATTTTTGCCACGCCCCCTCCGCTCCCGCAAATCGAAATACAAAACTTCGAGGTCGAATTACAAGTGCACCTTTAATGCTAGCGCTTTGATTTCTGGTATATATAATAAATACTTGGTCCGAACCTATCCTGAAAATTTCATTTGAATCAAATGATAAGCGCGGAAGTTATTTAACTAAAAATGTTACGGGTAAAGGAAAAAAGAGACTCTAAAGTCCTCTGTGCTTATCAACTGACATCTTTGTAGTGGCCATCTATTAAAATTGTACTGAAATTAAAACAACCTATAGTCAACGATTTGCACTCAAAACTACAGGGTCGCCTACTATTGAGCTTGCTCCACCGTATCTTACTGCATTTTTTATACATAGCCTAAACATTTTTCTTTATAAAACTGTATTAACTATTAAGATCGGTGCAAAACTAAAGGAGCTAGAATTTTTTTATGGATATTAGGCTCCGAAAAAGCTGATTTTTTGCACACATTAATAAGAAATCGAAACCGAGAAATCGAAAAAAAAAGTGTTTTTCACTCCGGCCTACTGCATATAATCGTGAAAAAGGTAAACAAAAAGTACATAGACCCCCAGAAGGAGTGCAAAAGCCAAAAGCTTTATTTACAAAATCCGCTTTAATGTATCTTATTTTTAATCACATTGATTTGTTAATACAAATCATTTTTTTTGCTCAAAAAAAAATAATTGTAATTAATTATTTTTATTGCCGCCGGATAATTCATATGGTTATCACACTTTTGTTGCATACTTTTTGGCTTTTTGATTTTTAGGTCATTTTTGAGTAAGTTCACTCAAAAGTGGGACTCAGATTTGTTAAGTTTCACGGTGGTGGCGCCATCATTGTTTGTTTGTAGCGCCGCGACTATAAAAGTTGTCTAATTTGAGAACTTTATTTTAACGTTTTCTCAACATTTAGGCGTCGTTTAAATTTTATAGATTGCAAAATCTCAGCTCTTTTACATGTGGAATATAATAACATATGATTTATTTTATTTATTCATATTGAAGTCGTAAATATTAAGGGGGGAATTAAAGAAATGAAGTCTTTTGCGTAATTTATCCGTTTAGTCATCGTTAATAATTATTATTAATAATTATTATTTGTTTAATTCAAAACAAATGCGAACAATTGCTGCTGGTGCAATCAAAAGGCGATTGGCACTTCTTTTGTACATATACATTTATGTATGTAGATACAATCTAATGAGTCGCATAAGTTTGGCGGAATCGGAAGCGAAACAAATCAAATGACACAATAGTGCGCACACGAAACTCAATCACTCATTAAGGCAAACAAAGAGGCGTCTAGTCATCGATAATTTTCTAACTAGACTTTAACCTAGGGATGTCGAATAATTTTAAAATATCGTATCAACGATATTCTTTGTTTTAAGAAAATATCAAAATGATATTTCATATATCGTTTTGAAAAATCGATAAATCGATAAAATTTGTATTTTTTATTGTTTCCCCTTTTTCCCACAAAAAAGTAGTGCTGTGCCCCACAGCAAAAACAATAGTCTATATTATTAAAACTTAACAATATATTATTCCTTTTATTCCTTTTATTCCTAAAATTAAAAAAATTTGGTATGGATGTAAGAAACTATACCAAATACACAATATGCAAGTTTGGTTAAGATATCTTAAGAAACAAAAAAGTTGTTCATATTAAATGTTGATTCCGAACTGATGGTTCCTATGGCAGCCATATGATATAGTGATCCGATCCGGCAGCTTCCGACATATGTATGTACTGCGTGCAGCAAAAATACGGACCTGTACCAAGTTTCATCAAGATAGCTTTAAAAGTGAGAGACTAGTTTGCGTAGAAACAGACGGACAGACAGACGGACAAACGGACAGACAGACAGACGGACATGGCTATATCGAATCAGCTCGTCGCCCTGATCAAGAATATATATACTTTATGGAATCTGTGAGGCTTCCTTCAAGTCATTACAAACTTCGTGACAAAATTATAATACCCTCTGCAAGGGTATAAAAATATCGCATATTCGATATATGGGTAAACAAAATATTACGATGTAAATATATAAATATCGGTATATTGATATTTTAATATATTATCAACAGCCCTACTTTAACCACACCGCTGCACTATGGTTAAAACATACCACGTCTTTATTTATATTTGTATGATTCTTTTGTAACTAATATCTAATTAAAAACTATCGTTGTCATTTCCACTTAAACATAAAAATAAAATAAGAAAAGTAAGAAAAACAAGGAGAAACCTATAAATACACAACTTTCTTTATATTACCTTGAAAGAAACAACTTAAGGAAATATAAGAAAGTAGCATTCACTAAAATTAAATAAACTATAAGAGTAATGAGGGGAAAGAAACGGTCTTTTTAAGAGAACGTTTTTAACAATTTTCATATAAATTCTTTTTTGAAAAACATGAAGTACTGTCCAGGCACTTGAAAAAGCTAAGCTAACAGAGACAAATTCCCATAACAAAGCGGCACAAAGCACAACTGAGGTTTTGGACACGATCTCTAAAGTGTATGGTTTTTATTGTTGTTGTTGTTAGTGTTGTATTGTTTGCAAAACGTTAATGCGTTAAATGAGCTGTTGATGTCCCGCACCAGAAAACTTCCAATTAGATCACTTTTTGCAGAATTAATTACGAAATAAGGTACAAATCAAGCTGTGGTTTTAAAATGTGCCCTATACTGTGTATTAGGCGCCTACGCACAGAGCTGTCGATCTACATAGGCATACACATGCATACATACATACATAGCGTTTGATATTATGGCCATAATAATAAGCATGATGTTGACGTTAAGTATACGCCAAATTGGTTAAAGCAAAGTAGAGAAAAATAACAAACGATCCGACAAACGAATGAAACGAATTGCGTGAATAGCAAGATCGTGAAAAAAGCCGAACGTCAAGCCACAGAAATTCTAGTGATCCACGTAATAACTGAAGTTAATGGCCCGCTCATTGGCTCTTACGTTGATTCAGTTGCTCCGTGGCAGTTGCCAGCGCCAGACGCAAATCGTAAGCTTAAAAAAGAAGCGAAAAAAAATCGTAATCGAGAAAGAGCGAACCGTGAACAAAGTTGCTTTTGGACTTTAAACAGATAGTTTTGTTAGTAGTTTCGCTTGACGCCGCGGCGCCGATGCGGATTGCTCAAGGTCAATTTGAGATGTCATTTTTTCGCAACATTCGGTCATCATTGGCGTCGGCCACGTCATCGAGAAAGAGCTCTTCCCGCGATACAACGCCAGTGCGCAGTTGCAACTCCCGGCCGGCAAGTGTGATTAGTTCTCGACGGGACTCGACTACAAGCTCAACTTTGCAGCGTGGCGATACCTTCATACTGAATGGATCAGATGAGGAGCAACATCGTCCGACAGAGTCCAACAGCAGCACGCTGGAGAAAAAGTCAAAGAAGTCAAAGGTGTTTAGCAAATTTAGCACATTTACTAAACGTAAAAAGACACCTTCACCGGAGGAGGTAGCCAGCTATGAGCATCATCCGAGTGACACGGCCACAAATACTTATTACAAATGGCGCAGCGATGGGGATCGCATGTTGGACTACGATGCTAGCTCGGATCCATTTAATTTCCTCTATGAGAGAGAGCAGAGCAACCTCAAGGGCAGACAGGCAGCCGAGCCTTCGGTGCAACGCCAGTCGAGTCAGGGCTCCAATTCAAGTGGCAGCTTTGATTCCAGCACCTACCGCAAAAGTAAAACTCCAACCCATCTTCGAGAGCAATTGGAACAGCTAAAAACCCATTCCAATGACGATCTGCTTGAAGAGGATGAAAGGGAAAAATACAAAACGGTCACTCTGAGCAGCTTTCGCAAATCGTTTCGAGATCGTTTGTTGCAACAACAAAAGGATGCGCCACATAATCCCGCTTGGTTTGTGGAGGTACCACCGCCAGTGGCGCCTCAGAACAATAGCCGTGGCGAGTCCAAGGAGAACCGGCCGGACTTTCTGGTCTTCGATAATGACAATTATCGCCCACAGTCACGTTCCCCGTTACGGGATCGCCCCTCTCGCTCCACCACCCGCTCACCCGTCAAACGAAATGAGACTTTTCGCGTGGTACAGCCCACATTACGTCACCTGTCGCCGTCTCTCACGCCGCCACCGCCGACTTCTCAGCCCGCGTCTTCCATACGCATTGAGATTAAGAACTCCATATTGCCGCATTCGCCGGGTCGTCTAGTGCCGGTGGGCGTGGCCAAGCCCATGCCAACCACAGAGTACTATGCGCAGCGACTGTTGGCCAACAGCGTGGCACGCATGCCAGTTAATAGCCAACAGCCAGGCAAATGGTATCGCCAACAGGGTCAACAATCACCCACACGACTTGGTGGGGTGCAACATGCCCAACAGCATCATCAGCATTCCCAGCACCAGCAGCAGCAGCACTTGCAACCACAACGAAGTAGTGGACGTTATCAAACCCTTGTGCAAATCGGCAGCGAACAGAGCAAATTACCCTCCGCTCAAGTTCGTGGACGCGCCCCAACTCGAGTTCAACTCTACGGCACCAAACCAAGCAATCGTCAGCAGCAGCAACAACAGCAACAACAGCAACAACAGCAACAGCACCACCAGCAACAACGGCAACCATCTGCCACCTACTTTGGCGGTCACTACAATTCACCTGCAACCACAGCAGTCACACTTGGCAAACCATTGTCCAGCTCTAGAGTCTCTAACGTGGGCGTCTCCAGTGCCAATTGGGGGCGTCGCGAGCAGCCGTCGCCAAAAGTCGTCTCCGCCCCCGTACAACGACGTAACCGTTCTCCCATTAAGATTCCATGGCGATAGATCGAATACATTCAAACACTCTCGAACGATTCAAACGATCAAAAGATCAACATACTCATTGATCCGCGATCGATGTTTACAAATAAAGCAACAGTTGCTGGCTCCGCATATGTGCTGGTAGCTAGAGAAGTGCGCGTGACACGACACGTATTGCGATTAAAAGTAGAAAAGCTTAAAGAGTATATAAAAGTATTTTCGAGTCAGAAATGAACATTTAAGAGTAAATTTTAGATTAGAGTAATTTTGCTTAGAAGAATTAAAAGAAAGTTTGTAAATTTATTTATACACCTAAGTCTGTTTTTACACGGTAGATTGGTTCCAGAAGAAGCCGTGTAAAAAAAAACCGTGTAAAAAAATACATTGATCGTATACAAAAATGGGTGATTTGTTCCTAATCTCTAAAACCCATTAATATTAGTGAAAAACAAGAATTTTTAAGAACAAGAATTCATGTTTATTTTATTAAATCAAATATATAATGCTTATTTTCACAAGCATAGTAATTAATGATAAAAAAGATATGCACTCTAATCTTAAAAGTACATAATATAAATTAAATGTATGGCAAGTTCAGGAACTAAACAACTATGTTGTGAACGAAAAGAATTGGTTATTCAATTTTTAAGGTAAAAAATAAAATAAAATAAAATAAGTGATAATCATAAATACAGCAACATAAATTTAATTGCTGTCGTCATCAGTTATTCGCATTCCCTTGCTTCGAACGCGTATACATTCACTATCATCGCTGGAATAATTTTGAACTGGACTTTCTCCTGCTCGTTCGGCATCTACATTTTGAAAAATGAACTCTGTTATGAGCCGTTGTTCGCCAATTCTTGCTACCTCTTTGTATAATTCCTTGTAACGAGCCATACCAAATTAAATTTGACAAAAAAATTTTAAGTACATAAAATTTCAAATCGTGCTAAATGGAATAAAATCGTTTAAAAAAATTAAAAATATTCAATTTTCAAACCGTGTTATATCAAAACCGTGTAAAAAAAGACCGTGTAAAAACAGACTTAGGTGTATATGTATGTTGATAGGTCGTATGATCAGCGTTAAAGACTGTTAAGAAGATGACAAAATTAGAAATTACTAAATAAAGAATTTTTGAAAATTTAGAAGCGTAAAGAAATGCATCGTTATCAGAGATTATATATCGTTTTGGATATCGTTTGGTGTTCGTGACACGCACCCTATCTCTAGTTGGAGCATTGATTGCTGATCATATGAGTAAACCGAGTAAATGTAATCGTGGGACGTATGGAATATTATTTATCTTTACAAATTGTGCTAACACCACAAGTTCGTTGTATGTAAAATAATTATAATTAAGGAAATAAATGATTCCAAAAAATGCGAATAAATAAACAGAGAAAGATACAGAGATACAAATATACATAAATACAGAAAATCGACGTGTTGTGTAAATTGCTAATTATCATTTGTTGGCATTGCCCGTGGCCAAAGTCATTTGGTAACAAGCAGGGCTTTAAGTAGTTGCAGGGCCATTAACAAAAAAAAAAAAGATAAAAAGGTGGAACGCATATGCTAAAATATACACATACATGTACATATGTATGAATTGACACATCCAATGAGAATTGAATTCCACATTTGTACACAATATTGTAAAATATTTTATTGAGGTATTAATTATTTTTGGTTCGGCACTAAAAATCTTGAAATACTATTATTTTAAATTTAAATTGCAGCTTTTATTTTTTTTCCAACTCTTTATGTAATTTTTGTTAAAAAAACATATCCGTACGAGGCTCCGAATAATGTCCCGGGTTCTGGTCATACTAAATGTGCGTCAAAATGGGCGGGCGTTACGTGATGAGAATTCATTTCCATATACCAAATACCATATTCTCTGTTGGGGTGAGGGTTGAGCTGTATTAGAAAGCTAAAGGAGATGCGCTTATTATAGCCATATATGGTTACGACAATTCTTAACGCTTAACGGAATAAATTGTCTCGCAGAAATTTAAATTCAAAATGACGTCAACACAACATTTGTATGGACTTCGTTGCACCTTTTAAGATCTCGAAAGCAAACAAACACATATGAGTATTCGTATGAGGGAATGAATGAATCGCGCCAAATATGAGTATGAATTGATTTGCTTAACAAATTTTACATTTCAACCATATTAGGTTGCTATTTCTTTTTAATTTTAAAAGTTTTCTGTTGAAAGAATAAGAAAAAGTTTTAAAATATTTGCTCTTTAAGCTAACATGAAGCAAGTAATATATTGATAAAGGAGTATTTGAAAAGCTATATTTTAAAACACACATTTATAGAATTTTCAAATACCATTTTAATTTGTGATAAGTTTTGCTTAACATAGCGTAATTCCCCGACATTTTCTTCGCAATTAAGTACATTATAAACCCATAAGTACGTTATAAACATCATATGGGTCCCTACTTAAAAATTTTTTTTAGTGGACCCTAATTTTACACTACTTCTATTACTTATCTTTTTGGCCTTTCTCAGAAATTATTTTTAGAAATTGTCTTTTTCTTATTAATTCTCAAGAAAATTTTCTTTAAAGACCTTATTTTTCGAAAACCAATGAATATATTTATTAAATTAATAAATCTCAATGCACCTCACATGTTGTATATACATTCAATGCTTTTTTAAATACCGATTAATATAAATGTTTTAAAATCAAAGACTATTTCAAAGAGATATTTGTAATATTAATGGCCTTTCTCTTTGTTCTTTTTGGACTCTTCACCATATGTAAGTTAATTACTAATTAGCAAATCACTGCTCTAATATCAGTGTAAACTTTAACAACATATATCACTTTCTACTGTGACAGGCGGTTATTTACATTATGGCCAAAAACAATTCGCACATTAAGATCAGTCATCAACTTAATTTGGTTGAAACTAAAAAACAGGTGTTATTCGCTGATCTACGCATGATCTTGAACTACATAAATATACTTACTTTTAGTTGCTATTGTTGCTGTAACGCATTTGGAATGAGGCACTTGTGTGGTATCTTAAATAGACTGTGAAAAATAAATGTAATGTAAACTTGGAGTCGTAACCTCACTTAGGTGCGACTCAACTGGTTGAAAAGATCTATTGCGTGGCTTAAAGATGAGCGTCATCATCATCATCATTAACTGCAGTCCAAAATCGTGTTAATTAATGCGATTTTTTTTTGACGACCCCACCACAAAATCCTACAAAATCTGACACATTTCACGAGAATCGACGATTGCGATTTTTGTAAATTGTTAATTTTGTACTTAAAGTCTGCTATTTATTCTACACCCTGTGCGGGTATTATAGTTTCTTAAAAATAGATATTATGTAACAGGCAGATGGATATGTAATCTTGATCAGCATCAACAGTCGAGTGCGTATGAACCAAAGAATCTTAGAGTTGGTAAGACCTAGAATCCTCTAATTTAATATGAAGACTTCTTCTATATGCAGGCAGGTCAAGATTATTTCATATGTTTTAATTTATGTATGCACTTAGATTTTATTTTCTTATTTATGTATTTATTAAGTTTGACGGTGAAATATAAAATTTAATTGGAAGATAATTTGAGCTCTGCCCTTTACTTGCACAGGGTGTTGCACTGTCCGGCCAACCCGACTCATTGTATTTTTTTATTTTATATTGTTGTTGTTGTGTCTGCTTTTTTTTATCGTTGTGTGTGTGTTTTGCAATAAACAAACACTTACGGGTTCTCTTGTTCAGCTGCTTTTTAACGATATGTGGCTCAAATGTAGATTGTTTTCCAAGTAACTTAGAGCCGGTTTTTGAGTTGTTGTTGTCGACGACCTACGGAGTGTTCTTTTTTATTTATTTATTTTTATATTTAAAAGTGTAGACAAACAGTCTTGACATAGCGTCATAGTTTGAAAATGTATCTTAAAGTTGACTGAGCAGCTCTATCAGTTACAGCTACAAATACATACCTATTGTTAAACACAGATACAAATTCTGAAAATTTGTTTGCCAGAACTTTTGATCGAATACGTGGGGGCGAACTGTTACTGTCTCTTAATTTATGTCGGTGGGTAGAACTAGTTCCCATTCGATTCACTCGTAATGGAAATTTCAACAACATATTTTATAAGCTCATTGTTGGACAGTTTTTGCTTAAATTTTTTACATTTCAAATTGGATTTGTAGTTGATTAGACTCGACTCCTATGACATCATTATAGAATCACAAACTTAATTACATATATTAATATTTTTGTTATTATTTAATTTGGTGGTTGTTCATTGGATTTTTGCTTTGTTAGCGTTTTGTTATTGAAATTTAGTTGAAAGCGAACGAAAGGGGTTTCCCATTATTTATGATCTGCATCTTTAATCAGAGTTTTATAATTAATTTGTTTATTTTTAATAGTCTCTCCTTTAGCATACTATTATTTAATTGGTTTTGACAACTTTGTTTTCTTGATAACTTTAATGAAATGTGAAATCTTCCCAAACTTCCATAGAATCTTATTGTTCATATTGAGATTGCTTCGGTCATTAAAAGAGAGGAGTCTCATGTGAAATTATAATTTTTTGACTATTAATAATATTTTTGCAAGACTCAGAGCTAAATTATGTTTTGGTGCTTTCTATACATGTATTCTGTTGATTTCCGCTCCAAAATTTCTTAATGTCATTTGTGATAGTTTGCTATATAACATGTAAATGTTTTGTCGTGCTGCGAATAAAGTAAAAAACTTTAGCTATTCTATGGGAGGCGACAGCTGACGATTCGAGAATACCGTATAGATTTATTGTCATCGTCATGTGCTTAATTGGCACATCATTAATATATTTGGGTTGCAAACAACCAAAGGCTAAAAGCAGAGCGTAGAAGGCAGACGTCAGAGTTAGGGGAGTTAAGTGGAAGTCAAACATTTGCCCACTTGAGTAGTCAACTTGCAACTTAATGCCGCATCCGTCAGTTGAGTATGTGCCATTGTCTACAGGCTTTGTCGCCCATTTACATTCATCCATCCTTCCAACCAGCCAAGTTGTCTTTCAACTGGGTCACCATCGATTTTCAGTACGCGACGTGTCACAATTACCGTTGGATTCGACGAGTGCCTATGGGCCAAAAAAAGGGTCAAAGGGAGTGCCGCCAAAAGATGGGCTCAATTTTCGAATGCATTTAAAGGACACGCAGGCTCCTGCTCCGCTGCATCCTGAATATTAATTTCAGTTGCTAAAGTCTCCTTTTCGGTTTCTTAACAGAAGAAAGATAGAAGTAAAATTAAATATTATAAAGTAAAATGTCAGCAAATTTTACTGCAGTTTGTCAGCCACAATGCACACATGGGACACCACAGTCCACACATTGCCCCACTTACACTAAGCCAAGCTAAGGAACATGGCCAGAATCGGAATGGAAACGTGCCAAGTTCTTGTTTTTTGTTTTCTTGTTGTTGTCATACATATGTATATGTATTTTGGTGTAATTTTGGAACAAGTGTCGCTGGTTGCCCTGCAGAAGTCAACAATGCAGTCATTTGACTATGCTAAGCCTCACGGGCTATCGCAGTTGCATCTGTATGTCAAACAAGTTAAAAGGCAGTCAGAAAATGAGCACGCGACACATTGATGATAACTTTAAGATATCTTTCACTTTATCAACATATTCTTCTATTTAAAATATTCCCTTTATTAAATTAATTATAATTAAGTAAATTATAATATGAAATATTTATATATATAAGCCCGTGGATTAGTGAAAAATCTAATTAAAAATTCTAATTACAGGGTGTCATTATTCGCGAGGTTGACGACGGCGTTTGTTGTGAACAATGTAAATCAGAGTGCCCCGGCTTTGCGGCCCACGATTGGAGGTGAGTTCAAGTTCTTACTTATAATAAGTTAATACAATATTAGTATTCCCCCTCCAACACCACTTCGTTTCCAATTCGAAAAATATAATCGTATGTAAAATAGCGCGCAATGCTTTAGTAATAAAGTTGGCACAATATTTGGACACCACTCTAAAAGCTTTTGCAAAAGCTTGCATGCGTTTAAGCTTTAAGCAATAGCCATTAGGTGGCGCTAACACATCTTTTATTCGGTTATTTATACATATGTAGGTTTACTAAAATAAATAGGTTTTTAAATCAAATCGATATTTTTGGCAGTTTATCTTCTCCTTCTTCCCCCGCTGTCATCGTATTCCACCATTTCGTACAGCTTGCCAATAGATAAATAAATAATGCGTCATCGTTGGCAAAAATCTTCGGAACCATTGCCAAAAATATTTACCTCATAAAACTTGAAAGAAAAACAAAATTTTAAATTAAACGATAAAACCGCAAATCTAAAGGCGTCGTATGTGGGCGCATTCGGACTAAAAAAGGGGATGACAAAGTGCAACGGCATGCAATAATAGCCTATGGTATTGCACAGGAAAAATAAATATTGAATTTGATTAGTAAACAGTTTTATGGATCTGTTAATAAGACAATTGATTCATATTTTATTGTAGTATCCAAATAATTATGCAATTCTGCGTGAGAATGCGAATGCAAATTTGAATGTGAAGCGTTTAGCCAATTTGCAAAACACTTAACAACCCCTCCGTCACGTGTCCTCTTATCTCATCCTGACCACAAATTCAAATTACGCTTTTAATTTGTGAAATTAGTTTGTCTGACTTTTTCGCTCTCCTTTGTCTAACTGGCGTTTGGTTCGCATTTCCATTTTATTGATGGCAGCACGCCAAGTTCGTCGAATTGGGGCGAAGGGGCGGATACGTAATCACAACCTTTAATGATATGCGATTTTTAATTTAATCTTCATTATGCTGTTATGGGGATTTGGTTGAGCTAATTAGTAAAAATTATTAGTATTACAAAATTTTAAAAAACGTTATTAAACGAGCGCTTTAAAATTAATAAAAGTGTATTTTAAAATTGTCAACAGTCGGATGGTAAAATACCCTTTGCGAAGTACAAAGCTTATAAAAAGGATCTTATTGTTTCGGTTTCTTAAAATTTTGAAATCCGATATTTGAAATAAACGTGTTTTGCCTGCAAATATAAATGTCCTTATAGTTGTTACCCTCTCGGAGATCCTTTCATTCAGACGGACTAAGCTGTTGTTGCTGATCATATACTTTATATATACTGTATGTATATACTTTATGGAGCTTGCTACGCCGCTTTCTGCCTGTTACATACTTTAACTTTTTAACAAGCTATGTATATCCAATTAGACCCTTTAATATTGAGTGAATGCTCACAAAAAATAATAGCAACACCATTATCTATCCCTTACAAAACACAGCATGACTGTCAAAGTTTTTACATTGCATTGGTGGGGGGGGGGTGCGTAGCAACCGGTGAGTACGATCTTGCTATCTCCACATTGTTTGCTTCACTTCGAACGTCATTTGGCTTCCCACTCGGCTTGTCTCTCATTTTAAAGGGTAATTAATGACCTTGACTTATATTTACGAGCTTTTATATTTTGCTTGTCTTACTAACTCTGCTTTTCATTGTACATATGTGAACGCCAGTCCAAAGGTCTTCGCTGCTATGGTTAAAAAATACAGAAGAAGACTTTGTAATTTACCATGAATTCTAAGCTACAAAAATACAAATAAATAAAAAATATTAGTATGTGAACGCTTTATTTTATAAGTAAATTCCGATCGCGGCAATAAGAACATATACTCTTCCATTGAAATGTTGCAATTTGCGCTCAACTTTCAGCTTTCGGGTTCAGCTCAAGTTCACTCCGTTAAGTCAGCCAGTGCAGTTTTTGCAGTACTTGTTTTTATTGCGGGCTTAGGGCCAGAGCTTGAGCAACGCACCAGCTGACCTTGAGTAAAACTGACCGACTGACTGAACGACTAACGAATGAGCGTTTGTAAGCCTTTTGTTTATTCAAACTTTGCCTATTTCGGCTTTTATTATGCAGCCGACGTTGCCTAACGGCGCTTCGTGCTCACTTTTGAGAATTGTAGCTGCTTCCTCTGCTCTGTCTACTCTTCGCCGTTATTTGTTTTGACTCACGCTCAGTTCTCGGCTTTGGCACTGTTTGCTAATTTAACAGTTGTATTTTATTGTTTGCGCGTTGCTCACACGATTCGCTGCCGTCGAATTCGAATTCGCTTAGTTGGTGCATGTGTGTATATACAAATAGTCGAAATTAATTTTTTAAACTCTATCTTTTGCCCTGTCGCGAGGTTATCAGTTTTGACCCGATTAAAGGAAGGAGCCCACATGCTCTCTGCTGAAATATCACTATTAAACGACATCGCTTTTCTTATGGCCTGCCAAATGTCATTGTTAATGTTTACGTTTTAGAGTGCCGGGTTGAGTTGTTTTCGTACGCGTTATACAGAATGAAGTTTATTTAAGATGCAGTTTAAGTTGCAGTCATGCGACGTCTTTGAGGTACAGCCAGTGTTGGTCAAGAAACAGCCAAAGTTTCCAACACGTGAGCGACACATGGCCATAAGACGTAAGAAATCATTGACGCTGGCTTTTACCAACACTCCCTCTTACGGCAGCTCAGACAAGTATTACAATGAGCGGTGAGTGTAAAGAGTTGATTTATAGTCCTCGTTGAAACACTAGTTCACTAAAAATCTCTTATGGCAACTAAAATATAAATTACGTAAATTCAAGGGACCGTTAATAGTTAATTTTTAATCGTAACATCTTTGAATCTCCCATCGCATAGGTTTATAGATTATAGTACTTTAATAGACGGCCGACACTTTGGCACAGTCTCGGGCGCATTTATAACTTACTGTGTGATAATTATGAGTGAATGAGTTTCGCCGGAAAAAGCCGCAAAGTAATTTAATTGATCATAAATTTTTAAATGCCGAATAGTATGGAAAAGTAAAATAAACTCACATCAATTTCTGTTGCTGTTTTGCATATTTTCAAACCTATTTCGGATATTTTGTATGTTAATTGATGATATTTTGCTTTTCGAGTGAGTACAAATGGGGATTTACAAGTTACAGATCAGACATTCAATTATTCAATAAAGTACAGAATTTTAAGAAATAGAGTAAAAAGTTATGGCCTTAATGAATTGTGAATTTATCGATCTGACGCAACGTGTGTGTCAAATAAATAGTATGGCTCAATTCCAAATGTATTCGCACTGAAGATCGCTTATTTCGACCGATGTGCCCCCCATTAAACCCAATTAGTCCCACCGTCTTGTATATCTAGAAAACTAAATGAATGGTCAGTGGCGAGCTAAAGCCCCAAAAAAATTAAAAATTCCATTTATCGGTGAAATGTACAAAAACTTGGCGAAGATTTATTTAAAGATGATGGCAAATGATATTTCTCTGAGAATTAAGTTAAAATAAACACATCAATGATTGGTCATGTGATGTTTTGAACAAATAAAGCCAAAAGTCGAGCGAGTATAACATGTATATATATACATGAAAAAAAAACATTTTTCTATCTATCTTTCAGTGGCAGTGTTACCTGTACAAGTACAATATCTAATGTAAAATAATGGCCGTAATGGCGAAAGACAAGAGACTCAATTTGGTACGGCGACAAGTCAAATGTATCTGCAAATTGTGTATATTTAATTTACTTGTAAGTAATAGAAAAGTACATATCTACATACACATATGAGTTATGTCGATGATGTTTTGATTTTTGTGTGTTCCCTCAAGGTAGCTGTAATTAAAAACGGCAAATGACAGCCACATGTATCATATACGGGCAGGTAAATAAACAAACAAACGAAGGCACAGGAATTTTTGTAAACAGTGTCCAAACGGTTTGCCTAAAACGAACTAAATGCATATAAGAAATACACAGTACAATCTACTAATACATGAGTACTCACATTTTGTGGGCGTACTAAAGATTAACAACATCTGCAAGGTTAATTTAATTGAAAACGATTTTGAACATTTATTTCGCTTTTCTACTTACAGTTGTTTTAGTAGGATTGTTGAATATTCGTTTATAATGCTAAATAAGATCAGATTTGACAATTTATGTATTGAAACTTTTTTAAAGTAACAATTAAATTTTACATGAAAACAGTAAATCTTTACGACATTTATTAAGATTGTATACTATCCTTAAATGATGTATATTTAATAGTAAAATTAATTTGAACATGGGATTCGGACTTTATTAAAGTTGCTTTTCCCGCAATCAGGGGAAGTATTTATTTCAACGATAGTTTCCTCTCCGTCCTTTGTAAAGTACCGTATCTCTTTCAGGGATGCCACACAAAAGCAAACTAACCGAAATCCATGAAGATTTGTCAATTTTAGCGCTGGCCTGCTATTTTAATTGTAAATATTTGCTTCAATATATATTAATATACAACGTAATTTTCATTACGATCATTTAAATTATTCTGATTGTGCGTGCGAGTGTTTAGCGCTGCATATTGGCAGAGGGACGTCTAAGAATATAATTTAAGTAATTATATAATCGGATGCAAAATCGAACGGCGCATTGTACTTCCACAGGGTATTTCACTGTCGGGCCTTCCCGACTGAATGATATGTTTTGTTTCGTGGGTGATAGTCTGCTATAAGGTAATAGTATATGGAATTTGTAAGGCTTGGCCTGACGAAACGTGCGCCTCTAATAAAGAGCCCAGTATCTTTACCAACCAAGAGTGGTCATCAATCAGGCCACCTACGTAGGGACTACGACGCTAGCTGACATGCTTCATATTTATGCTCCCCTTTCTACTGTACAATCTTTATTGTATTTACTTATGTATACGGAACGCGAATTGTGCATTAAATAAAACAAAAATCTCATAAATTACACCGCGTTCCCCAAAGAACGCAATGAATCTTTATCTTTTTCTCCCTGATCGTCAAATTCGGGTGGATTGGATGAAGGGGAGACTTCTGCTGGCGTCACGCCGAAAATTTGTGCGAATTGAAACATATATACATGTAGGCATAGATGTAGCTGGCTCCCTCTATGCGTGAGTCCATCACAATCTAAGAACCTTGAGGATCTGTTGACTTTCAAGAATAAAAACACTTGGTCAGCCAACCAATAACCCCTAGTCTATCACCACCCTCTGCCACAACTCATCTCCCCATCATCATCTCTTGCTGCTCTCCTACCTCAGCACTTTGCTCACGTTTGTATATTTTTAGTGCAAATATACAAATTTACCAAAGTGCTGGCCACGTGAGATGCAGCAAAAGAAAAAGGAATTTCAAAACCGAAATTCGCACACACTTGACAATCCAATAGTGTTTCTGACATGTACACTTCTTTATTTTTAGTGCAGATAATATTTATAAATATATCATTCAATCAGGAGAGCCCGACACTAAAATACCCTGGGGTAGTAGAGAAGGCCACACATATTTTCTTCTAAACATAAAAAATAAAATTTTTAAATGTAAACAAAAATTAAAAAAAAAATTAAAGAATTTAAGCATGCTTTTACTGGGATCCACGATCTCCCGTCTGCCTACGTGACACCTCCACCATTTGATAACTTGAAAGAGAGAGGGAGAGAGGGCAAAATCTCACAGCAACAACACTTTAAAAGAACTAAATAATTGCGGATATCTTCCGTGTTTATTATCCGATCTTGATCAAATTTTCACGATTTATCCATATTTATTCAAGTTTTGTTCGTGGCGATGCTCAAGTCTCTAGCTTGTAAATTGCCAGTGCTATTCTTTTTTTTACTTTGTGGGCGAAGGGAGCGTGGTATCCGAAATTTGAAATAAACTTGGTCTGCGTGCAAATATAAGAAGTCTTCACACCAAATTTGAGATCCTTTCGTTCATACGGACGGACAGACAGACGAACAGACGGACATGGCTATATCGACTCAGCTTGTCGCCCTGATCAAGAGTATATATACTTTATGGGATCTCCCACGCCTCCTTCTGCCTGTTACATCCTTTTTTTTTGAACAAACTTAACATACCCCGAGGGTATAGAAATTGATTCATAATCTTATAGTGGAATGGGCTCGACAGTGGGAGACCCTGTACTTGTTCGATCATAATGAAATTTTCAGGACCGATTCGGACTATTGTAATTATAATATCATATGTACCAAAACTCAAGGCGCTAGCATTAAACGTGGCTTCGGAATCTGACTTGGTCCTCTAATATGTAGTTTGCTAAGTTTGGTGTCTGTACCTCTTATATTTTTTCAAAAAAGGGACAGACGGTAAGACGGACGTGGCTTAATCGAATTATTGTTAGCTGTAAATCAAGAATATATACTATAACTATGTATATTTTATGAGGTCTGACACACCCGGTGTTTACTGTTGCATACATTTACCTATTTAACAAACTCAATGTACCTCCACAGGATATAAAATATGTGGAATACACGCTGCCATTGCTGCATACACCGTATTTGTAAGTTAGGGTAGGGAAGAGCGAATCGTGCAACATTCAATGGCATCATAATATTTTTACGGGCCATTTGCGTTGTCTATATGGATTTTCTATGGCCACTGACAATGTGTTCCCTCTCTCTCTCTCTCTCTCTCTCTCTTCTAATCCCCTTCAAAATACTATTTCCACACTTCAATGGATCTTTTTGGCTACTTAGCTGCTCGTTTGTTTATTAATACTTGTAATTTGTTGCTTGTTCTGTTACTTTTTCTGTTGTATATGACAATTTAAACAATAAACTTGTCGTATCCACTTGATAAATGTGGATACCAGTTGGCCGCTTGACTGTGACCTTGACCGTCTTTCGCCCACCACAATTGCTGCAAAGAAAGCGAAGCATGCAACATCTCTGCGCTACATCATTTGGCTAATTCCCTCTAACAAATGCAATGTCTGGCGGTCATTAATTATCCACGTGCCCCTGAATCCATCTGCAGCTCCACTTGACGCCACTGTGAGGCAGCCAAGCGAACTACCTGTTGACTTATTAACGGTCAAGTTGCAAGGCAATTTTTACACTAGTGTGCGGTGAGATAATCAAAACAAATAAGAAAAGCCAACGCATTCATTGGTATTTCATTTTCGTGTTAATTGTTTTTGGCTATGCAGAAAGGGTGAATTGAAGAGAGTTTGTTCTAAAATGACTGTCTACTGTATTAGAGGCACTAAATGTTGCATCCTTGATCTGTTCAGCTGATCAAGTTAGTTTCAAATTTTAAATACCTCCGGGAAGGGGGTCCCGTTGTTTAGAAATTCTGTGACAACCTAATTTCTGAAAAAAAATGCTTTGTAAAAGCAAAAATGTTTATATTGATTTCCAATTGCCAAATTCAGATTAGAATCAAAAATTTAATGCTCAGATTCATCTAAAAACATATTAGCATATTATAGTTAATATGAGTAATATTTGAAACAAAGTGCAAAGTGCATATTTAAAAGAGAAATCTCTTTATTATTTGCATATTTTTCTTAAAAATTGATTTCACTTGTACTTGTTTCAAACTGACACGGTATTTTAATTAAAAAAAAAAGATTTAAGAACCATGGATTCGTGGGTATTAGAACCCGAGAACACCTGCTTCAGCGTCTTTCTGTGCAGAAAATATAAGTATTTTATATACCCATATATAAATATAATTTTAAATTATCCTAAGTTGCTTGAATAACATTAAATATCCCACATTTATTTCTTTATTATTCTTGTCCCCTTCCAAAAACCAGTTTTTATGATACACACGGTTTGCTACGCTCGCTGAAGTCTCGGGGAGACATGTGAAGCTAAAATAGGCAACAGTTCTCACAGACCTTATGTCATTACTTATAAGAAACCGGGAAAAGGAAATTCAATTATTACCAACAATTGAACTTAAAATAATATTAATTCATATAATATAGAGAATTTACATGTTCGCTGCTCCCTGTGAGTAATAGTGTCATATGCTGCGAGTTTATTTTGAAAGTCGCAACATCAGTGCCCAACCACCCCCTCGCCAACCCCCTGCTTGTGATTGTTTATTATAGCATCAAGAGCCACTGCTCACGTGCCAGCTATATGTTATAGACATCCGATCTTGACCAAATTTTCTCAGGATGTAACAGTGAGTAAGAAATACATGGGTTTGGTTGAAATAGCTCATAAACCAACAATGGTCATCATACTAATGTTTTATCTCCATCTGATTGTTCCTATGGCAGCTATATGATATAGACAGCCGATCTTTACCAAATTTTCAAACAATGTAACAATGAGTAAGAAATACGTATTCTGTAAAAGAAAAAATGCAGTAAGCTTCGGTGGAGAAAGGTCGACAGTAGGAGACCCTGTACTTTTTTAATTGCAAATCAATTCTCTCCAAGTTCATTGTAGCGTTCATAACGACATACAAGTTGTACAATTTTGTAGTTTCTAATAGGATCGTTTTCTTAACTCATAACATTCAGTCTTTGAGAATTTTTTGCTAAGTACACTATCCATAAATCACATGAATAGCTCGCAATGCAAAAAATGCTAGCTTACTGGAGCAATAATAAATCAATCACTGTAAATTGTTCTCTAATGTTGCGTACCAGAAATTGCTCCACTACGAAGATATCAGTTCATAAACACAGAGGTCGCTAGAGTCTCTTCTTCTTCTTCTGTCTGTTTCCATACGAACTAGTCTCTCAATTTTGAAGGTATTTTGATAAAACTTCGTACTTGGATCGGATCACTATATCATAGCTGCAATAATAACACTCAACATTTAGTATGAAAAACTTTTCTTCTCAAGATATCTTAACCAAACTCACGCATTGTGTGTTTAACACAGTGTTATGCATCCTTACCAAATTTGGTTCAAATCGGAAAACTATATCATATAGCTGCCATTGGAACGATCGGTTCGAAACCAACATTTAGTATGAAATCTTTTTTGTTTCTTAAGGTATCTTAACCCAACTCACAAATTGTGTATTTAGCATTGAAGTAAAGGGTGGTGTCAAATTTTGGTATACATGCAAATAGAGATAACTTGCTCAGTGGAACACCTAAAGAAACAAATTACTTTGTTGAGCAATTGTTTCTTATATATATTTCGTGTGTATTATCCGAAATGAAAATTTTATGGTAGATTAACACCGTCCTAGCTGTCATTAGTGCCAAAACTCAGCCGAAAACACTTCACATGGATACATCGACTCGGCTTCCAACGCTGATTAAGAATATTCATATACATACATATACATATAAAAATTTTTTCATTTCACAAAGCGTTCGCTTTTAAGCAAACATAAATTTAAAGATAACATATGCGAGCCAAAGATTATATACCTTTCGAGCTACTATTGTCCACTACTGATTACATATCTACCCCTTTGCGCGAATTGATCGTATGTGCCACAATTTGCGGCGTCAAAATTTATGTACAGCTTAAAAAAATAAAAATATATCATTCTCTGTGGTAGTATTTGTGCTGTCTCTTTTTATTTAAAAGTCTTAGCAACAATAACTAAATAAAAACATAAAAAAAATTTTAAATGTATTACAAATATTTGAAAATAAATTAGTAAAGAGTTTAAGCGTGCTATAACTGGATTCGCACCACGATCTCCCGTCTGCTTACGTGGCACCTCTACCACTTGATGACTTGAAAGAGAGAGGGAGAGAGGTCGAAAACGCACTCTAACACAGCGTGCACTTACATGCATATGTATATATGCATGTGTAAATGCTTAAACGAATGAGAAAGGGAAAGAGGGCAAAAAGTCACAACAAAAAAAACACATTGAATTATAGAATTGAAAAATTGCGTATATTTTCCGTGTTTTTAATCCCATCTTGATTAAATCTCGCAATGCCTCCTTATTTATTCAAGTATTGTTCGTGCCGAAGCTCAAGTCTCTAGCTTGATAATTACCAGTGTTATGTAATTGTGGGCGGAGGGGGCGTGGCATCCAAAATTTGAAATAAACTTGATCTGCGTGAAGTATAAGAAGTCTTCATACCAACTTTGGTACTTTTAGGTCTTACCATCTCTGAGATCTCGTTACTTACACGGATAGACGGACATGGCTATATCGACCAGCTTGTCGCCCTGATCAAGAATATATATACTTGATGGGTTCTGCCACGCCTCCTTCTGCCTGTTACATACTTTTTTTGAATAAATTTAATATACCCCCAGGGTATAAAAATATATTGTATAATGTAGCCAAACAGTAGTAGAGTTTGACTCATCTCCCATCTAACTATGTCATCTACCTTAAATTCTTTACTATCACTGCTGGCATACAAAGTGTTGTGTATTCTGGCAACGAGTACACCAAGTGAGCGATACTTTTCCATTGCTGGCTCTCACAATTACACATAAACGGTCACAGCTTAGTAATAATAAGTAAATTATTTTTATTTAATGGCACTAGTCAACAATTTTTAGATTTTTTGTTGTCCTTGTCCAAATTTAGCCTTTTATGATAGAAATGGACCCTAACTTTAAAGATATCGACTTAAAAATATTTCTTTGGTTGTAGTATTTTTTAAGAATCTTTAAGTTTGTCCTCTTTTTTATAAAATTTTGTTTACATCCTCCGAAAACTAATGTATATATCTAAGCAAATTAAAACAAAATTAATACATAATTTTATAATTTTAAAAATTCATATTTGTTAAAGCATTGATTTAAATTAAAGTCAATGTATTCGGCGTGAACCTCTAAGCCAGGTGGGAAGTACAACCTCATAAAAGGGAAAAAAATCAATTTAGAAGAAATTTTTCGCAGATATTTCTTAGAGTTTCCACGAACTTTTCGAATTTCCTACATTTTTAAAAGTATGTTTGAAAGACCTAACACGAAACAACTATTAAAAGAATAAGCTTTACTTTTTATAATTTATAATTAACTTTGTTTTTCAATTTGATCCTATTCGTTATTTAAAAATTTTTTTATTTAAATAACCAAGAAGACGCGGCGCAGACGTCGTTGCTTGCGCCAGCAGCGACTCGTTGGGTTCGTTCGTTTCGTTAAGTTCGTTAAGTTGTTCGCTCAGAGAGAGGCACACATGCGGCGCGACTCGGCTTGTCAGTTGCTTTGCAGTCGTTCGTTGAGTCGGGCGGTGCGGTTCGCGGTCTCAACGCCCCTTTTTCTCGCTTCGATAGCGCGCGCGTTTTCCGCGCGATTTTTGAAAAGTTTGTTCATTTTTACTTGGTTTTATATGCCTGCAATAGAGGTGCAAAGACACAAAACTAATTAGTACCAAATTAAATAATCTTTAATATGACAACATATCATTTCTTACTAAATTTTCTTTTGATTATGTTTCGACTGTGTTTCGATAACCTTATATACCAAGTTCAAGAGCACACAAATTCTTAGCCTTATCTCATATTTATCTGTGGTATCTACAAACAATATGCCAATTGCTGGCTGCCACATTTGTTTACATTTATCCATTTGTGGTTTTTGTTTGGTATAAATATGGGGAAATTTGTTGTATAAGCAGCCTTTTAATGCTTAAATTTGGCCAAATATTTTCATTTGTAGTTGTTGCTTTTGTTGGTGTTTACTGTTCTAAATCGTGACAAGCAGACAGGACTGGCAAGTGTCGGTCAACTTCTAACTTGAGGCTTAAATTCCAAGTTAACAAGAGATTGTCTTAAATATTTCCGGGACTTTCCAAAAGACTTGTTTATAGTTATTTGTTTGCCTGGCAAGACCGATGAGGACCAGCTGTTTAACCTGCTTACCCTTTTGCTATTTGAAACAATAAATAATATGTAAATAAGCTAATTTTCTTTTATTATAGCCACATCTGTTAATGCAAAAATACAGACGTTCAGCTTTTTGAGACAATGGAAAATAAATACGTTTGTTTTGATACAAAAACAACACAATATTAGGCTAAAAGCAAACGTAGAATAATTTGCAAATTAAATTCCAAATTAATTAAATTGCAATGTATTGATAAGAACAGAGGATTACTTTGTGTAAAGAGCAAACACTTGTAGGGGAAATATAAATCTTAAGGCAAAGTGCAATTATACATCAGTATCCTTCTTTGTGACTAAAAATATATTTTCTTGAAATTTACAACAGATTGTGAGCAGATTTCGCGAAAGTGTCATCCCCTGCCAGCAAAGGGCGAGGGAAGTAAATGCAAAGCAAATACATTGAATAATGTGCATGGCAAGGCCATAATAATTCACATAGCGCGGTGCAATTTGGCATTTAAATATAAACAAAGTAACAGTTGCAAATGAAAGTAATTTTTTACATGTGTACTTGTGTGTATATATCATTGCTAGAACAACAAAAGCAGCACAAATAGTGGAGAATGTGTGGAGAATGATAGAGAGTAGTGGGAGATCTAATCACACTGCTACTCGCACTAAGTTTCTCTCACATCCCTCTCAATCAGCATTCCCCTATTGCTGGATATGTTAATTACGTACCTTGGTGGAGCTATATTATCATTGCTTTGCTGCTCACTCATTCAATTAGCAGTTGCCATCCATACGCATAATTTATAAACTATTTACTCGGTTAAATAGGCCAATAGTCGCAGCAAAATGCATTATTCTATGGCCCATTGTGGCTGTCGTCGTAATCGCATTAAAAGTCATTTAATCGAAAGCGGGAAAAGAGCCAACTAACATCGCGTGGGTGAGCGAACGCTTAAGCTTTGAACTGGGTAACATTCTCAATCTGTCTCACACACAGACACATATATATATATATATATATATATATATATATATATATATATATATATATACATATATATAGATACACTCACAGACAGACAGGCAGACAGGCAGACACACACCTTGCACTGCATGCTCATAATTGAGATTTGTTGCACTCCAACGTTGACTTTTATGCGCACTTTTATTGTTTATTGTTTATGGCGCAACATGTTCAATTATAGTGGAAAATTGGATTTTGCTCTCCCTGCGGGGAAGGTCAGTGCGAATGAGTGTGTCTGCATGTGAAACCAGCAAATAGGCAAAAGCTAACAAGCCAGCAAATTTCAGACAGTAAGCGCTAGCCAGCCAGCAAGCTGACAGAATAGAGCTTGTGTTCTGAAAATTGGAAGAGGGCCTTCGTTTAGGGAAACATCAGTTTGTCGCCAAAAGTTTTCCAATTGCCCGCCCTTTGCGTAGAAGCGTATAAATGAAAGTGACTTTGGGGCTTATCAATTGTAATTGTTGATTGTGGCAGCTGCCCCTGCATCTCCCTTCACCTAACCGAAAATGAGCTAAAAGCTGCGGGCAACAACAAAAGATGTCGCATGTCTATATCTATCTCTATGTGAGTGTATGTATGTATGTGTGTTTGTATGTAGAGCGCTTACTGGCTTTTAATTACATTTATCTGCCAGCAAAACTTTGACTGTGACTTCTTCGCTTTCTTCTTCTACCGTGTGTGTTATGTTTTCATTCCCTGCTTTAATAAAGGTACCAGGTGCATTTGGGTATGATATGAACTTGACTAAGTGACACTTTTATGTCTTAAGCTGACTGCTCTTAATCAAATCGATTTGCGTTCAGCAATATAAACCTGTTTTCTAGGCGTATCATTGTCTGCCATGCAGCATATCTTTAAGTGATATTAAAAAGTATCTGTGAAAAGCTATTAAATAATTGTACCACTTGAGCACGTCATTTAAAAAGCGTTTAGTCTACAGAGTATCTTTGAGGTGTGCAACTAGATAACGTTGCATTAATAAGCAATCTCTTGATTGCTCTATCAGTAATTATAATTTTGTGATTTTGCCGCAATTCAATTTAATAAATGCTGTGCTATTTTCGACTGATAAACGAGCAATCGTCGCTCAGTTCATATGACAAACTAAAAACGCACATATGTATGTTCATATGTTTGTATGTATGTCAGTCTCTTTGTCACTGGCTTTAATCTGAAATGCACACGTTTTAATGTCATAATATTTGTGTATTCTATGATAAGGTTGCGCATCCGCAGCTATGAAACAACAGAAACAACAATGACTACTTTATGGAATAAATAGAAACAGATGAGACAGATGCTATGGTACTGTTATCTTTTGATAGACCTGAAAATAAATAGACAATTTGAAGCAACGAACCAAATTTCGTCTTGGCGCAACTTTTTTTTTAAGAAATCTTTCGCACTAACTTTCACCTTAATACCTTTTAATATCAGATATATCTATAACTAATGATTATAACTATCTGACTTATATTACAAAAGTAAACTTTACTTCACAGAATTAAAATAATTTATTATTATTTTACGTTAATCAGTTTTATTTTGATTATCATACAATTCAAACAAAAACCAATTCGCTTACTTATTATACTCCGTTGAGCTGAGAAAAATCTCTTTAAAATAAATAGATTTTTGTCTAAGTTAATTGTTTGACGCCAATAACTGTCGAATCATAAAGCTTTAGAAAAAAATATTTACATCCAATAAAAAAACATAACTTGATTTAATTATTACGGCAGTGCGCAAAGACATTACGAATATAATTGCATAGTTATGTACGTGTACAGTATTTCCATTTGTAAACCTGTTGCGTTTTCCGCATCAAAGTCGTGAGCAATTTAACAATAGTTCCTCAATTGGCGCTTAGTTCTGTTCTGTTCCGTTCTGTTTGAATAATGTCTATAAAAGGTCACCATGTCTCCATTATCTACATAAATAAAGCAAATATCAGATTCCTTGAACTTATCTGATTAGACCATTTAGTCATGGACTATTTTTAGACCCTGTACTTTAAAAAAGTACAAAAGGGTCTATTACGTTTGTGCAAATGCGCGTAACAGGCAGAAGGAGGCGTGGCAAAACCCATAAAGTATATATATTCTTGATCAGCATCAACAGCCGAGTCGATATAGCCATGTCCGTCTGTCCTTCCGTCCGTCTGTCCGTCTGTCTGTCCCTTTTTGTGTCACCTAGATCTCAGAGACTATAAGAGCTAGAGACACCAAATTTGGCATGTAGGTTCATCTATATCTCAAGTTGATCAAGTTTATTTTAGATTTTTGCCACGCCCCCTCCGCCCCCAGGAATCGAAATACAAAATTTCGAAGTCGAATTACAAAAGCACCTTTGATGCTAGCGCCTAGATTTTTAGTATGAATAATACAGACTATGGTCCGAACTGATCCTGCAAATTATCCAAATCCTATGATAAACGCGTAAAGTATTCAACTCACAATGTTACGGGCAAAATCAACTGATATCTTCGTAGTGGCGCCATCTGTGGAAATTTTTTGAAACTGAAACAATCTGTAGTGATCGTTTTGCACTCAAAAAGTACAGGGTCTCCAACTGTCGAGCTTGCTTCACCGTAGCTTAATGCATTTTTTTTACCAATATTGAGCACTTAAAGTTATATCATTTTGTTTCACTTTCGTGGTGATTGACAATATTTTAAGGTTGTTCTTTCCTGTTCCATAATTTCGATGACATCACACAGTCCCATTCTTTGTGTATGTGTGTGTGTGTGTGTGTGCAGTCATTCTTTTATTAATCTTATCAGAAAGTTACCTCTTGGCATGCACTGATGCCATTGCTTTTACCTTTACTTTATTTTATGGGAGTTTCTCTGAGTGCCTCTTACACTAAAGTGCTGGTCATTTTGCTTGGATTGGTAGCTCGCATGGCATTTGGCCATATGAGTTCATACCTGATAGCTCACTTAATCATTTACGCATTTTAGTGTGAATGTGAGAGTGTGTGTGTGTGTGGGAGCGTCTATTTATGACGCTGATTATTTTTATCTAATTGAAAAATAAGTAAACAGTCAGTTAATTGCAATGTTTTTAGTCATTCCACAAGGAACTTAGCATTTATTTTTGCTT
This sequence comes from Drosophila putrida, assembly GCA_037043535.1. Classification (NCBI taxonomy): domain Eukaryota; kingdom Metazoa; phylum Arthropoda; class Insecta; order Diptera; family Drosophilidae; genus Drosophila; species Drosophila putrida. The sequence continues at coordinate 2,909,936 of JBAMBI010000934.1, forward strand.
ATGTAAATAAATATTCAATGGTAAACAAAATAGCATTTAAATCTATCGTAAATTTGTGAGCAGATGAATAAAGGTTATGTTAACACTTTAATCAAAACGTCAATGAGCAAATAATCCACAACACAGACGTGCTAAATAAGAGGTGTTTAACTTATTCTAAAGTTTCTTCATAATACGAATCGAGGCGCCCAACTGCTTAAGAGGCCGTACCGAAGACCAAAACAAAGCCAAAATTTGATGAGTCAAACACAATAAAACAGAAACAAGAACTGAAACAGTCACATAAACAAAGAGAGACCGACTGAAACTTACACTTAATAAGGGAAATGAAAATAAAGCAAGACAATTTAAAATTGAAATAAATAAAAAATAATAAGCAATAATAGCCATAATTATAATAAAAAAATAAAGCAACCAGTACTGAGGTTAAGCTCTCTGTGCAGTACCAATAAGTGAAGTTAACTTCAAAGTTGCCGTTAAAAATCGTAAAGTCAACATACAATGGTGAAAATGCTCGACCTGGACCGTCACGCTGAATGCCCCCTGTGGGCGGCATTAGCTTCCGATGTGCCCTGGACTGGTATGCACTATGCCTGCCTTAATGTCCTCAACATTTACTGCAAAGTGTTTGATAGAAAAGAAATTTACGATCTCATTGTAAGGTAAGCAACATTGGCAAAATAGTCGATCTAGTCGATAGTAGCGTAAGTACAATTTATACTTTCGAAGTTGTGGGGGCTTTTCCATCTAATTTAAAACTCTTCAGTAATTTTGAAATGGATTTAGCAAAAGCAGAGTGTAGCCTCTCAAAATCCTCTTTTAAAAACTGTGACAGCTTCTTTTCCTTTGATCTATTGTATCTTGTCTCTAAAGTCATCTCATTTCCGTGCACACGCTGCGGTTTGCCTTTAGAGATCGACTGATGGGACGGGATTTGATTAAGGCTTTACAGAGAATATCCGTCACGGTCTGAGTGAATTTCCTGTAGAGATTCAAAAAGGAACGTAACAGTTGCGGTTTGTCGCAAAAGACACTAGCCCCTGTCCAATTTCGGAGCCCCGGCAGGTGAAATAAATAAGTTTCAACGTAACGTCAATCAATAAGAGCATGTACATAAGTATACGTATAGTATTTGTAGATATTGCGATGAGTTTTGTCTATTTAAGTTTTTGATCGAACATTAATCTCTGAAGCTATTTAAATTAACAAATTAGTAGTAGTATTGTCACAGTATAGTAGTTATGTATTGTTTAGTCATTATTAATGTTTATTGCAAGCAAAAAAAGATTTTATTAAACTACTTTTTAGACCCTGTACTTTAAAAAAGTATAAATGGGTCTATTACGTTTATGCAAAAAAATGTGCGTAACAGGTCGAAGGAGGCGTGGCAGACCCCATAAAGTATATAGATTCTTGATCAGCGCCAACAGCCGAGTCGATATAGCCATGTCCGTCTATCCGTCCGTCCATCTGTCTGTCCCTTTTTGTGTCGCCTAGATCTCAGAGACTATAAGAGCTAGAGGCACCAAAATTGGCATGTAGATTCATCTATGTCTCAAGTTGATCAAGTTTGTTTTAGATTTTTGCCACGCCTCCCTTCGCCACCGGAAAACGAAATACAAAATTTCGAAGTCAAATTACAAGAGCAGCTTTAATGATAGCGTCTTGATTCTTTGTATATATAATATACGCTGTGGTCTGAACCTCTCCTAAAAATTTGTTTCGGATGGTAAACGCGGAAGCTATTCAACTAACAATGTTACGGGCATAGGAACCATCTTCGTAGTGGCGCCATCTATTGAAATTATTGAAATTGAAACAATCTACAGTGAACGCTTTGCACTCAAAAAGTACAGGGTCTCCTACTGTCGAGCTTGCTCCACCGTAGCATACTGCATTTTTTTTAATTTAAAAGTAAGTTTATTGTTAAGATATTATTCCTGAAAATTAGCATTCTCATGTTTTAAATGTTTTAAAGATTAAATAAACTCCGCTAGACCAGCCGTTTCGCCCACTGTGCGTTAAATGAATAAAAGCTGCCGCTAGATGGCTTCCACTGACAAGCTTTTACAGGCGATATTATTCATCAGCGGAAGCTTATTATAACAATGTACTCTACAAGGTTGATTTGATTCGAATCACAAATATTATTATGGAATTATTGTCTTCAATAATATTTTGATAAGGTAGGAAATGTTCAAGAAAGCTGCCAAAGAGTCTAGTGCGTTCGTCTCCGTTAATATGCAAGAGCTTAATGTATGTTAGTTAGCATCCGCATTGTTTTTTATTTGTGATCCATTTATTTGAGATCTCTACAGTTAACATGCAGTCATAAGGAGAATTAACTTATGATCCATTATTCTTTATGCTTTAAGGAAGACTTGTCAGTCCTGCAAGTGTCCGCGGGAGGCTCACGCCATTTATCAACAACAGACGACCAATGTGCATGAGAGATTGGGCTTTAAGTTGGTCTCGCCAGCGGATTCAGGAGTGGAGCCACGGGATTTGGGCTACACGTGGGTGCCGCCGGGTGTGCGGGTTTCCTCTAGGGTTAATCGATACTTTGAGCAGCTGCCCGAAGATAAGGTGCCGCGACTGGGCAGCGAAGGGGCACGAGTGCGAGAGCAGCAGATCTCATATCAACTGCCAAAACAGGATCTCTCACTGGAGCACTGCAAGCATTTGGAGGTGCAGCACGTGGCCTCCTTCGAGGACTTTGTGACGGCGCGAAATGAAATTGCGTTGGACATAGGTAAGTAGTCATGAAGATAATTGAATTTTTTTATTGATGAATTAATCATTTGAATCCCGTCGATGTAGCCTATGTGAAGGATGCACCCTATGATGAGCACTGTGCGCACTGTGATAATGAGATTGGTGCGGGTGAGTTGATTGTGGCCGCACCCAAATTCGTCGAGAGTGTCATGTGGCATCCAAAATGTTTCACGTGCAGCACATGCAACGAACTGCTCGTAGACCTCACCTACTGCGTCCACGATGACAAAGTTTACTGCGAGCGTCATTATGCGGAAATGCTGAAGCCCCGTTGCACGGGCTGTGATGAGGTGAGTGACTTTTCATCAACAAATTGACTTGCCCCATTGTAAACTCTGTCCCTTAGCCATGCCATATACATGTACATGCTGTGCTAATGACTCGCAACTCTTGATGCTTGCTTCTCCAGCGGTTTTTATTTTTTCAGTTTTGGTTTTATTGTTTGTCGCACGCAGTTACCTTTAATAGCTGGGGTGTGTTTAGCCATTTTCATTGAACTTCATATGTTATGCCATCAAAAATGTGCTTCCCTTGCCCCCACAGTGAACATTGGTCAATAGTAGGGCTGAAATGCGACAATGCCAACTGACAGTCCGTTTAAAACATTGCTTCTTGACGTGTTGACTCCGTCCGTACCTTACAAGATTTTCTTGCTAAGTGAGTGGTAATCGCAAAAAGGAAAAGTCATAGGTTTGTCTTTGAAATGTAAATTTGGTGCAAAATGTATTGGTAAAAAAATTAACGCAAAGTTGCAAATATTTTAATAGTTTGGAAGTGGTATCAATTAATTAAAAAAATTTTTAAAGTTCAAAACCATTCTTGCATAATATTATTGCTGTTTTGCTAACAAAGCAAATATTATTACAAGTATTATTTAATTGAATTGTATATTTATTTTTTGAAACCAACTAAATGAGTAATTAAATCAAATTACTATTTTAAATTGTCCGAAGAATAAATTTACAAACATGAATTAGTCAAAATACTACAATAACTAAGAAGTTAAATAAACTCTTTTAAATTACCTATTTCTAATGCTAGAAATAATTTTTTTCGTTGAAAATGGGCGATGGTCAGTCGGTCACGCACCTTCTTTTATGCTGTCAAGCATTTATTCTTATTATTTTTTGCTTCTTCTGCCATCGCACACTTTCGCTTTCAGCACAAACAAATAGAAAATACAAATTACAAGCAAACACACAGGCGGCGACCCATTTATTTTTGGCACATTTTTAAGATATTTATGAGAAAAGGAAACACAAAAATATATAAAAATAGTTTTTCTTCTTTTCTATTTTCTATTTTGTACTTTTTGTATTTTTATATTGTTAAATTGCTCGAAAGCAAAAATGCGAGTACGCATCGAGCTGAATGCTGTTGATTATGTGGCATCAACGAATCGCAATTAAAAAGATTATACTGTTCATTGTTGCCACAATTTATGGCAGCAACAACATCTGCATGTCGGTCACAACGACTTGACATTGGCAATGCAACAAATTGTGAAGGCCACTCACAAAGAAGAATACTATTAAAAAACATAAATAGCAAAAGCGAAAAGCGAAAAGCGAAAAGCAAAGTGAAATAAATGCGAATATGAAGAGAAAAAAACGGTATATAAATATTAAAAAATAAAGAAATACTCATATTCTCGTAATATTCATACGGACTCTGTGTGTTATTCTGTTAAACATTCATTCGCAATTTATATAGCGCGTTGATTAGAAACGTTCTTTCGTTCGCCAATCTGATGCCAAAATAGTTGTATACCCCGTGCTACAATCCTCTACCATGCAAATCAACTGTCTCTCTTTGCTTTTCTTGTCGCCAATTAGCGCCTCTGCTCTGCCGTGTGAATCACTTGAGTGTCGAGCCCTTAGTCAGTCGCATTAATCAGTTGCAAGACGATCGATTAACTGGCAACAACTGTGCCTCCGCCGCGTGCAACTATCTCGGCTCTCCGGGTGTAAACCCAAAGAAGGTGACGCGCACTGAAAAGTAAAAAAATATCACAAGAATATTATATATGTATATTTAGTTGATGAATTTCGGAATTTTTGTGAATTTTCCTCAACGCAAGCAGCACTCATCAATATTCGCACGATTTTCGAGCAAGCGAAAATTTTAATTGAATTACCTAATCACTTGGCCTGAGTGCACCGAGAGTGAGTGTTTTTGAGTGTTTGAGTGTTTGAGTGTGTGAGTACTCACGCGTGGTTAATTTTATAAAATACATAGGCAGTGTCTGTTCCCACATCTCACATCACACATTGCATTTGTGGCTGGCAAACTGTGTGCCTGGGAGACATTTCTCGATTGGAGGAGAATTACGCAAGCGAGAACGAGAGAAGAAGCATGGCGGCTGACGAGGTGTTGACCGGCGTAGGGGAGCTCCTCTTCTCCCTTATCATTGGCTACTTGGGTGCCTTGGAATTTGCCTTTGTGGCACGTCATCTTTATCACTGGACATGCCGACATCCCGAAACCCAAGAAGCAGTTGATGCCGTTGCCGATGCTGAGGAATTGCCACGATTACGTGATCGTCTTGATAAGGAACTGGCTGAAGCAGCGGCACGTGAGGCAATTGTTGGTGGCAATGTCATGCAGGACGGAGTCCTTTACAGCAACGGTTTTCGCTTGGAATCGCCTGATGATAAAAGAAAGGCATTAGCAGCTGAATTGGAGCGACAGCGGCAGATTGAAGAGGAGACACGAAAAATGCTCGCGGAGGCCGAATCTAAACTGGCCGAGGAGAGGAAAAAGGCCGAGCAAGAGAGATTGGCAGCTGAGGCTGCCGAAAGCGAACGACAACTTTTGGAGGCGGAAAAACAACGCGAAGCGGCGCAGCGAGAATTGGAAGTGGAAAACGAAAGAAAACTCATCGAAGCAGAGAGAAAACGCGAAGAGCAGGAAAAGCAACAGCAACTGGAAGAAGAGAGAGAACGAGAATATTTAGAAAATAAAAGAAAAATACTTGAGGCCGAAAAGCAACGCAAACGCGAGGAAAACGAAAGAATACTGCAAGAGGCAGAGCAACAACGCGAACTAGAAGAAAATGAAAGAAAATTGCGGGAATCAGAAGAAAAACGACTCGAAGTACAACGCCAAATGGAACTTTCAGAAGTGGAGGCAGAAAAGCGACTTCTGGAAGTGGGAGAGGATGAGCAGGCGAGGCGAGATGCGGAGATTGTAGAGAGATTGTTGGCCGCGGAGAGAGAACGCAAGTTGAGTGCAACAGAGAGTGAACTTGAAGAAGAGGCCATCTTCCTGGAACAATCACGTCAATTGGCAGCGAGCAAATCGAATCTCGAGCGAAAACAAAAGTCAATTGAGGAAAATGCACGACTTTTTATGGAGGCGGAGGAGGAAATGGTTATGCTGCAACAACGCATGTTGCAGGCGGCTCATATGGAAGAGGAGTCGTTATACGCAGGGGCCATGCCTGTTGTGGAGGAGCCTTGTATAAAGAAGATTTTGCCACCTCGTTTTGAGGAACCAGAGATGCATCAGGAAATCGAAGAGCCTCTCGTTGTGCAGCGTGTTAAAACTCAGCTTGGACAAGGCAGCGGGAGTGAGGATCCCTATACGGTTAAATCAAAGACCCTCGTGTTTCCTGGAGTATCTGATGAGGGCTCATCTGTGGATCCTTTTTCCAGTCAGCAATCCTCGTTTAGCACACAACTATCTGAGGATCGTTCGCATCTGTTAACGGAAGAGGAGCGCCAGGAGCCTGAGGGAGAGGACAATGCGCCGGATGTCCAGTACACCGAGGATTATTTGCGATCTCTTGATGGCATCAAGAGTCGTCCACTGGTCAGGGAGGATGGATCGGGTCGAAGACGTGCCTTCAAAAAGCGGCGCTCGAGTGGAAGTTCCAATTCATCGCGTGACTCACGCGCCTCACGCGATGATGAGCTCAAAATGTTCACTTCTCTGGAGGAAGAAGAGCTACGACATGGCGAGAAGGCGGACTACAACCCCATCAAGTATACAACAGAGCCAACGTTGCGTGTTAAGTCTCATCATAGACGTCACAAACGAAGTCCTGCTAAGGATGCGAAGTCACCAACAGATGCATCCGCTTCACTGGAAATGCTCGGCGAGGAAAGCACAAATCCATGGGGTGAAGTAACACCCGAACACTACAAGGACACCGAGTTTTGGAAGCGCGAAAAGGCCTTGTCCATAAATGAGGAGGAACTTGATCTGGAGAGGAGAGCCTCTGGCGAAGAGGTTGTCGAGCTGGAAAAGAACAAACCGAAAGCGTCCTCGTTTGAGGAGGCGACTAACGAACAAAATGAACTGGCGGCCACAACGTTACTTAAGCAGCGTTCCAAGGAGCAACTGGTGAGTGTTTTGAGCAAGGAATGGTTTTGTGATAGAAATCATAAAATAATCATTTAATACACCAGGACAAGGACATCATAGAAAGTTCCAAGACAACAGAGTCCAGTAGCAGTGACATTAAATCCAATGTAAGTTTCACGCCAACTGGCAGCTTGTTGGCTCACTAAAAACCGATAGGTCTTCAATTGCTTGGTTTAACCGCTTTTTATTTGCCTTTCATATGCCTTTGATCTACCTGCTTTCGTTTCTGCTTTCGCTTGTACTTCCTCCTTTGCTTTCGAAGCTGCAAACCTCTTCCACAACGGAGGAGCAGCCGCGACTCGGTTCCCCTGGTCTTCGACGCAGTCCACGCATCGATGAAATAGATCATTACGAGGAACGCTGGCGTCAGTCGGAAGAGGCAAGTCAGTCGACCAGTGAACCGCCCAGCATTTCCGTACAGCAACCGGACACGGCTCCATGGCGTGATCAGTATGGACTTCTTATGGAGGGACTAAGTGACTTTTATGATTTTACTGCATCTGTCAACCCCTCGAGATCACGTCCAACATCGCGTAATCCGTCACCACAGCCTAGGAACGTCGCCAATTGCATGGATGTGGACAAGGAGCCCACACTAGAGGTTTACGACGATACACATGATGGCTTAATGACTGGTGAACTGAACTGTGAGCTCGTGCTGCAAATGCTGGAAACATCTTTAAACGAAAATGAGATTCAAGTGGATCAGCTGCAGCTTAAAAATGTTGCAGATGATTTGAAGAATAACAACAGCCTCAATCAAATAGTTCCCATGGTGTTTGAGACTCCGGAGGAACCTCGTCGGTCTCGTTCAAGGTCTCGATCGCAACCTCGTACTTTAACTGAACTGGAGCAGAGCATTCAGATGAAGGATGTACTGTTGGAAGGAAAGTCATTTGATCAAAGCAGTCCAATGGAATTGGAAACTAAAGTAATAACTGAAGAGTTCGTCAACTCTGCTTCAGAGATCGATATCCCTCAGTCTGTAGTCGAGATCAATGCAATGATTGATGACAAAATGGAGTTACCCCAACCGATTCCTCCCGAGAAGAGATACGTTTATTTATGGAAACCTTACGGGCCGAACGTAATTCTCGTTCCGGATCTCGTTCCCGATCACGCTCTCCGCTGCCCACCTCAGATAATATAGCTCGCAGTCTGGAAACACGGCGTCAGAGGCGCATCCAGCAGAACGATAAATTCTTCGAAAAGCTGCAAGATGAGGAGAAGCAAAGAAGTAATTCAACTTCTCCTTTATCAATTGCTGAGCCAATAATAGCTTCGAGCTCTCTTCCCGTACCCACCATATCAATTGAAATCTCTGAGGAACCAACACAACACTTTGAAGAGGAAAAAGAACCCGAAGATACTCCCGAATCCATGGCTAGGTTATTTGAGCAGCTTCGTTTGAACCGTTGTCGTTCCCATTCACGTTCCCGTTCCAGATCCCCCCTTCCCACTGCCGCCAACCTGGAACACAGTTTGCAGAAGCGTCGAGAGAAGTTGATTGCTCAAAATGATGCCTTCTTCGAGCAGCTGGAGGAACGTGCCAGGACACCAGAGCCAGAGGTTCGTCTAATTGTGGAGCACGTTTATGAGTACGTCGAGTCAAACGAGATGGATATCGAGAGCCGTGATGTGCGCTCACTTTCTCCTTCCCGTTCTCGTTCTCGTTCCCGTTCTCCCTCCCACACTCGCTCCAAGTCGAGTGAAAGAGTTTCCGGCTCTGAGGATGAAGATTCCCATCAGTTTCATCTTATGCTTAACCTTGAGGGATCTGAAAGAAAAACTCTACGTAAGAACAGCGAGGAATTGGAGGCTGTCTTGGCCAACGATGCCATGCAACGTGAAATCGACTTAGAGGCACTACAAAAGCTCAACAATGCGAGTGAGGAAATGGAGCTCCGATTGATGACACCCCAAAAACGGACTATGAACGCACTTGTTCTGAAGCGGCTCGAGATCTGAAGGAAGAGTTGATGGTAAGAGGGTTCAAACGCTCCACTTACGTTGGGGAATCTGTGAACATGGGTAGTCAGTTTGAGCAGCAGAATCAGGACTACGCTGGGCTGCAACGATCGCGTAGTCGCTCTCCTGGCTTGGATATGGACGTGGCCAGAGAACAGGCGGCAGCACAGCGTGAACTCCAAGCTGCCATATTAAACTCCCTGGTTACGGCGAATGGATCATGTGAAACAGACTCTGAGAAACGTCTCGGTGCCAAGCCAAAGACGAGTGAATATGAACGCACCTTCTCAGAGGAAGTCAAGGATACGCAACGCATAAAGGAGGAGGCACTATCTAGTGGCTTTAAGCGCTCTACCTACGTGGGAGAGCCCTTGGACATGGGTATAACATCACAACTGGATGATCTTAGACATCGCACATCCGAGTTTCAACGTTCTCGCAGCCAAAGTCGATCGCCTATTCGAGATCAAGATGACGTGCGAGCTCTAAAGCATATTGAGGCTGAGGCGACCAAGCGAGAGCTTCAGGATCAGCTCCTGGATCAATTTGCAGCCTCCAGCGTAAACTTTCAGAGTTTCTCACGCTACCTCAATGCGGATTTTTTAGAGAGTGAGAGACGAGCCTCGGACTCGGCAATAATTCAACTTGATCCCCATGCGGATATGGAGCCAGAGGAATATCATCATTTTCGACGTTTCTCTCTGGCTCAGGAGCAACCTGTAGAGGAGTACCCTAGTGACGAGTGCGTTTACATATCTCAAATCGAAGTACACACGTTGATGGGCAAAAGAACTTGGCTTAAAGAAGATTTATACACACAAGACTTATCCAGCTTGGAATTAAGCCTGGGAGAAGAAACAGAAGATACCTCGGAGAAGAAAGTAGAGTATATTTCAGAGGGATTCTGGGCACGTGCTGTGTTGGCCGCTGAGGCAGAGGCTGCTGAATTCGACGAAACAAGTGCTATTTACAAATACGATATACTCGGGGAATACCCTGTAATTGATGATGGCAGTAGCAATGATAGCGACGATGAACGTCAGACTGTGGTTGAAATTGATGACGATGATGAGTACGAGTTTGAATTGGATGAGGGCATCTCGGATAATAATGAACGCACTCAGCCGACAGATGAATCCCATCACGACACGTCCGAGTGTGAGGAAGCCGAAAGAAATGCAGATCGTTATGCGAATCGTGATGTCAATGATTGGGAGGAAGTAGAAAATGTCGACGAGTTAGGAGACTATGGCCAGGAGGATGGCGCTGTGGGAGGAACATACTCCGATCCTGACTCCCTAATCGAACAAATCTACAATGACGCTGTAAAAAATCGCAAGCAATCCGGAATTCTGCGAGAGTACGAGTCGATGATACAGGAACAATTGAATGCCGAGAATGGTGATCAAAGTGAATCCGATAAAGATAAATCAAGTTCGGACAGTGAACGCTATGCATTGTGGGCAAAGACCAGGGAACTGGACAGATCCGAGGAGAGCAATAAACATAGGGACATTGATGTTTCCATTGGTTTGCTTGAAAGTGAGCGAAGAGATTCAGATATGCGTTACCTGGGAGATGCTCAGGTGGCAGCTCGGCAATCAACTCGACTAAGGACGCGCTACGGATACAGTCCAAAGTTACAGGTCGGAGTTGTAGATGATGACTTTGAGGTGGATCTGAATTACAAGCCCAAGAGGGAGTATAACTGGCGGAAGAACTTTAAGTTGGATGAAAGTGAAACTCGGGCAGACACAAGCTATGAAGACGATAATCTCAATTTAAGTGAGACTGACCTGAAGGAAGATCAACATAAATATCAGGATCAGGAACAGTCTGTAATAATGGTAGATCAAGATCAAGATCAATTCGATCCTGTTCAAGCTGAAGAGTCTCTGGATCTGCGTCGCTTTAGTTTTGGCGGCGAGAGCATAACGCTATTTAGTCGCAGTCCTGATCGGGAAAAATTGCCCGACGTGCCTGAAGAAGGTCTGCCGGAGTTAGAAAACGTAGAGCCCAACAATCAGCGACTGGAGACCGAGCCAGCAGACTACGAGGAACCAAACAATGAGAAGCCCAAAAAGAAAAAGAGTAAGAAGAAGTCTCGCAAAGGATCGAAAACCGAGGAGGAGTTGCGTGATGACAACGACTCAGATAATCAGCAATATAATAAACGGAGTTCTGGAAGTGGAATCCCAGATGGGGAATCTATTACAGAAATACCCAAATACAAGGTGCGCTCGCGACGCAGCTCCAAGGGCAGCGCAAACAACGAGGAGATCAATGGAGCTTTATTTTCGCCTCGAAGCAGCATTGGTTTTGTTGCAGCAGCCTTGGAAGGCATTGCTGAACTCGAGACGCCTGGAGAAACATCTTTGAAAAAGAAAACTAAGAAACGCAAGAAGACATCTAAGGAAATGAAAGAAACCAAGGAGGAGACACAGCCTGATGAGCAGGATATCGATCAGGCTTTAGTGGCAGCACTCTCGGAGATTGCCCCCATTGCCATGTCCGCATCAACGAATTTAACGCCATCCTCAACCCAACAGCATCTTTTATCCAGCATAAGCATCGGGCGTAGTCTATGCCTTACTCCAGCATCATCCTTCGAGGAGCCACCTAATCCAACCATACCCAATACCCATGTGACAACTGTGACTCCAGCTCGTTCCGTTGTGGATACATTTGACATTCTCAAAGATGCTAACTTCTATCCGCTTTTTTAAATTGCATGCATGCATAAAAATTCTGCATACAAATGTATGTATGGTATATGATTACATAACTCAACTCTCTATCTGTTTCTTATAGACATCTTCATAAGTCCAAAAGTCACACCCAATTAGCGTGCACTCTGTACAAAAACAAATTCTCTCAATACCCAAGCACATCGAATTGCACTGAGGAAACCCATGAATATCCATGAATGTACTTAAGATCACATTGTATTATTACTAACGAAAGCAAAAAATAAACAACACGAACGATATCGAATGAGGAATGGAATATTGTTACATATTATTATAATATTATATTATTTAATTGTTAGTTTATTTATTTATCGATTCCTTTACTGCTGAGAATAAATACAATATGAACATGATAAGAAACATTCGTTGTAATCATTTCATTTACAAAATGCATCTGACGCAATCTTTTGCGCCTTGACTCATTTAAGAATAATTTTGACCTCCCAAATTTCGCCAAATGTTTTATTTGAATATTTTGCTGCGTCTTCTTTGGACTCTGTCGGTTTCTTCGGGCAGTGCACGGATCGTGAAAAATGCTCTAGCATTGAGATCATTTCGTTGTTGTTGCCATGTCATCATCCGAAAGTCCCAAGTACACTGACATTCAGCTCGAGACAATTGGCCATATACCATCATATACTATGTTGGTTTGGCCAATTTTGCATTTAAGGCTCATTTTAGTCGTATGATGTCATTGTTTTGCGCTGAGCATAGTCGCCACAAGAGGACGTAAGTCATTTAATGGGTTTATCTTAACAGTCTTGTCACACACCCACAACAAATACTTAAACTTATTATATACTTAATATTATCATTTTATTGTATATAATAGTTGAAATGTTATTAAATGCTTGGTAATATTCTTCTTATTACTAATATTCTTTTATGAACTAAATTAAATAATTCTATATGTGCGTATATTTATACTATTTCAAATTCCCTCTGATCAATTTTAGTTAATTTCTTAAAACTGGTTAAAATATTCAATTCTGAAGCTATTCACGAAATGTGTGACGCATAGACGCATGCTTGGCAGGAGCCGTATAGAATATATATGCTGGAACACGACAATGAGCTGACTCGATATACGTCTGTCTGTCCATCCTAATGCCTGTGTGTCTGTATGTTTTTATGCATAGTAGCCTTTATCCTATCTCAGTAAATAATGACCGTGATGCACGCAATATATTCAGCTTTTGGCAGCTAATTGAAAACGATGAGTTTGGTTAGAGTTGAACACCAATATCTCTTGAATTTTGTATGAACACGTGGCAATTAATATATGGTATACGATTGGTATATGATTACATTAAATAATGCACAAAAGATTTTTAATATCTTTTTTATACAACCCTTTTCTAATACAACCCATGATTTGACCGGGTCACAAATATTTTTAAACATACTTCACAATGATTTTGGCTGTCCCGCATCTACCTGACTTTTCAACGTAATATTTACAACATTTTTAAAGCTACATATGCAAAAACAAAGTGAATTTACATTTTAGGTGGATGCAGGAGTATTTATAATATCTCTAAATGTGGTAAGCACGTTTCCAATTAACTGTCAACAGTTTCTTAAGCTATCTCAGCAAATCTCACAGATCGTGTATTTAATATAGTTTCATACTGCCCAAACAAATAAGTTAAATAGCTTAATACGAAGTACTAAATCGTATAAGTGTCAATGGAACGATAGGTCAAACCCGACTTTTGGTATGAGTATAGTATCGTTTTATAAAACCGTTTTATAAACTCAGACAAATGCTTCATATGTCGAAAGTAAAAATCCAGGTCCTTCGAATGGTATGCAATCTATCGCGCTAAATTCAGCCGTATGTAATATTTGCTCTTCTATTCCTGTTTATTTATTAAGGTAATTAACTAAAATATTTTAATGACTTTATGACCTTGTACTTGTTTTTCTTCATTTTATTAAACGTAATAATTTAATCGGACTTTTCATAAAATCCGGCGCCTAAAAGTATGCAGCGAAAGTTCAATCCCTACTTTGTTGTAACTGAAATTCTGAAAATTTTGTTTATGTTTTTGTACTTAAAAAGTCTCTCACTTTTATGCTTTCCTTGGATAACACATTTTCTGCCCTTATGTATAAAATAATGTTGTCAGCTTTTGCTTGTCAGATCCTTTGTCAAATTAAGTAGATTCATCAACTGGGGCTACAAAGAGGAGACGACCACCAAGTAAGAAATAATTTTTTGACTCGGTGTCAAAATGATCAGAGATGGAAAAATCTTAGCATTTCAGTATATTTAAAATATTAATGACAACAGAAACAAGAAAGTATGTCACTCGAGTGATTTGTTTACGTAGATCACTTTGTGGCCACTTTGGTGTGAAGTCTTTCAAATCCGTTTGTTCTTTTATTTATTATAATAATTTTAATTGTTTTGGGTGTTTCTTAAAGAGCACAGGGTCTCATTTTATACAAATGTTGCATAATGTGAGCTAGATAAATATGTGTTTTATGTAGTATCTCTGTATCTCTGCGTATGGTGCAAAGCAAAATATGCGAAATTCGCTGCCAAAAAGTCTTATTCAATAGTTTGTTTTTGACATGAATTCATTTTTCCTGGGAGCAAACATTTGGCGCACTTAAAAGCTGACAGATATTTTCATTTCATATTTTTCTATACCTACACCAGAATCCATTCAATAGGAAATATTACACGTGTGAACAGGAGCACTCATTGATAAACTCTGAGTACATATGTATAACTAATGAAATAGTGTGATGCCTTATAGGGAATAGTTGTCACTGGGGATCTATGCTTCTTTACAAGTACGGGTATTAAATAGTTGTTCCAATCTCCACGACTTGTTGCCGATTGTACTTACTCGCATTATTTATTTACAGCAAAACATATATAAGTCTAATTTATATATGTTTTTAGCTGGCCAAAATTATTTGAAATTCACTTGAAACTGCTGCCAAATGAAATTTCAAAATTTTTAAATATTCTTTTGGCTGTGCCACTAAAATGAAACACCTTTTCATTTAAATGTTGTTATTGCTTATTTTCTCATCATTTTTCCATGTTTAAATTTTCCCATACTTGTTTTTTATTGACGTGATTGCTGATCTTACGGCTTTCCGTATGCCCGACGCCTCTACAACAATTTGTTGGCCCAAAGAATTAATAATGATTTGTGCCGGGTGCAAGATATGGTTAAATGTCATTTAATGGCCATTGTTCTATTTATAATCTTATATGAGAAGCTCTGACACAATCCAATCAAACTCAAACTTGAACTCATCATGTATGTATGTAGATCACCTACTGATCGACGTTCTGACGCAGTTTCCAAAAATCCACACCCTCGTCTCCCTTTGTCACTCGAGTTAAATGTATTTTAAGCATTTTAAAAATTAAACGGGCAGACATTGAATTTCGATTCTTCTATCGAGAGAAATTATAAAAATATTTTGGAAAGTATATATGTATACATTTATGACCCAATTAAAGCCAGCGTGCAAATTGATAAATGCCCCCTATGCTGAACGCAATTCTCGTACGAAGCGCATACACACGACATCTCGCAAACTTGTATCAAAGATTTGCGAACTGCATTTTTATTTATAGACAAACTCAAGATTGCATTACACTCTGCTCCATTGCACTTGCTCTTTGTGTGCATGTTGTTGTTGGTGTTGAGGCGTCTGCTGCATTTATAGCATTTAAATATATGTATAGATACATTTATTATACACAATTGTTTATGTGAATGTGCTAGTATTATCCACAAGAGCTCACCTCACAATTTTAAAACGTTATAGAATTTTACATACTAACAACTAGTTCATAATGAAAACTATCTGTATAACTACAGTACATGTTGTACAGATACTTTATCCAACAAATTATTGGCAAAATGATGTTTCAAAATATCAAATAATAATTAAAGTGGATAAAGGTATTGGTTGAAATCAAATAGAGTTTAATACTTGAGGCATGCCATGAAAGTGTGACAAAATTTTTATACAAAATTTGTTAGATGTTGATTTCGAACCGATCGTTCATATGATAGTTATATGATATAGTAATCCGATTTGCACCAAATTATGTCAGGCAGTTCGAAACTATACCAAGTACATAATCTGTGAGATTGGTTAAGATATCTTAAGAAACAAAAAAGATTTTCATCCTAAATGTTAATTTCCAGCAGATCGTTCTTTTAGCAGCTGTATGATATAGTTGTCCTATTTGAACTAAACTTAGTAAGGATGCGTGAAAATGTGCCAAATACATTATGTATAAGTTTGGTTGAGATATCTTAAGAACAAAAAAGTTTTTCACACTAAATGTTGAATCTGAACTATGGCAGCTATATGAAATAGTGATCCGATCCGGCCGGTTCCGACATCTGTACTGCGTGCAGCAAAAAGACGGATCTCTACCAAGTTTCAAAACTGCGAGACTAGTTTGCATAGAAACATACAGGCAGACGGACAGACAGTCAGACAGATAGTCGGACAGACAGACAGACGGACAGACAGATGGACATAGCTATATCGACTCAGCTCGTCGCCCTGATCAAGAATATATATATTTTATGGGGTCTGTGAGGCCTCCTTCAATGCGTTTCAAACTTCGTGACAAAGTTATAATACCCTCTGCAAGGGTATAAGAATTAAACGAATCGTTGAATTATTTTTTAAATCAACATATTTGCAAAATATTTCTATATTGTTTAGAGTTTACTAATCAAAAGAAAAGAAACATATTTTCTTCTGTTTTATATGAACAGAAACATGACTATGTTGAAAATTGTACTTTAAAAATCTATTGTCAATTTTTGAATGCCTGTTACGGTTTTCACATTTTATTTGCACTTATTTAAAAAATTGTATTCATTAACGTTACGTTACATTAATATAAAGTAGGTATCCGCAAAAATGTGGTCGCAATAAATTAGAACAGGAAAATGAAATTCACTTCCGACAAATCATGCCGAAAGTGAAAACCGAAAACCAGAACATGTACACAAGACAAATTAGTTCGCTTGACAAGACTAATCATTGGCTAAAATTGCAGGCAAGGGCTGTTCTGCCAATTTTACAGAATGCTCGGTTTGGTGCACAAGAAAATTCAAATGTAATAACTATTTATTTGTTGTTCTTGACCTTGTATCTGAAAATTCGTTGCTATTGATATGTCAACGTTATGTTTGTTTTAACGAGTTTGTAAATCTAAATGTATTTATTAAATATGTTTGTATTGATGGGCAGATCTATTTATTTGCCTTGGACATTTGCTCTTTGATTCAGCTGACAAAACTTGTCACACAGATATAGATATATATACCTACAGATACATGTACATTGTGCATACATTTTAAGCAGAAACAGATGAACCCTTCCGAGGGGTACTTATAAATAGTATTTAATTCTACTTCTGGCTTGTTCCAACTATCGATCAAGCTTTTCTGCAATTTGTTTATAGAATATTTTGAAAGTATCTAAACTAAAGGCAAACAAAGATCGCTTTCCAGGCCGTTTTGATGCAGCTGTTTGTAATTTTCTATTACGATTTCCATTGGAATTTTAATGTTTTGTCTCTGTGCTAAAATTTGCTGTAATAATTTGATGTTGTTGCGAAAATTAAAAAAAAAAATGTTAAAAGAAAACCTTATTAATAATGCGAGTATTCGCTGCCCACGCTGCTGTCCCTAGAAGATCAATTAAAAATCTATATAGATTCACGTTGCATGTGGCAGAGACGAGCGCACGCGCTGTTGTTTTTGTTCTTGCTGTTATTTCTGTTGCTACTGCAGACCAGACGGGAGCAGACCAGACAAATCTAAAGGAATGTATGCTCCGAGTGTGGGAGCGTCATTAAATAAACAAAAGTATGGCTGGGTCTGTAAATGTGTGTGTGTGTGTGTTTTTGGAGAGGTGTGCGTGTGCTTATAGCTGAGACTTGTGTGTCGTGTGCATAAGCGCCAGAGACAACAACAAAGGAAACATCATTTTTCCGAAAATGATTATTTCAATACGAGTAATCTCGCATGTGTATGTAAATGACGTGGGACAGCGCCCCCTAATCAGCAGCTGCAGGTGTGTGTCTAGCACACATAAAATATTAGACTCCCTAATATCTTTTGGCACCTGAAATATTGAAATATTTATAGAATTTTGTATGAAATATTAATGGCAAAATTTAAACTTGACGTTGCATTAAAGATTCAATAAAGCCGTTAATGATTAGCCCAGTTGGCCGTTGTCTACGCTAATTTGTCTTACCAGATACAGAGGCATCAATATTCTCTCCCCTTTCTGGTAGAGATTCCCTATCTCTCACTCACTGCCTGTCTGTCTGAGAGCTTTCTCTCTCTCTCTCTCTCTCTCTCTCTCTCTCTCTCTCTCTCTCTCTCTGTTGCGCTCAGCCATAAGACCTTGCGCTCGCCGACTCTCAAAACTACTCTCCGAGATTTTATTTTTACACTTGACTCTGGGGTCGAAATTAGATACACGCATCGAAAGCGAGCAGCGAGATTTTTCAAAACGTTTTCAAATACTTTGTGAAACATACGCGTCAGTTGGCATCTCGACTCGGGAAAGTCCAAAACGTTACGCGAAAATTTTGTTGATTTCACAATCCAATTCGATTCGTCGCTAGTTTTTCTGTATTCACAGTACACGGTCGGGTACATAACAATTTTAGAAAGTTCAGTCGGTCATTAGAGTGCAAAGTTTTCCGAATAAAGAATAAAGAAAGATGGCGGACGTGGAAATTATGCAAACGGTGACGGAAACCAAAAAAACGAAGAAAGTCAAAAAAACGTCGAAGCGTCGCGAATCGGAAGTGCAAATCAGCGAGGTGGATGCCTCCATTGAGGAAAGGGGGTAGGTGAACGTGTTACGTGTTCCGTGTAGATCAGTTTTGTGAACTAGTTCGCAAAGGGCCCAAAATTTAGTGCCAATATGGAAGTTCTTCTATTTTTTGCAGCCCTTTGTAAAATAGCTCGTTAAATGACTTTTTGGTATTATCTGGTATTTTGGATGGCAGGGTATCTCCTTAGCTCTTCTATGTATTGTATACTCATTACTCTAGTCTCAATCTCGTCTTATAAACAAAATTCAATTGAAAACTCAAAATAAATTCAAAATCTCATGCACAATCGAAAAAATATTTAAATTTGTTCACCCGATAATATAATCGATCACAAGCAAACTATCCAAAGTACTCGCATATCTCGAACTTTTACAAAACGACACGTTTACTACCTTCTTTCCTCGGCAAAACTGTTTACTAAAAGGTACCCATATAAAGTTGTCGTTGTCTATAAATGTCTAATCTATGTCTTCACACCCCAACACACATTCTACAAGCACATATATAAATCAACAGCAATCCAAAACAAACAGATCACTTTACTCAAAATTTAAAACTGTAACCGAAATGTGTAAACTTAAAACTGTACAGAGTGTATACACACAGATACATACCACAAAAATACGAACACACTACTATACTAAATGAATACTATGAATGTTTTTTTGTTCAGTAATATAAAATATATTATATAGAAATACACTCATTTTTACACTGTCCCACACGCGAGTTCAATGCAAACACTCGATTGGATTTTTATCCATCCTCTATAAAAATAATTATTTATATTTTCTTTGTTTGTGTCCAGTTAATTTTCAGTGGCGAGTACACAAAGGCCATGGACAAGGATTGGCATTCGGGTCATTTCTGTTGCTGGCAGTGCGATGAGAGTCTTACTGGACAACGTTACGTCATCCGCGATGATCATCCCTATTGCATCAAGTGCTACGAGAATGTATTTGCAAATACGTGCGAGGAGTGCAATAAGATCATTGGCATCGATTCGAAGGTGAGATCATATAAAAATTATTGTGTTTTTTGTTACGGGAGAGCCCGACAGTAGAATACCCTGGGGGTAGTAGATAACGACACTAAAATTTTCTATTAATTTTATTTGTGTTTTGTATTTGTGCCGTCTCTTTTGTATTTAAAACACTCACTCTAACACAGCGCGCACTTACATGCATATATATATATATATATGCATATATAATTGAATAATTGCGTGTATCTTCCGTGTTTATTATCCGATCTTGATCAAATTTTCACGATGCATCCTTATTCATTTAAGAATTGTTCGTCCGAAGCTCAAGTCTATAGCTTGATAATTACCAGTGTTATGTATTTGTGGGCGGAGGGGGCGTGGTATCCAAAATTTAAAATAAACTTGATTTGCGTGCAAGTATAGGAAGTCTCTATACCAAATTTGGTGCTACTAGGTCTTAGCATCTCTGAGATTTCGTTGTTCACACGGACAGACGCCCTGATCAAGAATATATATACTTTATGGGATCTACCACGCCTCCTTCAGCCTGTTACATACGTTTTTTTTGAACAAACTTAATATACCCCCAGGATATGAAAATGAAAAAATTTAATTTTTATTGAATATTTTTATTTTTTTTAAAAAACTCTGTTGAAAAAGTGCAAAATATTTTAAATTTTATTAAATATCTAATTTTAATCGTGCGGGTATTAATTTGCTTAAAATTATCGGCACCACGTCCTTTGATAACACATTGCAAGAAAACGATAGCAGTTGCAGTTTCTAAATTTGAGATGTCCGATTTGGTTTATATTATACTAAGGGGTCCTGAACACACTTGGAAATTTTGCTTACGGATCAATGAAAAAGGAAGATATAACCGAAACAATTATTAAGAAGGGACACGTGGTTTGTAATGTGTTTTCGTTAGCGCAGTGTTAAAGTATCTAACGGCCTGCATTTTCTGACACTAGCTTTGGGTATCATGCTGTCGAGCGTTTTCACCAAAGTTCATTTAGACTAGTTTTTTTACTATGTTTTTTTTGGATCTATTACAGGATTTATCCTATAAAGACAAGCATTGGCACGAGGCCTGTTTCCTATGCTTCAAATGCAATCTAAACCTGGTCGACAAGCAATTTGGAGCCAAGGCCGATAAGATCTATTGTGGCAACTGCTACGATGCCCAGTTTGCCTCTCGTTGCGATGGCTGCGGTGAAGTTTTCCGCGCAGGTAAGCAAACTATCTGACAAATATCTTATTTGTAACATTCTTTCCGGCGGTATTTGATAATAGACAACGTTTGGTGGGTGACAGTTTGTTGCCCAAAAAATTGCATTTGGCAAGCAATTTGATACCCTTTGCGAACACATTCCATAAATCTCCCATTTACACGGATATACATATATAAACAAATGATTGGTTACATATGTAACTGACAACATATACATATGTAACTGGCTGTAGACTTTCTAGGCGTATATATGTACACACTACGTATAATAGTGCAATAATAGTAAATGGGCACTTGCATAATATTGGACGTACGCATTAAAAAGGAAAGTCGGAAAATTGTATACCAAAATATTTTTTAGACCCTGTACTTGAAAAAAGTACAAATGGGTCTATCTGCAAACGTGACAGACCACGTAAAAAATATATATTTTTGATCAGCATCAACAGCGTAGTCGATAAAGCCACGACCGTCGGTCCCTTTTTTTACCACCTATGTATATCTCTGAGACTATCAGAGCTGGAGACATCAAATTTGGCATGTAGGTTCATCTATATCTTGCATTGATCAAGTTTGTTTTAGAATTTTACCACACCCCCTCCGCCACCGTAATGTTAAACAAAATTTCAAATTTCAAAAGGATAGCAATATGATTTTTGGCATACCTGATAAACTTTATAGTCCAATCCTGTCCTGACAGTTTTATCCTGATCGGATAATAAACGGGGAGTATACGGCTCTTCGAAATTTCGAAAAAATGAACACCTAAATCTCAGACACTTCAAGAGCTAGAGACACTAAACTTGTTATGAAGGCTCATCTATCTCTGGCCCAGATCAAGTTTGTTTTAGAATTAGCTAAGCCTCCTTCCGCCCCCGTAACCCAAAAATCAAAATTTCGAAGTCCAACTACAATAGCACCTTTTATGACAGCATCTTGATTTCTGGTACATATAATACGCACTACTGTCCTGTTCATTCCAATCGGATGATAAGTGCGGAAGTTATTCAACTAAAAATGTTACGGGCAAAAGTAAGAAGATGAGACGCTAGCGACCTATCTACAGATATTTTCGTATTGGCTGTATCTATTAAAATTTCTGGTACGCAACGTTAAAAAACAATCTATAGTGAACGTACTTAAAAAATACAGGGACTCCTACTGTCAAGCTTGCTCCACCGTAGCTAAATGCATTTTTTATTTTGATTGACTATTGTACATAATTAACTCTATAACTGCTGCTTAAGTTGATTTTGGAAATTGCTCGTTTTCAGTAAAATAACAAGAAACCAGGAGATTCGCAAACGACGAAAAACTTTGTTGCTTTCATGGCAAGCAATGAAAACACTAAAACCAGCGAAATTTTAGGGAATTTTTTCATGCGACTGAAAAGAAACTGCTTTACATTGATTACCTTAATAATACTTTTTATTTGGTTGAAAAAATATTAAGTAGTCTATTTTTAATTAGTTTAGATCACTCTTACCACTATTACTAAGTGGTTACTGATTTTAATTTTAAATTTGTAATTTTTTTAATTTAGGTAGGTAGCCTTTTTGGAAATTTAAAAATGCATTTAAAAACGGACTTATCAGGGTATATCGCACTGTAAATTTTATTACTAATGAACTTGCTGTAATTGAGTGCGTGCAATGTCCAGTGCCTGATGTCAGTTACTGTTTGCTGTTCCCCCCCATTTTGTACGATATATGTATGTTTATATTACACTTTTTATTTAGGAGCAATTTGAGCGGTACATGTAATTTTGTTGTTTGCTGGTACTTGAAATTATGCCTGACATACGTCAGTTTAAAAGCAAGTTCATTGTCACGATAAATGGCAACATGCAGCTTGAAACCAGATGGGTAACGCTACAAAAAAGCAGGAGAGAAACAGAGACAGAGAGTCAGACCGCAGCTACCTCAGGCTGTGAACTCCCAGGTGGACGACATTTGCCATGGCTAACAAAAGGCGTAAATTATGATAAGTTCTCATTTTTATACCGTTGCAGAGGGTATTATAATTTTGTCACGAAGCTTGTAACGCATTGAAGGAGGCCTCACAGACCCCATAAAGTATATATATTCTTGATCAGGGCAATGAGCTGAGTCGATATAGCTATGTCCGTCTGTCTGTCCGTCTGTCTGTCTGCCTGTCTGTCTGTCTGTCTGCCCGTCTGTTTCTATGCAAACTAGTCTCTCAGTTTTGAAGCTATCTTGATGAAACTTGGTACAGGTCCGTCTTTTTGCAGCACTCAGTACATATGTCGGAACCAGCTGGATAGGATCATTATATCATATAGCTGCCATAGGAACGATCGGATTGGAATCGTCATTTAGTATGAAAAACTTTCTTAAGATATCTTAACCAAACTCACAGATTGTGTATTTGGTATAATTCCAAACATCCTCACCAAATTTGGTGCAAGTCGGATTACTATATCATATAGCTGGCATATTAACGATCGGTTCGAAATCAACATCTAACAAATTTTGTAAAAAATGGACGTCTTATGCAGAGCTCTGCAAGGGTATCCAAACTTTGGCGCGCCAAAGTTAGCTTGCGCTATATTCTGTTTTGTGTTTGTCCCATTCAATTGGAGCGTTACGCAAATACATGTTAGTTAAGATAAATATATAATACGTCGTGAGTTCTCGCCTGTTGTTGGTGATACATTTATTGGGATTAACAAAACAAAACAAAACAAAAACAAGATCACTTAGTCCAATTGTCATATCAATGAGAGTGTTAAGCACGTACCAAATTTGGCCATGACACTTTCGTTGGTAACGCGGAACGCGAACATAACGCGACCGTTTATTAGCCGCAATTGAAGGCATTACCAAAATTGGCTTTGTTGTTGTTGGAAGTACACGCTGACATTGCCAATTGCGAGACGAAATAAATAAGTTGCAGGGTAATATGAAATCAACATCAATGTCAAGCAACGCATCCCACATGAGCGCTAATGTCAACGAGTGTCATTTGAATACACTCGTATTCACTTCGGTGTGTGTGCCAAAGGTGGCTCGTTAACCAAAGCCAAGACAAGTGTCGTTTACATTGCCAATTCAGGCATTAACTAATTCTCTAATGAAATACTTATCGTATTTGTTAATTTGCTAATTTTATTGTCAAAACACTTGTCACTAAAATTGCGTTTTAATTGTCAAGTTTTAGATCACCAATGGCTTACATCACACCCACGACACCCTTACTTATGAAAATCACTTAAATTATCAGAAATTATCGCATCTATTGAAACATGCGACGAAAACACCTTGAAATGATTATCTCTGTCATCTATGTTAATTCATGCAAAAGTCTGGCAAAATGTTCAGTAGATCCACACTAAGCACTTTCGACGTGACTCACCACAAGTTTTATTTATAACTTTTTAATTTTCGAGTAGAGTTTGTTTTTTATTCTTTCCATTCAACGCAACGAATCATTATTCAATAAGTTCGCAGATAAGCGTGTTGAATTTAATTAATTTGCTTAATTTTTTTTGTATGTGGTATATTTTGTTAGAAGTAATCGCGAAAAAATTTAGTATATTAACTTGAATCTATATGATCTAATAATAATATGTCTTGTCAATGACTCACCTCTTAGCTTATTCTGCAATTGATTAAAAGTATTAGGTCCACAGGTTGAGGAAAGTCTCTTATCTCGCCATATGTATAGTTATTCTATAAGGTGCAACTTCTGCCACTTGTTGTTGTAATATCAAGTTAATTCCTTAAATTGCTTAATTGCTTACTGATAAAATAAAGTTAACTATCTTAATGCAATTCAATTGAGTTGTTTTTATTCAAGTCAAGCAAATCCCACGCACAACTGCGTAACCTCTATGTCGGCAATTAATCAAACATATAAGATAGTTCCGTAAAGAGAGTGAGGCTTTATTTAGGGCTTTGTTGTTTTGACCAAATAAGAAACTCGCAGTGGATGCTGCTTTTAACATTTCCATATAACATTTCACTCTTGTAATATATGCAGCAACCCACATGAAATGCAGCATCCTCAAGCGGCTCACCTTAACGCCCTGACAGTGTTGGCAATGTCAAAGCGTGCTAAGGAATCGACAAGCACTTGACTTGCGATTTAAACGTATTGCAGTTATCTGCATAAAACATAAATAGTAATTGTAAGTCAGCCTGGTAGTCAGTTAGTCTTGCAGTCAAGTAACCAGTTTCCGCCAGTCAAAATAGTTCGTAATTACATGAAGAGCCTAAATGGCACCTTGCCTGCCTTGTTATGTCTCCTCTCCCATGTTGAACAAGACGATCTTTGTCAGAATCGGCGGCAACAACATCAGCAACAACGTCACTCAACAAGCAAAAACTCAAGTCAAATTCAACTGAACGACAGTTTAACTCAACTCAAATTCAACTCGAACCGAACGCAACTCACCTCAACTCAACTCAGTCGAGCTGTTTGTTTACTTGCTCAGTTATTTTTATTGGCGGCTGTTCTCAGTCTCAAAACGGCTTTCAAAGCGCTTGGCAAGTGCCGCGGATGTAATTGTAGAAATTGCAACAACATTCAGAGCAACGTGTTGCATGTTTGATATCAATAGCAGCGCAATCTTATAAACAAGAGTCGCCAGTCGACAGTGAATATATTCATACAACTATATCAAAAACCAATTAAAAACTATTTCCGCACTTAATTATTATTGGAACTCTTCCATTGTTGAATTGGTGAATTGGCACGACTCAATTTGTTTCTGTAAACAAGTAATTGTTTATAAAAATATTGAAAAATAAACAAGCTGAAATATAGAGTGGCTAACATTTTTGAAATAAACTGCAGCATCTCGACTCGTAAACTAGCCCTGATACAAAACAGACGCTGTCGCCTTGCTGCGTATACACAAATTATAATTTAACTTGACCTCGGCTTATGCTTAATTCTCAAACATTTTGCGACAGTTTAATGAATCCCCAGCCATTTCCCCGACAGGCATTACACAATCCGGAACAGCCGGAATGTTTAAACCTAATCCAAAATGTAAAACAAGATTGGAAGTCAAGTTATCGTCTAACGCCTCTGCATTATAGTTGATATCACTTTTATTACAACAACAATGAAATAAATTTTAAAATGAATAGCCATGTGGCAGCAGTGGTATTCACAGCACCAGTTGTAGGAGCTCGGATTGCCAGGTTGGGTTTGGGGCAGTGTCGAATAGAAATTGCATACCCAAAACCGGAAACAATTTGAGCTGCTTTTTTGGCTGCATTTAAAATGCGGCGATATCATCGACGTGTGCCACATTTAAAGAGCTAAATGGAAAATGTAAAAAGCAGCACAGCACTCACTCTAAACAATCATACAATCATAAATAGTATGCACGCAAAGAGTATAGCAGCAATTTGTGATCGAAAGGGGCTCTTGGGAGGGGGAATCGCCCACTTGAGCCAACATTTCTTTTTACAAGTCTGTTGGCACTGCAATTGAATGCCAATTGAAATTAAATCGAAATCGAAATTAAAATAAATGAAAAAAACAAACAAAAATTAAAATGAAATCGCAATTGAAATAATTACAAAAACTTGATCTCCTGGCGTACTTTACTTCATTAATTCAATGGGGAAAAGGTAACCGACCTAATATAGCTTTCGATAATGTACAAATCCTCAACATGTTTACATTTTTAAAATGCAAACAGAAATTCAAAAGAAGAAGCAGCTTAAAAAGTGAATACTTTTTTCATTTGTATACCCTTGCAGAGGGTATTATAATCTTGTCACGAAGTTTGTAACGCATTGAAGGAGGTCTCACAGACCCCATAAAGTATATATATTTTTGATTGTATTTATTATTGCTGAGTTGATTTAGCAGTGTCCGTCTTTTTATGCAAACTAGTCTCTCAGTGTTAAAGATATCTTGATGAAACTTGGTACTGGTCCGATATTTTGCTGCACAGTACATACGTCGAAACCAGCCGGATCGGATTACTATATGAACGATCGGTTCGAAATCAGGGGTTTGCGAGGTATCCAAACTTTGGTGTATGCTGTTTAGCTTATAAGACAAACCAGAGAACTGAAATTTCTCTTTTATTCCAAGTTATCTGCCAAAAACTAATAAATCTATGCTCGGAATTTGTTTATCTGCCCTGCAGCAGTTGACATTTGCACAGAATGGTCAATAATTGTCGAAAAACAAAGACAATGTTGATTTATCTTGTTTACACGAGGCATATGACGATATCTTGACTTGCATAATTTAAGCAGGACACATCGTGAAATGTTATCACAAAACAGTTAACGTGTAAATATGCAGCAGTTAAGTGAGAAAATGTCAACGAATTCGAGTAACCGAAATGCAAACCTAAAAAAATGTTGCTGAGCTCTGCAATTGACTCGTAATGGTCATTGCAAATGTATAGCATGAGTTGGAAGCACTTTCCATTTCATTGCTGACCAAGTAGACACGTAATGGGAGGTTGAATATTGTTTTTAAAGTCAGCAATCAATCATTCACTTAGATCACATCTGGCTGTCAATGCGAGCATATCTCGTATCTCGTTTATTGACTTGGCGAATTTCAATGTCGCCTCCTCCGATCTCCACTTGACCTCAGCTAAGACGTCGACGAAGCGACAGCGGTGTCTCTGAATTTTTGTTGTAGGCGTCTGTCGAGTAACTAAATTGGTGGGCGATTTGTCTTTGGGATTTTGTTGGCTTGGCAACTAGCTCAATTAGTTATAATTATTTGACACCGCTTTGGGGCTATAAATAAGCCCAGATCAAGCTAAACCACAAATGCTGAGAAAGCCATATTAATGCTGTGGTTCTCGGTTTTCCAGTAATCCGAAACCCGCAGCCCAATTCTTTGCTGTAATCATTATCAGACTCTGTCTGTTTTAATTGTCTGTCCATATCCGCGGGCTTAGTTTCCTGTGGGCAAATTCAAATTTTTAATTTCCTGCTTTATTTTGCGCACGCGCTCATGATGTAAGCAATTTATTTTTTGCTACTTTTAGATATTTGTTTTAAAAAAATTTAGTTTTATAATGATTTATGAAGTCATTACTGTAGCTATTGTGTTATAGTTGTTGTCATGTTTTTTTTTTTAACAGTTTCTATGTTTTTTAATGAAACTTGTTGTTTAAGCTAGAATATTTCGTCGTTGGGGCGAAGTGATGTCATTGCTTTAAAGAGATTCACGACATCGCCAAATTTGTTGTATTTAACTTACACTCATTGAGAGCAAAAAAGATCTGTTAGATATTAGTTTGGCTGGGCATAAGTTTGTGCATCTTAACTGGTTTCTGGCCCATCCAAAAATAGTTCCACTTCAAGTTTATTGATCAGATCTCATTGCTGACCTAGTTGTACCTTGGTAAACAAATTCATCGCATAATTTGGCTTTAACTGCTGTCTTAACTGGGCTAGCTATAGTTTTATATGCTAGTTTACGAGTCGAAAGTGTTGTAGTTTAAACTCCATTTGAAACCCCTTACCAATGCTAGACCAAACATCAAATCAATCAACATGACCGATGTGGATGTACTCAGTTCCAGAATGAAGTCGCGCTTGCATTTGCAAAGCAAAACAATTGGCGCCGAGCGCATTAAGAAGGCCAAGGATAACAACGAGGACATTGCCGTGCTCAGCATGTTCCTCCCAAATGCCAGTGCTGTAGAGGAAAATCGCAGTTTTTATTGCTCCCTCGGCGATTATTGTCGACTCGGGGATCCGCGTGCCACCAAAGCAGGTAATAATTATAATCAAAGGTGTATTCATCAGTGGATAAGCTAATGCTTCTCATAAATGATGTTAATTAAACACAGCGATACATCATAATTTATCAATATTACTGCCAATTTAATGCCTCGTCTGTTGCCTAAAAGGCAAAAATAGACGCCCACATAAAGTGATTTTGTTTTGTGTCCAGCTCTCCATAACGTCATCGCAGCTTTCGACTGTTGATGGCTCTGCGATGAGTAATGTGACCCAAGTAAAGGTACACATATTCAAACACGTAACCAATTTATTAAATAGAATACCTGGTTAATAAAAAATATGTAAAATATAAAATATCTATAAATTATAATTGCCGTAAAGGAAAACTTCCACAGTTATTTTAGTTGCTAACCCTTTGAACAGAACTAAAAACTAGCCCCTTTATTTTTAGAACCCGTTCTCTAATGGCATAAGGGTCTTTTCAGTAAATGTGTTATTGATCAGCATCAACAGCCTAGTCGATGTAGACATGTCCGTCTGTCGATCTGTCCTTTTTTGAACACTTAGAACTTAGAGACTATAAGAGCAAAAAACAATATGAAGATTCAACTATATCTTTCCCAGATAATGTTTGTCTTAGAGTTCCGCCTCGCACTGTAATTCGGAACACAAAATTTTAAGACCGAATTTCGAGAGAACGGGTAATGCTATATGTGATATATATTAGAGACCTTTCCTGTCCTGCAAATTTTACATCGATCGGATAATTAAGTATTCGAGAAACAATTTTTACGAGCGTCGCACAAAGAAAATAAAAGATACTCTAATGCTTCAACGTTCAAGGCTTGCGGTCTGTTGGCTTGGGTCGTAAGATTGCTTCACTATAGTTTTATGGATTTTCTTTCTTTAAGATTGTAAACAATCCCAACCAAAAGTTTTTCTTAACAGAGGGAGTTGTAGAGGACCTCTCTAAACTTTCTTCATCTGCCATGACAAACTTAACGGACTTTTAATAGGTATATCGACTATTAACATGTGGAAACATCTTCTATATGCCTAAATGTAAGCTATGACAGCTCATAAATTGTCTATATATAATTTACTGACATTTTTGATGCTAATAATTAAATAAACAAACTTTCTTGCTTCAGAAGCAATTTAAAGCACAACATAATAACAATAGAAACGATAAAATAGTAACTGCCCTGACTACCAATTGGCAGTCAGTGAACCCAATGATGAACTAACTACCTTTGGCAAAGTTTGCTTTTTGGCCCAAGTATTCGACATTTCCATGTTTTATTTTTGGCAACAAATTTTGAACACGCAATAAATAAACTAAACAGAATTTTTTATGCACACTGTCTAAAGGGGTTCCCACAATAGAACTAAAGGAAGATACTACATATTACAAATATAACTTCATGGGTTAATCGTGTCTGTTAAGACGAGATAATTTGAATAATTTTTGCATTAATTGTTATGAAAATGCTAAGCGAGCTAAGAGAAGTAGAACGGGGTCGGGAAAAGAGTTTCGCCTTTGGAAGTTGCATGTCAGCTGCACATAATAATGGTAAAAGAAATTATATTTACTTTTATTTGAGAACAAGTTGTGATTGGATATTGTCCTGAATATGTCTGGAATTTGGAGTACTTAATATATTGAGTTACTGGGCAAAGTTCAAGGTTGCAATATGAAATTGAAATTGGTTAGTCTAACGTTTGTGTTTTCCTCTATTCATATTTAGGTACCAAGAAAATGGAATACAAAACCCGACAGTGGCACGAAAATTGCTTCTGCTGCTGTGTCTGTAAGATGGCCATTGGCACCAAGTCGTTTATACCGCGGGAGCAGGAGATTTACTGCGCCGGCTGCTATGAGGAGAAGTTTGCCACGCGTTGCATTAAGTGCAACAAGGTAAGGAAATATTTTGAATCGAAAGAGATAAATAACATATAAGAACTGTTACATTTTGATGTCTAGGTAATCACCTCTGGTGGAGTTACCTACAAGAACGAGCCGTGGCATCGTGAGTGCTTCACTTGCACCCACTGCAACATCACTTTGGCCGGGCAACGCTTCACCAGCCGCGATGAGAAGCCCTACTGTGCTGAATGCTTTGGCGAATTGTTTGCTAAACGATGCACATCGTGTGTGAAGCCCATAACTGGTGAGTTGAAGTTATTCTTATATTAAAATATACACACTTTATTTATGGAAAACATACTTCAATTTCCCAGGAATTGGCGGCACACGCTTCATCTCGTTTGAGGAGCGTCATTGGCATCACGATTGCTTTGTCTGTGCCAGCTGCAAGGCCAGTTTGGTTGGACGCGGTTTCATCACCGACGGACCCGACATTCTCTGCCCCGACTGTGCCAAACAGAAGCTGATGTAAACAACAAAATCTCCAAGTCCAACCAAGTCAAGAAGCGTCCGCATTAAATGAGAGCTTGGAAGGAAGCAGGAGCTACAGCTGATATAAGGAAAAGGAAAATGGGGCAAAAGCAAAAGCAAAAGCGAGATTTAGCCATACACTTATTCAAAATTAACAAAGTTCAACGAAAAGTGGATCAAATCAGCGTATTGCGCAGAATATGTATTAAACGATATATACAAACAAACAAAATAATGCCTTACACTTACACATACATACTTATTAGATATGAGATGGAAAAAAGGAATCCTAAAACCAAAAGCCACAAATTTTTAAAATTATAAATTAACAATTATACGAGTGCTTGTATACTTATTAATAAAGCGTACAAAATTATATAAAGCTATATATACATATATAATACTAGCTAAACTAAAGTGAGGAAAATCTAAAATACTAAATCAAAATGAAAGAAATCACGCTTGAAAATTGATATTTTTATGCTTCACCATCAATTTGTATAAAATAAATATGTATTATTTGTAATTGCATTTGAACGCGAGAACAAAAAGAAATTGATGAAATCAAGATACTGTAACTATTGTTGCCACACATTACATAATGTATGTATGTATGTTTATTTATTTATTTTAAGTTCTCTAACCATACGAAAACGATGCGTGTAAAGGTTTTCTAACCTCGGGTTACAGTTAAATACTTGTATTAAAACAAAGTTTATGTTTTTAAATTATATATTATCTATGTTATTAAACAAAACCTACCATACACAAACACACACATACACAAACATACCCAAAACCAATACACGTCCACACGTCCTAGCAATTTAATTGTTTAGTTTTATTTTTATGGTTTTGTATTATAATGAAGCACTTTGCACAAAACTAAAATATCCACAATTAATTATTTTTCAAATGCCAACAAAATGTAAATGTCCTTAACTATTTTATGATTTTAAAGCTAAATAAATTAATAATATTCATCGATATTTCTTTGCCTTTATTGAAATTGTAAATTGCGTAATATTTAACAACTATCTTTAATTTGAAAATTAAGATGGTGCGATGTACGAAGTCCCCTATTAACCAAGTGAAACAAATGGTCATAAATAAGATTACAAACTAATTAAAGTTTTGCTAAACACTCATAGTCAAGCTTAAGAATGAAAGCGAATCGTAAGCAAGCGAACACTGAAGAAGGCAAAAAGAAGGTTGCGAGACGAACGATAGAGCTATAGACACCAGAGACACCAACCTTTTTATGTAGACTTATCTATATCTTGCCCAGATTAGGCCGAAAAGAAAAATTTCGAAGTCTATTTACAAGACCACCTTTTTGCCAGTAAGTTAAGCTTTCATAAATATAATATACACTGTAGTTCGAATCTGTCCTAAGAAATTAGTTTTGGAAATTCCTTAACAAACATTTTTTCATAAGAAAAAAGAGACTCTAGCCCTATGACGTAGAGCAAAAATTGCTTAATAAAAATAATAAGATCAAATGAAATCAAAACTAATGTATATCACTAGGCTTCATAAAATACAGCAGATCATTTTTATTAAATTTTTTCCGGCGCCTTTGTTGCCAAAATATATTCTGAAAAGCCATTATTAAGCGATTTTCAAAAATTTGTTTGTTTTTCAAAGAACCAAACTAAGAAAACTATTACATATTAGAAATTTTCCTAATGAGGAGTAAAGCTATAATTATTTAAATATATATTGATGATCAAAAAATTAAATTAGTACCTTTAACTGAAAAACGCGAGGTGGAGTATTAAAAATTCGCCCTCTAAACAATATAATATAAATAATTTTTATATTAGTGCACGGATTCAATGTAATACGGCTCATTTCATCCGAAATATGTTTAACTTAATGTTTCTGGACCAAAACTGTGAGCTTTGTCGATTTTTTTTTATTTAAATTTTTAAAACACAAAAAAAAATTGTTTTGCTTAAATTTTTTTTATTTCTCAAAACTTTACATCTCTAAAACTACTAAGCAAGTTTTAAAACAATGGAAGCACGACTTAAAGATGATATCGTTGACGAAACATTTATCAAAAGAATAAATGTTTTTATCTTAAACTATAATAAGATTGGTAGGCACTAAATAAACATTTTGTTACTTAAAAACTTTTTTATTTTGAAAGAGACCCACGCCTCCCTCCTTAACAATTAATTTATCGTTTTGTCACTGACTGAAATGGTACGCAGTACAATCGACGTTTCACTATCGATAGCGCATGCAGAGCTGCCAACTTGGATTTAATACGATAGTCACGCAAAATCGATAAGATTTGGGAATCTATCGAGTGTTTTGTAAGCGAAAAAACAGCTGATTGAGAAAAGGCCGCGGAAGAAAATTTTAACAAAAGTGAGTTTTCGGTTTTAAAATAACGGGTTGGTAACAGTGTCGGTAAAAACAACCTAAGGCAGTGCCTTTAAGGCACTACAAAAACAACAACACCACTAAAAACTACATTAATATGTGTTCTTTGGAAATGTTTTAGAAAAAGAAACAAATCAAATGATGGATAGCAAAGGAACATCAGATTTAAAAATTATCTTGGAGTTTAGGTACATATTGAATGATAAAATATGCATTGAAGGTGTTATCAATATAAGCTTTATTTTAGTGCTGGCGCGGAGCTACTCTTTGGAAATATAAAACGTCGGCAACTTATATTGGACGGTGCACAGAAATGTGAGCATTTCCCTGATTAACATTTTATGAAAGCAACTGAATAGTTTATTTACAGGGACAATTTCCAATTTACTCAAGTGGATGCATGCCAACATATTAACAGAACGTCCTGAGCTATTTATGCAAGGAAACACTGTGTAAGTGTCCCATTAGGAACAACACGTGTTGCTTCCTCTGATTTGAATCTTCTGTTCCATTTCAGACGACCTGGAATTCTGGTTTTAATCAATGATACGGACTGGGAACTGTTGGTAAGTTAGGTTAGCTTGCTCCACTGTGAACTCTTAGTTCTAATATTTCTGAGTTTCAGGGTGAACTGGAGTATGAATTGCAACAGAATGATAATGTGCTTTTTATATCCACACTACACGGTGGATAGCAATGATTATTGGTTGGCCAAATATATGTATATTAATTATTAATAATAAAAAATATTTTAATATTTTCATATTGTACAAAATACAAGTTTTGTAAATCAGAATTACGTCCCTTTACCAAAAATGGCAAAGGCCCACACGATGATTCGGGGATTTTAATGTTTTCTTCATTTATGTTATTTTGTGTTATGCGCTTCTGCTATTTATATTAACAGTGCGTCGAATAAACACTTGGGAATTATAAGCCAATGCTAGCAAGGGAAATGAGGCATGATAGAAATAGTCGTTTTTATTGTTAAACGTGTATTTGTAAAGTAAAGTATTTGTAGATCAAAATTAAATAATTTCAAAATAAACAATATTATCTATGTATTGTATATCAACATTTTATGACATGTTATTTATGTGAGTTTCGAAGAACAGCCGTTGATCTAAGTCATATCAAGTGGGGCGCTTGCACAACTTTACGCAAGAATTCCGAGTGCAAAACCTATTTTTATTTCCACCACATCCTTTATAGGCTAACTTCTGACAGTCCCGCAGCTTTGTGTCGTAATACCACATTTCCCTGTTGGCATTTTTACGGCAGATTGGCCAACCTGTGATGCCTCTATTCTTGAAGCCTTGGCATGTCTGTCCATCTGTAAGGGATCCATCGTTTCAAAATATTCACAAGTTTTGCGAATAAAACATACTATTTATTAATGATGAATTGACTTCATATTTATCTACATCAGTGATTTTATATATAGCAATGAATAAGATAAGATATGACAGCTGTTTACTGATGAAACCAACTTTAAATAAACATAAGTCACAAGTGTTATTGTGGAGTAAAATAAGATAATCAAAACAATTGTCAAATCAGATTTTACTTCTGGTATATTGCAATAAGTACAGTTAAAACTGAATTACCAGGCCAGTTATTACCTCTCTAAACATTTTAACTGCAATCGCAGTTTCATTTACGGGTCATTCTATTATTATTTATGCTTCTACTACAATTTTACTACTGCTGCTATTTCTTTCCGACTACTAACTAAAGAAAATGACCATCCTTCTACACAGCAACACTTAATTTATAAATTACTGCATCTCTTTAACTGCTGCCACTTTTATTTTAAGTGTTTCTTTAAATACAATTCCTACATTCTTTTACTACTTCTAAACTCTATTTTTATAGGAATATAAAGATGAACTATTATATAGAAGCAACATTTATTCAATTCTTTGCTTAATTAATTGTATAATTAATTTATGTATATTTTTACGATAATTTAAATATAGGCACTTAATTTACATACTATTAACTAACTGTACGTTATGAATTTCAATTTCGATTCCACTTCTTTTTGGACGTCGCGACGTAACGCCCATTTCGGCTGGCACAATGTGGGTGCCCCTCGATTCGTGTGTATGTGTGTGGAGTGTGAGTTGTGAGTGGGTTGTTCGGGAACATTAAATTTGATTAAGATCTATGAAATATATTTCGATATTGACACATTGAATTCAATAATTTAAAATTTTCTAAAACAGGGGATAACCGGATGAAATTATACACCCAATGCAAATACATAATAAAATAGTATAAAATTGTTTAAGACAAATAAACATAACATAAAATGAAATAAATAATAAATAACAAAAATAATAATATTAATGATAAAATTAAATAATTATATGTTTAATATGATATTCTCAATTTAAATGTGAATTTGATGAAACCGTTTTACTAAAGCTATACATTTATTTATTTATGCTTTTCCTTAGATTTTTTTTTTCGAATGTATTGGGTCATTAATAACTAAGAACTCATTTATTGCTTTCCGGGTCAGCGGACTCTGCAGCATGGGCATAGGATTTGTAGCGACGTAGAATCACCGACGAGTTGTTAGTGCTTGGCATCGATGCAGATACTCCAGATGACGACCAACTGCCCCTGTGGCCAGTCGGCTGCTCCACCGAATGCACAAGGTCCTGATCCGGCGTTACAGACATATCGGATAGGATGCCGCTTTCTAGATATATAGTAATATATGGGAGTAAGTATAAAAACATCATCAAGTTGGCAACAAAGAACATGCAACACATAGTGGAGAATGTACAAATTACTTGTTAGGTAGGAAGGGAATATTTACAATTGTGGATCTACCAATACTTAAGGAATGTTTATTTACAGAGGGAACAAAGAAACAACTAAAAGCAAGAAGTGACGCCTTAAAAATAATAGCACAAGTCAAGCTCAATACCCATGGACAGCTGGCTAACAATTGTCGTGGATCTCTTGTGATGACGCTTGCTGTTGCTTTTGCTGGAGGTGCTACCAGCGTAAGTGGATGTGGGCGTAATGCTGATCCTAGATGAGCTCTCAACATTATTGCTGCTGTTGTTCAACTTCAGCGCCTGCGTTTCATTGATCAGTTCCAATGTGGAATTGTTGTTATTGTTGTGGTTGTTGCTGCTGTTGTTGTTGCCAGCGATTTTGTTAAAGTTGATATTCAAACTGTGGCGGGTGGTTTCGTGTCCTGAGCAGCCACCGCTGATAGAGGAGCTACTTGTTGTGCTCGTACCGCTGGATACAGAGCTTTCCGATATTAAAGAATTAGGACGTCGCATGCTGCCCTTGCCTGGCTCCGCATGACGCAGCTTGGGAGCTGTACAAAAAGAAGTGTTAGGTGGAACAGAATGCGTCAAACTTATTAAGAGTTACTTACTTTTGTTAAGCTGTGCTAGGGGTATGGAGCGATCGCTGATTTGATTGTTGCTGGGACGTATGTCTAGGCAGGGTTTGCTGCCAATGCCCATCGAGGACATTTCTGCCAGGCGAATTTCTGCCGAAAAACGTAAGCTGGCTCAATAGTTCTCCTTCCATATAAGTTTTCGGGGAACTCACCTCGATTTCGTTTCGCCTGTTTCCAAAGCAGTTTCGATATCTCCTCGGTCCAGGCATTCTTGATATCCTCTGACATGCACTGTAGCATCCAAGTGTCATCTGGCTTTCGCTTTCTAAACCAAATCTCAAACTTGGTAGTCGAGTCACCCGTGTGTGCTGTAAGTCCTATGTCCGAGGTCTTAATGCTGTTCTTGTAGATGTAAATATCCAGATTCTGAAAGGTAAACTATTAGATATACATGTCCTAGGCAAGCGTAAGTTTACGCACCTTATGATCTGGAAATCGACGGGCTTTGCTGAACAGCACCAGCTCTTCAAAGAGAAACACCTGACGCAACGTCTTCTTGCCACCTCGTCCTTGCCACACCAGAAACTCATTCTGACGCAGCAGACGACCCTGTTCCTTGACATTCACATCGCAGTCACGAAGGGAGTCCATGGCCAATAGATCGTTGCCATGACGCAGCTGGAACTTGACCATTTCCTCAGCACGCTGCAGTTCCTCGACATCGGCTGCAATCTCCTGCAGCGCTGCTCCCTCCACACTCTTCACCGCCTTCACCAGCTGCTGCAGGAGCAAAGCATACTTTCCCATTCGCTGGACTGGTTTCAACAGGTACGAGGCTAGATCCATCTTATCCTGCAGCTGGAGTTGCTTTGGCTTAAAGAACGAGGTGCCGTATTCACTTAACAACGTGTCGCTCTTAGGCTTGTTCTTGTTGTACAGTGCATACAAATAAAACTTGGATTCCATTTCTAGAAAGGCAGCGCCCACCTTAAGGGGATTGCGCTCATAACGCTCCAGTTCACCGAGAAAATGTGAATTGTGGAACTCGAAGATCTTCTCAATGTTGCCAAAGATTACATTCCTCTGTCCCCGCAAAGGTTGAGGAATATCCTCACGCAGCAGCTCATCAATGTAATTCTCTATCACATAGTACAAGGAGCGGACATAGTCGCGTTCGGTACCAATCATTTCGCGCATGATCAATAGAAGCGTTCTGGGGAGTAGAACAATTAAGAATAATCACTTTATAAACCATTGACTAGAAATGTGTGACTTAAGAAAGGTTCAGAAAAACCAACTTATGGTTGTTTGAGATATTCCACTTGCCACTCTATTGTGTTATACATACAATCTAAATTTAGTTAAATTCAAACCACAATATTAAATAACTTCCATAGGAATGGTCAGTCGAAAATATATACATAAATATATATATTGATAAAATATTTTACATCCTGACCAAATTTGGCAAAAATCGGACAGCTATATAACATATGAGGATAGATTCTTCGGCAGACCGAAAATGAACTTTCTTTCTTGTTACTTTTGTATTTTTGGTTCCAAACAGCTGAGCTCCTCCAACGTGGTCAGCTCAAAATTGGAGGCATGACACTGCAGATGAGCATTCACCTCCATGGGCGAGTGCATGTCCATGTAACGTTTTGTAGGATGCTCAAAGCATTCATCCTCAAGCAGTTCATCGTGACTAGAATACGGAAAGAGATTAGCTTATATCTCCTGTATAATTTATCTGGTAATCACTTTTCCCACCTCTTCTCGTTGAGACTCTGACATGAGCAGGTGCGAGTCAGTTTCGGATTTCGTTCGCAATTATCGCAGACGCCAACGCCGGAGTCGGCAATCTTTGATTGCTGTTCCTCTCCATCGCCATCGGCATCACAGTCGTTGTCGTTGTCGTTGTCGTGACCCTCATGGGGCTCATCCATATCGTCCAGATTACGACTCTCCCGCCAGCAGCTGCAGTGACTGCCACTTGGTGCACCATCAAAGGAGCTGCCATTACCTGAGCTGCAACGATAGCTGCCTCTTTTAGCTGCCATATGTCCTGGTGTGCTTGTCTTCCTCATGATGGCTGGCAAGTGCTTCTCTATAAATGCCGTGGCACCCAGTGAATCAGCCAGACGTTGCAGTTCCTCCAATGCGGCCGTTTCACGTTGATGTTGCGTCAGAAGGTGTAACAATCTGGCGCCTCCCTCGATTCGCTCACGTGTCTTCTCCAGCTTCTCTGAGAACTGATCCAATGCTGTCTTTAGATTGTGAGCACTTTCGCTGAGCACGGTAATCTTATTGGCCGCCAAGTGTAGATCTCTTCCCTTAGCCAAATGTTTCTGCGGGATTAGGGATAAACTAAGTAATTTTTAGAAACAAATTCAGTTCATTCCCCTTACTTACTCTGGCAATGAAATAGTATTTCTCAAACTCCAGCTCCTGCGCCTTCAATATCGCCTCGTTGTCCAATTGAAGCTGTGCAAATTTCAGCAAATTTTCTGCTCCGTCACTGGCCAACCATGAGGTGACCTTAAAACAGATACAATATGGGTTTTGAGATTGAAATTGAGATCAGCGAACAGTTTTAAAACGCGCCCACGTCGGCGTCAAGGTCCAATTCCCCATTTCCTAACGATGAAATGTGAAATTCAAGCAAACGAATCACGATCGACGATGATATAATTAGCCTTCAAATTAGCCAAGAAATGAAAGAAGCAGTCGCGCAGAAATCGAATAAAATAATTCCTCTATGAGTATTTTTAAGTTAAGCTCCCAAAGGTATAGTCAACAACAACAACAGCAACAACAGCAACAACAACCACAGCAACGGCAACGACATTAACCACGAACCAATCAACAATCTAACATTGATAATTTTGTATCTCTAACCAATTTTTAATCACCTGCTGCGTCCAATCGAATTGATACAATCGATAATGCGACGAATTATGGACCAGGAAGGGGGTCTTTCGGATTGTGAGGGGAACCTGAACTAACTAACCAGCTTAAGCTCCTAGAGCTTGGCTTGCCACGCGTGTGCCACACCGTATTCACTTTCCGTTTTTGTTTTGTGTTTGTCGATCTTTGGCTCAGCCACACTTGGGGGCATGTCCACGTCCACGTTTACGTCCTCCCCAATGAATGAATGTTTTTGTTGGCATTGGACGAGCGGGTGCTGATGATGAGCCAGCGCAAGGCTTTGCTCCAGTTTCAGAGCTGGCGCACAATCAGCAGCGACTGTAACTGAGAGTAAGTCTGCCTTAC
The DNA here is from genome assembly GCA_037043535.1 of Drosophila putrida. Taxonomy (NCBI): domain Eukaryota; kingdom Metazoa; phylum Arthropoda; class Insecta; order Diptera; family Drosophilidae; genus Drosophila; species Drosophila putrida. The sequence goes on from JBAMBI010000934.1 coordinate 2,950,013, forward strand.
AGCCAAATCTCGCATTCGTAGTCGTAGTCGTACTCAGACTCAGACTCGGACTCATGCTCATCAGATATGGCAGGCCAGCGTCAGCGATTAATGTACAGGGTGTTTTAATTGTGCTTACTTAGCTCATGAAGCGATATTTGTCAATTTGAAAGGTTTAATTATTGGAAATAGTTTTTTATTTTTATACCCTGGGTGGTACATTAAGTTTGTTAAAAGAAAGTATGTAACAGGCAGAAGGAGGCGTGGCAGACCCCATATATTCTTGATCAGGGCGACAAGCTGAGTCGATATAGCCATGTCCGTCTGTCCGTGTGAACAACAAGATCTCAGAGATGGTAAGAAATAGAACCACAAAATTTGGTGTGAAGACTTCTTATATTTGCACGCAGATTAAGTTTATTTCAAATTTAGGATACCACGCCCCCTTCGCCCACAAAGTAAAAAAAAAGATAGCGCTGGCAATTAACAAGCTAGAGAATTGAGCTTCGACAGGAACAATACTTGTACTTATATGGATGCATCGTGAAAATTTGATCAAGATTATTTCTTTAATTTAATGTGTTGTTGCTGTTGTTGTTGTGAGTTTTCGCCCTCTCTTTTTCTCTCTTTCAAGCTATCAAGTGGTAGAGTTGCCACGTAGTCAGACGGAAGATCTGGGTTCGAATCCCAGTAAAAGCATGCTTAAATTCTTTAATTTTTCTTAATTTTTGTTATACATTTAAAAAACTTTTTTTTGTTTAGAAGAAAATTTGTGTGGCGTTCTCTACTACCTCATGGTATGCTACTGTTGGGATCTTCCAACTGAATGATATATTTTTATACCCTGAGGGGGTATATTAAGTTTGTTCAAAAAAAAAAGTATGTAACAGGCAGAAGGAGGCGTGGCAGACCCCATAAAGTATATATATTCTTGATCAGGGCGACAAGCTGAGTCGATATAGCCATGTCCGTCTGTCCGTCTGTCCGTCTGTCCGTCGGTCCGTCTGTCCGTCTGTCCGTGTGAACAACGAGATCTCAGAGATGGTAAGACCTAGAAGCACCAAATTTGGTATGAAGACTTCTTATGCTTGCACGCAGATCAAGTTTATTTCAAATTTTGGATGCCACGCCCCCTTCGCCCATTTTGGTAATTATTAAGCTAGGGACATGAGCTTCGGCAGGAACAATACTTGAGTTCATAAGGATGCATTGTGAAAATTTGATCAAGATCGGATAATAAACACTGAAGATATCGGCAATTATTTAATTCTTTAATTTAATGTGTTGTTGCTGTTGTTGTTGTGAGTTTTCGCCCTCTCTCTTTCTCTCTTTCAAATTATCAAGTGATAGAGATGACACGTAGTCACACCGGGGACCTGGGTTCGAATCCCAGTAAAAGCATGCTTAAATTATTTAATTTTTTTTTTAATTTTTTTGTTATACATTTAGAATTGTTTTTTTTTATGTTTTTATTTAGTTATTTTGAAAATAACGTGCTCATTGTTGCTTAGACTTTTAAATACAAATACGAAACATAAATATAATTAATATAAAATTTGAGTGGCGTTCCCTGCTACCTCAGGGTATTCTACTGTCGGGATCTCCCGACTGAATGATATATTTTTATTTGGTATTGTAATATAGGTGTTGAAAACATACCCTATATACTATATGTATTAAAGCCGGCTCAGTTGCTTGCATTGTTTACATGACGACGCGAAAGGCGTTTTTTAGTTTTTATTGGAGATTGTTTCTCAACGATTGCCACACACACACAAACACACACACACATACAGACACAGGCAAAAGTCAATAATAAATAAATAAATTGATTTACTTAATCAATGGTTCAATGAAATGTCTAATGCCAGCGATAAGACTTTAGCCGGAAAGAAGCTGTTGTTGTCGTTGTTGTTGTTGTTGTTGTTGTTGAAAGTGAAATCATCGAATGATGCAGAAGGCAGACGATAAACAAGTTAAAATTAAAACAATAATAGAAACAAAAGTTTCAAGCTTCGACAAATTCAATTGGATGCACGTTGATATGCGTTTGGCTAACAAATGATGACTCACAAACTCACATAGTTGGCTATTTGGGCTGCCAATTGGTCACTTGCAGCTGTTTTAAGCTCGCTGCCAGTGGCTGATGAGGAGCAGGAACTGGAGGGTATCATTGTTCGAATCGAGCTCAAAATGCGATAACAATTAACAATGCCCCGCTAAGCGCGACAAACGGCAACAACAACATGCCACAAGCAGGTCTGAATTGCAACTGTTGCTTGTACTTGAATTGTGCCGCTGGCAATCAACAACAATCGCTGCCAATCGCCGTCTGTCTATCGCCAACCCATCATCAAATGTACATACACACACCCATAGACACTCACTTATGGCAACTATGATGCATTTTTCAATTTACGCGCCGCCGGCATCAGTCAATGAAAATGAAATGAAATTCAATCAAATCAAAACAATTAGCAAAAGCAAATAAATGTGCAATTGGTGCTTGGTGCTGACAATGGAAACGATATTGGAATTGGCCCTAGATTTGCTGTTGAAATTGAAAACTAGGACTACCTCACAATCAGGCCCAGGCTCCACCGCATCAACAACAACAATAGAGCGAAGTCTTGGTGATATTCTTGTTGCTGATGACGACGTCGACAACATCGTCGTCTGCTTCAATTTGCTTAGCAAAGTAAATAACTTGCAACATGGGATAAGGAAAACATATAAGTCTTCTACGGCTTTGACAATCTCTACTTCTCCGTTCCTCTACTACTCTCCTCATTCTGATAAGCTTGACTACATACATATTCATTTTAATTTTTGTTTCTACTTCTTTTATTTGCCACTGGCAACTAGCAACTAGCAACTGCAACTGCAACTGCAACGGCGGATGTTGTCTTTTGTTGCTTTTGGGACGCTGATAAGCAATTGCAGCAGGCAGTTGACTGTACTCTGCCTGATGATCGGCACATCTTAGAGAAGCTCTTTCTTTTTGTTAGTTTTTTTTTGTTGACGTTGCTGGTGATCGGTATGGTGTTGTTGTTGCTAGTGGCGTTGCTCTGACATAAAACGCAAATTTAACGTGACAGTTTAACAAGTTGATCGCATGCGCCATAAAACACATGCAACACCTACAACAACACCAGCAACAGCAACTCCTGCAACAACTATGTTGCTCTAAGCATGCGTGGCTCCCAGTGGTGTCCACTATGGCAACTGTTGCTGCCGCTGCTGCTGTCGTGTAATTTACGCAAATGTCGCATATTTATCTCAAAGCCATAAACATTTTTTAAGCTACAATATCGAATTTATTTTGACACTTAACAAAGTTGTTGCCATTGTGGTTGCTGTTGTTGTCGTTGTTGTTGTTGTTTGCTGATTCTGCTATTGCTATCATATAAAATTCCGACAGCTATTGGGATTTTAGTTTTGTTTTGTGTCCACATTTGTCTCTGCCTGGCTTTTGTATGCTGTGTATATGTACTCCTGGTGTCTGTGTAATTTATTTGAAGTACGTCTTAAATGATATGCGTTTCCCATTTACAATTTGCCATATTTGCCACATTCGGAATGTCTCATTTGATCTTGGGTTCTTGCATTCTCCACAGCTGCTTATCTTTGGTTCTTAGGATTTTACTATGTTTAGTAATTTACTTGCTAATTTATGGTAGTTACTCACAAACTATAGCAACAATAACTTGTCTTTTTCACTTTTTCTTCATTTTACTTTGTCAGTTCAGGTGGACAGGGCGAAACAACTGCGCGGAGTGCGTTCCACTTTAAGTGGAAGCATATCAGCTTTAAGTACCTTAAAGCATATTTAAACTAAATAACACTTTTGATTTCTGTCTTTAAATTCCAATAAAAATTAAGATTAACATTTTGATGAAATTCTAGGGAATAAGATGTTAATGTTAAACTAATTACTTTATTTTTGAATATTAATATGAATTGAATATTGAATATATAAATATCAATTTAAATTAAACAAAATAAATTCTTTTATTGTGAACGGCAGTCCCCTCTAGTAAAAGCAGACAGAAAAATATATCATTCAGTCGGGAGAGCCCGACAGTAGAATACCCTGAGGTAGTAGAGGACGCCACTCAAATTTTCTAATAACTAGTAACACAGCGCGCGCTTTCATGCATATGTATGTACATATGTATATGTAAATGCTTCAACGAATAAGGACATAAGAGAGAGCGTAAACTCACAGCAACAACAACACATTAAATTAAAGAATTAAATAATTGCGGATATCTTCCGTATTTATTATCCGATCTTGATCAAATTTTCACGATGCATCTATTTCAGTACAAGTATTTTTCCTGCCGAAGCTCAAATCTCTAGCTTGTTAATTACCAGTGCTATACTTTTTGTCACTTTGTGGGCGAAGGGGGCGTGGCTTCCAAAATTTAAAATAAACTTGATCTGCGTGCAAGTATAAGAAGTCTTCATACCAAATTTGGTGTTCCTAGGTCTTACCATCTCTGAGGTCTTGTTACTTACACGGACAGACGGACATGGCTATATCGACTCAGCTTCTCGGCCTGATCAAGAAAACATATACTTTATGCGGTCTGCCACGCCTCCTTCTGCCTGTTACATACTTTTTTTTTTAACAAACTTAATATACCCCCTCAGGGTATAAAAATAAACGAATTGCAGTTTCGTACGCTGCAGACCTATACAACCATATACATATATACGAAGATTTTGGGATATGTAGAGATGGGCTGGCAAAACTGTCAAACTTTGAACGATTGAATGTGAGTTTTCAATTGGACAAAACTCCCCATTTTTGATGCCACAATTCCATACGTGTCAATTAATACCTCAGTTATTCGAATAAACCTATACATTCTAGTAATATTCTGGCTTACGGGTTTTTAAGCTAAGAAAAAAATTTGCTTTGTTTGTCTGCTTGGCTATCTGCACAATTCTATTAGATATCTGAATGAAGCTTTTAGTATATATATAACTTTAAAATAAAGGAAAAAAACTTAAAGTTCAATTGACAACTGTGGCCAAACCAATTTACCATTTTTTTTGGCGTTCAGCACAGCGATAAAAGTTATTTTTAAGTATAAAGGCGTTTGGTCTTCTGCGTAATGTGTCGAAACTATTTGAATGTCCTGATTTTTTTATTCCCTTTTTATTTGTAAATACAAGTGTCCGCTTAACTTTTTATCACAACATGATTACTTTGTTGCAAACGAAATATTGAATACAAAAACAGTTTTAGTAGAGTGCGTTGCTTTGTTTCGTTTGCCAAATTAAGCAGAAACCACTTGAATGTAAATCATACTTCGGTCTTTTTCGACCCAGTATATAGGACACTAAACTAAAAACTACAAAAGGGTCTATTAAGTCCGTCCATCTGTCTGTCAATTTTTTTAACAGCTAGATCGCAAAGACAATTATCTTAGAGATACAAGACTGGGTATGTAGGTTTCTTATTATATCTTGTCTTATTATGTTTTGCCGCGCCCTGAATCAAATCTATTGATAAATCAAATTTCAAATTGAAAATGTTCATCTCGATCGGATATTATTCTCTTTCCCATGGGTACAGGGTCTTCCACCGTCAAGCTTCCTCCACTGTACCTTTATGGACCTTTTAATTTATTTTTAATTATTATGAGTGAGCTACAAACGCTAATCTGGAATAGGTGTGGAAAAATTTTAATTTTCATTGATATTTGAGACTTTACTTTAACGGCATCGTCAAGTTTAGGTTGTTTAAAGAATTTCAACAGTCAGTACGAATAGGAGAACTATGAGTATACTCAGTTTAATGTTTGGGCATCGCCTTAGACTAATAAAATGAGAGACTAGGCAGCATAGGTTGAAGCTGAATCTGAGACTGTGGCACGCTCGGCTCCATTTTTGGTGAGCTACAATAAGTCGTATGTATAATAAAGCAATTTCGTTTAACTATTTGACGCGAAAAGGAGATTACAATTTTACTTATTTTTCACTTTCCAATGCAACGAAGCCGGGTAAAAAACACGCCCCAATCCCAAAAACAAATCCCATCCAGAGGTAAAGGCAGAGAGAGAGAGAGAGAGAGAGAGAGAGAGAGAGAGAGACAGAGCAGCAAGTCATTAATTGTGGCCACAAAAGCCAAGACGTTAATGTGGTGACAATATTGCATGCAGGCGACTTGTTGTCGTTGTCGAAAAGCCGCTTTACTAAAGCAAGTGCAACAACCAGGGGGAAGAGTGTGTGGCAGTGACAGTAACTACAGCTTATCGTTGAATCAAAGACGGAACGGACGTGACGACGCATCGGAAAATGATGACAGCTGTTGATGAAGTTGACGATTTCTAAAAATGCGTGTAAAATTAGTGTTAAAAAACATGTCAAACTCAATACGACAGTTACATTTTGACATGCCCCAAACGATGTCGCCGACAACATTTACGTTTTGTTTGCTGTCACTCTATCTGGTCTTGGCCTGGCTCTATGTACTCTCCTTATGGCTTATGGCGAGAGTGAAGCCTCTTTGCTTAGTTCAATAAATACGTACATAAGTATATAGATGCAAATGCAGATGCAGACATTCTAGGCGGCAACTTGGCCTGCCTTGGGCAACTCAATGTCTGCCGAGGTAAGCGTATGATTAACGTCTACATTGATGACACACAGAGTCAAGCCGTAGCTTCAGGAGTTGCAGATTAAGTTGCAGCTGTGATGCCACGTCAGTTGAGAGTTTGAGACATTGTTTGTTCACGTGGCGAATTTGCATGCATCAACCGGTTGGTTTTAAGCATCTGCTTAGCGGCACTAGCGGCTGTACAATGCAGCATTCTGCATGCACCTTGCACCATGCACCAGGTTGCAGGTTGCAGGTTGCAAGTTGCAGGTCCCAGATCCCAGATCCCAATGAAGATGTTTCTGTTGCGAGGGTTAATACACGCTGCTGTTATTAATGCCAAAGTCATGCCACTGTAAACGGTCTCGGTCTCCGTCTTCGTCTCGGATCTTCTCCTCGGCATGTCCACACTAAATAAATAGGTCTTCATATTTCATGGCCAGTTTGCTAGATGACCGAATTCTTTGCAGCCGCAATTCTTAAACGCTGCAGCTGCAGTTGTGCAAGCTGTGGCAGCCACCGCATTCCATGAGGCTTCGAGGACCCCATTTGAGGTTGGGTTCGAGTGTCAGAGGTCATAAGTAAGCCAGACTTTGCTTCCGCGACAAAAACTTGTCACTGTTGGCAAATTTAGACTGTGGTTAGATCTTGAGCTCTTTCGTGTGTCTGCAAGACTATTGGAAACTGTTGCGCTGAGAGGAATATTAAAGGCGTCAAACAATTAAGCATAGTTTTCATTGCACAAAGCTGCCGACAGAGCACAAATTAATTTGAAAAAAAAATACGGGCGACGCTCAAAGAAAGCGCCCCGAACAAATCCAATTTCACCGCCAGCGTTTGTGTATTTTTATCTGTATCTTCAAGCAGCTATCGGCCAAGACGCGTCAACTCTTTCTCCAACAGCAGCAGCAGCAGCAACACCCAAGTCAAACACCCATACATGCACACCAACACCCAGTCAACACTTGTGTCCATAACTGGAGCTTAACTCTGCTCCTAACCCGCCCCGAGTAATTCAACCGATCAACAATTTAGATATAATATCGCATATCGCATCATAATGTCGTCTTTGTCGTTGTCGTCGTACATGTTGCTGTTGTTGTCGTTGTCGTTGTCGTTGTCCCCTTCCTCTACATCTTCGTTGTCGTGGTCGTCACCGTTGTTGTTGTTGTTGTTGTTGTTGTTAACGTTGCCCAACAAAATGGCCATGGCGGCATCTTTTTTCGCACCTTGTTTGAATGCGCGCCTAATGGACGACAGTAAGTTTTGTTAGGTGGCTGAGTTGCAATCGCATTTGGCATTGCACTCAGGAGTTGAAAGCTCGTGTTGGCTTAGTTTAGTCGCGGTTTGTGAGTTAACTACATAAACGTATTGATTTAATTAAGAAAGCCAAGGCCAACGAACAGGTAATACACTTTTTGGCATGTGTAAGTTAATCATATTAAGTACAGTTTGGTTTGATTGTAAGATATGAAATATAATTTATTTATTTGCCGTATTCATATGATCTACAAATCTTATAGCAAGAGAAGACATTCACTTATTGACCGATCTGAGCGAATGAATCGTAGATGCCTTAAACCAAGCCCAAAAATGTTTGTGAAAAGATGGTTGCATTCATCAGATAGGTTAAACAGTAATCACTCCTTTACTCCTTTACAGCAATCACTCCTTACTAATAAGTACTTGCCAACTATATGATAACTTTAAATCAACTTTTTATTGAAAAGTATATGAAAAGTTTACGTTCGTCGTTTGATAAAAGTAATCAGTTTCAGATATCACAATATTTGATACCGATACCAAAATAATGTACTTTTGATTGTTGAAAATTTGTTGCTTAATGTAAAAAGCAGTAATCAGTTATCATAATTGCTGATCAGAATTATGAACACATCGATCTCTATACGATCTAAATTATCCACATAGGTTCCATAACCCAACAAGGAGACCCAATCTGTATCTAATTTAGGTAACCCCCGTAAATCGGAAAAATCAATGAAAATCTTTTCTCTGAACTTCTACATTTCCAATAATCCTGAGCTTCTTAAATAATGATAATAACAAATGGTTCATAAACAAATTATGCCGAAATTTTAAACTTAGCTTTTAGTTTAATTGCGCTTGGCTAGCACAAGTGTGCCAGCAAATAAATAAACTTGAATGCATAAATAATTTAATAGATTTCGAGCATGTGGACCATTAATATGCTTTGGGGGAAAAATAAGTAATTATTACATATTGCCCAAAAGAAAACACAATTTTCATTATTGCTTACTATTTTTGTAACTTTGTAATTGTTTCACGCAAACCGCAGATTAATTAGATATCATTAATAATTATAATCACAAAATCATAAACAGGTCTTTTTAATTATTTGCTATGTATGACAAATTAGTAATGCTCTGCGAAAAGCTAGAGCATTTCACTCAAAAGTTTAAACATGGCACTCTTCTAAAATTGGAAGCTGTCAACGGGCTTTTAATTGAACGCGTGTTGGTGTTAAATGTTTATAGTATCTCTTAGCATAATTTAAGTGGTGATCGCGATATGACAGACTCAGTACGACAGGGAGACAGACATATTGAGTTAGACAGTCAGTCAGTTGGATGGATGGACAGCGAGTCAGACAGTCAGTCAGTCTTATCTCTGAACTACTTTTGACTAAAAACTAATAAAATGTGCAAGTAATTTCATCAATGGAGCAATCAATGGGCAGCTTGAGCTCGACTTTGAGCTGTCAGAGTTGGAGTCGAAGTATTGCAAATCGATTGAAAATCGCAGCGAAATGTATTTAATTTCTTTAACCTTGCTTTCACTTTTCTCATTAACTTTTCGTCGGCAATTAAAATTCAATTTTTTGCCCCAACCAAGTTTGGTTTTTGATAAATGGCCGCACATTTCTCAGAGGCGGAGGAGCGTGTGAAAAATGTCCGAAAACTGTAAACCGAAAAATCAAATAACCAACAACAGAAACGTTAACAAGACGCTGCAAATTGTTAAATGCCAATTTCCGCAAATTATTAAATGAAATTGAAGATCCAGGAGCCGTTTATCTATGAGATACTCGTACAAGTACAGGTACAAGTGTCTACGTATCTTTTAGCTTTAGCTGCGTGTCGATCGTGTGTTTGCAATTTGACATACTTTTGTTGGACAACAGCTGAAACAGCCATAGGAACGGCAATTGTACACATGCAACAATCATAATAATAATAGCACAACTTAATAGTAGCGCGAAAGTATGACGAATATGTAAACACATTGCATCGGAGGCGCTGTGTGAAGCTGAGGCTTCCTTCATGACTGAGCCAACTAATCCCACAACAAATTATTGTGATTAATCAGCGAACTTGCATTAGTGGCTGCTGCGAGTCGTTCCAGCACCATTGGAGGCTTCAGAGTCTCTGGGAGCGTTGGGCGTTGCTGCAACTGTCATTGGCGTTGATTAAGCTCCGCCGAGTAAAGATTAACCTGGCCAGATATAGCGAATGCGAATGAGAAGAGAGCTTCAACTGCAGGCCAGTTTAAGCCAAGTTGTGGGTGCGTGCATGCTTAATTATGCATACGACAGCTGTAACTGCAACTGTTGAATTGTGGAGGAGTCGTGGAGAAAGGGGGATGGGGATGGGTTTAAGGTAGCCAGCGAGATCATGAAAAGCAATTCATCTGAAAGGCCCTTCAGAGCGAGACAGTGTACGAGTGTACTGCTTTGGCAAGCAACCCATTAACAAGTCAATTAAAATGCCAGGACAAATGCAGCTGCAACTGTGATTCGCAGATGAGCAAATAAAAAAAAAACAGTTTTTGAATCTTGGCAGGCTTATCTAACGGCTCCATTTGGCATCCAAGTCGATGGCCAAGTCAACATCATTGGCTACCAGTGAGTAAATAATCCGAGCCCGTACCTGTTGTGGATATTTAAGCGGATGCGCGTAATAAATTAATAAAGCTAAGCATTAAATGCAATGCATATTCAATTAACACTGTCAGTCGCTCTGACTGCGTCGCGTATCTCTCAAATACATTTAGTATTTCAATGGTGAAGGCAGCATTTCCTGTCGAAAGTCACCATCTCATCCCCACTTTGAAGTAAAATGTGTTGAATGTCATTAAACCCCCTTGTGATATCATACCACAAACATCAGAACGCTATGTGCATACCAATTAAAGTCGAACAAACAGTGTGAAGTATTGATTCCTTTAAGAAAAACATATTCATAGTGTTCAAATTGAAAATTTGGAGTTTGGTAATAATATCAATGGGATGTTTCAAAGTGATCTCTTGGATTTCATTTTTTAAAATATATTCAATTTTGTGAAACTCTATCAACATGAGATAGAGCCTACTTTTTGATGTTTTGCGGAGGGTATCTTCACTGAGAATGGCAGTCCACGCTAGTGTCGAAGCTGCACGAAGGGTTCAAAGGGTGCATAGCAATATGCGCAGGGAATAATGAAATGGATCAGATTGAGTTATAGGTATATATATGATGAAACTGGGTATAGGACAACCTTTCTGCTGCACACAACACATAGTTATGTGGGAATCACTTTATCATATAGTTGCTATAAGAACGATGGGTCAAAAGTCAACCTTTAGTATGGAAAACCTTTTTTCCTAAGACATTTAAAGCAAACGCACAGATTGTGTGACTTGAAAAGTTATACACAATTTGACCAAATTTGGATAGAATCGGACTACTCTATCATAAAACTGTCATACGCCGAAATTTGAATGCACACCAAAAATAGCTTATGCAATTAATTTTGAGATACTTTTAAAATTCTTTTAAATATTGACAGCTTACCTCATTGATCTCATCCTCCAGAGCACGCTGACGGGTCAGTTGACGCAGACGGTCGCGTCGTTGCTCCGTCAACTGTTCCAGACGCTGTGCAGCACGATCCACCTCATTGTAGAGCAGGGTCACCTTGCTCAACTTATTTGCTGCGTCCAAATTACAAGCTACTGCAGTTGGAGCAGCAGCTGATGTGAGGGATGTGGATGTGGATGTGGAAACTAAAGCTGGGGGGAATTGATGGCACTGGCTGCTTCCTGGAGTCGCAACAGCTGTGTGGCGCCACTCTTGCGCAAATTGTGCAGCTGCGAGTCCATAAGGGCACGGCTGAGGGCACGATGCTGACCGTAGAGTTGACGTCGCGTTGGCAGTCCCAACAAATCGGCAGCGCGTATGTCACTCAAAGCGGCAACAAGTCGACCGCCGGCTGTGGAGCATTGACGCTGGAACGCTTCGAGTTGGACGAAGAACTCGCGCCACTTGAGAGCATTATGATGATGCTGCCCCCGGAGCAAACCGCTTGGCAGTTGTGATGGCGCAACACTTGTCGTGACTTGGTCGACGCTAATGAATTTAACCAAATACGATGGCGATGACTGCAATGGCAATGGCAACTGCAACTGCAACTGCTCCTGTGTATGTTTTAGGGCGGGAAGAGGTCAAAAGGGAATGGAAAAAATGTCATTAGTGGCCAGGTTCTGTTTTTTAATTTTTCGCTCAAATGTTGGCAATGTAAAGTGACTTAATTGGGTGTCTGCCTTGGCTGTTGTGGGGCGTTAGCCCAAAACAGACGGAGAGCCCTCCTAATGATTTCATTTTGTGGTGCAACCGCAAAGGTCAAACTCTGAACTTACCGGTTGATTACAGCTATTGCTGTTGGGGCTCTGCGCCTGCTGCTGCTGTTGATGCTGGTTGCACAATTGCAGCAAATTCGCATCAAGACAAACGGCCAAAATTTCACAATACCCAATTTGTTTGCTTAAGAGCTTGAGACTTTGGCAAATTAAGTCGATTACGCATAAATGTTGCGACTTCTCGATGGCAATTAAAATGGTGAATGTTTGCTGGGCGGGCTTCAGTTCTTGTTGTTGCTGTGTACTTTTATGGCCAATGCTGCAAATACATAAGACAAGTGCAATGAGTTTCAGTAAGAGGTACATGGTCAGGCGCTCATAAACAACGTCAAATGTATGTATGGTGTAAATTGTGAATGTGGCAGGTTGCTCGCTTGCAAGTGCAACTGCAACTGCAACTACAACTGCAACTGCTCCGAAACTGAGCAGAACCCACTTCCAACTGACAACGCCCAAAACAAGTTCAACTTAATTGGCAATAAGCGGCCTCTGCCACATGGGCAGCAATTGCCCACAACTAGATGTGGCAAGTTCTGCCTAGCACTGTTATACTCGCACTTGTGTACCTTTGAGTATATCAAGCGACGCAACGGCCTGTAAATATGACAAGTTGGTAGCCACTTTTAATCAGCGTAAATAAAAATTGAAAATTGCCGCTAATGGCAGCTGGCGCATTAATAAAAAGCCCAACAGGCATTTTCTTAACACTTTACCCCAAAACGTTTTATCCAGCTGCGTCCAGTCTGCCTCCCCTTCCTCCATTCCATCTGCCTGCAGCTGCAGCTAACTGTAAATGCATGCCAGTAATGGCTTGGTCAGACGGTCAACCAGTCGGCAGTCAGCTTTTAAGCCAGCTTAGTTCTCACAGCAGCAGTCTTGGACTCAGTCCATCCACCCCCGCCAGAGAATCCGCATTTTAGCTGATATTTGCACGCAATGCACATGCGGCAGGTCGAGCTGTTTGCTGATTTGTGCTCCTGCCGCTGTAGCCGCTGTTGCTGTTGCTGCAAGTGGTAAGTGGCAAGTGGCAAGTTAGCTAGCTGCGGGTCTTGTGCAAGTCTTCAGCCTCAACATCAACTGTGGCATGTTTCGAGTTTAATGATGCCGCACAGCACGGCCATCACAAGCGTTTGGCATTTCAATTTAAAAGCAGCCTACACATGCGCTAAACTTGACATTAGAATGGGAAACTAAATCTACAACGAGTTGAAAATACTCTGCAGGTAACAAGATCAACTGAGGGTAAAATAATTTACAAATAATCTTAGAAGTTTTTACTTTAAATTTAAATCAAAGCTCGTTTTAACACTATAACATTTTGGAAAGATGGCGTTTTGCTTCAAAACTGAAGAATTTTACTGGCACAATGCCTTAATTGTACCCTGATGCCATTCAAAATATCCAAAAAGGGTATAAAATATCTGTCTCTCGGTCTGTCTGTAAACGCGTCGCTCTAAATAACTATAACACGATCATATATGTAGACCCCATCAGATCCCGATACTTATATATCGATCGAATGACATTGTCTATCCTATACTATGACACACCAGGCAGATGACATATATAGTTGTGAGCGGGAAGAATGTGATTTGAAGGATGGCGAATGAGGCCGTTAAAATTTTAAAATTTTCGTGAAAATTTTATTGAACAAGCATTTTTAGACCCTGTACTTTAAAAAAGTACAAATGGGTCTATAACGTTTGTGCAAATGTGCGTAACAGGCAGAAGGAGGAGTGGCAGACCCCATAAAGTATATATATTCTTGATCAGCATCAACAGCCGAGTCGATTTAGCCATGTCCGTCTATCCGTCTGTCTGTCCGTCTGTCCGTCTGTCTGTCTGTCCGTCTCTCTGTCTGTCCCTTTTTGAGTTCCTAGATCTCAGAGACTAGAAGCGCTAGAGACACCAAATTTGGCATGTATGTACATCTATATATCGTGCATTGAACGAGTTTGTTTTGTATTTTTGCTAAGCCCACATCCGCCCCCACAAGTTAAAATACAAAATTTCCAAATCGAATTACAAGACCACCTTTGATGCTAGCGCCTTGATTTTTATTATGTATAATATTATGTATAATAGACTATAGTCCGAACGTATCCCGCAAATTTCATCTAAATCGGATGATAATTGCGGAAGTTGTTCAACTCACAATGTTACGGGCAAAATTAACTGATATCTTCGTAGTGGCGCGATCTATGGAAATTTTTTGAAACTGAAACAATATGTAGTGATCGCTTTGCACTTAAAAAGTCCAGGGTCTCCTACTGTCGAGCTTGCTCCACCGTAGCTTAATGCATTTTTTTAAATTTGCCACGTAAGATAATTGGGATGGTTATTTTTCTCTCAACTCATAGTTAGTGGGAATTTAAAAAAAATTTAGCAACATATGGGCAGAAATACAAGACAACTTAGCAACATATGGGCAGAAATACAAGACAACTTTATTATAATGATAAAAATATTAACTTGCAGAATGCAGAACTTATTTTATATATATAAAATATTAAAATATACTTCGTCGTGAAATTTAATTTCAGAAATTTTGTGACTTGAATCTGCGATTGGAACAAGCTACTCAACTCGATAAAAAGGTTTTTAAAAACAGACTGAAAACTTTTTGATTGTAAATAGGTTTATTTTAACAATGAAGAAATTTGCTTTCATATTAGAAGTTAATAAATCGCTCCTGCTTATCAATTTACACATTAATTTTCATTTTTACAGGTTGTATGTACGTTTTCAGGTATACATATGGATCATACAAAGTCAGGGGTTGCTGAAAATCATGGTTAACATTTACATAGAGAGTTCACAAACATACTTAGCATGCAACTTATTTTAAAGGAGAGGCTACTTAGATAAAATATGAGCACAAAAACATTATGTATATGATTATCATTACAATAAAGTTGTCGAACAAATCTTAAAATTGTTTTGTAAGGGAGCCCATAAATCCAACTTATTATGTAAGCCTATCTCTGACATGTTTGTGGCTCACTTAAATGGGCTAAGAAAATGAAATAATATTTTAGTATTTTCCATACACGAGCAACGCTATAGGCAATTCGATGTGTTCCAACTTTGCGAAAGGGCAATAAAATATGAGTGTAGCTGGGTCGGTCGTGTGTAACCCGAGCTTTTCCTTACTTATATTTGTATAATGTATTAGGCGCGGGCATGAATACTAAAACCCTTCGCACTCCTCATGCTTTCGTACTTTTGAATTTACACGGCGGCATTTAAAAATTCGCAGAAATGCAGTCCCATAAAAACAGATTTAATTGCAAGCTGTGGCAAAGAGAGACAGATACAGTGAGAGTGAGAGAGAGAGAGAGAGAGAAAGAGAGAATAAGGGATATATAAAGACATACAATACATCCATCCTCATAGAGATGCATAATCGTGACAGGGTCAAATGAGCCCACGGTCCAAAGTGGAATGATGTAAGCTTTGGATAAGACTGGTAAAAGCCTCGACTGCAGCCTCGTTGTTGACACTGTCAATCTGGGTATCTTCTTGGTCTTGGTGAAAACTTAGCTTAGCTCAAATATTTAATATTTGCGTGCAGTGTCTGGCATTTGGAATTGGACAGGCGAGAGCTAATGAATACCTTACACATGTCGACAAACAAACGCAAATAATGTCAATGGCTCAAGTCTTAGACTAGAGAAAGAAGGAGAGGCAGGCTAGAAAGAGGCGGCAAAAGAGACCGAGACCAAGTCCAACTTGTCTTTAGTGTCATCGTCATCAGTCAGACAAGGCTGGAGTTGTGCTAGTTTTGGATTTTTGCAAACTTTAAAGTACTTGTGCAGTTCTTTCTGTGCAAATGTTTGTCAAAGTTTTCTTCACGATTTGCCCGCATTTTATCAATTGGCATTGACGCATTTAACATGCAGTTGGATCTCAACTCTAAATTGAAAACGGGAATCTGAATTTCACAAAGAATTGAAATAGGAATGGGAATGCCAAGTCGTAAGTGGCCTACGAGTGTGTTCTCGTATGTTGATTTAGATTTCACAGATAATTCTGATATTTCCAGGAATCCTGTGGAGGGGAACAACACCAACAACAGACAAAACCACAACCACAACAACAACACAAATAACACAAGCATCGTTGGGCCACTAAAGTTCACATCATAAATTTAAAGTGTCACGAATCTGTCTGAAAAAATCATTCATACGCCTGCAATAAGCGCTCCCTCTGCATATCTCCATCTCTTTTAAATTTGTTTTGCCTTATTCACACACGTTTCTTTATTTTTTCCCTCTCTCTCTCTCTCTCGCTCTCTTTCATGTTGTCTTCTTCTAGTTCTGTCTACAAAGGGAAGCCGAAAAAGCACAGTCCCTCAAGCAACGTGTTTGCCATGCTTTAGTAGAGCCAACAACTGTTGCCTGCCCGACAGTCAGAAAAAGAATTGAGAATTACACTATACATTGGAAAAAATAAGATCAGCTGGAATAAAAAACATTCGACTTATACGCTTTCTTCTTAAGATAAGACCATTTTACTACCAAACAACTAAAACTAAAATTATTAATCAAAAAACCTTTATTTCCTAAACTAAGAATACAAATTTCCAATTTTTGTGACTCGTTTCAAAAACACGTTTATTGAATAATCGTGCATAATTATTCGATAACTTGTGGTTCATTGGTGTTTAAAAATGTTATATTTATAAGTTCCCTTGAGAGCCGAAAGTATGCTTCACTTTACATATTGCTAGGTTGAACTGAAACTTTGGAAACTTTTTCGCCTTATATTTTAGAACAAAAAGTTCAGAGACCAACTTATTAATTATAAGACCTTTTTTTATAAGTGTAGAGCTCAGTACAGCTTAGCACACTATCTTGATAGTGATTTTGACACGAAGTAAGTGTAGGACAATTTAGATGTTTAGATATTAATGGCGAAGACTCTCTAAATCTTAAGCTAAGAAATTAAAAAAAGGTTAAATAAATTAGAGAGTATATTTTATCTCTATATACTTTAGAATTTAATATTTTCATCTAACATAATCCAAAAATTTCTTGCTTATCTTGTTGTTGGCTGAAGTGGAACGTTAACTCTTTTTTCGCATTCTGTTTGTAGCGCAGTGTTATCGCCTTTTAGTTGGGACTTTGTTCTATTTTCTAAGGCAAAGTTCTCAGCATTGAATCCAAGTGCTGTTCGTTGTTGTTGTTGTTGTTGTTGTTGCATGTTTCCTTTTAACCAAAGTGGCAAATTGACTGGTATGCATATTCTGTTGCGGCAGACAGTTAGACGACCAAGAGCAAGACTGGGAAAAATTGGAGGCAGAGTGGGTGATACAGAGGGTAGGGAGAGCTCTACTTGGCCATCTTAAAAAAGGCTTAAGTGCTGCGCCATCGTCGTTGTCGTTTTTTCCCAGCGCCAGTTGGCTCTTGGCTGTTGGTCAGGCATTAACTGCACATTTGCATATCTGCTCGTAAATATGGATGGGCTGCTTGTGAGTCTATAAACTTTTCCTCCTCCTCCTCCCCCAGCTCCTATTCCACCTCTTACTTCTTCATCCTCTGCTTTTTTGTTTTGCGCCAATGGACAGACAAATTGAAATACCTGGTCCTGAGGCTCATACACATTCACTCAGCTGTTAGATGTGCTCATTCCCATGCGTTTTGCGTTTGACATTAAACTGCCTGATTCTGATTGAGGCAACCACCTTTACCTCCCCTTTAGCTGTCTTTAGACTCTGTACTTAAAAATTAAAGGGGTCTATTAAGTTTCTCAGAAATAAAGAAATGTGTGTACATGACAGACCCCATAACGTACGTATATCGTTGATCAGAGACACACATGATCAGGGTCTTTTACTGTCGAGTTCCCTCTCTTCTACAACTAGTAGTCAGAGTAGAGATTTGCAACTCACCTGCACTCCGGTATGGTGCTGTAATAGAGCAACAGAGTGGCCAGTTCATAGCAGTTGAGGCCAGCGCTTGCCACAGCATCTGCGTCCAAATTCACAAGTGGGTCGCCTTGGAGGGTGCGTGTGCCTGCGAATGGATTTGTGATATGAAAATCGAACTCAATTGCAATTGCTTTTGCTTCCTGGGTGGTCTGGCACGGTGTTAATGTGCGAAAAAAGTGTGTGAGTTAATTGATTTAAAATTGTCTTGAACTCAAGTCAATTAAGTTGAAGTTATGTATATTGAATAGAATTAAAGTTGAATTAAATACAAAATCCCATTTCACCAGTTCACCTCCCAAGCAAATTGCCTGACGAGGCGTTGTGAGCTGATTTTCAATTTCCGATTTATATTTATACATATTTGGCAAGTCAGTTAGTTAGTCAATGGACTAGTGAAAGTCTAGAATTATGCAGAGCAGCGTTTAAAATTGAAAGTTTGGATATGCCTACCTGGCAAATAGACGCCGCTGTTCAACAGTTTCTCGGGCAATTCACTGATCGAGTTGGGCGGCAACAGTTCCGTCCTCCTCTCGGTCTCGGTCTCCGTCTCCAATTCCGGCAACGGTGTCGACTCCACCTTGCTGGTCACTGTAAAAAATTGACAAGTATTTATATCATTTATATGTACATCAATATATCAATATATACAGTATATATATTTATATATAGGTTAATTGTATTTTAAACTCTCGGTTGAAACCTTGAAAACTGGTTCAGGATCGCTCGACATGCTTTGCATAATAATGTCATTTGATTAATTTGGCGACAGCGCAGCCACAGTAGCCTACACAGCTGGATATATAATGGGGGCGTGGCAAAGCTAAACCAGTTGCCCCATCAATTTGGTGCCGCCACTTTCGCGAGCGACAATTTTTATATTATAAATGCGACACATTGCATCGTCTGCAGAAATTCTGCACGGACTTTGGCATCCACCTGGTCGCACCACCTGTTGGTGGCTCGAATGTGGTGCAAATATACATATATCCCAGGTGCTGGTGCCACATTGCACGTTGCATGCATAAGTATGTAATTCAATACCTCCAGAGTTGCCACAGTTGCCCCCGCACTTGTCAGGTGATTTATGCCACTTGCAAATGGCACCCACACACCCAAAATTTGACTTCAGGTCGATCGCATTCCATGGCAGTGCACACTGGGACTAGATAAGACTGTACTACTCCACTTATAATAAATCCGTCTATAGAAGTTGTTGGTGAGACTCTGCCAACTTGTATAACAGTATTTTGAATGCAGTCAGCAATCAGCTGCTTACTTCAATTTCATTTATGTTTACACTATGCAACAACTTTAACTGTTCTCTATATGTTACATAAATCCATTTTTTGTTTAACTGTGGGGTCCCATAAAAACAAAAAAGTCTTTAAAAATATTTCTTTTTCAATTTTTAAATTTTGGCTACTTTATTTAATGATTTTTTGAGCTGAGTTTTTCCAGCATCGATTTGAATGCATATCATCTAAAACGAATCCTAGTTAGCTAAAAATGCTAAAATTTATCTTATTAGTTTATGCTATCACATATCCATACAATCTACGAATTTGGTTAAAAGAAAAAGAAAAAGAAAGTCGATCTGTCCTATAGCAGCTATATGATAAAGTAGTTTGATTTCAGGCAATTTAAAAATGTATCAAAAACACAATATTGCGATATCTCAAAGATACAAACAAAAAACTTGTAATACTTTTGATTGTTTTCACCAATCGTACATACGGTAGCTATGATTTAATCTGGATTTGACACCCATATGTATGTACGTCAGAAAAAGACCGTACAAAGCTATATCAAGATAACTTTAAACTTTGCATAGTAACAGACGGACAAACTGACGAATTTTGGTTAGAGGAGTCCTATAAAAGGAGTCCTGGTAAAAGTTGGTGGGCTAGTGGTATCAAACAGTTTATTTGGAAACTTCCTTTATTCGTTAAGTTTTATATTTACTGAAGAGGTACACTTCTTTTATAATTTGTTATTCGAATTTAATGTGTTTACGAAACTTCACACATTCTTGCATGTATCTAATAAGATTTCTATGTTTCTCTTATGAAAACTTAAATGAATATCTGTTACCTTATCAGGGGTCAAGAAGGTAAGGCATATTGTGGATAAACTCGATCCACTGTGCAGTGCATTGCTTTGGTTTCTCATTTAATTTTAATATTTTAGGCTTTGACAAATTAAAAGGCATTTGCACCGCGTTGTTGTTGTTGTTGTTGTTGTGGAAAGACAACGATATTTTGTGGTTAACCAACGCCTGGCGGATGCTGTGGGCCGCTGTTGTTAATGGCTAATAGCTTTTCGTTGGCTTTTGTGGTCGAACCGTGGGCGTCGGCATTCTAGTCGAAAACTCGGCTGATGGTGGTGCAAACTGAGACTGTGATTCAATATGTGTGGTTTTAGTTACAAATATATTAGCTACAACTGATGTACATAGGATCTATAAATACATTATGTATGCAGATTGATCTGATTAAATCTGAAGACCCTTGACAATTGCTCTAGATGCGCTGCCTTAGTTTAAAATGGCAGACGATATCAACAATCATGATAACAAAGGCGAACCAATAACAATTGGAGAAAATGAACCAGAACCAGTTATCGGAGGATGCGTAAAGACAACCGCGTTTATAGAGATATTCGGATTCTGCCCTGCAATCTCTATAGCAAGACATGGGAATGGTGTCATTAGAAATGGGTACACCATAATCCTTGGGTCCATTGATGCCACAGCATCCATGTGTCATCTCATAGTAGTACAACTTTTGGCTATAAAAACCTCGAACAACAACATAGGCATCAGTGTAGACAACAACAGAAAAGCTGCCTGAAATTAAAAGTACAACGCTCTGGAGAAACCCAAGTATGATAGCCTGAAAGGGGAAGCGGTTAAAAGTTGAACCCTCATTCGATAATGCACAACTTACCACCATGAACATTGCTCCCATGCCACACATTACGAACACTACATCTACTACGAGCACAAAACTGCAGGCTCCTTCGATCCATGAGAGCAGAGTAAACAATGAGACAAACTCATAAGAGGTTTCCAGTTTAATTAAGACGTAAACATGTTGGAAGAGGACACCCACTAACAGATACTGTCCTATTACAAAAACCCCCAGATGAAGGAATGTCATTTTCATATTGCAATATAATCCTCGTCTTACCACAATAACCATATTGAGCATTAGACAGGTCCAGGATAGCTGCTGTTTGCTGCACTCCCACTCGATTTTAAAGCACATTATCAATTATACTGAACAATTTTATGTTTGATAACTAAATCGTGGAGTGTTTGGAAATAAAATTTGGTCTATCTAATGATGATTTTTTCTCCCCAATTAAATTTTTCAATGAAATATTTACTAGTACTAAATAATCACAATTATACATATATTTTGTGGTAGTGAAAAATCATAATTGTACATTTAATATAAATAAAAAAATCTCAGCTAAAAGTTTAGAAATTTGTTTTGCCCCATTTTGTTTTACCTAGATTCAAAAACATTAAGAGCTAGAGACACTAAATTTGGCATGTACGTTTATCTATATCTTGCATTAAACGAGTTTTTTAGATTTTTGGCACGCCCCTCTCCGCCCCCGGAAATTGACAAACAAAAATTCAAAGTCGAATTACAAGAGAACCTTTAATACCATCTTAATTTTTGGTACATATAATACATATGTATATCCGATTTCCACCAGATTTGGTAAGAATGTTTTAAACTACATCAAACACACATTCTGTGAATTTGGTTGATATCTCAACCAAGAAACAAGAAACTATTTTATACTAAATGTTGATTCAGAATCGATGGTTACTATGGGAGCTATATAATATACATATCATCAAAGTTAGTATGCATAGAAACAGACAGACAGACAGGCAGACATGGCTATGTCGACTTAGCTCGTCGTTT
The DNA here is from genome assembly GCA_037043535.1 of Drosophila putrida. NCBI lineage: Eukaryota > Metazoa > Arthropoda > Insecta > Diptera > Drosophilidae > Drosophila > Drosophila putrida. The sequence goes on from JBAMBI010000934.1 coordinate 2,972,131, forward strand.
TGAATACATATACACTTTATGGGATTTGTGAATTTTGAACTGCGTTAAAAACTTCGTGATAAAATTGTAATACCCTCTGCAAGACTATAAAATATTGTTTTTAGTTGAGTGGAGTTTGATTATCAAATTTTTTCACTATTCCCAGCTCTGATTGGAATCAGGTTCATAACTAATCATGGATAGAAGTTTCAAAATAGTCTGTGATGATTCACGAGAGATCTTTTTTCTCAACAAAAGTTGGGGTTGCCGTTGATTTTCGCACATAAAAAGTGGCAACAGTGCATTATGACTGAGACTTTACTTCTTTTAGCGGTTTTCTCCATTAATGAATTAGAAAATAAATTTAAAGCAAAGTTAGAAAACTTTCTAACATAATAATATCTTAATAATTGCTCTAGTTTCATAATGCCCTCAGCACATGGATCAGATTCTGGGGTATATACTATTTTTAAGGAAAGTACGATTCAGCGGCAAGATCTTAGTAATGTCTTCTTGGCATGTATGTACAGACAATTTAAAATGTAAAATCTAGTGAAAGTTAATAACTAATAATTGCAACCCGAAGTATCAAAATTTATCAAACTACGGATCAAAAGAAACACCAATATTTCACTAGAATTTTGATCTCGTTCTCGAGTTACGTGTTTTGGACAACCGCTGGTTATTAATCGAATCACACTTTGGCAAATTTATGCATAAAAATTATATCAAACAAACGCCGAATTTGCGCACTATTAAAACATAGCCATTAACCAGAATGCAGACCACAGAGTCCAACTTTAAACACCGCAAAGTGAGCTCAAATATGGCTGCGGGGCGCTTAATTGAATACATAAGTAGTTTGGTGTGGTGGGCGGTTCACAGCTCAAAGATTTGAATATTAAAATTGTGGAGTCTGTAAATGTTTTTCTGCTGCTCCCGCGGCTAAACAAATAAGCCAAAAGCAAACGCCCAGTCAGAGAGATAATCAAGTTGGTCAATGCGAATGCAATTCCTATAACGTGCACTTAGTTGATTAGTTGTCCACTTACCCACAGGTTGACGCTTCTCGCCAGCATCCGTTGCCTCCTCATCACTGTCAATGTGCGGAAATGAGTTGCCCAAACAAAATAAAGGCAGAGCGGGCGATGTGGAAGGCAACAAATCGTTTGCTCCGTTCGTATTGTTGTGGCTTACATTGTTGTTATTGTTATTGTTGTTCAAGTGGCTTTGGAGCTCCTCGCCAGCACTGCTGCTGCCACTGGAGCTGCTGCGCTCGCTGGCATTGCTGTTGCCCGACGAGGTGGAGTTCATGCTGTCCTGTCGGTTGGTCAAGCGCCTCATCATGTAACGGTTGTTGAACAATTTGTTTTTGGTAATTAAATCGCTGCGCCTCAAAGCGCATTTCGGCGACCCAATATTGTTGCTGTTGTGGCTGATGTTGTTGGCCTCATCGAGCTGCTCCTCGCCGAAGACGAGTGGCATCTGCAGCTCGTTAAGCGACACGCGCTCAATGCTTCGCTCCACACTCACAAGCAGATTCTGCAACAACTGCGGCAGCTCGATGGCATCATTACATTGCCCTGCCCCTGCCCCTGCCCCGTTGTTGCCATTACCGCCATCGACATCTCCAGCTGGAGCACGCTCAATGGCTGTTGCCGTGGATTATTGTAATCTATACGAATGCAATGAGTCTGAAACTGACTCTGAATCCCCTCGTGCTGCTGATGCTGTGACGATCGCCAAACCACATAAAGCTGTGCTGTAGCCTCTGCGTCCGATTTAGATTCTGATTCTGCTTCTGAAACATACAAATTATCCGTTTTAGATTAACGATAATGTGCACCACTTAGAGCAGCTTGCTGCCAGTTAAGCTAGTCTGGCATTCATACAGAAAATTATGAGTAAATAATATTTACTTAATATATGGAGCAACTAAGTAGGTTTAGTGAAAGAGAATACAGCTTAAATTTGAAATGATAGTAGAAACTTTATTCGAATTGAAGTCAAGTACCTAATATATTTGTACTATATTTACTAAGTTATTCAAATTAAATGTTTAACATAGAGAAAGGTAGTCTAATCTAACAATCTATGGTTATATTATGTACAAACGATATCAGGAATTACCTAAGTGATAAGGCATTTTACAAATCAGTTTGTTAAGAAAAATATTTGAAAATAGTTGAGCTAATTGTTATTAACTCATATAGTTTACTTATAAATTTGATCATAATAACATATATCGGTCACTTATTAGAAGATTGACATCGCATAAAAGCTCGATTTTTGAGTTAATGATTCAACCGGTATGTATTAATGTATATCTTGTAAAATGAGTATATTCGTGTCTTGTATACTCATCACGTGAGAAAGAATGTTAAAAATCTTAATTTTTGTTTAAAGTGCGTTTTCTGCGAATCGCATGTTTTTTTTTTAATTTTTACATATGCCACACTTTTAGTAAGTGAGTAATATGAGTTTTGTTTGGTCGACCCACTTACCCAATTTGATACACAGATAAAGCTCGGCTGGTTGGAGTGCATTTGCGATTTCAGAGTCACTCAACTGCAACACTAGCGCTCCATTGGATGTGGCCAGCGGCCAGCCGGCATGCCATAACCAGGACTGTAATGATAGCCAAAGAGATTTGCAGATTGAGTTACGAAATCATTTACAAATTTTTATTATTATGACGATTACATGTTACCCAGCCCCGGCTATGAAATCGGCATCGGCATCGGCATCGGTATCCCTGCTCCGATCCCGATCCCGCTCCCACTCCCACTCCGCTCCTACTTCCACGCTTTGGTCAAACTGCGTTTGCCGGCGACGGCCTAAAAGAGTCAAGCTGCAGTAAAATTATGTAGACAACAACACCCGCAAGTGTTAAACTGCAAAAAGAAACCGAAAACTGCAAATCGCTTAGACTGAAAAGCGCATTAAAAATGGCCCAAGCTGTCAGATGAAGTTGCAGTTGTCCAACTTGGGGCCTCCCTATGTATGTATATGTATATGTAGATGTATGTGTGTCTGACTGTAGGCCTATCAGATGGCGAGTGTGGCAGCTTTGCCTGGCTGCACCAAACTTGCCGCACTGCGAGTGCCGACTAGCGATGCAAAATTATAGATAAATCATGCAAGTCAAACTTTAGCAATTTTTGCTAATTTTTGGTTATTACCCACAGCGTTTTCAGCTCAAAAAGCAAAAGGAAACAACTAGAAACAAAACGCGACGGAAAATTCGAAAAACGCAAAAGATTTCACCCCTACGGGAATGTGAAATCGAACTTGCAACTCAAAAACTTACAGCAACAGCCTTACAAATTTGAAGAGAGACCTGTGGAGACCTTATAGACTGGTCCGGGTCGTTGCTTATCCTAGCTCACTATTAATTGTTATGACGCGAAAATGTTTTTCGCATTGTTTGCAATTTGCCAGCAACTTGGAAAATGGTCAAAGCGTTCACTTGAACTAAAGCTTCAAACTAAGAGCCAAAGCAAAAACAAAAGCAAAAAGAGGTGCGCTCACATTTGGCTTGATTTATAGCACCTATTTGGCTCAACACAAAAGCTCTGATATTTTATAGGTAACACACAGCGTTAAGGTTTAGTTGTCATTGTGGTTGTTGTTGTTGTTGCACATGACACAGACCCCACACCGCAGAGACAACAGAGCCAACATAAATCAATTGTTGTTGTTACTCTAGACTAGTATGGTAAGAGATGGAGGGAGCGAGGGAGGCTGCTTCCAAAATCCATTCAAACAGAAAATGATCAATTTTGTCATTTGATGAAAGCCGCAGAGCAACGATCGCAACGCATCGTTTACAATCGGCTGAACAAAATGATCACCGCCGTTCCCTGCCACACACAGCAACAACAACAGCAAGAACAACTTCCCTTTGGTTTGGGTCTGTTTCAATCTGTGGTAAGTGAGGGGCAACTGTGAAGTATCGTAAACCTCTGTCGCCACATGCTAAAATGATGATTTTCGTACAACATTTTCTGCTTGATTGACCGCCAATTTTATTTCAAGCTCTGCTCTTGATGTTGTTGTTCTTGTTGTTGTACCGGTCTTCATATCGTTAGGTTCTAAATCATTGGCTTCGACATCGACATCGACATCGAGATCGACATCGGCGTCACTTCGATTTCGCCGTCATTGACCCAAATGATCGCGTCGCTTGGACGCCGCTTGTCATTGTCAACAATGATGACGTCGCCTTCATCCAACCTCCAAATTAAAGAGTCCCAAGCCACAGGTCGCTGCTCTTAGTGCCTTCATTCCATTTCTGTTCTCTTTTAAGCTTTTTTTGTATTTTGCAACAGTTTTATCGTTTGGTATTTCTTCTGCCTTAACTTTTTATTGTTAAATTTGTTTTGTTTTGAAATCCTTTTTATGTTGATGTCAATTTGAAACAGCGACAAATTTTCGTTCCATTGTCGATATTTGCTTTACCTCGAATGCTACCTTTTTTGCTGTCCATAAATCTGTATAGCGATTCTGTCGAGGATTTGTATGAATCCTTTCAGAATTTAGATCACAAAAAGATACAATTATCATTGAGGGTTCCGAAATTCGGGACTTTTTGCCTTATGCCCACGCCTTTCATATTAAAAAGTAAATTACAGTTGAGTTGCCACAAAAAATGAGCGGAATAAAATGATTTCAAAGCGAATTTTGATTGCAATATAAACTACATAAGAAAGATAATTGATTGTTGTTGTTTTTTATTTTTTTGGTAAATCGAACAAAATGGAAGTCAAGAGTAACAAAATTAAAAGTTCCAGCTGAGTATAAATTTATTTTGCACAAGGTTTAATATTTGATGCAACCTTTCGACATTGCAAATCAAATCCTATTACTTCAGAGACTCCCCAACCAATGTTAACTGTATTTGTATATAATTTTGGATTAACCTGATTTTAATTAAGAATCATTAAATTTGTCGAACAGATCGGTTCTTTTAAAGCTTCAAAATTTGAAGACATGTGCTGCAGGGTATGCAAAATCTTTCAGCGCACCCTGTGAGGCCAAGCCGACATGCGGTGTCATTAGCATATACTCATATGCAGATAAATGCAAATATCTTTATGCATATACAAATAAATACTCTCAAAAGTGTATCCGAATTCCCGGTCTCTTTGTCAGTCCCATTTCCATTCCCAATGCCATACACGTTGAAGTTGTCGTTGTTCTTGACGTTGGCAGCCTGTGGCGCCCAGCCTATGGCAATTATTCAATGGGGGTGACGCCGCACCCGGATTGGGACGGGAATGACGACGACGACGACGACATGACGATGACGGGAATGGCCATTGCGACCACCGTCAGCGCCACACAAATTACGCATGCAAAGGAGTTTCACAAACAGAGAGAGACAAATGGAGAAAGAGAGAAGGAGAAAGAGAGAACGCGTTTGACGAATTTTGATAAATTAAAGAAATACAAAACAGACAAAAAACTTTTTGGACGGCAAACTGTGTTTTTGTTTTTAAAAATAATTTTAAGCATAGCAATTATTACTTAATATAGGGCAAGAAAATAGGGCCATATTTTAATTACGTATAGGACGAATAGGCTACCTAAGGGACATGAGAACCGATATAAAGGCGACAATATTGCAAATCTAGTTTTTATATTACTTTAATATTACTCCAATGAATTTGGCTTAAGCTTTTTTTTTTATATAAACTTAGAATTATTTTGAAATGATTGGTTTCAGATCCTCATTGTTGCAACAACGGAAAATTTTGCTATTGTCACTGTTCCCATCGTATTCACACAAAAACTACAATGGTTTTTGTTCTCACAAAATCTGGTCACATTCTGTACAATTATATAAAAAATTGCTTAAATCTAGTAGACACAAGTTGACTGACGCAATAAGCTATGGAATACAACTTCCTCCATTTTTATAACCTGGGGGCTATATTAAGTTTGTTCAAAAAAAAAAGTATGCAACAGGCAGAAGGAGGCGTGGCAGACCCCATAAAGTATATATATTCTTGATCAGACATGTCCGTCTGTCTGTCCGTCCGTCCGTATGAACGAAAGGATCTCAGAGATGGTAAGACCTAGAAGCACCAAATTTGGTGTAAAGACTTCTTATATTTGCAGACTTGAGCTTTGGCACGAACAATACTTGAATGAAAAGGATGCATTGTGAAAATTTGATCAACATCGGATAATAAACACGGAAGATATCCGCAATTATTTAATTCTTTAATTTAATGTGTTGTTGTTGTGAGTTTTCGCCCTCCCTCTTTCTCTCTTTCAAGTTATCAAGTGATAGAGGTGCCACGTAGTCAAACGGGAGACCTGGGTTCGAATCCCAGTAAAAGCATGCTTAAATTCTTTAGTTTTTTTTTTTTTTAATTTTTGTTATACATTTCAAAGTTTTTTTTATGTTTAGAAGAAAATTTGTGTGGCGTTCTCTACTACCCCAGGGTATGCTACTGTTGGGATCTCCCAACTGAATGATATATTTATTGATTAACTTAGGTCAAAAACCGGACGAAACGTAACGGTGTCAACTAGGCGTAAGCATATTATACAAAAATGTCAATCTTGGAAACTTGGAACTCGATCGAAGAGCATCTGTAGGTCGTAATCTGGTGCAAATCTTTGAATTTGTGCAAACAAAGCGAGTGAATTTATTGCCATCAACGTCACATTTCCGCTTCATCTACCAGAACGACCATCAAGAGAATGGCACCACCAGCAACAGCAACAGCAACAGCGACAGCAACAACAGTAGCACCTCTAGCACCGCAGCACCATACCACCAAAGTCAGGCCGCAGACACCACACCTACAAATTGTTTGTTTTGTGGTGCAACCAGGAGGAGAGCGGGTAGAAGGAGGAAGGGGATGAGGATGGGAGGAAAGGAGAAGAATTCTGTATTCTTCCAAAGTATGTAATATTTATGTTTATTTTGCATGTCGTAGTTGGAGTAGCTGGTGGTGCAGCAAGATGCAGGCGTGACCAAAATAGATCAGGTCTAGGCTGTCATGCTTGCTGCATGGCCGGAATGCAATGGCAGGCTGCCCCCACCTTCTGCCGCCTGCCGCCTTCTCCACACACTTTCAATATGCATGTGTGGCATGCAAAATTCAGCTGTTGTTATTGTTGTTTTTGTTGTTTCGCAAAGTAATTTTTGTTTAGTTTTGTTTTGTTTTGTTTTTATTGCTTGCAACTTCTTCAAAGCGGCACTGGCAGCTAAATGATTTAGGTTTCTGTAAGCAGGAAGTGACTGTCGATTGGGCGTTGAAATATTATAGGGCAACAATCAGAATATCATAAGAGTGTCAGCAAAATATCTTGAAATTATGCGCATTGAGCACTTCAGAGCCTGTCAACTTAAGATATCAACAAAAGGCGAGGCAAACTTCAAAGTAATTTTGCAGAGTACAGGCAATCTAAACTGCAGTAAAGTGGCAAGTTTGCTGTTACATCAGTTATCGTAATGCCTGAGATTGGACTGGATGCAAACCGAAACAGAAACTAAGACGAAGACGAGGACGGAGCTTAAGATTGATACAAAGATCGGATCCGATGGGATGCGATGCGCCTCAATTACGAGTGCAATTGGCGACAGAGTAACAGCAAAAACCGGTACAACTTAGAAAAGTTGAGATTCTTCTGTCTGCCTACCTGCTCCTATCAACCACTTTCAGTTCACAGCTGATCATGAACTTCAACGAAAAACAGCTGAAAACGAGTTTTTATAGCCTCATGGCATAATAACAGAAGAAGAGGAACCACAAACAACCACAACAACAATAACCGGAGGACAGCAAAACGTTGAACGTGAGATGATCTGAGTTGAGTCTAAGTCAGAGCTACAGTCTCAATCACAAGTTCCTTCTCTTTCTATGAAGCTGATTCGCGGTCGTAATTGAAAAAGTTGTTAGCCAGATCAATTCCAAAACGTCTGTAAACTTGTTAATGCATTGAACAGGCGAAAAGCATATTAAAAACGCCAATAACTGCAGTCTTTGGCTCAGTTGCAGTCTGAAAGGGTTTCTAAGTAAGTTGCAACGCTTGACTTGATTTTGTGTTTGTTTATCGTCCAATAAGGAAGTAAAGTTCAATATTGAAAAAACCAAAACACGAGTAGCTATTTACTCAATAGAATTTTCTCATACTTATTCCTAGATTCTAAGAAAAATTGTCTAAGCCGCAACCACGAAGTGTAATTGTTTGCTTTTAGCGATTTTTTGTTTGTTTTTTTTTTGACAAACGAAGGAAAAAGATAATAACAATGAAGTGAACTTTCAGGTTGAGGATAAGGACATGGTCAGGGACAAGAACGACAACAACTGATACACCAACTAAGACAACGACAGGCAAATCGAAATAAACTTTATGCACGTAAAATTTTAATGAGCACAGCACGAAGTCAATTTCAATGCTAATCCGGTGACCATAAGCCACGCAGACTAGCAGACAAGCGGACAAAGAAACGGAAGGACAGACAGATAGACAGAGAGAGGGACGCTCATTCAATTGACCAGGAGTTGAGACCACCGTGCAGTCATAAGCACCACCACGATGTCGATGTCGTCCACACAACTCTGCCTCAAAAACACTACGCAACATAAGTATTATTTAAATGTAACTGTTCTATCAAGGACGAGTAGCCATATCAGGAGACAAATTAAATCACTTTGAAAATCATATAAAAATAGCTTTCAAAGCTTTACACACACTTAAAGAAAAATACTTAGTAGCTTTAAAATATCTTCAAGGGATTAGTTTTAAAAGCACAGAGTAGCTTAATGAAGTAGTTGAAGTAATCTTACTATAACTATAAGCTGTTCTTTTCCGCTTCAAACTCATGAAACACTCTTTAAATCATTTTGCTATCCATTAGATTAATCTTTAAAAATTTAAAGCCGTGCAGGAATCAGATGCAATATTAAGATTAAGACTTCCGAGCACTGTGAACTCTGTTGTGTAGTGTAATAAAATGTACGCTTGAACTTGACAAATGCAGAAATAACGTGACGTCAGTTAAAAATCCTTTCCACAGTTGGACCCTGCGGCAAGTCTCTGGTATTCCTATAGCTGTATTTCAAGTAATCGTAATTTATTATTGAACCATTTATTAGACCTTGTTGTCGTGGTCTAGAGTACACAATTGACGCTAGGGCTTCTCATTCAGAGTCATTCATGAGATTTGACGGCTTCGTTTGCTTGCTAGCTGCACAAATTTATAGCTATGTATATTTGATTTGGAAGCGAATTCAGGTGATTCTTACAGCGCCTTTACTTTGTCTACCTGTTGGCATTGCAGGAAGCATTCACCTTCTCCAAACAGCCAGACAATGGATATGATGACACAAAAACAAAGTAAAACAAAAAACAAACAACTGGCAAGCAGCAGACAATAACTGGCAGTCATTCTTTTAGTCTATCAGTCAGTCTTTCAGTCTATCAGTCAGTCATTCAGACAAAAAGGAACATTGTATCCACACATGTGTTTATTCATGTCTGTGCCTCAGTCTTAGTTTTGCCTCGAGTCCCAACTTAGCTCCAGCTCCAACTTTAGCTCCATCTTCAACTGATGTCTAGCCGCGACTCATCATCAGCCGGCGGCTTTTGTGCTGGGTTAATTACTAAGCGAGTCACACGCGCTTGAATAATTCAAGGCTATCGTTCGTATCTATTGCCAACTCGCACAGCTGCGCATTAACAAGTTGCGAGTTGCGAGTTGCAACTCGTAGCATGCTTCATTCTTTTCATTTTTATTATTTACAAAAACATCGACTTTGCCGCGTGCTCTTGGCAACCTAATCTGGCTGAAACTGACGCGTCGAGTGGGGAGAATTAGGATTGGAACTGCGTTTCTCGCTGCCATTTACTTCGCAGATTTCTTCAACGTGACTATATTAATATCTAAGTATCTTTTAATAAAGTGAACAGTATTTTTCAGATAGAATAACTATAAGAAATTGCACCATTAGCTTTTGTGGTAAGAGTATCTGTAGGTAGTCATAACAACTCAAGGGTTTTTTCGGAGGTGGAGTTATGTTCTCCAAATTAGTATGGAATCCGAAATATGAAGGTCATTGGAAATTCTAAGTAGCATTCAACATTATAATTGTATTCTTAAAAGTTTCAGAATGTTTTATATACTATAAGTTAAGCATCTAATGTTATAGGACTGACAATGAGAAAAACCACAAGTAGAATGAAATAAATAATCATAAGAAATGTCTAACAAAGAGAGTAGTATAAATATTTCACTTTTGTTAACGTCCGCAAAGTTCATATGAAATGTATTTTATTCATCTGAATATTTAATTTACGTTTCAAGATAATGATCACTAATAATAAATCAGTTTTACCTCTACAACTAAAATCCCTATTAACTAACTTGTTTTTGTAAAAGTCAATAGGAGCTCTCAAGTTATGATACGATATGTTGTGATATGCGTATTCTGTTATATTTTATATTTATGAGTCTATTCGCAAACGAGCAAACACAATTCATCCATATCAATATCCTTAATGACAACTTCCTCTCGAAACTCTAATTCGACATGTGATTGCCATGACTTTATAGCCAATTCACACGCGTGCACGATCGGACACACTCACACATTCACACATAGAGCGAGAGAGACAGAGATAGCGATAGAGCGGGACACATACATTAATACTCACTTAGGCACAACACGTGTCCACTCATATGAATGTGAGTGCGCACTCGTGAATGCATTTTACAAGTTATTTTATGCAAGCCATAAATATGCACTTTACACTTTGCGCATTTCTCTCTTTTCCCGTCCCCCGTCCCCCTCCCACTATCACTTCTCTCTCTATTCTCCTCAACTGTCTAACGCTGTAACTCTTCGTGTGCGCACAATACAAACAACAATCCATAGGATACAGATCGAGTATCTTCGCTCTTAGTTAGGCCAACACAAACAGACAGATATGTAGACACACAGAGAGGAAGACAAAGAGACTGACAGAGACAGAGAAGAAGGCAGACGGAATAAGAGTCCCGTAGTGTCGAGTGGTGCCTGCATACAAATTATGTACAAACATGTTTTCAGAAATGTTCAATTCATTATCGCTAACAAATGCCGATCATGTTGTGTTCAACACACAGTTCAAAGCACTTTTCCAGCAAAAATTATTGCCTGAGCGAAAATCTCTCACTCTGCCCCTCTGAGCCAAGTCACTACGTCTGTCTCCCTCCCTCCATCTATATATCTGTCTGTATGTATTTATGTATGTCTGTCTGGGAACTGCAACTAAAATTGCAAATGGAAGTGGAATCAGGTCTGGAGTGTGGAGTGTGTTTATCAGCACTGTGGGGATTGATGGGGCAACTGCGGCTGCTCAACTCGGAAGCTGTTTTCTATCTATTTGGAAAATGCTCACATTGGACACTCGCCGATCCGTAATTGCTTTGCTTTGTTGTATGTCTAACTGATAGTCCATGTTTCCACCAGCAAGATGCAGACTTTTGGACTTAAGCTTCTGCCACTGTCGGCCCTAATCAGTTTGGACAGAGAGAAAGACTGTAACAATGAGTGGCAGCAATCCAGCTCTCATCTGGCTCTTTTTATTTTTCCAACCATCCACTTAATACACAACTTCCGTTTACAATTGAAGGCACTCGAAACAAAATTCTAACAAAAACCTTATGAAGAGTTGCGACCCTTCGTTCTATGGTTGCAGCTTGGAGCTGTTGCGGCTGCGCACAAAAGCGAATTAAATTACAGTTCGTGCTTTATTGAAAAAAACAAAAACGGAAAAAGAATCAAAATAAAAATAAATAAAGCAAAAGTGATTTTTAAAAAAATGGTGCACTTTAAGATACCCTTCATTTGAGCTAGGCCTTAATGAAAATGAAGTAACTTCAATGAACATTTCGAGCCTGTCCCCCGAAAATAACGTAAGCAACATTTATTTAACAGTCGGGAGATCCCAACAGTAGAATACCCTGTGGTAGTAGAGAACGCCACACAAATTTTCTTCTAAGCATAAAAAAAATTTTAAATGTATAAAAAAAATTTTAAAAAATAAATAAGTTAATAATTTAAACGCGCTTCTACTGGGATTCGAACCACGATCTCCCGTCTGCCTACTTGGCATCTGAACCACTTGATAACTTAAAAGAGAGAGGGAGAGAGGGCGAAAACTCACTCTAACACAGCGTGCACTTACATGCATATGTATATATGTATGCCTAAACGCACAAGAAAGGAGACATCGAGAGAGGGCGAAAACTTACAACAATACCAACACATTGAATTAAAGAATTAAATAATTGCGGACATCTTCCGTGTATATTATCCGATCTTGATAAAATTTTCACGATGCATCCATATTGTATATTCAAGTATTGTTCGTGCCGAAGCTCAAGTCTCTAGGTTGATTACTACCAGCGCTATGCATATGTAGTAATTGTAGGTGGATTTGAAATAAACTTGATCTGCGTGCAAGTATAAGAGGTCTTCACACCATATTCATACGGACGGACAGACGGACAGAAGGACATGGCTATATCGACTTGGCTGTTGATGCTGTTTTTTTCTTTTTGACCAAAAAACTAACGTAAGCGATATTCCAGTCATCAAGTTTGGTTCTGATTTCTCAGTAAACAAATATGTTTTTCTTACATATGGGAGTTATATGTCAAAGTAGTTCGACCTTAGCCAAAGTTATATATGTGAGATAAGTTGAAATATCTTAAGAAATAAAAAAGGTTTTTATAGTAAGAAATTTTCATCCGATTCCATGGCATCTATACGATAAAGTAGTGTGGTCTTAATAAATATTAGCAAAAATTCTAAAGATATTATTAAATTCCCAAACTGCGAGTCTGGCTGAGACATCTTAGGAAAAAACTAGACTTTTAATACTAAACCTAAATTGATTAACTGATCATCTGCCGATTCTAACATATGTATGTACTGCTTGTAGTTTAAAAACGGAGCTGTACCAAGTTTCACCCAGATATCTTCAAAAATGTTTAAAAATGCACACGACTAAAACAAAATTATTTTGTTATCATACACTACCTATACATATATCTATGCATTTATAAAAAAAATATAACACAATTTGGGTTTTCTCATAACTGTTAAATATAAGTAAATGAATCGGATTGTTTAAAGATCTAGATTTAACTAACAACTCGAACGCTATATTGTTCAAACTCAATTGACTGCCAGAGTGTCAGCGAAAATTAATTAAGCGACATCTCTTGGTTTTTTAAACAAAACTAATATAAACAAATACTTTTTTTTTAATTATAAGAGACCATAAATTGACTATATTCGAAGTTTAAGCAAATTTCACCAAGCCATAGTTCAATAAATCAAATCAAAACTCTTTCCTGCAATATTTGCTATTTGTCGCTTGTGTTATTTTCGCGGGAAGGGATCAATTTGTTAAGTTACTAAAATAAGTATTTGTATTCTGTTGCTGATTCTGAGTTTCTTTAAAAATTGGGTGCTTATTGATTATTTCCATTCAAACTTATTTTAAAAAACTTTTTAACTTCTAATTGTAAGCATAAAATGAGATCAGTTTAGTTTCTTTTCTGCTGGAAACAAACTTGTGCCATGAAATTCAAATAATAAAATAAAATTATCTAAAATTGATCTGTAGTTTCTTGGGCAAATTGCAGACAGATTTAGGATGCTCGCCAAGAATGAAATGAAGAAATAAATGCAAATGTTTCTTGAACAACATTTTTATTCTCACTTTACTGAGCACATATAACACACGCATACATACATAGATAGTTCATGAAGTATCTCCAACGGAGAGAGCATTAAGTTTTATTATGAAATACAGACAGAGACCGTAAGACAGAGAACAGACAGAGAGCACAGCTTGAGAAATTAAAAGACAATTAAGATGCATCAGGCAGCTGCAACTCTGGGGGCGCCTTCTGGTTGGAGGCTGGAGTTCAACATATGCCACAATATTTTTTTGGCATCTAAAATAAGCTGCAAATGTGCGTAGTAATTTTTGCTGATTGATTCGAATAAAAAAATTATGTTTGTTCTGTGCACATTACTCGAGTCAGAGTTGCTCTGTTGATGTTGATGTTGTTGCTGTTGTTGTTGATCTGTTGTATGTAGGTCATGTTGAGCACTTTATAGACTCCCACAGTCGGTTGAATGTGCAACATGTGTTCAACCATTCATTCGCCACGCCACGAAAAGTATTAGGTACTACACTGCGTATGCGTAACGAAAATTACCATAAATTACATATTAGACACAGTCACGGCCAGTTGCCTGTTGCTGATAAGCGTTTTTAACACAAATTCGTCAAGAACATATTTTGTGATATTCAAAAAGCTCGACATATTTCAGTTAGTTTTTTTTTATTTATTTATTTATTTTTTTTTGAAAGGCTGCCTACACTTTATTTGTGGCTTTGTCATTGAATTTAAAGCCTATTTACGAGTATTTTTTTCTCTTTCCGTTTTTGAGTCTTAAAGTGAAGGTTCTAAAAAAGCCGCGTGGGTCGAAGGACGTGCAGAGGAACGCTCTTTGTCTTTGACTTTTATTTGGCTTCGGGGCCTTGCACTTAAAAATTAACATGTAAATTGTTGAACACAATTGATTTGGTGACTGCTTAACTTTTAATTGAAAGAGAGTTCAGGCCAACAAAAGAAACTTCTATTCCATTTGAAGTTTAATTCTAAGCCCACAAGTCCTTGCATGTATAATCTAGATCAAGATATTACCTCAAAACTATAAAAAAAATCGTTGATTTATACGCTAATAAAGCACTAACTTCTTTTTGTAAGTAAATATTTGAGGCACTTTTAAAAGTACTTTCGTTTTATTTTCCTTTAATCGTGATGATTATAATTTATTTTATCTAGTAAAAAGCACTTTAGTAATTGTTGTTTCTTTTTAAGCGAGCACTACACTGACACAATATTGATTTGACAGCTGTTGTTATTGCTTTGAAAATGTACTGCACATTTCTTTGCTGAAGCGTTTTGAGAACACATACGAAATACGAGAATACGTTGCACGCTCCGTCTTCGTTTCGTGTTTCTGCCGCTCATAAGACTGCGCGCCGCGAATTCAAATTTCAAACTGACAATGCGAATTTTTTCATTCGCTCAATCGACCTTTTTGTAAAAATCCAAATTTGTTCCGCTCTCTTATGTCTTGCTGTTATGCTCAAAATGGCACTGTTATACTCAATACGGCACTGCTAATCAGCTGTTGTGCATAACAGCTCGCTGTTACATTAGACCTAAATTAACAGCTGCCAGGGACACTGTAAAAACGACAAAGTGCAGTGTTTGCAATAAAGCTTTTGCCTTTATCTATAGAATAATTAAATAAATACATACATATGTATATTCAATTCTTATTGCTTAATTTATGCAAACGAATCTTAACTACGATACTTTTAACATATCTTATATTTTCATTAAATTTCGAAAGCTTCACACATTCGCCATTTGAAATATAGGTCGAAAAATTAAATTTGATAAATCCTAAATATATTCGTAGAAGAGAATACTAAAAATAGTTCCCTACTTTCTCTGTCATTAAAAAATGTATTTTAGCAACGCCTTAATATATCTACATTTCCAATCGCAATCGCAATCGCAATTCAACTTCCATTCCCTACATATTGCCATATTCATCTGCGTTTCCATACATAGTTGGATTGTTAAATTGCGCATGCGCTAATTTGCGAGCCTAGAAAAACACTAGGTATATTCTTAAGAGATCTTGTTGCAATCTCTCACTTAAATGAGTATATACATGTGCCTCGGGTGGCAGAGTTCTAGACTGTTGTGGGGGCACTTACCTCGCCAATTTGATGAGTGGCGCGCAGCGCTGCGGCAATTTGTGCAAATTTGCATAGAAATCGTTGCTCAAACCTAGGCAAGGATCCCTCAAAATGGGACACGAGCAGCTCACGTGCCTGGCGCATTAAAATCGCACGCGTGCGTGCCCAGTAGATAGGATAAATATGCGACAGATGCCTGTCAATCAGTTGCAACAGCGAGGCATCCGCATCCACAGTCAGCTCAACGGGCATTCGATTTGGATTTGTTGCAAATACATCAGTTGTTGCCTGTGGATGACACATTAAATACAAAATAGAGATATAGAGAGAGAGAGAGAAAGAGAGAGATAGAGATAGAGTTGGCGGGCTAACCTTCCCCTTTTACAAATACCTTGGCCTGCTCCTGCTTCTGGTCCTGTTTCTTCTTCTCCTCCGTCATTACGTCATCCCTGTCGCTGTCGCTGCTGGACTCCTGTGGCGCAGATGGCGCTCGCCGCAGACTCAAGTCAAGCGGCTTAGAGTCAACATAGGCGCTGGCCGAATCCCCACTACCACAGCTGGAGTCTTCTTTTTCCTCCTCTTCCTTTATTTCCCCATTGGAATCCATCTCTTCCTTTTCCTCATCCTTCTTCATCTCACACTTAAAATGTAATAGCGTGGGTGCAGTTTCGCCTGTTTCGTTCTTGATCATTGTAATTGTCGCTGTTGTCTTTCCTGTGGTTGTGGCTGTGGTTGTTGCTGTTGTTGCTGTTGTTGCTGGTCTGCTCTGCTGACCCGTTAGGCGTTGCTTGCATTTCTTTAGATAGCTGCGAACCCGCGACTTGCTGCGGTTCACAATTGTTGTTGCCGTTGTTGTTGTTGTTGAAGTTGTTGTAGTTGTTGTTAGGCATTGACAGCACACATAATTAGCATTTGGTTTGGCCAGCGTCGACAGCTGCTGCTCCGCCTTTTGCTGCAACATCTCCAGTTCCTGCTTTATTTCCATCTCCATCTCCACATCCTCCTCATCCACATCCTCATCACGCGCTATGGGTGCTGTGTGGCCCTTTCTGGCCTCGATCATGTTATTGTTGCTGTTGTTGGTGTTGTTGTACGTGCCCGTGTCCGTGTCCCTGTCGTTGTTCATGTTGTCCGTGTCGATGGCCACTGCTAGCGGCGCCGACGTCGCGCTTTTGCCATCGATTTGAGTGTCATTCAGTACCAAGATCTCGGTTAAATGGCCCTGATCCACTAATGCGGCTCCTGGCTCACTGCTTGTGGTCGTCGCTGTCGTTGCGTTTGTTGCTGCTGCTGTTGCTGTTGTTACTGTTCCTGCCGTGTTTGTGTCAGTCTGCAAGAAAAATGCATTAAGCTATGGTGGAGCAAGCTCGACAGTAGGAGACCCTGTACTTTTTGAGTGCAAAGCGTTCACTATATATTGTTTCAGTTTTAAATAAATTTCTATAGATGGCGCCACTACGAAGATATCAGTTGATTTGCCCGTAACATTGTTAGTTGAATATCCTCCGCGTTTAGCATCTGATTTGGATGAAATTTGCAGGTTTGGACCATAGTATAGTATAGTATAGTATATTATAGTATAGTATAGTATAGTATAGTATAGTATAGTATAGTAACAAAAATCTAAAACAAACTCGTTCAATGCAAGACATAGATGAACGTACATGCCAAAGTTGGTGTCTCAGCTGTTTTAGTCTCTGAGATCTAGGAACTCAAAAAAGGGACAGACAGACGGACATGGCTTTATCGACTCGGCTGTTGATGCTGATCAAGAATATATATACTGTTTGGGGTCTGCCACGCCCACTTCTGCCTGTTAAGCACATTTTTTTTTGCACAAACATAATAGACCCTTTTGTACTTTTTTACAGTACAGGGGCTAAAAGAAACAGAAACTTAGACACGTGCGAAGTTTTATATACATACCCTATGTATGTATACGGCTTAAGGGAAAAACCTTTGGAAACTTGTATAAAAAAACTAAATATAAAACTATGTCATTTAATCAAAAAATATATCTATCACATATGTTAATTTAAATTTTAAAATTAGGAAATCGCTCGACTTATCTAAATTTAACTTCATTTGGTTATTATATTTCATATAAATATAAGACGCTCTAATTATAATCAATCAATATAATGAATTTAAAAATGCAACTTTTAATTTTATTGGGTATATTTATCGAATATCAATCGAAACATCCGATCAATGTGGTTAGCTACATACGTGAAATTTAATGTTTTTAATTTGTTAATAAACACGCAGCACAAAGCACAAAGACATAGAAAAGAACACAAAACGAAAACAAAAGAAGAAAACAGAAAAAGGTTTTTAACAATCACGACTACGACTGACTGAGATTGAGTTTAGTTGAGTTGGGGTTGCCTGAGGCTACGAGTGACCGTGCCGGGTGCATGTTAAAAGTTAAACCAAAAATCAATTGGGAACAGCATTGATCCGATTTCAAAGAAGGGCGTGGCACGGTAAGGGGAGGCGTTTGGGAAAGCAAGAACACTCAGAGTAACAACAACAACAACAACAATGATTCGCATTTGCATTGCATGACAATCAAATAAGTTTGGTATGCTCAAAACGTCAAACGTTCGGTGCAGCTGTTGTCTTCGTTGTTGTCATAGGTCAAGTGGAGCATAGTAAAATTCACTTTCTTTCGCACACAAATTTGCAGTGAAAGTAGTGGCTGAGAGACAGATAAAGGCTAAATCCAAGTCCAGGCCCAATCCATGCCGCTGCCTCTCTTTGACCGTAACACATAATAAAACCACATACTTTGGCTAACCGAAAAATACTTTAAAGTTTAAAACTCCTACTCGGTTTTTGGCTCATCGCTTTCCATAAACGCTACACACACTCACACACAGTTGTTGTGGTTGCAACGCTGCACAGTTTGCTATTGTTGCCACACTAACACTAAGTCTAAATATGTCCTGCATTTAGTCCTAGTGTCTAGCGTGGTCTAGATTTTAGAGTCTAGAGACGCCGCTAGATGTCGCCAGCGGCATGGCGCATGCGCCACAATAAATTGCCACAATTTGTTTTGCTTCACTTTCCTCAAACGCAGTCGGCACTTTGAAGTGCGACCAAATAAATGCCAATAAATATATCAAAAGCTATTTGCAGTTGTGCCAGATTTTCGCATTGAGATTCAGATTCAGATGAATTGGAATTATTTGCCCATATTCCAATGATCTGCATAGCTATGACCAATGCCGTGGCACGCACGCGGTCGTTCAATTTGCTGCCGGACGCAGCTCATCAATTAATTACCCTGGTCGGGGACCGTCTCCGTCTCCGACTCCGTCTCCAATTCCAACTTCGACTCTGCTGTCGGTCTGCTGGAGTCGCCTGGAGGCATCAGTATGCGTGAGTTAAGTGCGTGTCTCGATCTTCTTACTGGACAGTGGGTCGCGGCAAATTGGTCAAGTTTTATGGGCTGCTGCTTAAAGGAAATTGAAAATGTTGCACTAGTTGAGTTGAGTTGTGTTAAGTCAACAGTTGGGGCCATTAAAGGAAGGTCGCTTCAGTGCATCAGAGACTAGACCTTGAGGCAAGCGACACTGAAATTGGAATTGGAATTGGAATTGGAAGTGGATTTGATGTAGTGCTTCTCACGCGTCTGCAGTTACAACTAACGTCAGTTTGACCCACATTTAAAATGATATTAACGATATTCGCTTGTTATTCGTGCAGGCCCAGAAAAACAAGCTTGAAAATTAATTTCTATGCATCTCTTGTCACATTTGTGATTATCAAAACATTATGACTGCGATTTCTTTTATTAATTGGACAAACGCTCAGCGGTTCCAAGCTCCAAGTTCCAAGAGACACCTGCGCCTGCTGTCCACCAACAACAAAAGTTACTTGTCACAACAAGATACAGGGGAAGAAGAGCAAAAGAAAATAAAAGAAACAAATTAAATTTATTGCGTGTGATTTTTATAGTTAAAATTACAAGCGGAATATACAAAATATTGCGTTACTATCTACTTTTTTAGATGATGCTTGTGGCTAACGTTCAAACTACGTTAATAGTGTTCCCCTTGCAATTGTGGTGTCACAGTCAAGGCAATCTTATTTTGGAGACACATTTACCTCAATGTGTGTGTGTGTGCGACTGTACGTGGGTGGCAGTTAAAGACACTGCCACATTAAAAGTCAAAAATTGAAAATTACTTAAGATCAAACTGGACTATAAATGAGTGTCTTAAATGGATTGGTATAATCTTTGACAACTCTTCAAAAATGAGAAAGAAATGATTTGGTTGAGTTGGAGGTGGTCGGGAGCATAGTTATTGAAAATCGTCCGAGAATACTATTCGCTTACATTTATATTACATTATTTACATTTAAATTGTTCGTTATTTATTTTAATTTTGAAATCAAATCGATTTATAAAAACTTTTGAAATAGCTGCGACTAATTGGAAAAATATATGTCTTCCCAAAATAATATTTATAAATCAAATAATCTATTAAAAATATATAATGCAACTTCGCTCTGAAACTATTATACTATGTTTATAATGAACATGTGTTTTATTTTGACTCTTCATTTTTGCAAAGTTGATCAACATCAATGTGTAGGTAATTCATTTCGAAAAATTTGACCAAGACTGAGAAACGAAACAGATCTTTCAAAAAGTGTAAAGCGAATCAGGACTGATAGTTCCGTTTACTCACAATAATTTGCTTCACTTAAAATGAAAGCATCAAATGTAACTACATAATTTATAAATTAATTCAAGTATGATATGTTCTTATGCATTACGTTTTTAAATTTCTTCGAGCAAAGTTATTTTATTTCCGTATTCGCCCATCTTATCAATGACACCTTTTCTCTCGTCTGTCTTAGTTTTTGCCCTGCAAGTTAAAATACAAAAACTCGAGAGTCCAAATATGTATAGCTAAAAAAGTGAAAAAGTTTTTCATTTTGCAATTCAACATGCAAATTTTTGTATTGAACTCGAATGCGTTGAATTTTTCATGAGATTTCCCACGTTGTGCGTGCGCGCGGGAAAATATTAAACTTCAACAGTTTTTATGTCGATGTCGATGTCGCTGTCTCTGTCTATTTCAGACTCTTTCTTCAGTTAACAGCATTGAATACGATTTGAAAGCCGTTCGTCGTTAGAGTTGTGTTGTGTTGTGTTGTTGCTGTGGCATGTCACGGTTTTTTGCTTGATTTCTGGTTAAAATGCAAAACTTTGTTGATATAAATAAATATGCATGGGGATGAATGGCAAATTATGTGGAATACGGCAACCGAAAACTGACGAGCGGATGCACAAAGCAACAACAACGGCCCCCACCATATAAATACAACAACCAGCAACAACCAGCAAAAACCAAAGACATCAACAAACGTAGTAGCAACAGCAACAGCACCCATCGCAATTAGCTGCCACTTGAGGCAGCCACCATTTTTATTAGCCTTTTTTTGAATTTATTACCACACCACCCCACCTAGTCCACTCCTTTTAAACTGAAGCCGTGCAACGCCGCGACGTTTGTTGTCCGTGCAACAAATGAGCTACTGATAAATATTATAAGCGTATTGGCGGTCGTTACTCGGATCACTAGCTCTGATTTGTTGCCTGCCACATTTGAGGCCATAATCGCAATTTATTCAAATGCGAGTAATGAGGGGGCGGGAGGGACAGATATTCGGGCATTTATGAGCGGGGCACACCAGCCGCCTCTGATACCGAACCGATAGCGGCGAGATCACAATTAATATCGACATTGTAACACTAAGTGCTGACTAGTTGCATTTCTTAGTTTTCCCGATTGTTACTATCAATGGGGCAGGCAGTTTGTTTAGGCCAGCCAACGGAACTAGCCGAATGGTAAATATCTATCCACAAGGCAACAGCTACCTGTTCCATGTTAGCTGTTGGTGGTCTCAGCCTCTTAGACATTATGTATATCATATCAATCCGAAAAAATGACTATGTTATTTCCTTCTGACTGTTTTTAATATTTTGGATTGATGGCTTAAAGCTATGCTTTTGGTTTGGGCTATTTTAGTTCACCGCGATAACCCGAACTGAACTTCCTTAAAAAAAAATGTTTTACGCTACGGTAGAGCAAGCTTGACAGTAGGAGACCCTGTACTTTGTACTCTGCTAATTTTATACAAAATTTTAGTAAATTATACCAAACTTCACGGCAAAAATATACCACCACCAGGGATTCAACTCGAAACGAATAAAGGTTCCAGTTACAGTTATGGTTTGGGTCGGATTTTGGTTTTCGGTTAACGATTTCGTAAAATTTTGTTATATCGGTTTCGTAATGGTTAACCATTTCTCCTAAGTTTCGGTTTCGAAACACCAGTATGATTTCAGTTTTCAAAAAAGCAATGCAATAAATATTAAAAAAAAGTTTATTTAAATTTAACTTAATAATCACTAAGAAAACAGGATTCGCATGGTACTCATGTTAAATTACACTCCCATAAATATTTTAAAGCTATTCCAAATTAAAAAGTACATTGAATTTTAGTAGGTAAAAAAACCGAAACAAACCGTCTTTCTTGAATCGGTTTCTAAACGGTTATTTCGGTTTAAAGAATTGTGGTTTGTCGGTTTCGAAATAATGTACAATTTTTTTTAAAATTTTCATTAAAAGTTTCCATCGGTTAATATCGGTTAACGGTTCCAGTTTAAAGCCCTGACTACCACAAAAATAAACAGTTAACACAACCAACCAGAACACATAAAGCAGATTGACATATATTCCCAAGGTTTAAACAGAATGTCTAACATACTGCTCGATTTTGCCAAAGAACTAAAATAATAAGCTAATATTGAAGTCAGTAAAAAAGCCAAATGTAGACGACTTAAGAACGACTCTCATCTACTCGATAAGGACTACTTTATGAAAATGTTACTTTACCATAAAAATAAAAATATTTTGATTTTAGAATATTAAGATTGTTTCGCGTTATCTTTCTTGGACAATAGTATTTTATCTTACTTTTCTAGCTTACAAATTCTGTAGTAATCGCTTAGTCTAGACTTTGGTTTACATTTTTTTAAAGGTAATTTTGTGTTGTAGTTGGCGATTGTTACAGGCAAAAATCTTAATGTATTTTTTTCTAAAAAAAAAAAATTGTAGAAAAACTAAGGACGTAAAGCTAATTTGTCTACAAATATTTTAAAAGTTATTTGAACAAAATTTCAAATAACTAATCAATTGTTAAACTGACTGATTGTTAAATCCAAATAAACCATTTATTGACATTGAAAAAATAAACCTTACATTAGTATTGTCATTATAGTATATAGCTTCTCCGATTAATTAAAGGCATCTGAAGTAGAGTACACACTTCACTAAAGGCTAAAGAAATTTTTTCGACGCTGTGAAAAATGGTTTGTTGCATAATGACATGATTTTTTCAGGACATACTCAGAGTATAGTGTACGTCATAAAGCTACAAAAATGCTGAACCAACGAACTTAATATCTGATTATAATTCGGCAGATCAGTTGTTTAGTTCATTCGTTCGTGCAAGTCCTATATTGTTCAGTCCCATATAGAATAATTAAATTAAGACAAACTCACAAAATTAATAAGCAACTCTAATAAGTGAATCTATTCAAAGTACTTCTGCTTTATTAATAGACATTCAGTCGTCGAGTACAAAAATATATGTACAAATCTTTGTACACTATCTATCTATCTACTCAATTCCTTGTTGCTTTAATTTATCAAATAAAATGTAGTTCCATTTGGATAGGATCTCTCAATTTATCGCTTTGTTATGAGTAATACTATACTCGAAGGTAAACTGCCAATCGATCTTGTCGATACAAATTGCTCAATTTAAATCAATAAAAGCTGCTACAATTTCCAGGTGACCCCTATTTCCCATGTCATTCTCATACTCATACCAAATGGATTTCCATTTCGTCTTTAATTCCCATTGTTGCAACGCTTTTTTTCGTCGTCGTTTTTCTTCAATAGCCGCATTCGAATGCCAGATCAATGTCGGCATAAGGGGCTGTGTATTGTGGCCCATGCCCAGGCGCAGGCGAGCATATTGCTTCATGAATACTTTCCAGATTACATAAGACATCTTGCAGTCCGGTCAGACTCAGAGGGACTCAAAATTCATAAAGATCAAGATATCCAAATTCAAATTATATGCGTGCCAGTGCCAGTGCCAGGAAACCGTCGGGCGATCCAGGCGCGATTAACTAGTCTCAGACTAAAATTGAGAGAGGGGGGACCAGTAAATGCGTAGTTTGTGTTGCGTTTATTGTTTTTATAAATAATAAAATACGAATCGCGGGGCTACAACTCGACGCGAACTGCCTGCCACTCCAAAATTTGTCGGCTTACATTATTATTATTATTGCTTATTATGGCAATGGCGATGGCGATGGCGATTCACTTTACAAAAGACAGATTCACTTCATTTTTCACGAAACAAAAACCAACAAAGGCACTTGGCAGACAAACAAAAAAAAAAAACAAAACTCAAGAGAAGTTACACGGGGCCCGAACGTGGGGTAGAGTCAGGCCAGGCCAGAGCAGTGGCTAAGTGATTTTTGTATTATTTTAATATTTATTTACATTTGAGCATTTTGCATAACGCACGGGTCACGACGGAAATAGTCGGCTGGCAATTTATCAATACATAGTTGTTGTTTGTTATTTTCATCTTTTTTCCTACATTTGTATATACTTTTGTATGTGTGCATACACATATATTTCCTTTTTCGTTTGTAGCCTAAGGTGGGCAACAGAGAGCCAGCCACAAAGGTTCAGGTCCAACTACGTGCAATGTGCGAGGGGCCAAATGAAAAACGCGCCAAAAAATCAAAACGCGCACAACATTTTTGAGGGGGGCGTACACGATTCGATCCACGAGATCAATAGGAAAACGCACCGAGTACCGTAACCAAAACCATTGGCTGTGGGCCGGTCCTGACAATGGGATTGAAATTGGGCTTGGAACTGGAACTTTGACGGCAACTAAAACTAAAACTAAGACTATGACTGGCACTGAGCACTGCGAAATGTCCGTGTTTGTCCGGTGGAAAACAAGTTCAAAGCGTTTGCGGCGCGCAACTAAATTGAAATGAGCTAAGTAAAAAATGGAAAAGCCACACACACTCCTATCGCAGACACATTTATACATATACATATTTAGTGAGGGAGGTACCCCGCTGTAAAGCAGACACTGTTACACACCCAATTCTCACACACACACATACACTCTAACACTCGCGCATTGCAGGCTTGAATGATTTTCCATGCGTGCGAAAGCTTTTCAATGTGAATCCGCTCGCCGAACGAATGATTCGATGAGCACTTGATTGAACACACAACTCAGTCTCGAATAGCTATGTACAGTGGAAAAAAAATACTTATGCGATCATGTGTGTAATATGTAATACTTAAAAAGATTATAAATATTAAGGAAATGTTGAGTTTTGCATAACGCGTATTAGCATGTTTTAAATTGTTAAAACAAACATATAATGTATATAAATATATAACTATTAAATGATGATCCATCTATAATCCATCTAAAGATTTTTATTTTTTTTTTAATCTAATACATCTTTAAGATTTGTAGACCAATTTCAAACTATTGTTTTAAGATTTTAAAGCTTACAAATTTTCTTTTTCTCATTCCTTGTCGTATCTGCAGATAGCCTTAATATTATAATAATCAAAATATGACAACATTTATACCCACTCATTTTAACGTTAATATTACGTTAATATTTTTTCGTTCTTGGGGGTTAATTTACATTTTGGTTGCACTGTGATGGTTGACACAACAACACACCCACATTTTCTGTGTTGAGGGATATTTTATTGTTAGTCAGTTTTGCGTGCTGGGCTTTGTTTAATACTCTCAGTGTTATTGTTTACTCAACGTCTCCGTTTCAGTCAACGTCTCTACCATCATTCTCATTCCCGACATTGTTTACCATAATTGCCAAGTGCCAAGCGCATAGAGCGACATCTGCCTCTGCCTTGAACTTGGCAAAACCTTGGATAGTTTCCATACACTACAAATACGAATACATGTTTAGTTTATGTCTTTTGTTTATGCAGAGCATCAGAATGGTTCGACATGAAGAGCTGAAAGCTTTTCTGTTCCAGAAGTGCTGAGAAATAAACATTTGGTCACGAGATAAGCAGGCTGTCTTCATATTTTTTGCTAAGAAACAGACATACACACTTTACATACTCTTTTTCCATATTGGAATATAACTCTTATTCGCAAGTAGACAACGAACTACGATCATGACTCAATTAGGGATGTCAGCAGTACACAAATGTTTATGATTAAAATTGCGATTTCTGAGCACAAATTGAGGCGAGAACTAATTTTCAGAGCTAGGCACCCTTTAGTGCAACAGGTATACATCATCGAATTGCATATCCTAAAACTAAACTTATCCTAAACTTTAACGGATAAAATAAAATTTGAGGGTTTGCAACCTTGGTTTTAGATACTCTTCCACAATTTGGACCAGTTGCCCTGTTTAAATTCCACACGCTCTCTATATACATACATATGTAATAGAAAACTCTTTGATATGCCAATAGCGTATTCCGTACCCTTCCTTTTACGTGCAGTGACTGCAACAAAAAACACGCCCAAAACAATTTCGAAATCGCACAAATAATTGCCAAAATTCAGACGGAGACTTTCATAAATTTGTTTTCTAACACTTCGGCTCGAATTTAAGCTGGTTTGTTTGTAGTTTGCTTGCTTTGATAAGAGTGACAGCGACTATGCCCGGGAACTGTTTATCAAGCTGACAGCCATAATCGCTCAACCCGTGGACATGAGTGAGCGGGAGGAAGGTATGCCGAAGGTTGGCATGCAGAATGGCGCTTATGGACAGGCCAAGTTAGGCCGGTGGACACACCTTCCTGGTGTGGCCTATGAGAGTATTTAGCAAAATAAAACGGAAACGGAACAAAGCGGCAGTCAGTTGGCGACCAACAGCCAGGCGGGGAAACCCAAACTGTAACTGTAACTGTAACTGTAAATGAAACGGTGGTTGCATGCTACTGCGTGGGGTGAGCTTTTGAGCAACTTTGACGTCTGGGCTTTGGAGAAATTGAACTTTAACACGCCAATGCAACAACCGCAACCCTTTTATGTTGTGGCGCCCCCGATTCGCAGGAAAAAGAGAATAAGCTAGAAATTACGCCAAAAATTATTGCTTTTAATTAAATTTGCTGGAAGCGATGTTTATTCAATTCTTTGGAAATTAAGCATTTGATAAAAATCAATTTGTCGATTTCCAGAGCTGTTGCATTTAGTACACTTACCCACTGTGACTGCTGCTGACGTCGACGCGGCAAATGCTCTTTAATCCACTTGAGCGTTTTTTGACGATTGCGTGTTAGCGACATGCTGCCTAAGCTCCAAATGTGCGAGATCAGCACAAGGATGCCCTGCAGCCACTCAACACACTGTTCCCGCGTGGGCAGACGGAACATTAAGCACAACACTATTCAGCTAACAACTACAAAACAAATCTCATAACTATGGCAAAGAGACCGCTAAAGATTCAGAGAGAGAGGCGCTGTTAACGTCATGCAACTGCTAATTTAAGAGCTTTAGCAAAACTATTTTTTACGTATAATCACTTTCTTCTCTCTTTATTGCACCTTTGAATTGGGTAAATTTTTTAGCATTTGTTTTTAATGTTGCTGTGGACGGGGCGCGGACAATGTTGTTACTTCAGTTGCGTTTGTTGTGTGACTGAGAATGCGGTCGAGACGTCAAAGACAACGACAGCGACGCCAACAGCGTTAACAGTGAGAGCGATATATAGTAGACTGAGAGTGTTGCAGTAGGCAGAAATTGTCACCCATGCGGCTAATTGTTGTTGTTACTCTTGTTGCTTGTTGCTATTGCCTTTGCTATTGTTAATATTGAGCTGATGTCGGTATTCGTTTTGTTTATAATTTGTGTGTGGCTCCGGCTGGCGTGCGTGTATAAAACCAAAGAAAGTACATACATACGAGTGTATAAATAATGCAAAAAGCAACAACGACAAAAAACCCCGAAACCTTAAAC